>CM035624.1:26275141-27525141 GCA_020496765.1 Gossypium stocksii
AAGATAAAATAATAACAAGATCCATCTTAGGTTTCATCCCCCTCAAGTATTTGGGGGATTTAGTTCATAATTAATAAAGAAAACATCTCAGAAGAATAAAGATAACAAAACATAAAGAACCCAAAAACCCTAAAGGATTGAAGGGAGATCCTCTGTCTTGGTTTAGAATTCAGCTTCTGGGATGAATCAATCGGCTTCTCTTGGAGTAATCCCTTGCTTCCACTCTCTGTGTTGGCAGCAATAAGGCACTCTTTTGTGGGAGAAAAGGTACACCTTTGGAATTGCCTCCTAGGGTCTTTATATAGAGCTTTGGAATGCCTTTCTTAGCCTCTAAGCATTATTTTCCGAGTGAAATTGCACTTCCCCATGACAGGGACATGCCTCTGTGCCACGCCCGTGTGGAATGACAAAAGGCCGTGTGGGAGATTGCTAATGGTGGCACGGCCGTGTAGTCTGGTCGTGCTTGTCGGGGTTGGGCTATGTTGGACTTTAGATGGCATGGCCATAGGGCACGGCCGTGTGGTGAATCCTTGGGCCGTGTTGTTTTTACACTTTGGCCCATTTTCTCCGTTTTCTGCCCGTTTTTCATTCTTTTCTCTTCCCTATGCTCTTCTAAGTATAAAATATGAAATAGAAGGATTAAGAGCACCAATTTTCACAAATTCAATGATAATTCATCCAGAAATTAAGCTAAGCATGAGGTAAAAATATGTATAAATTATCGTTTATCATGAAACTAAGTAGCATTAAATGTTGTCGTTTGGGGGATTGTCTTCAGTATGGTTAGTTCTAAGCATGATTAACGTTGGTCATGGATTTTTGTCATTTATTTTAGGTGTGGATTATCTCAAGAAGAGGTTGCGTAGCTAGAATCAAATAGGTGTGTAACAGTACTCTGTAGACGGTATTCAGCGAAAAAACTGAAAAAGTGTGTAATCACACTATTACCATTGTAAATCGACCAAAAGCTGAAAATATGATAAATGACCCTACACAAGCGTGCACTCGCTCGTGTGGTAAACTGAGCGCATGAAAAGTGGGTGTTTGACTGTAGAGGCCACCATGAGCGATTCTATAGGCTTAGGCCGTTTTGGGCCATGTTGGGTCGAAATGGGCCTTGTGTGCCCAACGGGTGTATGGGGTCCCACACGAGTAAACCACACGAATGAGAGGAAGTTATTGGGCCAGGCAGTGTAGTACACAAGGCCAAGGTCATTTTTGGGCTTTGTGGGCCACACGGGCGTGTGGGCCCATATAGGCCCGCATAATGGGCCTTGGTCCCATTTTCACTATTTGACTATTAAGGTTGCACGGGTCGCCCGAGATGACAGTGGACCTACTGATGGGTCGATAAGTATACTTGGAGCCCAAGTTGATAAAAATGACTACTATACCCCTAAGAGGTAAAATGACTATTATACCCCTATGAGTTAAAATGACTGTATGCCCTCCTGTTATGTATGACTATTTTTTAGCATGCCATGATTTATATTTATATATACTACATCCACGCATAATATTATGACACGATGTATGACATGTTGCATGGGGATGGGATTACTATATTTGGAGGAAGTGTGCTGTACTGGTAAGGTTGCACAAGTCGCCCGAGACGATTGTGGATCTATTGATGGCTTTATGCTAATCATATTACTGGCAGCTTTGCTGTGATACTGTTTAGTCATGCAACCGGTGCTAACATTGGAGTGTAAGGATGGGTGGGTCGATTTTATCCCCATATGGAGTGTAGGGCTGGACGGAGTGGAGTGTAGAGACTGGATTGGGTAGGATTTCTGATTGCATATCTTTATTGTTACTGATACTGTAATGGACTTAGGCCCTAACTGAAACTAAATTATTACAGTAACTAGCTCAGGCCCAGAATGTAATTGTATACCGCATGTTTGACTATTTGTTTGATAAGGGATTTGTAACGCCCCAATTTTCGGGTTTTTGATATTTTGCTTGAATTTGATTTTGCTTGTCTGGATGTGTTAAGTTATACATTAAATGTGTTTTAGTGGGCCTTTGGAAGGCCTAAGTTTAAGTTAAAGCCTGGTAGAATTTTAATATTTTAGACTTAAAGGAGGAGGGGCATTGACTAAATGGGCTTTTAAATAAATGTTGGTAATTTAAGACACAAGAAAGGTTGTGTTAAAGTGGCAAGATGGCGCCACTTAAAGCACAGGGAGTGGTGTGTCAAGTATGGTAAAGGAGCTAAGGTTCGAAACCATGGATTAGCAAATTGCTTCTTTTATTTTATTGCTTGTGCAAGGTAAGTGGTGGATCCCAAGTGAAACTATGTAGGAGGGAATTTGAAGTGCTCAGGGGATTGGATCAAGGAGTGATAAGGAGAGAAAAGCTAGGAATTTTTGAATGGGAGCAAGAGTTGGCAGACTAGAAGACTTTAGAGAGGCAAGTTCGACTAGGGACCTTAGGCTTTGGCATTTTCAGCAATTGGGGGTAGGTGCCGATTTCTTTTGGTGGTTAGTCTTCGGGATTTGACAATTTGGGGTCACTTTCTTTTGCCGAATAGGTATAGTGCCCTTTGTTTTTCTTTTTCTTCCTCCCTCATGTTCTAAAAATCGAAACCTAGATCCCTACACCTTACTTGTGCCGAATTGTGCAAAGAACCAAACCTTTCATTTCTTTTCTTCTCAAGCCGAACGCACCATCTTCTTCTCCTCCTTTTTCTTTTCCTTATTGGTTAGTTCGACTCACTTAAGACCCTCTTGGCTGATTGCCCCAAAAAGCTGAAACTCGAACCATTTGACACACATCTAGCCGATTTCTCCCTTGACCAAGTCTTTCTCATCTTTATCTGGAAGCAAACCAAAATCTCTTCCCAACCTCTTCTCTTTTCTTTCATCTTCTTTTCTCCTAAAACTGAAACTTTAATTCTTTCTAGTGACCTCTTCTCAATCGAAACCTTCTTTTTTCTCCCTGTGGATTCGTTCAACCTCTTTGATATATTCTTGGGATTTTCTTAAGAGAAGGGTAGATCTGGGGATTAGAGGGGTGGAAATAGCATCTAGCAATCGCGAAATCGATCTAGCAAAGCCGATGGTAAGTATTCGAGTCTTTTCTCTCGTATTCTTGTGATTTATGAAAAGCTGAAAACCCCTAACCTTCCTGGGTGGAATCGATTTTGATTTCTTTTGGGGAGAAATATCTATTGAGCCTCTTTCTGTTGGATCTCATGTATGTTAGGGGTGGTAAAGGGGCGATCTAGCAAGGAGCAGCAGAGGCTAGAGCCATTGGAGCAATCTAGATCTAGATCTAGTGGTTAGAATCGACAAAGGTAAGTGTTAGTGATGCTCTATTGTGGCCGAATAGGTATGTAAAGTTGATATCGGTTATTCAATTGGATTTTCGTTGACACATGGATCCAACAATTGTAGGTAACTCGTTTGAGGGACTTCTGAGTATATCGCAAACAGGTGTGTAATCGACACCCTCTAGTAGTTTAGATCGGCAAAAGCCAAAAAGCCAAAATGCCAAATTTTGGCATTTGAAGGGTTTACGAGCATGTGAACGCTCGTGGGTCAGTTAGAAAGGGTAAAGTTGGTAATCGCAATTGGTAAGACTGTTGTGTGCACGTATTCGTGCATTTGGGTGGTTTTGGGCCTCGAAGGGCTGAATTTAGGCCTAGTGGGCTTACGGGCCCATATAGGTGAAATCAAGCAGTAAGTATATTCTAGTAATCTGGTTATTAGATCTGCTAAAATGAGTGGGAAATTTGGACTTAGTGGGCCACAGTAGCTTGTGGGCTCCGTCGGGCCCATTAGGGGGTTTTAGGGCCGATGACTCTGTAGTAATGAAATGGGCTAATTAAGTTACCTTGGCGACGATAGGCTTGTATTAGATTGTAATGAGCATGAAACCCTAAAATCTTGCAATTTTACTGAAATACCCCTTAACGGTGGAAATTATTGTTTTACCCCTAGGTGCTAAAAGACCATTTTACCCCTAGGGTTAAGTTGACTGATTTGCATGCTATTATATCTTATGCTCTGTATGCCATGTCATATTATATTCTGTTGCATGGGACTGGGTTATTATTATGGAGGAAATGCTAAAGTGGCAATGCCATGTATTCTGCTTAGAGGCTCTGCCTCGTATTACTATTCTGGTGGCTTGGCCACAATATCTGATTAAGCAGCTGTGCTACGACTGTGGTGTGTAGGGCTGGGTGGGTTGAGTTATTCCACACATGGTGTGTAGGGCTGGTACGGGTGGTGTATAGGGCTGGATTGGTCTTGGGCTTCGCATACATGCATAATACACTGATCTGTTACTGTAATGGGCCTAAGGCCCACACTATTTTCTGAATAAGGCTAAGGCCTAGTTATCACTGTATCTGAATAGGGCTTCGGCCCAGTCTGAGCTTGAACTAATCTCTGACTCTGGTTGGGTTAGTTTACACACTGAGTTTTCACAAACTCACCCCCTTTTTTCTTCATCCATGCAGGTAACCCCCGGCTTTATATTTTCTAAATTTACTTTATTTTAGTATTCTTTTATTTTTGGGTTTTAAACTGTAATAAGGCCGCTCGGTAATTATTTTTATTTTATTTTTTACTTATTTATTTAGTACTTGTTTAAGATGATAGTTTAGTCTGCGTGGATTTTTAATTCAAATTTAACAAACATTTTCAAAATATATTCTACGCGACAAATGGGTAACCAAATAGCCATGACTCTGTAACAAGATCTTTTAAGAAGTAAACTTCAACTAATAGGGGATAAGGTTTTTTACAAACTAAATAACTTTCTATTTTACAAAATACAGGAGTTGGTTTTGCCAAGTTAACCTAAGGATTATTAATAGATGAACGAAGTGTAATTAACTATCCATGTGACACACTAGATTTGGCCATAATATTTGGGCCGGGTTTTGGGTGTTACATTTAGTGGTATCAGAGTCAAGTTGCAACAACTCGACTATGGATCGGGTCCAATGGTTTTCTTAAAATTTAAATTAAGGCCCACAATGGTATTTTGAAAAATCGGTTTTGAAAACCTTCTCAAGAAAACCCTTTTTAAAATGATTTTCTTTAAGATGTTCATATTTTACTAAAAGACTAAGGTTTTATTTCGGAAACAAAGTTTATTCAAAGGATTTAGTATCACTAAAACTTTGTTTTTTTGAAATCTAGTTTTTGAAGAGTGGCACACCGAATCTCCGGTACCAAATCTATAAGTACTCTTTCTTTACTGTATTTGATTAAAATACTTTGACATTGAGAAATTACTGTAGATAATACTAAGACCCTACTAAGATTCTGTAGTTAGGGCAACACTGTGACTGTAGAGGATTGAGACAATAGGAAAACTAAAAACTCTAGAAGACTAAGACTGTAGTTAGGCTACGATTCTGCGAAAACAAACTCTGAAATACTAATTATACATAAGACATCTGTAATAAATACTGGAATATTGAGCTAATTCATAAAATTCGTAATCAGATAATACGATATTAGTACGAGGGCAGCACGTGGAAGAGGCCGTGGATGTGGTCGAGGTAGTGTGCAAGCTGGGTCTTCATCTTCGTGGCATATGCCAGTGGAGGAGGCACGAGGGCCGCGGGCAACTGAGACTTGTTCGTATGATCGGGCTGCAGGGGACGACGCTTTGTCCCAGGTGATGTTGTAGGTTCTGGAAAGGGTTGCTGGAGTGAGTACTGGGACTGTGAATCGGGGATCTATTTCTGAGCGACTCCGAGCTAACAAGGTGAATATTTTCAGGGGCGTATCTAGTGTAGCCCCAAATGTGGCCGACTATTGGTTGGAGGCCATGGGACGGATCATGGATGACTTGGTGTAACGCCCTGATTTTTGGGATTTTTCAGGTTTCTGTGATTTTTGGTAAATTTTTAAAATTTTGGTGTTTTGAATATTGGAATTGAGTTTAGAAGTGTTAGTGGGCCTTTAGAAGGCCCAAGCCTAAGTTAAAACCCGGTAAAATATCAAGTTTGGATTTTAAGTGAATAAGGGACTTGGTTAAGTGGGCTTTTAAGAAAAACTTCGTAAATTATGATACAAGAAGAGCTTTGGCAAAGTGGCAAGTTGGCGCCACTAAGTTCCTAAAAAAGTGGCGCTTGGGAAGGAATTAAAGGTCTAGGGTTCAAGTTGCAAGGTAAGCGTATTGTTACTTTTTAGTTTTTAGGCATGTGCCGGGCATGTGATCACTTAAATGAATTTCGGCTAGGGCCTTAGGAAGGTTGGGCCGATTTCTTTGTTAGTAATTAGGGTTAGTTTCTTTTCTTTTTCTATCATGACAAATTAGGGTTAGCCACCTAAAAGCTTTCACTTTCATTTATCCTTCTCTAAGTTTTCACAAAAGCCGAAAACGCAGATTCCTTCTCCTCTGTGCCGATTTCTTCTTCCTCTTCTTCTCCTCCATTTTTTTCTTTTCCTTTTTGCTTTCTCTTCTAGCCGAAACCTTCTTATCACCTTTTTCATCTTCTCTTTCATTTTTATTCTTCTAGAAACCCCCATAGCCGATTGCCATAAAAGCCGAAATCCTGAAAACTACCTTTTGTTACCGATTTCTTTAAGCTGAATTTCCCCTATTTTCTTCATTTGTGGTGGCTGATTCTCTAACCCTTGGAACCCTTAAAACCTGTCGGCAACACTACCTCTAAACCACAACATCAAATCATCATCTTCTTTATCACTCAAAAGTCGAAACCACCATAGATTTAGGAGCTTGTAGCCGAAACTTTAGATCTCCTGGATTCAAGTTCTACTATCGTTTAGAGGCTAGACCTACATTAGATCTGAGTAGAAATAGAAGGGAAATTAGTGGTAAGTGCTCATTAACCGAGATCTATAAGTTATTTTGCGATTTAGAAAAAGCCGAGGTCCCTAAAATCTAGGAAGGCTATCGATTGGGGCATAGGGCTCTAAGGGTCATTAACAAATGATTTCTTTTGGTAATTAGTGTGTTCTAAAGGTGATTGATCGAAAGCTTGGATCTTTGGAATGACTAGATCTATATCTATAGTGATTTGATGTTGGTATTTTGAGAATGAGAAATGGTATGTTTTGTGGTTGTTTTGGTAGTTGAAATGGTAAGGAATTGGTGTGATTTTGAATTGGGTTTAAATGATGTTTTAGACATATGGTTTTGGTATGATTTTGGTACATGAAATTGGTATGCTTTGAGTTGGAATTGTGTATAGAAATAGTTGATGATGTTATAGCATAAAATGCGCATGAATTAGTGATGTTTTGGCTGGAAATTTTAGGTCATTTGACGTTGGAATTGAGCTTGTAGGGATGACCGTTTTTGGGTGGCAAATTGACCTTGTAAATGGCTTATTTTTGCCCACATGGGCAGGGACACGGGCATGTGTCTCTGTTGTGTTGTTCAAAGGCTCAATTCGAATTGAGCCTGGGCATTCCACACGACCTCCCACATCGGTGTGTGATAGGCCGTGTGGCCAAGTTAGTATACCCTACAGGTTTGACACGGCCGAGCAGACGATCCAGACACGGGCGTGTGAGGCCATTTCAAATAGGCACACGGGCTAGACACATGGGCATGTGACTGGCTGTGTGACCAAGTTAGTAAGCTCCCTAATTTTCACACGGCCTGACACACGGGCATGTCTAGTGGCCTGTGGATAAGTCAGTATGTATGCCCTATTTTTCCATGGCCTAGACACACAGGCGTGTCTAAAGCCGTGTGAGGCATACAGCTTGTTCACATGGGCATGTGACCTCTGTAACTTAGAAAAATTTTAAAGTTTTGGAAATTTTTTATAAGAAATCGGTTTAGTCCCAAACCCTCTCTAAAGCATGTTTAAGGTCTCATAGACCTATTTAAGGGACATTGTGAATAAGATTGAGTGAGATATGATGATGTATGAATAATGTATGTGAAATGATTGTATGATGTTATGTTTCGAAAGGTAATGCCTCTTAACCCTAGTTTGTCGACGGATACGGATTAGTGGTGTTACAGTGCGTATCTCCGATGTTGACTAAATCGAACGAGCTATCAAACCTCTATAAAACACCGAAAAATAAACAGAGTAAGCTTTATAGCTTAGTAAGTCGTATAATATAAAATTAAACTTACCATTATTCATAATATAAGCAATCAAACTCAATATAACCCAACTCAAATGATTCAAATGCCTAACACATGGATACATCAATAGGTTAGTATCTCAATTTGCACATAACCAACAATTCATCCATAAAGGATTCAATTGACAATCAAGCTCATATACATTTACATTTCCACTAATATCATGAACCATCATATGACATTACCTTCATACATATCATATAACTCATATCAAATTCCATGCTTTATCATATAATCCGAAATAGTACTATGCCCATTGAAACTATTAGAATTTTGAGGGATACTTGGGTGATACACTCTAAGTGTATTAATTGGTAACCCGTCAAATCATTATCATTTCCGCTCTTTCGAGCCATGATCGATAAGCTCCTCCTAAGTTGATAGACAATAAGCTCTATCGAGCTGAAATGATAAGCTCTAACGAGTTAAGAACAGTAAACTCATATGAGCTAATATATCGGTAAGCTCATACGAGCTATGGTGAGTCTGCAACACATGTAGGATCTCGACCAAAACGGTGACCTTAGTGACATGTCACTCATATCCTACGATTTGCTAAAGTTAAATGGGGCTCGGTATTATTCAACTTCATCATTTAAGCATTCAATGATAAATAATTCAATTCCTCAATTCTCATACATTCAATTCAATTAAATACATACATTTAAATACACAATTCTAATTATACAAACTTACCTTGTATCGCTCAAATAAAACTATCGACATTCGTCCACTTTTCGTTTTCCCTGATCTACTTTTGGTATTTGCTTATCTTGATCTATATAACATCAAAATAAATCATTTAATAGACATTCAATTCAATTAAGCACATATTTTATAATTTTGGCAAATTACATATTTTCCCCTAATGTTTTACATTTTTACAATTTAGTCCTTATCACATAAAATTGCAAATTCATGCAATTTAGTACAAGTCCATGCTTAGTCGAATTTCATACATATTTCTAGCAGCCCATATTTTCAATTTATTCATATTTTTAACCACAACATTTCACATTTTTACAAATTAACCCCTTTTTTACATTTTTGCCAAAAATCACTTTACAAAAGCTATTAATCAAATATTAAACCTTCCAAATCTATCATCAATCATCAAATTACTCAAACATTCAACAATGGCATCATGTTAAATCTTTATAACAATTTCAAACTCAAAGGTACAGGCTAGCTAGATTACGAAGCAACGATATCAAAAACATAGAAATCATTAATGACCGATCAAAAACCATACCTTAATGAGCAAAACTACTTTGGCCGAATATCAAACTCTTTAATGGCTTTCTAAACCTAGTTTTTCGATGGAGAAGAACATGGAAGATGATAGAAATTTGTTGTTTAATTAATTTATTAACATATATTTAAAATTTATTAAAGTAACCTTATTATAAAACCATTTAATATCATCCACTATTGTCCATAACTATCCACCCAATATAAAAATGGTATATTTATTAGTTAAGGACTTTTCTTTTAAAGTTTTATAACTATTAGGCTCCTTTAGCTAATAGAACTCAATTTTTTCGCATTATGCGATTTAGTCCTTTTTACCGAATTAAACATTTAAACAATAAAATTTATTTACAAAACTTTCACATAATAATTCTATTGTACTGTAAATCTTATTAAAATAATAAAATAAATATTTTGACTTCGGATTGGTAGTTCTGAAACAACTGCTCCATTTTCACCAAAAATGGGTTGTTACAAGAATCGATTCGGGACCAACTCGGGATCTCGGGGAATTTTTCGCAAAATCCAAAAAAATTTCTCACTATTAAGAGTCAAACGCTCGTATGGTATGGGACACGCTTGTCTGGTCAAGCTGTGTGGGATCACAAGCCAGTGTCCGTAACCCATGTAACTCTCTAACTTGCAACTCATGAAAAAATTGATGTCACACGGCCAAGTCACACGCCTGTGTGCTAGGCAGTGTGGTTAATTCAAATTTTTGAAAAATAGGTGCATGATTCACACGGCTAAGAGACACCCCTAGTGTTCTAAGCCATGTGCCTGACATCGCTGAGACACATGCCCATGTCTCTGCCCATGTGCTCAATTTTGAGCATTTTGTTTCTCGAAATTAAGGTGCAAGGGACACACGGCCTAACTACAGGCCCATGTACCTAGCCATGTGCCACACATGGTCTAGACACACGCCCATGTGTCTGCCCGTGTGAACAAAATAAAGCCATTTCCTAGCCTCATTTGTCACCCAAATTTACCATTTTTCTGCACTAAAACATACTAAACACATTCCAATCATTTCAAGCATTCAAATTAGACAATCTCTATCATTCCACATGACATATCATTGCATGCATACACGTTTACAATCTTACCTTGATTCAATCCATGTGTTAAACATGATTTGAACAACTACTTAACATATATTTATATATATCTACCATACCATGACATTACATGTATACCAAAACAACCACTACTAGCCATTCTAATGGCTAGATTACAAACATCATTATCAAGTCATTAAAGGTCAAGTTGTCCTATACATGTCATTATACCAAAATGATTTTTACTATATGTACCCAAAATAGCTAGTAGATAGTGTGACGATGCTCCAATTATCTCCAACCTTCGTAAGATTCCAAGCACTATAAAATAGGGGAAAAATCAAAAAAATTAAGCATTACATGCTTAGTAAGTTCGTACAATGGAAACTAAATGAGGTCAATAGGATTACTCATTCGAGCTAAATCCATCAGCAACAATTGCAAGACCTCATACATTTTGGGAAAGCATGTATATTCATCGGAATTCAATATTCATGTAACACTACTAACCCGTATCCGTTGCCAGACTAGGGTTAAGGCGCATTACCGAACCATTCACATCATTATACAAACATTTCGCATACATTAATCATTTATAAACAAATAACATTCATTCATAACCACAATGTCCCTTATGAAGGCCTACGAACCTTAAACATGCTTTAGAGAAGGTTTGGGACTAAATCGATCACATAGAAAAATTTTATAAACTTAGTAAATTTTCTAACATACAGAGGTCACACGCCCGTGTGAATACGCCGTGTGAATCACACGGCTTTAGACACGCCCGTGTCTCAGGCCGTGTGAAAATAAGGCATACATACTGACTTGCACCACACGGCCAACTACACCCCAGTGTGCCTGGCCGTGTAAAAACTAGAGGTATACTGACTTGGGTCACACGACCAGTCACATGCTCGTGTGACTAGCCCGTGTGCCTATTTAAAATGGTCTCACACGCCCATATCCAGGTTGTGTGCCCGACCGTACTAAACCTGTAAAGTATATGGACTTGTACTACACGGTCAGTCACACACTCGTGTGTAAGGCCGTGTGGGGTATCTTGGCTCAATTCAAATTGAACCATCGAGGGACACAACTGAGACACACGCCTGTGTCTCTACTCGTGTTGACAAAAATAGGCCATTTACAAGGCCAATATATGCACCGTTAAGGGTCTACGCTACAAGTTCAAACCAAGCATGAATTCATACACAAAGGATAGCCAAAATAGGTCCAAAATATGCACACTTCATATCTCAAATACATTAACCAATTCAATATACATTTATCACTCCAAAACATACCAAATTCACATGCCAAAATCATCCATTCCACCTAGTTCCAATATGCATATATTCAACATCTAAATGACTCACTTAAATCTCAAAATGACACCAAATCAACACATTAATTTCATACCAAATTATAGCAATACACAACCATTATACACCATCATAACAACCATACAAACTTGGCTAAATTCATAAGTCATAACATATACATCACATAGCATATATGAAGACATACTATAAGCCAAATTCACATCCAACAACATTTCCATTTACAAGCCAACTCACATGGCCAAAATTCACAACTCAAAACATACCAAAATGACACTAGCCTATACATGCCATATACCATATTTACAAGCATCCAAAATTATCAACAAGATGATCAATAGTGTGGTGACGGTTCTTGATGATGCCTGAGTCTAAGCTAGCTTCGATACTCTATAAACAAGGAAAGAACATACAAGTAAGCTTTAAAAGCTTAGTAAGCCATATACAAATAAATTTACCATATGAACAATAACATATCAATTCAAATATGAAAAGGATAGCTAACACATACATAATTGCCAACCTTTCTCATGTAATTCACATATCCATATCTAATTTCATCACTTACCTTTCATTTCAATACACATATAACTTTATACGTACCTATATCGTTTAACTCATTTACACATTCTTTCTCGTCTTGACTTTGCCCTTTGAACCTTTCGGAATCATTAAAGATACTCATAAATCACATATAGTTCATACAATGCCATATCCCAACTATGGTCTTACACGAAATCACATAATGATGCCAATGTCCCAGACATGGTCTTACACGTAAACACATCTCAGTAATCCTAATGTCATGAAATTTGTATCCTATACTATTCCTAAGGTTCTTACGGGGCTTTCGGACGTCGTAACTTTGTCTATTCTTGCTCATTCCATCCTTTCAGCATTTGATACAATTCAAATGCTAATTGAATATAAAACTCAATATAAGGACATCTATTTGCATATGAACTTACTTCTTAATCAGGATGGATGGATTGGATCGACTACTCGATAACCTTTGATTTCCCTCAATCTAAATTCGATTTCTTTGTTTCTTAATCTATATAAATTCAAATTTAACTAATTTAATTACTTGTTCATTCAATTCCACCCAAATCACACAAGTGAGGCATTTTACACATTAGCCCCTATAATTTCACATTTTCTCAATTTAGTCCCTATTTCATAAAAACACAAATTAACAAAATTTCAATATACCCATGCTTGGCCGAATTACCATAGTACCCCTAGCGGCCCATATTTCACATTTATTTCACATTTCAACCCCTTAATTTATAAATTTCACAATTTAATCCCTAATATGCATTTTTACTAAAAATCACCTTATAAAACTTTTAAATCTAACATCTATCTTCCACATTTCATCTTCAACCATCACAAAACACATAGATCCAACAATGGAAATTCACAAAATCATCAACAAATTTGAAAATTGAGGCACGGGCAAGTTAGTACTAAATGCAACGATTACAAAAACATAAAAATCATCAAAAATCGAGCAAAGAACATATGCTAATCAAAGCCTCAAGTTGCTGAAACCCTAAACAAAAATTCAAGTTTTCTTTTCTTCTTCAAAATTCGGTGTAAAAAGATGACAATGGATTAATTTCATGTTTGTTTTATTTTAATTATGTCTTATTTACTAAATTAACATATTAACCTTACATTAAACTTAAAAAATCACTTAAATAAGTGTCCATGTAACACCCCTTACCTGTTTTTGACGCCAGAATAGGGTATGAGGCATTACCGAAATTAGAATCATACAAAACCAAGAAATACTTTTTTCCACGAAATGCATCATCATGAACATATAATTTGATCAATATTAGCCAACATCAATGGTCTTATACAAAATGAATCAAATAACATAGATCAATATTTTAGGCCAAATCAATTATGACACATAAAAAAATAACCAAGCCTTCTATACATGCCATAATTCAAAATATTGGTGTAACACCCCAAACCCGGCCTAGACATTTTGGCCAAGTCTGGTGTGTCACATTGAAGTGTTTTTCGAAAACCATGTTTTCATTGAAAACCCTTCTTAATGTTGAGAAACTTTTACCGGTAAACTTGTATAAAACCTTTATTTTTTTCCAAAACGTTATTCATTGTAATAATCGAAACAACTTGGTAAATTCTTATGGAAAAATTGCGAAAGCTTGTAAACCTCTGTAGTTACGAAAACATGTTATCATAAAAACAGTTTAAGCATCGGAAAATCAGACTTTCTTTGTTATGGCTTAAAGTGAATGGATACTATGCACCAGGAAGGATTCAAGAAAAGAGGAGGTGAGTCATTTAGACTGCTTAAGTACCAAGCTATTCCTAGATCCAATCCTAGACATGAACACATCCATTGGCACACTTTAACCTTATGACTTGTCCATGGACAACAAATTAAGTTTAAACGTATTTAAGATATTTATTTATGAAAACATTTATGTTACGGAAGCTTTGCTCTATTTTCGAAATATTTTGAAAACAAGTAACTTTTACAAAAACGCGTCGTAGAGCTAACCGATTTCAAAACGATTTAAACAATGTCCTACTTAAGCTAAAAATAATTAAATAATTAAAGATTTAAAAACCCAAAATAAAATAAATAGAGCGGCCTTATTACAACCCAGAAACCAAAATAAAAATAATCTAAATAAATAATGAATTATAATATTTGAAAACCAGAAATTTAATCTTCGTGGCCACTCTGAATCCCTCCCAGCTCCAAGTCCACCAAGTAGGGCTCACCTACATGGATGGAAAGAAAGGGGGTGAGTTTGGAAAACTCAGTGTGTATAGAATGTCCATCCAGAGCCCAAGTCAGCTCAAGCCCACTGGGCCGAAGCCTTATCCAGATCAGTAAATGTGATAGCCTTAAAACGACCCTAGTCGGAATGTGGTTTTGGGACCACAAAACCGAGGCATAAAAAAATAATAATTAAATATTCATTTTGATGCCTATTGTATGTGCCAATTTATGTGTGACATCTTAGGTGCTTCAATTTAGTATTATAATTATGAATTGCACCTAAAAGGGCTAAATTATGAACTTTGAAAATATGCTAGACAAATGTGTGATGACTTATTAATGCATGCATGAGAAATAGTGGATTTGCATGTCAATTTACCCACTTTTATGATAGTGGATGGTAATGATGAGGTTTTGGCACTTTGTGAATTGTTGTTTAGTCATATATTAATATAATAAAAGAAATTTTTATTTAGTTATCATAAAATAAAAGATTAAAATAATATTATGAAATGAAAAAATAAAATTTAATATTAGTAAATTGGGTGAAAAAAACAAAGTGTTTCTTCTTTGTTTCTCTCATTGCCGTGAATTGAGAAAGAAAGAAAGCTTTTGAAGCTTAAGGCATTTGGCTAGTGAGGGCATCAAATTAAGGTAAGGTTTCATGCATTTCTTTGGATTTCTTTGTGAATTTTGGTTGGTTTTGAAGCTCACAACAAGACCCATGTGAAAATTTTTGTGTGCATGAAGCATGAAGTGTTCGGTCATGTTGGTGCATTATGTCTTTGAAATAGAAATTGATAAATGGAGTTTTAATGGACTCTATGATGTTAAAGCTTAGGTGAATTGAAATTTGTGAGCTCAAATTTGAAAGAATTGAAGTTTTGTGTGGCTTAAGTGTTTAATTTATAATCGGCTAATATAGTGAAATATGGAAATTGTTTTTAACATTAGAAATTGATGGTTAAATTATTTGTATGTGTACACATGGTTACCGAATGTTGAATTGAGTAAAAATGGGATTAATGGTTGGTTTATTGAAGAAGGGGTAATCGGCAAAGACTCTCTTTGAGTAATTTGAATTGGTGTTTTGGAAGTTTTGTAAGGAATAAGTAGGTTGAATTCGACAATTAGAGGGAGGTATGAAACTAGTGCTTAATTGTGGAATTTTATAATTGAATTGCTAGTATGAGTTTATACAATTGCCGAAATTGAAATTGGGAATGTGGCTAAGAAATTTGATATGTTTTTATTTAATTACTATGAAATAGCTACAAGAGAAAATAAGGATGAAATTTGAGTTGGTTATGATTTATTGTGCGATTTATTAAGCTAGAATGGACATTCGGCTATGTCCATTGGAACAAATGAATTTGGTTTAGAGGGTTAGTTAATGATATATCTATTGTGCAAATTGAGTGGTGAGTTGCCAAAATGAAGTGTTAATGTGCATTATGTACTTGTGTATGTTTTCAACTAAGGAAAAACTATGCTTTGATGTTGAAATTGGGTTTTTTGATGAACGAATGAACTTGTTTTGGTGAATGGCTGATTATCGAATATATCTTTTGAGATTTTAGATGGATTTGCCGAATGTGCCTATAATAAGGAAAGGGATGGTTTGATTTTGATATTATAAGTGATGTTTAAGACCATATGCTTTTGGTCATAGCATGTGAAGTAATCAAACATATTTTTGTTAATTGAGCTTTGAATCGATGGAAGTATGTGTTAATTTGAGGAATTAAATTGTAAGTGTATAATTGTTGAGTTTTGAGGTAAGGTATGCATTCGGTCATGGCTCAAAGGATGCTAATTCATGTTAGTTAACGTTCTTGTAAAGGAAGATGTATATGAGTGTTTATAAATTAGTTGATCGTTGCTATAGGTGGATAATGTGAGCAAATCACATACGGTTGATGGATGGGAAAGTAGAATTGAGCTTGGAAATTGGTATATATGACAAAATTGATATGTTTAATTAGTGGCCAAATGTGACCTTGATTATATGTTGTAGCTTGAAATGAAATGTGAATAACTTTAAAGAGTGAAATTGTATAAATCTGCTTGGTACAGCAGCAGTAACATATTTTGGAAAAATCACCATAAATTGTGGGAGATGAATTAGAGGCTGAATAAATTGTGTAATTAAAGGTTAATGAGTCTAGTTTCTTATAAAATAAACCTTACAAGCAATGGAATTGCCGATAAAGATATTTTTAAAGTTGTGCGAGACAGTGTCAGAATGACTCTGAAATCCCCTGTTCTGTTTTTAGAAAATCACTATAAATTGTACAAAAATTGTTATAAGATAAAATTTATATGCTTAGACTCCTTAATGAGTCTAGTTTCGGATAAAATAGGCTAGGACATATTTTGAATTCTGTACAAGGAGAAATTCAATTCGTAGTAAAGAGTGGTCAGTTTAGTCAAACAGTGAAATAGGGGAAACTTTAAGAAAATTCTGGTATTGATTGGCCAAACCAAAAATTCTGAAAATTTTATGGATAGAAGATATATGAGTCTGTTTTCAGGAAAAATTAACGGCACTTCATTTGGAGTTTCGTAGCTCCAGTTATGAGTAATTTATTGAATGTTGCTCAGAAAATCAGCTTGTTGCGACTTGTGATATGTATGTGAAATGGCCGAATGTGTGTGTGTTTGCTATGAGAAGTATATGCATGTATTATTTGACTATAAGTGAAAATGATTAATTGAGATGTTTGAATAAGGATTAATAGAATTAAATATTTTATTTAGCTCAAGAGCATAGAGGGACAAGTTTGGATAAAGGGAAGGCTAAAGTGGTCGAATAGCCAACTCATAATTGCTCGGGAAAGTTCAAGGTAAGTTTTGAGTAATTGAATTTGGTATTTAATTTAAAATTCCATGATATACATGCATGATAGTTGAACGATGTTCCATTGAGAAAGAAACCTATTTCATGTTTGCTATATAGCCGAATGGCTCATAGAGAAAGAAACTGAAATTGGGATTTGAAATGTATTGCTTATGTATGTTTGCTCATTGGGCCGAAAGTCTAGAAAAGAAGAGTATACATGTATAAGTTTTGATTTACGTTACGATATAAAGTCAAGGAGCATGTTATATGTTTGTATGCGAATGAATGAATTGAATTACAAGTGTGATCTTGCTATGTGAAATGTGGCAACATGTGAATACATATGTTTGAGACTCTGTGATGTGAATCTGGAATTAAAGTCCCGATGACTATATGTGGAGACTATGTCCGGGTTAAGACCCAAAGGCTATATGCAGAGATGATGTCCGGGTTAAGACCCGAAGGCTATATGCGGAGATTCTATCCGGGGTAGAGGCCCGATGGCTATGTATGGAGATTTTACCCGAGCTAAAGGTCTCGATGATGATGCGAGTATAGTCTAAGACTAAAAGTCTTCATGGTAACGATTGCTAATGAATGCGCTTAAAGTGTTAAGTTATACAGGTATGTACCCTAAGCTTATATGCAAGCTGGTTTTTGGACCAAATACTAAAGTCATTATGCGATTACATATGTGTGCATGAAATGAGACTATTAATATGGTCAAAATACAATTGGTCAATGCGAAATGTTATTTGAAATTATGCGACATGTCTATGTTTACATGAGCTTACTATAAGTGAAAGTTATCTACTTTCGTATATGATGAGAATGTGTATGTTCGGTTAAAGGGTGACGTACCTAAAAGAAGAGGGAAACAAAAATACGAACAACTATGTTATAATTTGAGTTTTATCTGTTTTCATTGCTTAAAACTTACTAAGCATTGTAATGCTTACTCCGTTTACTTTGTTTCCTCTGTTTTATAGATCTCATTTTGGAAGCTACGGACTCGGGGATTGAAGCCTTAATCACCTACACTATCGCCGTTATTTTGGTACATTTGATAGTTATTTTGGATCAATGGCATGTATAGGCTAATCTCCTTTTTATTGAACCAAACTACATTTTGAGTTGTAATTATTCTAGCCATGCGAAAATGGCTTGCCTAGTCTTCTAGTTTGATTATATGTTTGGATGATACTCATATGGTTCGATGTTTGTGGCATGATATTTAGTTAGTACCCAATATGCAATGAGTTTCTAATATGGTGTTCAGTTATTGAAAAGTTTGATTTGGCCAAATTGTTAGTAGCCACATGGTGGAAATTTGCTAGCATGTTTATAAAACGAATTAAATGAGATATGAGGTACTGACCGAACCTTTTTACAAGTGATATACATTCGGTTATAGAACTCAATGAATCTATGTCTAGCGTGTAACTATGAACCTCGATAGGTTGTATTTAGATATGTAATACCTTAATACCCTATTCCGGCGACGGACAGGGGTGTAGGGTGTTACAGTAAACTGGGCCTTCGCCCTTTCAGTTAACAGCCTATTTCAGAACAGAACAGATAATATCATGTATGCAAGCCCAAACCAGCCTAAATCCAACCGCTACACTCCACCTGTACTAGCCTTACAAACCATGTGCGGAATAACTCAACCCACCCAGCCCTACACTCTACAGTTGCAACATGGCTGCTCAGATAACAGTTATTTGAGGCAAAGCCTCCAGTACGTGGACAAGCCACTTTCAGTACTTGCTCCATCAAGATCCCATTCCCATGCAACAGATAATAATGACATGGCATGCAGAAAGCAGTAACAGTATAATCATGCTTTTTGCTCAAACTTAGCCCTAAGGGTATAACAGTCATTTTGCTCCTAGGGGTAAAATAGTAATTTTCCACCTCTAAGGGTATTTCAGTAATTCTATCAGTTTTTAGGGTTTTCATGCATATTACACTCACTAATAATCCATCCGTCATTGCAAAAGTCTATTTAACTTAGTTTATCAGTTTTAGCTATTGGGCCCTAAACCCCTAATAGGCCCTACAGCGTCTATTAACAAATTAAGCCCATTTAGTTCAAATTTTATGATCAATTTATCAGTTTAAACGATTTTGAACCTACAGTTTATCAGTACACATTATTTACCTATTTTCACCCATATGGGCCCGTAAGCCTATTGGGCCCATTTTCAGCCCATCGAGGCCCAATTATCGAAGTGCACGAAATTTCACACACGACTAACTTACCACTTTGTAATTTTAGATCTAACATTTTCTAAACATCTTGTGAGCACTCGCACACTTACAAGCCCACGAAATGCGAGAATTTCGGCATTTCGGCTTTTGCCGAATTGAACTATGAGAGGGTGTTCGATACACACCTGTTTCGCGACGACTACTACTGAGATCCCCCATGATGTCCTACAATCGATTACCACAATTCTTAGATTGCAAATCTACAACAAACAATCCCAATAGTCACTTACCCATATTCGGCCAATGCCCCTAAAGCCTTCAAAATCTTACCTTTGCCGAAAACCGATGACTAGATCTAAATCTAGTTGATCCACTTGTCCAAGCCTTCGATCAAATGCCTCTAGAACACACTATTCACCAAAAGAACTCATTGATTAAAGACCCTTAGGGCCCTATGCCCCAATTGACAGCCTCCCTAGATTTTAGGGACTTCGGCTTTTTCTAAATTGCAAAATAACTTATAGATCTGGGTTAATGAGTGCTTACCACTGATTTCCCTTCTGTTTCTACTTAGATCTGATGTAGATCTAGCCCCTAAACGGTAGTAGAACTCGAATCCAGGAGATCTGAAGTTTCGGCTACAAGCTCCTAAATCTATGGTGGTTTCGGCTTTTGAGTGATGAAGAAGATGATGATTTGAGGCTATAACTTTGGAGTAGTGTTGCCGATAGATACTAAGGGTTTAAAGAAGATGAAAATTAGTTAAAAGGAATGAAAAGAAAAGAAGGAATTGGCTTGGAGAAATCGGCACAAGAAGTAAGTTTTCAGGATTTCAGCTTTTATGGCAATCGACTATGGTGGTTTTAGGGAGGATGGATTTGAAAGAGAAGATGGATTTGAGTAATAGGGTTGTTCGGCTGAGGTAGGAAGCAAAAAGGAAAAGAAAACAATGGAGGAGAAGAAGAGGAAGAAGAAATCGGCACAAAAGAGAAGGAATTTGCGTTTTCGACTTTTGTGAAAACTTAGGAAAGGATGAATAAAAGTGAAAGCTTTCAGGTGGCTAACCCTAATTCTCCAAGACAGAAAAAGAAAAGAACCTAACCCTAATATCAACTAAAACAATCGGCCCAACCTCCCTAAGGCCCTTGCCGAAATTCATTTAAGTGATCACATGCCCGGCACATGCCTAAAAACTAAAAAGTAACAATACGCTTACCTTGCAACTTGAACCCTGGACCTTTAATTCATTCCCAGGCGCCACTTTTTTAGGAACTTAGTGGCACCACCTTGCCACTTTGCCAAAGCTCTTCTTGTATCATAATTTACGAAGTTTTTCTTAAAAGCCTACTTAACCAAGTCTCCTATTCACTTAAAATCCAAACTTGATATTTTACCGGGTTTTTACTTAGGCTTGGGCCTTCTAAAGGCCCACTAACACTTTTAAACTCAATTCCAATATTCAGAACATCAAAATTTTAAAAATTTACCAAAAATCACAGAAACCCAAAAAATCCTGAAAATCAGGGCATTACAATTGATTTCAAAAAACCAATAGAGTGTTAATAGTGTGGATGGATCTCTGACAATCTCTGTACCTCGAGCTAGCTTGGTAACACTATAAGACAAGGGAAAGAAAGGGGGTAAGCATATTGCTTAGTAAGTTAATATGTAAATAATAAACAATTTATTAATATGCTTTTATCAATTTATTAATATGCACATAGTTCCAATATTTACTGAAGTTCATATCTAGATGTCTACTCGAGTCATAGTCACTAAATTATTATATCTTGAGTTACAGAACTCCAAATTAAGATCCACAAATTTTCCCTAAAACTAGACTCACATATCTTCTTACCATAAAATTTTCAAAATTTTTGGTTTAGCCAATAAGTATAGTTTATTCTTTAAAGTTTCCCCTATTCTGCTATCTGACACTTTCGACCTTTTTGCACTAAAAATTAATTATCTTCTCATAAAAGATTTTGATATGTTCTCATTTGTTTCTCTTGAAAATAGACTCATTCAGGATTTTAGAATATAAATTCTAACCCATAATTATTTTTGTATAATTTTAAATAATTTTCCAAAGTCAAAATACGGGATTCTAAAATCATTCTTTTAAATAATTTTCCAAAGTCAAAATACGAGATTCTAAAATCATTCTTACCCTAACTCACTAAAATTCAAATATCTCATAATATGAAATTCTCTTGCTCACACCATTTCTTTTATATGAAAATGGACTCAATAAGCTTTTATTTCGTATCTTATTCAACCTCTAATTCGGTTTCCTCCATTTTTGGTGATTTTTCAAAGTCACACAACTGCTGCTATCCAAAACTGTTTTACTTCTAAATTTCACTCTTTCATGTTTTCTTTATAGTAACTTTCATTGTAACACTTACTCCATATCAACCTTACCAAAGTTCGATCATATATCGAGCACATTGCTCATAAGTTTACACACACATACTTGCACTTATTCATCACATAGTCATATTCGTTAACTCTTAGTCATTCCGGTTGAACATATTAGAATAATAACGGATACCTGGTGGCCTGCACATCGTACCACCCTTGTAGCCAAAGCTACCTTCTTCAATAAGTGGCCTTCACATAGTACCACACTTGAGTCACTAGTGACATGTCACTTGTATCCTATTTTATTCCTAATATTCAACTGGGAAATTTCTCACTTTTCGATACTTTTCAATTTCATTAAATATTTAGCCACATTTCATAAAACATGATAAAATATGATAACGTAAGTAAAAACGATGCATTATTTACATACAAACTTACCTCGATGCAAAATATGACAAATTTGCAATTTAGTCCACAACCTTTTCTTTCCCCCGATCAAGGTCAATTCCTCGTCTTTCTTGATCTATAATAACACATTTGACTCATTTAATACTCACATTATCCAATTTAGTCCAAATATCACACTATGGCAAAATTATATTTTTGCCCCTAAAGTTTCACATATTTACAATTTTTCCCTAGGCTCGTAAAATGAAAAGCACTTATTTTTCTCGAATCCTAAGCCTAGCTAATTCATATTCCCTCTTATAGCAGCCCACATTTTTCACTAAATCACATTTTCTACACATAATTTTACAACTTCTACACATAATTTCATCAAGAATCACTTAGTAAAACTTGTTTATCACACCCCAAACTTTCATATTCTTCCATAAAATGTCAAAACACATACATGTCTTCCATGGGTAAATTTTTAAACACAAACCCTAGCTCAAAATAATGGTAGAAATAACTAAATCGAGTTACGAGGATCTCAAAAATGTAAAGAACATTAAAAACGGGGCTAGGTTGCACTTACTATCAAGCTTGAAGATGAAAAAAACCCTAGCTATAGCTTCTTGAAAAATTTGGCTAAGCATGGAGAAGATGGACACAATTTTGGCCTTATTTTCCCTTTTATTTCTTTTATTAACCAAATGACCAAAATGCCCTTCATTAAAAACTATGGTATTTTATCCTTCCTTGTGTAATTTTGTCCAAACTAACGTATAATGGTCTAATTACTATCTAAGGACCTCCACTTTAAAAACCCATTACAAACAAGTACCTTTATGAACTAGAACACAAATTTTTCACCTATTGCAATTTAGTCCTAATCATCAAATTGGACACCCAATCGATAAAATGTCGTAACGAAAATTCCACACAGTCATTCAATCACATAGTAAATATTAAAACTCAATCGCAATAATTTTTTTCTACTTTTGATTTGTGGTTTTGAGACCACTATTCTGTTTAGGCCCTCAATCGGGTTGTTACAGTCCATAATTGTCCACTATCATAGCAATGGTCTAATATCAACATAAGGACCTTTAATTTAATAAAACATAGCAATTACACACCTTTAACATATAGAAAGAACTTTTGCATCTTATGCGATTTAGTCCTTTTATCAAATTAATCAACCAATCGATAAAATTAGCTCACGAAATTTTCACACATATATAATCACATGTCGTAAACACCAAAAATAATATTTAAATAATTTTAAGAGATCATATTTGTGGTTCTAAAATCACTATTCTGATTTAGCAAAAATCAGGCTGTTAAAATTCAATCGGGACTTAACCCCTTTTTCACCATTTCAAGTATGTATTAAAATTTTCATTTTAGCATTCAAATAATGTACATCAATATAATTCACATTCCATACAAACACAACATTCAAATAAACATATTTACATGCTCGATTAATTTACACAAATTTACCCCGACACTTGTTCGCATAAATAATCTACTAATTCGCAACCTTTTCTTTTCATCGATCTAACTTCAATTTTGTATTGTCTGGATCTATATAAATATTTTTAATAATCAATTTCACACATTTCATAATCATTTGGACTCAATTTATGTCCTAGGAAAAATTACCATTTTGCCCTTAGCTTTTCCATAAATTCCAATTTCGTCCCTAGGCTCAGAAAATGAAACTTATTCAATTTACTGCCTATTCCAAGCCTAACTGAAATTTTAAAGTACAATTTACAGCCCATATTTTCTATAAATTTCAGAATTTTTCATCAATTTTCACAACTTTACATTTTAGTCCCTAAATCATGTTTTCATCAAAGATTACTTTGTAAAAGTTATTTATCTATCAACAACCTTTCAATTTCTAACATAAATTTCTAATTTTCAGCATATACATCCATGACCATATCTCATACTTTGATAACTTTTCAAATTGATCCCCCAAATAGATAGATTAAGCTATCCCAGTTTCAAAAATATCAAAATTACTAAAAACGTGACAAGAAAACTTACCCAGTTAAGCCATGAAAGTTTCTTCTCTCTCTCCTAGGGTTTCCATGTATTTTAGGTTGAAGATGACATAAAAATAAGATGATATCTTTTATCATCTTTTTAATTAATTAAATATTTTCAAATTCCAATTTAGTCATTGCCCTTTTTCTAAATTTCCATGGATGAGTCACCAAAATATCTACATACTTTTCTTTAATGGTCTAATTGCCAAATAAGGACCTCAAGTTTTGAATTCCAGAGCTATTTACTCCTTATAGCTACTAAAATTCAACTTTTTTCCTTTTATGCAATTTAGTCCTTCTCGTAATTAAGCACAAAATCAGTAAAATTTTCTTATCAGAATTTTCACATGACATTTCTAACATAATACGAACCATATAATAATATAAAATAAATTTTATTTTTGGATCAGATTTGTGGTCCCGAAACCACTATTTCGATCTCACTGAAATTGGGCTATTACAGTTTTCATATTAACTTTACTTGTATCTCTATGAGTTGAGTTAAAAATGTTATAAATGAAATACATAACATGTGAATTTTAATTGAATAGTAGAGATAGAAAGTAATTGATAAAGTATGATATGTAAAAACATCAAATTTCAACTAAAACATTAAGTTTCCAAGTAAAGAAATGAATATGATATTATGTACGTATAAATGACGAAATTGAATAACAATAAAATTTATAATGGTTATGTATGTTTAAATAAAAGTTCATGCAAAGAACCATGAAAAAGTAAATATTATCCTTACAACAATTTCTGGACAGCTACAGTGGTTCAAATTTGAAAATTCATCAAAAATCTTAGCGATCAATTTAGAGGTTGAATTAACTATGAAATTAAATCTTATTGAGCCTAGTTTTTCATAAAAGAAATGATGTAAGCAATAGAATTGTAGATTATGAGATATTTTAATTCTTGTGAGACAAGGTCAGAATGAATTTTGGTACACCTATTCTAACTTTGAAAAATTGTGAAAAATTGTACAAAAATATTTAGGAGATGAAATTTATATGGTTAAAATATTGATGAGTCTATATTTAAGGGAACAATTCGAAACATAATATGAATCATTTTTTGAAATATAATTATTTTTTAGCAAGGAAGGTTTCAAGCTACCTAGTAGTAGAACAAGGGTACCAAACATGGCTACATACTGACTTTACCACACATTTACCAGACACGCATATGTGTCTAAATCGTGTGTCATCCTGACTCAGCTACACGGGTACTAGACACGTCCGTGTGTCTAGCCCGTGTACTGCACTAACTTAACTATCCAAAAATAGGGGTCACACAGTCGAGACACATACCCGTGTGCTCTGGCTGTGTGCCACGAAATAAGCTTGGTTTAAGCCATTTTCATACCACAAATGGTCAAGTACCTATAAGCATCATTTGCACAACCTTATACTAGCATAATTGAACAACCCAATCAGCCATCACAAGCCATCAAATAGACCATTTCATAATCAACCAATTCAATGATATATATATCACAAACATGTACCAACTATCTCATATCCATTTCAAGCCAAATATCTATCATTTATAACTCATTTCCATTCAACTCAAACTTGGCATTATCCTACTAATTTAATTAGGAAACTTATCATTTCTACTCAACATCATTTAAGCCAATTCAAGTCAAAGCTCAAACCTCATCCATCACAAAATGAACTTATCAAATGAAACTTTCATGCCAAATTAACCATTTTCAAACCAAGCCATATCACATAGCTTGGACATAAGCCAAAAGTCATACCATATTCAATAGCATATGTGACCAAAATATTCAACTTATAAACTAGCCTATACATGCCATATTTACACATTGCAAAAGAGCTTAATAATACCAATCATCTTCTGGATAGTGTGATGAAATCTTCAATGACTTCCAACCTGAGCGAGCATTTAAATCATTGAAAAAGACAAAGAATAAACTGAGTAAGCTAATAAGCTTAGTAAGCTCGTATAATTAACAGTACTATATTTAGTTTAACAAATATTTTACCATTTAAAATAAACTTGAACACATATAAACCAACTCTACCTAATTCGATATCTCTTACTTTAACAACCATACAGTTCATGTATGAATTCATCAGTTTTCACTTACTTCTCATATAATTTATCAAATATCACTTACTTGTCGAGCGTACCATGTATACCTGTACTGATTCGTATCATCATTTCTATTCTCGTAACATCATCTTTTCTGTTGAACCATTGAGATCAACATCAAATATCCGGTATCTTGCACACTAAGTGCCATATATGTGATTAAACCATTTATATCTCATATCACCTATACAATCTCAATATCATATAGTTCACATAGCATTTGTGTCAATTTATTTCAATAAGTATGACCTATAATGCATTCATATAACCAATAGCAGAAGTATGCCTGTATAAACATTAATTCATCAGTAACCACAGTAATTCATTTTCAAATATATCTTTTATATAAATCATGCCACATTTCATAACTATATTTCATTTAAACCATGTATCAATTCATCTATATAAATCATTGATCTCATGTAATGTTTCAATACTCGTATCATTTCATCTATCTTTTATGTATACTATATCACATATCATCTTTCATTTCAATAATTCATATGTGTACCATGTAACCTTTCATCTATACAATCATACATTTCATATAACATATAAATCATGTAACATGTGTCATGTAATCATATACTTGTAACATGTAATTTATGTAATTCATGTAGTTCATATATCATTAGCCATGTATCATATATTTCTTGTATCATATAACACATATACATCTTGTACCCTTTGTATCATGTGTTCATATCGGTATAATGCCCATTGAACCTTTGGAAACATCGAGGGATACTCAGGTGATACACACACAGTGTATATATGTAAACCTGTAAATTCGTCAATTCATTGTTTATGCTCTTTTGAGCCATGTACTGTATGCTCCTCCTGAGCCGATAACTGTAAGCCCAAAGGCTGAACATGTAAGCTCATGAGCTGTGGTGAGTCTACAACAAATGCAGGAGCTCAACCAACCTGTAGCCCTAGTGACATGTCACTTGTATCCAACAACTTTCTACGGTTCAAACGGGACTCGATATTTAGCCAAAACATTTAACCAATGGGCAATTTAAAACCATGTCTCATTTATAAAATTCATATGAATCATATCACCAATTACTCATGTAATTCACATAAGGCATGAACCATTTCTTATATACACATCATATATCTCATGTAGCATTTTCTTTTATAACATGTAGATTCATGTACTATATAATTCATATAACTTTTGTAACATATAAACTTTATAATACATAACCATCTCATTTACGACCACATACTATATAACTTATATTACTTTTCCATATTATAACATATAATTCGGTGGCAGCAACATATTCATAGAGTCGATAATTCTAGTAAATTATTCATTACGTATACAAATACCTTCAATTAAAAAAATTACAGTAGTTAATAGTTCAATTTTTAACCATACAAACTTACCTCGTATATCCGTCGACTATTTGTCTACTTTCTGTTTTCCTCGATCTAATTCCGGTAATTATTTCTCTTGATCTAAATATATAACAAATTTAATACTTTTAGTAACTATACAATTCAATTTAATCCAATTCACATATATTTAGCAAATTTCACATTTTCCCCTATATTTTAACTATTTTGCAATTTAATCCTTTTTGCACAAAATTGCTATTTTGCACAATTGGGCCAAAAACCATTATGGTCGAATTTCATATATCCCTATAACAGCCTATATTTTCATTTTATTTACATTTCTAACCACAGCATTTTAACATTTTGCAATTTAACCCCTTTTTGACATTTTTGTCAAAAATCACTTTATAAAACTTATATATTTACAAACAACCATTAATAATCTATCATAAAACTTCAAATTACACAAGTATTCAACAATGGCATATTTCAAAAACATCACCAATTTTAGAAATTGAGGTACGAGCTAGCTATACCGAGCTGCAACGAGCTCAAAAACATAAAAATCATTAAAAACTGAGTAAAAATCGTACTTTAATTGAAGATTAAAGCTAGCCGAATGTTTAAAAGTATAAAACCCCTTGTTTCTTCTTCACTTCAGCAAAAATGGTGAATTATGGACACAATTCATGTATTTGTTTTGTTTATTAAAGCTTTAATAATTAAATTACTTAATTACCCTTTTATTAAACAACCAAATATCATTATAAAAGTGTCCATAAATGTCCACTATGACTACTAATGGTCTAATATCAATTTAAGGCCTTCCATTAATAAAGCCATAATCATTTAAACCACTTTTACTAATAGAACTCATATTTATCGCTTTACGCGATTTAGTCCTTTTTACCGAATTAGCTAATTAATTGATAAAATTTCTTTACGACACTTTCACACCGTAATACTATCATGCTGTAAAACTTATAAAAATAATAAAATAAATATTTTAACTCATTTAAGTGGTCTCAAAACAACTCGTTCCGATCAGACTGAAAAATGGGCTGATTCACATATGGTGTTGAAATTGGAAGTAAATGCATATGAATAATAGTGAATTATATGGTATAGTGATTAAATTGAAAAAAAAAGAGTGTAAATATAGTATTTAGTAGGATTGTATGATGCTAAGAGTTGAGAATAGGTTATATGAAAGAATGATTTGGTGAATGAAGTAAAAAGTGAAAAAGGAAGTTGGTACTAGATTGTAACAAAAATTGAAAACATGGAGAAATTGAGAAAACAGAGTTCACATTGCAACGAGGCCCTTCAATGTCATGGTGACCCCAAGTCAGACAATCACATCGATACCTGTAGATCCTAATGTCGTGATGTCACCCCTAAAGTTTTAAGAGTTTGCAAATAGGTCCTAAATGCCCTATAATTTGTTGAAAGAACTAACGAAAGCTTGAATAAAACATGGAATGAAATAAAAATTTTATATTAATTTCAAATTGTTCTATTAACTTTATTAGGAAGAGTATTTGAACTAAATTTCTCTAAAGTTGTTTTAAACAATGAATGTAATATTCCGGTGCTCAAACCTGACATGTGGGTCGAGTATGAGGGTGTTATAAGAAGATTCTAATGAAATGTGAGTTGTTTTAGGATATAATGAACTGTGATTTTTAGAAATGTGATTGTTTGGAATGTAACATTATGACATTTGATATACGTAAAAAAGTACTAGTTAAAATATTGATAATGTCACATTCATATATTTGGTTCACTAAGCACTTTACTAGGAATGTGGTGGTAATTTTTGACATTATCCCCCTAAGTAAAACACAAAAATTTATTATTTTAACATTTTAGAGTGATATTTATTCTTACTGAAATTTAGTTTATTATTAACAAATATGTGATTTAATCTCTTTATTTTTAAATGATATTAATTAATTTTAATAAAAATATATTAATATATTTATCTCAAAATTAATATATAATTAAATGTAAATATTTAATATGTATTTAAATTAGTATAAAATTTTAAATTTAATTTGTTTGTATTTAAAATAAATTTTATGATTTTGTTTTTAAAAAGTATTGCGTAAAAATAAGAAAGTTAAATAATAAAAAGGTTAATTTTGTCTTAGGATTAAACTTTAACTTTCCAACTACATGCAAAATTTACTTTCTCACCACTTTCCAACTACATGCAAAAGTTATTTTCTCACCATTATACAAAAGAATCACATTTCCATGGTTGAGGGAAAATAACTCCAAAAACGGTTGTATTCTCAGGAAAATTAAAATTTTTTAGTATACAAAACACGTGAATTCAAGAAAGTGACAAATTTCCATCATACCATACGACCTTTTAAATTACTATAATTAGTTAAAATAGTACATTGTCACCTTATAATTTTAACTCTTACTAAATGCTTGAGTTTGTAACTCCATTCTCCCACACCTATAAATATGAATTATCACAACTTATTTGGGGAGTTTTGACAATTTTGACATTTTGGTTCCAAAATTCTCTCTAAGCTTTCTCGTTACGTTATTTTACTCAACTTTGTTCTCAACCACATTTAATCTATTTTATTTGTTCTTCACCTTACCAACTATCATCATATATCACTGCGCTCAGTGTGACAAGGTTTGCTTTAGTCTTCTTCTCCTCTTCTCCTAGTATATTCCATTCACTTATTTGTAACTCTTTCTATCTCTACTAAAGAACCATCTACACTATTCAATCTATATTAGTATATGATTGTTGTTATATTCCACCGCCACTCGAACACAAGGCTTGGTAGACCACCTATTTCTCTCAAAAGGAATCATCTACCCATTTTTAAGCATGAACACTCTCCTAGTGTGAACACACTCCTAATGTAATAAGAAACCCATTTAGGCATGATAACCTCAGATTGATAATCTCTCATGATATACACCTATGAATATATCCTTTTACGCATTTAACAAGAATGAATGTTTATCCAGTCACGTCACACTAGTGGATAATAGGACCATCCCTATACGTACGTTGAGGAATGATGAAGAAGGGATCAATCTTTTAGCATCCTAAAGCTATTATGAGTTATTGTCTTCTTGACCAACATGTCCTCTTGTCCTTATTCTAACTCTCAGCCTCTTTAGGTGAATCAAGCCTCATTCTACGACTTTTATCTCTTCCTTCATCTTCCCTATCTTTCGCTTGTTATACATTGTATTAACAATTGGTGTGATAAGCGTGGAACGAAAATATCTCAAAATTAGAATGATGCTACCCATAATCTCCATAAGAAAAAAAAATAACACAAACCCTGCCAACTCCTCCACTCTAGTGACTAACAATAATGGTACCAACATCAAACTCCACTAAACTCAAACCTAGAATGCTAACAACAAAATGTCAACTCGTCCACCTATTACCACATTGGAAGCTCTTTCTTAGCTCTTGAACGTCCTTAACACTCCTTCGACTAATCTTGCCATTGTGGCCTCACCTCTGATTCCCAACACACTAACTTCCCCTATCATCCCACAATACCCTAAAGATGATATCTTAAAGCAAATTCTCTCTTGTTTGGCTTCCTAACCATAGCCCACTACCATGATTGGTCCCCTAAATCAAGCTTCCTAGTAGCAGCAACTCCCTAATTCCCAACACCATGTCACTAAGATGTGGGAAAAAATGCATCTCATGGAAGAATAATTTGTCACTCAACATTGTCAGTTCCAAGAATAGCAGGAGTGACAAAACCTACTAGATGGAAAAAAATGCTCGCAATAAACAACTGATTGCGGAATTGCATGAAGCCAAAGATGGTTTTTACCCCTTCCGCTTGAATCAAAAGGTACGACACAGTCTATTGTCTGTAAAGATAAATAGGAGCATAATGATAATGAAGTGGTGTAGGATCTTCAACTTATCAATCGTCCAAACCAGGAACTCTGAAACAAGGTTGTTTCTATTGAAGATCAAATCGCAACCCACAAGTTGGAGTTCTTGCAAGAGGCTATGGGTTCTAAGTCTAATGAAGTTTTTTGGAGCTACACTAACAAACCTTTAGCTCATTTAGTTTTAACTCACAACCTCGTTGCCTCTTTCAAGTTTCCAAAGTTGTCATTGTAACCTCTCTAACCCGGGCTAGATGTTATGGCCAAGTTTTGAAGGCTACATTGGCCATAAAAAAGACTTAGATAAACTTCTGTATTTTACAACATCTTTTAAAACCATTTATTTTTTCTATTGAAAACTAGTGAAATTGAATATTTGTCTTTATATCATGAAAACACGTTATTTTCAGAAGATCGATTGATTTTAGAATTTTATTTGTAAAGAATAATCATTTTAAAAACTAAGATAATTTTTTTAAACTTTTAGTATAGCAGTAGAAAAGAGTGATTTAATTAAACTTTTATTAAAAATAAATTCCATGCATAGTCATTTAAATATCAATTCAAACTGTTTAAAAATTTATGTCATACAATTCAAAATAAATCCCAAAATAAAGTCTTATGCCACAGTCCAAATAAAATTAATACAGACCCAAAATAATTATTAAAATTAAAATTAAAGTACTTAAAGAGTGAAAACATCCGAGAAGCTCGCCGATAGCCGTGTCCAGTCCTAACCTCGAGGATTATTTGAAATTATATCAGAAAATTGGGGAGTGAGCTAATAAGCTCAATGTGAGTATTAATTCAAATATACAGTAATAAACAGTAAAAATAACATCCAAGATAAACACTAATAGAGAATTTTAAAATAGTACAGAATCACAATTTCAGTATGCGCGAACATGTCAATGCAATATTTTCAATGAGGTTCCTACCCAACTCCACTACACACCATAATAAGAGTTCCCCAGAACACATCCATCCAATAACACACCAGTTTGTGCACAAGCCATCAGTATTGTAGACAAGTTGCCAATATTGTGGACATGTTGGATATGGTGCCCTAAGTGTAGTATTTTCATTTAAGTACATTTGTAATTTTTTAGAACAGATTGGTTAGTAAAAGTACTCATGAATTAGATTAATATTTTGTATACTATCCTCACATGGTTTTTGCAAGCAAAGCAAAATGGAAGAAAATGTTGCTTATTGGCTGTCTAATGTTTAACTAATACTAAGCAGTATTACGTGGTCGGATCGTAGTATGGAAAGACAACTTGTATTAGTAGACGAACCAAAATTTGTCCTTAGTCTAATCGAAAATGAGAAACTGATTAAAAGACTAATATGTTATCTATCAAGTCTAATTCGGGATGTAACACCCCGCTCAGTGAAGCCTTAGTGTCTGGATACTATTTAGGGAAATAAGACAGATGAGATAAGTTCTAAATATGTATAGTGTTAGAACTAGACCACGAAAACACTTTGAGCACACCTGTGATGCCTTGATGTTCACAAGCACTAGGTTGGTTCATAGTGATCAAGAAGTGTGTATGGTTAAGAGTGATTCGCCCAAAAGCTTTGATGGCACTTAGAATGGGAGGAACCTATTATAGATAAAGGAAACGATCTGTAACAACCCGATTTTGGGCCTAATCAAAACAGTAGTTTTGGGACCACAAATTCGACGATGAAAAATTTTATTTTTATTATATTTTTATGGTCTACAATTTCACGGAATAATTTCGTGAAAATATTGTTTGAAAATTTTGACTTTTAGGCACTCAATTTAGTCAAAAGGACTGAATTGTAAAAAAAGTTGAGTTCCACATGTTAGAGGTGTCCAATTATTATGACATTTTAAATTAGAGGTCCTTAAATGGTTATTAGACCATTTTTTAATTTTTTGGACAAAAATGGATATGAAATAGGTGAAATAGAATATTTTAAAGTTAGGGGCATTTTGGTCATTTAGTGATTAAATGATTAAATAAACAAAATTAAATGCCAAATTTTGTCCATCTTCAAGCTATGGCCAAAATTACCATGAAGAAACCATGGATAGGGTTTTTCAAGCTTCCAAGCTCGATTGAAAGTCCGTTCTAACACCGTTTTTAATGATTTTTACGTTTTTGAAATCCTTGTATCATGATCTATCTATTTCTACCACTTATTTGAGATATGATGAACGTCTACGATTTGATCCATGTTAGAAATTTATGTATTTTGATGATTAATGGTAGAAAATGCATGTTTATGGTTAGAGAAACGACTTTTACTAAGAGATTTTCGGTAAAAATACCTAAAAGAACTAAATTGTAAAAGTCATAAAATAATTGATAAAAATCTAATTTTATGGAAATTTTGGGCTGCTATAAGTATCAAAGAGGTTCAGCTAGGCTTGGGAATCGAAGAAATTAAACGTATTTCATTTTACGAGCCTAGGGGTAAAAGTGTAAATATGTGAAACTTTAGGGGCCAAAATGTAATTTTGTCATAATATGATTTTTGGGTCACATTCAATAATATGACTAATAAGTGAGCTAAATTTGATATTATAGATAAAGAAAAATGAGATTTGGGCCTAGAACGAGGGAAAAACTAGAGTTTGACAGTTAGGTCCTTTTCACTATTTTTGGTATCAAGGTAAGTTCATTTGTTAATAAACATCATTGAATTGTGTTAATTATTCATTAATATTATATATTTGAATGAATTGTGAAATTTAAATAAAAGCTCAAAATGAGTAAAAATGCAGGATCAATCACGATCATTTTGTAGCGAAAAATGAATTGACAGAAACGACCATGGTTGGATCATGTCAATATATGATTTCGTATAAGACCATAGCTGGGCTATGGCATCGATATGAGATTCCATGTAAGACCATATCTGGGATATGGCATCGGTATATGATATGTGATAACGTGTAAGGCTATGTCTGAGACATAGTGTCGGTATGAGATTTCGTGTAAGACCATAGCTGGGCCATGGCATCGATATGTGATTACATGTAAGACCATATCTGGGATATGGAATTGTACTATGCAAATGTGATCTGGGTGCTAATCTTATACGTCTTACCAGTGGCTGGGTACTTCGGCATTTGTTGCGGATGCCTAACAGCTTGTGTGAGCAGCACTGAGTAGTAACGTATTGACCGTTAGCTCGTGTGAGCAGACCTATGGATAGCTCGAGAGCGAGCTTATATGTGTTATGAGATATGTGGTAGCTTGGCTACATGTGTGGCACTTATGTGCAAGCTTTCGAATGATCCAATAGGCAAAGTCAAGACGAGAATTTAAGTGAGACTGAATTAAGTGAAACAGGTATGTATCAAATCTATGTGAGGATTGAATGGAAGTGAATTTTTGAGCTTAGAGTGGAACATGTATATGAATTGAAAAAGATTTGTGTGTGAGTATGTTCCATGCACAATGTTTTTTTGGCTATATTGAATTGTGATTTGAAGGATATATAAGATATGAGTCATATTGGGTTCAATTTTATGTAAGTATGGCACATTGTGTGCGAAGTACGGTTATTTGATAATATTTACATGATTATATTGGCTAAAGTAAATGCGGTAGATAGTGGATTGAATATATTGGGTTGAATGAGGTTATATTGATATTTGATTATGTATGTATAAATATGGACAAAACGATACAAAAGTACTCAATCCATATGAACATAGAAATGAATAATCTTGTGAAACTTTGGTTAATCTATGAGTTTGGATTCATGGTGTAAAGGTGAAATTAAATGAGTTTACATCATAGTAATTAAAGCGCTTAATAAGTATTTGTTCAATAAGTTGTGTTTATTTTATATGAACTTACTAAGCTTAATAGCTTACTTTGTGTTATTTTCCCTATGTTTATAGGATTTCGAAGACTTGCTCGGGTTGGGAGTTGTTGGAGACATCATCACACTATCCAGCTATCGTAATTGGTATTTAAAGTTGTGATTTTGGTCATATGGCATGTATAGGGACTTGGCCTTTTTGTTATATATCATATTGGTTTATTCAAATGTGTTGGCTTATGATGATATTTGATTCATATTATTTAAGGCCATGAGATGTGGCTCATATTGATTTTTGGGTTGTAAACCTATTCATATATATGCATGCATGTGCCAATGCCTTTATGATATGGCCTATGATTATTGATAGTCAAATGATGATATGAAGTCTTATGAATGTACAAGTAGAGATGAAATGATCATGATCATGTGTTGTTTATGTATGTTTAAGTGCTCAATCATACCATGTTAAGTGCCATTGAAAGTGTGCATGTGAGTGAGCAATTGAGGGTGGAAAATGGCTTGAAAAATAGCCTAAATTTGTCTACACAGGCAGACACATGAGCGTGTGACTGGGCCGTGTGACCCTAAATTTTGATGACACCATAAATAGAGAGTTACATGGGTTGAGGACATGGGCGTGTTCCGAACCACACGGGCGTGTGTGACCATACAGCCTACCCACACGGGCGTGTGACTTTCCAAAACATGAAATTTTTCTAAGTGTTGTAAAAGTGTTGAAAGTTCTTAGTTTAGTCCCTAACCACTCCAATGTATGTTTAGGGCTTCGTAGGCCTGTAATAGGGATGTTATGAATATATTTGAAAAGTTTTAAATTGGATGCAAATTTTATGGCTCCAAATTGTACGTGTGTTTGTGTTTAAGTCTGGTAATGCTTCGTACCTTGTTTCGACGTGGATAGGGTAAGGGGTGTTACACAATCTTTATGATACAAGTTTACATCAATGGTGTAGAATATCCTATAAGGTTGCCTTTGAGCTAGTCAAGATAGAAGGAACAGTGATCAGGAATCAACCAAATGAAAGTCGAGATAGTCAAGGACCAAAGGTAGGTTTTCAACTAGTTTTCTTGGAAATTGTAGATTTGGATAAGACCACCCAATGATTGATGTAACGTTTAACAAGTTTTAATAAAACTTGGGTTGAGTTAAGTGTTTAAGATAGGTTAAGAAGAAAATATCTTCTCTCTTCCTTTTCTTGAGATAATAGGACTAGAAAAAGGTGAGGTACTTTTTTGAACTAAGTCTGAGACCACAATGTTTGAACAAGATTTCCTTAAAATTAAGGTAACACCCGATAATTAAGCTAGCTCTAAACTTACTAAGTACACTAAGTGTTACTTAAAAGGGGTGAAGTGTTGTCCGCCCCACTGATGCTCTTGGCGTGTTAAGTGGGTGTGCAACCAATGTTGGACTATGGCAAGAAACTACCCTAGAAAGGAATAAGTCATTAGGAGAAAGAAGTCTAGTAAGGGATTAAAGAAACTTAGATAATAATGTCATCGCCAAGAAGGCATGAAACGCCAAGTGTGATTAGTTAGGATACCAGCTACGCTATAATGAAATGATTAAGGACAAAAGATGGATTAAGGCCAAAAGGTATGTTCTATAAATATATGTACTTTGATACATGTCTCTTTATAGCTCTCAATTATTTATCTAGTGGATTGCAAGGACTGGGGCATGTGTCAAATATCCATAGGGGCAAAGGTAAGATATCAAGGTAACCTAGGTAAGAAATGGAGGACCTTTCTCTTTATTCTTCAAAAAGCAATAATCCTTTCATTCTTCAAGTTAAGTTGAAGGTATGAATCTAGGCTTTGAGATGCCCCTTATTAAGGTAAGATCTGCAACCTTACATGCTAAGTTATTAAGAAGTAGCTCGATTTAGCTGGGTAAAGTGAGCATGGTAAAGTCTTATTTAGAGGTTTCTTATGTTCAAAGTGAAAGAAACTGAGTTAAGCATAAAGATCTTGATGAGTTCTCATGTTCTATCAATTAAGGGCTGCCAATCTGCTTGATAGAAGCTCGAATCTAATGTTTAGAGCTATTAAATATGCAAGTTAGGTGAGTCTCTAGACCGACTCTTACATGCATGTTTGAAATCTAGATACTTCTGTGCTAAATGACAAAAGCATGAAACTGAAACTAATAAAGCATGATACTATGCCTCTAATAAGAAAGGAAGTATATGCATGTATAATATGTCTGAAATCATCATTATGTCTATCATGAGCAAGTCAATGCATGGACTATGCATGAAGTTTAAAGGGAATGTGTTACATGTTTGTAAGCATGAATGTATTTGTTATGAAGAAGTCTAAAAGAAATAGTTTGTCAAGTATGAGTCTACATGAAGTGTCTATGTCTATCTCTTGAGTCGTCTCAATGGGTCCGTTGGGACTAAAAACATGAATCTCTGATAAGGACAAGTCCATGGCCATGTCACTTTAAAGATCATATAGTGTAAGACCCTGCCTGGGCCATGACATCATATGGAATATGTAAAGGACGGATGGGTGAGTACCATCGATGATGCGCAAACCTCGCTACAGTGAGTATAGGTGAATCGTTATCGCTAAACACACAAATTTTTGAAAAAGGATGCATTTGTGGTTATCTCTAAAAGGACGTCTTTATGGCTATCTCAGACAGAAGTGAGCTTTTATTGCTATCTCTGTTAAAGAAGTGCATTTTTGGCAATTTCTGTAAGAAAATATTTGCAGCGAACTCTGCTATAAGAAAGCCTTTATGGCAGTCTCTGTTATAAGAAAGCCTTTACGGGGATCTCTATCACAAGGATGCCTTTGTGGCTATCTCTGTTAAAGGAATACTTGGTGGCAATGTCTTCTAAAAAGGAACGCCTTTGTGGCAAATTTTGAAGAATAGCATTCATGATGACATCTAAAGATAACACCTTTAGGCGAACACCGAACAAATGATGAACTCTGTATAATTACAAGAGATGGATAGAAAGACTAGTATGCGCTAGAGTATGTGGCAAAGTAAAGATACAAGTTAAGAGTAAAAATGGAAAGTGTACTAAAGTAAGGAAGATATAGCTAATCTTGATATAAGTATTAGGCACAGTCTACCCCACTAGAAGATAATGATAAGATTAGTGAGTATAGAATAAGTTATTAAGTCCGACAATAAGGTAAGGAAGAAGTTAAGGATGAGTTAAAGGTAAGGTTTAAGAAATGAGATAGAAAGTAAAGAGATGTTAAATATAGTACTCCCAAGAAAGGGGAAAATTATTCTGAAAAAAGAAAGATGGTAGCCTCAGTATTGTACCTGCCAAAGGAAGAAAGGTCAAAAAATACCCCAATGATGTGAAAAATAACATATAATGAATGAAAAAGGTATCCTAAGGTTTATCTTACCAAGTTCTTACAAACTTACAAAATTTTTTTTTAGTTTTCAGGTTTGCAAAGGAATGTACACCAAAAGATGATGTCAGGGCTATGCCAAGGAAGCAATGTCTGAGCAGTTACGCATACAGAGGGAAGCAAGTGGCATGTCAAAGTTTGTGCATAAGTCATTTAAGTAGACATTTAGTATGTTTATACCTAAAGTATTGCACCTAAATAAATAAGTAGGACTCAAGTTGTACAATGTAGACTAAGAAAGAAAGTAGGAAAGTCTAATGTTCTATTGAGTTGTAAATGTAGCCATATAATGTAAGCCATAAGAGATTTTGTTACTTATATAAAGAGACGTTTACATCAATGAATAAAAGAAAAAGAGGAATTTTTAGTTAAATACATAAGAAGGATGTAACACCTGAGATTCAGATCCGGTAGATCGGGCCGGGTTGAGGGTGTTACAGGGGAGACCTAAGCAGAATAGATATGACTGACTGGACTAACAGTACATCAAACAAGACCTAAGCAGAATAGACACTGAATTCATTTATGGATTTATTCACTTGTGACATTCATAGTGTAGCATACCTAAATACTAAATGGATGGCAAACTATGTATGCATGACTCATACACTTTGATGTAAGTAAAAGCTTGAGCTCAAATAGATAACGAACAGAATGTTGGTGTGTTGGGTGTATGACTTCTTTAGTATGTAGCGTCATTCACAAAAATGGAATTCATAACCCAAAACATGGGTAAATGATATCTTTTCATTGGCATTACATGGTTGATAAAAAGTAAACTGGGTTACGGGTCGTCCATCTTTGTGATGGATAACTTGATCACTTTTTTATAGTGATTAACTTTTCATGAAGAGAGATGTAATGGTTACCATAAGATAAAATAGGACCATATTGGGAGAAGGGATATTATCCCAAAAAGGTCAATGATATTCTATAAGGGTAACACAGTAATGACAAGGTCATTAGAAGAGTACTGCATTGTTGCTTTTGTAATAGTATGGTGTTGGGGAGAGCTCAGTCACGATACTATAGTGGAATGACTTCGTGACTAATTGAGTTAATAATTAATAGGTGAAAAGTCAAAACTTAATTATAAATAATTTGAGCCTCAACGACATATGTCCAATCAGTCCCTCTGCTAGCTCGCTGAAACCATAAATGATCTGTGTTTAAATTTAAATGAACGAAATGAATAGAAATGAGAGAAATGAGAAACATTTAGGAATTATTATGGTTTTTTCTTAAATGGAGAAAGAAAATCATTTGAAATGAATGTAGGATTCTAAAAATGGAAATGGAAATTTGGAATCTTATATGGATTACTTAAAAAATGATTCGAAGAATTTTTGGACTGTTTTGAAGCTAAAAAATAAAAATAAACTATTTAGTCATAGTGAACATGTTGATTTGTGAAATATTTAACATAATTTCTCAAAATTTTACTAGGGGCAAAATCTTCAAAATTTTGTTAGGGTATAATAGGGATGAGAAAATTGTTTTATATAAATATTAAAGTTTATTTGGGAAAATAGAAAAACTGAATTGGGTTGGATCACATTACAGAGTACTAAGTCAAAAAAGGCCCAAGAAGTACTCGTAATTGGACCCGATGTGAGAGAGGCCCAAAACTCTCATGTAACATGAAGGGGGTGGCAACCCTAGTAGGAATACTAGGGTGTGTCGTCCACCCCTCTCCTACTCTAAGTAGGAAGTTGTTTTTCTATTTGAAATAAACCACTACAAGTCAATAAGGGTTCTGTCTTCTCTTCCTAAAAATAGATGATACAAGTAGAGCTATTTACACACCTTTTGAGAGATTGTTATTCTGCCGAAAAATAGTGAGAATTAATTCTCAACTATTAAATGTATTTTTCCATAATAACAATTCTATCGATTTTTATAAAGAAGAGAGAATTTTTATTTTCACCTAAAAATGAGAGAAAACCTTTTCTAATTTTGTATCTTTCGATTCAATTAGTTCAAGTCCACACTCGAAGCAGCTCTTGGTACAAGAATAGTGGAACAAATCGTTTGTTTGAAAACAAAAAAAATCAATGATCCGCTTATCCGAAAACACAAGTATGATTTTAAACTAAGGTCTATTGCTATAAATATAACAAACCTGGTCGATTTTTAAAATTTTAACTTTCCTTTGTGCAGGAAAATCATTTTCAAACTAAATTTTTTCAACAAATTGGTATCAAAGCTAGGTTGTGTTATCTCTCCCTTAAGCTTGTTTGATTGATATTTGATAAGATGTGGCATTCTTATAATTATTCGTATGTTTAGGAGAATGTATGTGAATGAATGCAATATTCTATATATTTTTCATATAATCATTATTTTTGTCAAGGTTGTGGTTCTTAAGAAATAGACTGTAGAGTATCATCTCCATGTAGGATTATTTTATTTTTAGAATTCTTGTGAGCTAGAAATGGACATAGGACGTAAATGTAATTTTTCAAAAAAGGAGTCTATCACGATGAGAAGATTAAGCGAATGGGACCGAAGACACAAGGAATGCCTTACGGCAAAAAACTATATAATTTTTTGTTTTTCATTTTTTTCTAGAATTAGAACCATGGAAACCTTGGTTGACAATTTTATTTTATTACTCATCTCTTTATAATCTGTTTAATAATTATTTATGATATAATTGTTATATATATGTATGAGATGATCCACAGTTGATCTATTAAAGATTAGAAGTATGGTAATGAGAAAATACATGTGTTGTATTATTCCATTCACTTCTTTAGGTTATTCGATTATTGTGAGAAATGTGGTAATGAGAAGGTGCATGTCCAGGATTGGATTTCAGGATTGGATTTGGCAAGGAAAGGCTTGGTTTTAAAGTGGTCAAATACGACTCACCTCTCTTTCTTGGGAACCTACCTGGTACACGGTACATATTCACTTCTTTGGTTTTTCCCTTAAAGAAAAACTATAGAGAATCAAAATTGTTTGATTGACTCTTGTGAATAATTGACTGTTAATATTATAAAATTGCCATAGGATGTCATGCATGAATGAGATAAGCATGTCATATAGTTTAAGAAACAATGCCACATATACTTGTGATACATATATTGACCATAAATGATAGAAACTAGAAATTAAACAAACTTGCATGTATTTAAAATATTGAATAGGAGGTCCCTAAGCAAAACCTACGACCTCCATTAATGGTCTCTTGTGATGGCATGAAATGGACCTGCCTCAATCTAAATGTTGTCATGAGGATTTCACTGAGGAGACTTCCTGAAAGTAAACATAATTTTCTTATGATCATATGATAGTTGGATCGGCCCCTGTGGTAGGTATTATCATGCGATACATTAAGAAATTTTGTCTTCAAAGAAGACAACTAGTCATAGCATGCTACTCGGTGAGATTGTCCCAAGATGACTCATTTTTGGTGCACGATGTGATAGGTTTTGAATTGATGGTTATACATTCAAGATCATCTAAGTAATTCTCCAAAGAGCTATGCTTAAGTTAGGATCATGGCCAAAAACATTACACAATTATTAGTATGTGTGAATGCCTAAGGAATTAGGTTCATGTACTAATTGGATGAAAATTCATGTTCTTACTAGTTGATCATGATCACCCCAAGGTGGCTTGATTCAATGGGTGTGGGAATTATAGTTGTAATGGCTTACAAATGTTTTCAAGGTTCCATGTAAGATGCACACATCATCTTAATACATATCGTAATGTTGTAAAACATTTTTCAAATATTTGCTTAATACAAAGAAATTAATATATGAATTTTTATTTTCAGTTTAAAAACGACATCAACTCCTTTATTGAACATACTCACTGAAAAAAATAAACAAAAATAACTATAAGGAATGGAAAAGGAATCTGATAATTGTCTAAATTTGTGAGAAACTTTAAACAGTTCTTGATACTAAGTGCCTTTCGACCACTCAAGCTGAGGCTAGAAAACATTGGGAAAAGTCTGATGAGATAACTCATTGCTATATGCTGGCAAGTGTGACCAACACTCTGTATAAGCAACTACAGAGCTATAAGATTGCTAAAACAATTCTAGATAAGCTAGAAGACATGTTCAAAGGCCAAGCTACCTTGGCTTTATAGTCTGCTATAACTAGTTTAATGAATGCCTAGCAAAATCCCGGCACTCTGGTCAAAGACCATATGATCTCTCTTATGGCCTACTTTGCCAAGGCCACAAACAATGAGACCAATTTTGATGATAACACTCAAATTGAAATGGTGCTCAAAAGCTTATCAAAGGATTTTGCTAGTTTTCGGGCCATATATAACCTTGGCAACAAAAACCTGATGCTTACACTATTCATGAAGGAGTTACAATCCTATGAGTTGATCTTGAACGGTGGTCAGCCGATTTAAATAGTAAAAATGAATATATTCATCTCTTTTTCCTCAAAAAGGATAGGAAAGCATGTTAAGAAAGGCAAGGCTAAGGTCTCTAGGCCACCACAAGTGGAAAGGAAGAGAACTAGAAAGGCTAAAGACTTATCTAAGTTTAAATGCTTCTTCTACAGCAAGAAAGAGCATTTCAAGGCAAATTGTAAAGAGTGAAAAGAAAGCCTAACAATCAAAGGAAATGTATGGAACTCTTGATGATATAATTTTGTTTAGTGGAAGATTTAATAGACCACCAGGTCATTGATTCGAGAGCCATTAATTATGTTTGTGTTTCTCTACATGGGTTCAAGGAGACAAAAGATATTAGAGATAAAAGCTTATCGTTGCGGACCAAGAACAAGAAAAGTGTGGCAGCTAAAATAGTGGGACATGTACATATTTATTTTTATAATTTTAGGAAGATTATCTTAAAAGACGTTTTCCATGTACCAAGTTTCAAAAGAAACTTAATATCCGTTGCATGTTTATATAAAGACGGCTTGATCATCAATTTTAATAATAGAATTGCAATATTTAGAAATTGCAATCTTATCTGTAATGGATGGATGTCAAATAATCTTTATTTTATTAAACCAAAGATGTACACACTGCTTGAGCATGAAATATCAAATAAAATACTTAAAATTTCTCACTCTAATGAGGTGTACTTTTGGCATTTGAGACTTGGTCATATTAACCGAGAAAGAATAACTAGACTTGTGAAAGATGACATCTTAACTTCACTTTAAAAACTTAATCTTCCATAATGTAAATCTTACTTGGAAGGTAAGATGACTAAGCGATCTTTCAATCCAAAAGGGATAAGGGTTGGAAAACCCTTAGAACTTGTGCACACTCATGTATGTGGCCCCATGAGCGTAAGTGCAAGAGGTGGTTACAAGTATTATGTAAACATTATTGATGACTATTCCAAATATGGGTATGTATACCTGATACACCGCAAGAGTGAAAGCTTTGATAAATTCAAAGAATTTCACGCGAAAGTGGAGAAACAACTAGATTTACCCATAAAGGCACTTTAATCTGATCGAGATAGAATATTTATCTGATAAGTTCTTAGGGTGCCTCATGGAGAATAACATTCTATAACAGTTAACCACGTCGAACACTCCACAATAGAATGGCATGGTAGAGAGAAGGAACCAAACATTGGAAGACATGCTACGTTCGATGTTAAATTATTCAAAGCTACCAATCTCTTTCTAGGGATATGCAATACAAATGGGTTGCTATATTTTTAAGGTAGCATCAAAAACTCTATATGAATTGTGGCATGGCAGGAAGCCAAGTTTAAAACGTTTAAGTATTTGGGATGTCCAATCCACATATTGGATAAAGATACGAGGAAGTTAGACTCACAGACAGAATTGTGAATGCTTGTAGGATATCCAAAGGGAACAAATAGTGGTTTATTTTTTAACCCAAAAGAGTAAACTGTTATTGTAACACCCCAAACCCGGCCCAGACGTTATGGCCAGATCTGGTGTGTCACATGAACGATTGATTTATCTATGATCTTCTTTTAACCAAACGTTATGTTGTTCATAGTAAAACCATGTCTAATAGCTTGTAATTAAGAAACATTATCAGTTTTAAAAAACGTATCTATTACCAAGTAAAATTCATTTTTTAAAAGATCTCATTGATGTGTTATTGTTGATGAGTTATCCAATCGTTTTGTAATGCATGTTTTGAAAACGAGTGATTAAGTTTGGAAAAAAAACCTGCACAGACTAGTCTACTGTTGTAAAACAAATAATAAAGAAAACCCAAAACAAAATACCCGAGCAGCCTTATTACAACTTAAATCCAAAATTTAAAAAAAAATGAACTATAAATAAATTAAATTTAAGAAACCATTAAAAACCAGAAGCATGAATCACGTGGCCACCCTGAATCCTTCGCAGCTCCAAGTCCTCTATGGTTGGGGGTTACCTATATGGATGGAAATAATAGGGTGAGTTTGTGAAAACTCAATGTGTAACTAACCCAACCAGAATCAGAGATCAGCCAACAACTCAATTTAGGCCGAAGCCCTATTCAGATATAGATCAAACTGGGCCTTGGCCCTTTTCAGAATCAGAGTGGGTCTTGGGCCCATTTCAGACACAGAACAGAAAGTATATATAAAAATGTATGTATACAAAGCCCAAGCCCAGTCTAGCCTAGCACACCACCCGTACCAGCCCTACCATGTGGGGAATAACTCAACCCACCCAGCCCTACACACCACAGACGTAGCAAGCTGCTAATACAGAGATCATGGTAGAGCCACCAGAACAGAAATACGAGTCAGAGCCTCTAAACAGATTACGTGACAATGCCACTTTATAGCACTTCCTACATATCCATAACCCAACCCCATGCAAACTAGAGTACTACATGACATGGCCATAGAGAATATCAGATACAATAATATACAAATCAGTCAACTATTTCTAGGGATAAAATAGTCATTTGGCATCTAGGGGTAAAATGGTAATCTTCACCCTTTAGGGGTATTTTGGTCATTTAACTACATTTCTAGGTTTCATGCTTATTACAACCTTCTAGTAGGTCTAACATCGCTCTGAGCAACTCAAATAGTCCATACATTCATATAGTGTCATCGGGCCTAAAAACCCCTAATGGGCTCGAGGGAGCCCACATGCTACTGTGGCCCGCTCAGTCTCATTTTATGCAAATTATCACAGATTTAATATTTAGTTTACCATAAATCACTTACCGCATACTTATACCTATATGGGCTCGCAAGCCCATTGGGCCCAATTTCGGCCCATCATGGCCCAGAACAGCCTAAGTGCATGAAAATGCACACTGCAGCCCTTACTGTCAAATTTTCCAAATTCATGGTTTCGTACTAACCCACGAGCGTTTGCATGTCGTAAGTCCTTGAAATGCCAGCATTTCAGTATTTTGGTTTTTCGGCTTTTGCTGATCTAAGCTACTAGAGGGTGTCGTTACACACCTGATTTCACGATTTCCATAGTCGTCACGCGCTCAACCTATTACCACAACAACAATCATCAAAACCTTAACTAGTACTTAACGAAACTATACACCAACTTACTTAATGGTTACTTACCACTGCTCCACTTGCCTACAATCACTTAAATCTAACGTTTCCTTCCGGGATTGATCGAACGATATTAGATCTAAGTACCTACGACCATGGATAGATCCAATCCAACATATGAAAGTTAAACGAGTGTTAACCTCCCAAACCAAATCTCTACTAAAAGAAAAACCGAAATACAAAAACCAAAATCTATAATGAGAAGTACTTACCCAATTCGCTTTAACTAATCTATTGAAATCTAACAGCAATCACTCACTAGCCCAAACTTAACCTCCTGCAGATCTAATCGAAACTCAATGCAGGAGGAGATCCTACTATTCGGCTAATGCAGACAACACAAGAGGGGTGAATACTTGATGAAGGTAATCAGTTTAGGGACTTGTTTAACAAAGGAGAATAGTATTCGGCTATACAAAAAGTGGGTACAGAACGATTAGGTTTGGTCTTAGCAAAGTATGGAGTATGAAAAAGAAGAGAAAGATGTGAGTTTCGACTTTGAAGAAATCGGCCAAAGAAGAAATCGACAAGAAGGGGACTAAGTATTTCGAGTTTACGGCTTTTGAAACAATTGGCCAGGAGTTGTTTAAGGGGATTGAATCCAAATGAGAGAACAAAAAAGAAAAGGAATGAGAGTGCTTTGATATTCGGCTAGAGTAGAGAATGTCAAATCAAAAGGTACGAATGAGTAGAAAAAAGGATAATGGGTTCGGCTCTTGAGGCAATTGGTCAAGGTGCTATCTTTGACAAAAAGAAACAATTGAAGGATAAAAGAGAGGAGAAGAATTTCGGCACACTCACAACTTACAAACATGAATGCCCCAAGTGCTCCCAAAACGTGAATTCTCAAAACCCAAAAAGGAGAAATCCACACACACACTCCCTAATTGCCAAAAATGCTACCCTAAGCCTCCTTAGCCGAATTTGCCCTCCAAGCAATCCTATAATCGGCCAACTCTTACTCGTTACTCAAATTCCTAAATTTTCTCCTTGATAATCTCCCCCTTATCACTCCTTAATCCAATCCCATGAGCAACTCGAACACCTCCCTTCAGAGTTTAACTTGGAGTCCACCTCATACCATGCTCATGCAGTAAAATAAAATAAATAACTTGCTCACAAAGGGATTTGAACCTTAGATCCCTCACAAGCTTCCACATGCCACCTCCCTAAGCTTTAAGTGGTGCAACCTTGCCATTTTACCACAGGTTTACTTGTGTCATTAAACCCAACATTTATTTAAAAGCCCACTTTGCCAAAGTCCATTCTCACATAAAGTAAAATTTAAAATCTACTAGGCTTTAGACTTAAACCCAAGCCTTCTAAAGGTCCACTAACCACACTCAAATCACTACTACAGCACATAAGGCCATGTAAAAATAAATTCACGCAAAAATTCAAAACCCTAAAATTTAGGGCGTTACAACTCTACCCTCTTAAAGAAATTTTGGCCTCAAAATTTTACCTGGTCAAAACAGGTAAGGGTATTGTTGACGTATCGCCTCCTCTGGCTCCCACGTAGCTTCTTCTCTGTCGCGATTACGCCAAAGCACTTTTACTAAAGGAACGGATTTCTTTCATAACACCTTGACATCACGGTCCAGAATCTGCACAGGCTCTTCCTCGAATGTCAGATCAGATTTAACTTCAATTTCTTCAACTGGTACAATGTGGGAAGGACCAGACCGATATCGCCTCAACATGGAGACATGAAAGACGTCGTGAATCTGGTCTAACTCCGGAGGTAGTTCCAATTGATATGCTATCGGACCCACCCGTTTAAGAACTCGATAGGGCCCAATGAATCACAAACTCAACTTGCCTTTCTTTCTGAACCTTAAAATCTTCTTCCAAGGCGAGACCTTCAAGAAAACCAAATCTCCCACAGAGTATTCAATTTCCTTACGCTTCAAGTCGGCATAAGATTTCTGCCTATCAAATGCCTCCTTTAACCGATTACTGATCAGCTTGACCTTATTTTTAGTATCTGCTACTAACTCTAGCCCCAGAGCCTGACGTTCTCCCAATTCTGTCCAACAGGTAGGCGTATGACACCTTCGACCATATAGCGCCTCATATGGTGCCATGCGAATACTCGCCTGATAACATTGCTATATGCAAACTCCACTAATGGCAAATAGCCTTCCTAGCTGCCCCGGAAATCAATAATACACCCTCTCAACATGTCCTCCAGAATCTGAATCACCCTTTCTGACTATCCATCCGTCTGAGGGTGAAAAGCAGTGCTGAAGTCTAGCCGTGTACCCAACGCCTCATGCAACTTCTGCCAGAATTGATATATCAAAAATGATCGAAACTGGTACTCCATGAAGTCGTACTATCTCAGCTACATATAGCTTTGCTAATTTTTGAAGTGAATAGTCGGTTCGGATGGGTATAAAATGGGCAGACTTAGTCAGTCTATCCACAATCACCCAAACTAAGACTTTCTTGGTAGGCATCAAGGGTAGCCCACTCAAAAACTTCATGGTTACCTTTTCCCACTTCCAAAATGGAATTTTCACTGGTTGTAGAAGTCCAGAAGGCAGTTGATGCTCAGCTTTCACCTGCTAGCATGTCAGACACTTACCCATAAACTTTGTTACTTCCTGCTAAAGTCCAGGCCACCAATACAATTCCCGTAAATCCCGATACAACTTATTCCCCCTCAGGATGCATAGCACAAAGACTGCCATGAGCCTCTTGCAGTATAGACTGCCTCAAACCAGAGTCTTTTGGGACACAAACTCTCCTACGAAAATACAAAATCCCTTCATTATTCAAACCAAAATCAGAAGTTCCACCCTTCTCAACATGTCGAAATCGAGGAACCAATGACTCATCCAATAATTGCTTCTCCTTAATTTACCCCATCTAGGTCGGTCTTACTTGCAATTTCGCTAACAAGCTACCATCATCATACAGACTAAGACGAGCGAACATTGCTCTCAGATCAGTTACAGCTCTCTGACTCAATGCATCAGCTACCACATTAGCTTTGCCTGGGTGATACTCAATCGAACAGTCATAATGCTTAAGCAACTCTATCCATCTTCATTGCCTAAGGTTCAACTCTTTCTGAGTCAAAAGATACTTGAGGCTCCTATGATTCATGTATATGGAGAAAAGTGTATCATATACATGAATCATAAGAGCCTCCAGATCTTTAGCGCAAAGATTACTACTACCAATTGTAGATCATCCGTAGGGTAATTTGCCTTATGAGGCTGAAGTTTTCTCAATGTATATGCAACCACTTTTCCCTCTTGCATCAACACACAGCCCAATCCAACGTGCAACGCATCACTATACACAGTAAAATCCTTTCCAAACATCGGCTGAATTAACACAGGTGCCTCAGTCAAAACTTTATTCAACTTCACGAAACTCTCTTGTTGTTTTTCAGTCCAAATAAATGGTGCCCCTTTTCTCAAAAGCTTCGTCAACGATGCTACAATTAAGGAAAATCCTTCCACAAATCTCCTATAGTACCCTGCCAAACCCAAAAGACTCTGAATTTTCGACACGGATTTTAGTGGCTTCTTTTCCATACCCACCTCAATTTTTTGAGGATCCACCCTAATCCCCTCAGCAGAAATAACGTGATCCAAGAATGTCACTTCTCGTAACCAAAATTCGTACTTGCTAAATTTTGCATACAGCTGCTTCTCTCTCAATACTTGCAGAACAATTCAGAGATGCTCATCATGATTCTCTTCAGTTTTCGAATATACCAGGATATCATGTATAAAGAAGACCACAAATTGATCTAAGTAGGGTTAGAGTACCCGATTCATCAGATCCATGAAGGCCACTAGTGCATTCGTCAATCTGAACGGCATTACCAAGAACTCATAATGACCATATCGAGTCCTGAACACTGTCTTATGAATATCCACCTCTTTGACCCTTAGTTCATGATATCCAAATCGAATATCGATCTTGGAAAATACTGAAGCTCCTCTTAGTTGGTCAAATAGGTCATCGATCCTTGGCAGAGGGTAATTGTTCTTAATAGTTAATTTGTTCAACTGACGATAATCAATGCACATGCGCGTCGTCCCATCTTTTTTCTTAACAAACAAGACCAGTGCTCCCCATGGAGACACACTTGGTCTAATAAAGCATCTGTCTAGAAGTTCTTGGATTTGTACTTTCAATTCCACCAACTCCTTCGGTGCCATCCTATAAGGAGCGATAGACACCGGAGCCACTCCAGGCAACAAGTTGATTCCAAATGTGACTTCACAGTTCGGAGGCAACCCAGGAAGCTCATCCGGAAAAACATCATGAAACTCCTTGATAGTTCTAACTTCTCCTACGGTCAAACCCTCTGAATCTGACTTATTCACATACACCAAAAAATGCCTTGCAACCTTTGTAAATCAGCTTTTCAGCTCTTAAAGCCGAGATAACATTGGACAAGTAATCTCTTCGCTCCCCTACTACAGTTACCCCCTCCTCCTCCGTGGTCTTTAACACCATCTGCTTGGTAGCACAATCCAAAGTCGCCCGATGCTTTGTAAGCCAATCTATACCCAATATGAGATCAATCTCTCAAAATGGTAACTCCATCAAGTCCGCAGAGAAAATTCTACCTTGTGTCTCTAAAGGTACATCCCTAAAAATTTGTCTACCCAAACCGAGTGACCCAGTGGACTTATCACAGATACTCTACTCACTATTTTCTCATATTTCACACCCAAGTCCCAGACACATCACAAGCAACATACGAATGGGTAGATCCAACATCAGGCGTGTTATAAATTAAAAATGTAGCGGTTATGACGTCCGGTGCGTCACCCCCTCTCGGCGACGAGCAGCATAAACCAACGCCAGTTGTCGTGCCTCAGTATTTCTAGCACTCCTGCCCAGTGCTCCATTTCCACGTCTATTTCCATTGTCGCCCCTAGCCTATCCACGTCCTCTCGGTGGTTGTTGTCCACCTCTCACTGGCTGAGCAACCCTTGGTTCAGCAGCTTGCATCTATGCCAGCCTCTAAGGGTAATCTTTGACTCGATGATCTTTGGACCCACACCGAAAACATGCTCCAGAACCTTCCAACATTCGCCCAGATGTACCTTTCCACAGTCCCCATAAGCATGCGATCTAGCCACATTCACCGGAACTGCTCGAACCGGCTCGTCCACTCTAGCTTTTTGAACAGTCCTACCCGCAGCACCTGAGGGCCCTAAATCCCTCCTGAATCAATTTCTGTCTTTTCCGCAATTCTAGCACTCTGAGCGCTTCACCTCCTCAGCAATCATAGCTTTTTCCACCAGAGTAGCAAAATCACGCTCCCTTTGTGGAGCAATTAGCACTCTTAGCTCATCTATGAGGCCATCCTTGAATCGCAAGCTGCATTCATATTTCTTAGCAACTATTCCACTAGTAGAACGGCTTAACCTTAAAAATTCAACTTCATATTCCGCTACAGTCTTACTACCCAGAGTTAGATTCAGGAATTCCTTCCTTCGAGCATCCACATAGCTCGCCCCAACGTACTTCCCTTTGAAGGCAGTCTTAAACAACTCCTAAGTCATTCGATCAGCCAGTGTACCATCTCTCATAGTGATCCACCATTGGTAGGCCTCGTCACGCAACAAGGATACTGCTCCTTTCAACTTCTGCTCCACTGAGCAGTCCAGGTCATCCATAATCTACTCCGTGGCATCCAACCAATATTCGACCACATTCGGGGCTACACCCAATACGCCCCTGAAAATCTCCGCTCCATTAGCTCGAAGCCGTTCAAAAATCGATCCCTGATTCACTGTTCTAGCACTCGCTCTAGCAACCCTTTCTAGAACACGGAGCATCTCCTAGGATAAAGCATCATCCCTAGCAGCCCGATCGTAAGACCCCATCTTCATTGCTAGTGGCACTCGTGCCTCCTCAGCTGGCATATGCTCTGAAGATAAAGATCCAGCCTGAGTACTCCTTCGGCCTCGACCACGGCCTCTTCCACATGCTGCCCTCGTACTCATATCGTACTATTTGATTTACAAATTTTATGAATTAGTTTAATATTCCAGTATTTATTATAGATGTTATATGCAGAGATAGTATTTCATATTTGTTTTTGCAGAATCGTAGCCTAGCTACAGTTTTAGTCTTCTAGAGTTTTCAGTTTTTACTACTGTCTCAGTCTTCTACAGTCTCAGTGTTACCCTATCTATGGAATTCCAATAGGTTCTTAGCACTAACTATAGTAGTATCACGGTATCACAGTATCTCAATTAAATACAGTAAAGCAGAAAATACTTACGACTTGGTGCCGGAGACTCGGTGTGCCACTCTTTAGTAACCTAATTCAGAAACCCAAGTTTCATCGGTAGTAATTGTTTTAAATGTACTCTGTTAAAATTTTCTCAAAAACTCTAGTCTTTCGAAAAAATGACGAAAATATTTTTGGAAAAGAAATCGATTTTTAAAAGACTTTTCTTAAGTAAGTTTTTCAAAACTGAATTTCAAAATTCAAGTTAGGGCTTAAATTTAAGAAAACATTTGAACCCGTTCCACAGTCGAGTTGCTACAACCGGGCTCTGATACCACTAAATGTAACACCCCAAACTCGGCCCAAACGTTATGGTTAGATCTGGTGTGTCACATGAATGATTGATTTATCTATGATCTTCTTTTAACCAAACGTTATGTTGTTTGCAGTAAAACCATGTCTAATAGCTTGTAATTAAGAAACATTATCAGTTTTAAAAACCGTATCTATTACCAAGTAAAATTCACTTTTAAAAGATCTCATTGATTTGTTATCGTTGATGAGTTATCCAATCGCTACATAATACATGTTTTGAAAATGAGTGATTAAGTTTGGAAAAAAACCCGCATAGACTAGTCTACCGTTGAAAAACAAATAATAAAGAAAACCCCCCAAAAAAAAAACCTGAGCAGCGTTCTTATAACTTAAATCTAAATTTTAAAAAAATGAACTATAAATAAATTAAATTTAAAAAACCATTAAAAACCGGAAGTATGAATCACGTGGCCACCTCGAATCCCTCAAAGCTCCAAGTCCTCTATCGTTGAGGGTTACCTACATGGATAGAAATAATAGGGTGAGTTTGTGAAAACTCAGTGTGTAAATAACCCAACCAGAATCAGAGATCAATCAACAGCTCAATCTGGGCTAGGTTTGGGGTGTTACAGTTATAGTTTCAACTTATGCTACTTTCCTTGAAGAAGAATGACTTCAAACCTCGAAGTAAAGAGGTACTTGAGGGGCTTTTGAGAAATATACAAAAACCCTAAGAAACTGTTCGAAAACCAACTCCAAATAGTAGATCTGTAAATGATCAGCAATATAAGGAGCTTTACCACAGTGGAAGGGTTTATCATAGGCTTAAGTTCTTCCAATCTAGCAGAAGTGTTTTTAACATTTAAGTCTACCAAACAGGACGATGATGACCCACTCACATATGATCAATTGAGGCAATGTGCTAATTCTAAGCCTTGGGAAATAGCTATGAAAGTTAAGATGGACTCTATATATTCCAATTTAGTGTGTGAACTTGTAAACTTACCGGAAGGGATAAAACTTATACGGTGTAAGTTGATCTATAAGAGGAAAAGAAATATGGATGGAAAAGTGGAAACTTTTAAGGCCAGATCTATAGCGAAAGGTTATAATCAGAAAAAAGGGAGTGATTATAAAAAAATCTTCTCTCTGATTCCCACACTCAAGTTAATCTGCATATTGTTATCCATTATGGTGGCTCTTAATTACGATATCTAGCAAATGGATGTTAGAAAACATTTTTGAATGGCTATCTTGAAGAGAGCATCTACATGATGCAACTCACCAGATATATAACTAAAGGAAATGAGCATAAAGTCTACAAACTACTTAGATCCATATATGGGCTTAAGCAAGTATCTTACTCATGGAATCAAAGATTTGATCAAGTAATCGAGATTGTTATATTTGAGCAAAACATAGATAAACCTTGTGTTTACAAACTTTTAGGGGATGGAAAGGTGGTCTTTCTTGTTTTATATGTCGATGAAATTCTACTCATTGAAAATGATGTAAGGACATTGTCATCGGTTAAATTGTAGTTAACATAATAGTTTAGCACGAAGGACTTGGGAGAAGCTAATTTTCTTCTAGATATTTCAATCCTAAAGGAACGAAAAGTCAAAGTGATAACACTGAATCAGGCTTCATACATAGATAAGGTATTGGAGCATTATGCAATGAACGATTCGAAGAAGGGAAATCAACCCTTCGTATTGAGATTTACACTATCTTTAGAGGACTGTCCTTATGCTTCAATAGTAGGAAGTCTCATGTATGCTGTGTTAAGCTATGAACACACCCAAATATTTATTTTACAGTGGGTTGGTAAGTCGATATCAGGAGAATATAGCACTAAGGCACTGGCAAGTAGTTAAGCATATACTCAAGTACTTACGTAGTATGAGGGATTATGTGCTTGTGTATTCTGGAAAAGACCTTATTTCTATCAAATATATTAATTCTAACTTCCAAACGAGTCAAGATTTAAGGAAATTGATATTAGACTATGCATTTATCCTAAACCATGGGTCCATAATGTGAATAAGTGTCAAGATATGTTACACTACTAACTTCACTATGGAGGGTTGAATTTGAGTTATGAAAAATCTATGGCATTATAATAGTGGGGATATACCTAAAAGAAACCACATAAGGACAAAACTCATTAAGAGAGACAGCAGTGTTTGACGGAATAGTGAATGTAGTCAAAAAACGTATTAAGTACATAGCTTGGGGTTTATTTTACCAAGGCTCTACTAGCTAGAGAGTTCTTTGGAAAACATATGGAGGGGCATAGGAATGTGAAACATGGCTCATCTACTTCACTAAGGCAAGTGAGAGACTGTTGGATCTGGTAACCTGAATATAGTATTTTTGTCTAAGTATACTTGTAATTTTTCGAACAAATTGGTTAATAAAATTATTCATTAATTAGATTAATAATTTGTATAATGTCATCACTTGGTATCTCCAAGAAAATGTTGCTAATTAGTTGTCTAATATTTAACTAATACTAAATGGTATTATGTGGTCGGATCGTAGTTTAGAAAGACAACTTGTATTAGTAGATGAACTTAAACATGTCATTAGTCTAATCGAAAATGAGCAAAATGATTGAAAGTTTGCTATGTCTTCTATCAAGTCTAATTAGGGAGATGCCTTGTCTTGGGCATCGAAACGGATGACTCCTAGAAGATAGAGACATAGATGTGACTGATTGGAATGACAGTAAATAAAACAGGACCCAAGTAGTATAGATCTTGAATCTGTTTATGGATTTATTCACTTGCGACGTTTATAGTGTAGCATACTTAAATCTTGAATGGATGGCAGACTATGTATATGTGACACGTACACTTTGATGTAAGTAAAAGTTTGAGTTCAAATAGATAAGGAACCGAAAGCTTGTGCATTGGGTGTATGACTTCTATAGTATGTAGGATCATTCACAACAATTGTAACGGCCCTTTTTAGGGCCAAATTGGAACAGTGGTTTTTTTACCACAAATCTGAAGTAGGAAAACTTACTCTGATAATATTTTAAGGTCTATAATATGATTGAATGTATGTGTGAAAATTTCGTTAAGAAATTTTATCGATAGAGAGCCCAATTTAATTAGTAGGACTAAATTGCAAAAAGTGCAAAATATGTGTTCTAGAAGCTTTGGGTGTCTATTTGTTATGATATTTAAATTGGAGGTCTTTATTTAGTAATTAGACCAGTATATCTCATGATGGACAAAAATGGACATGGAAGGGTAAAATTTCAAAGTTAGGCATTAAGGGCATTTTGGTTATTTAGTTAATTAATGGACTAATAAGTAAAGAAAGATGAAATTTTTGTCCATCTTCTTCCTCTCATAGCCGAAAATTTCAAGGAGTGCATAACTAGGGTTTTGGCCACTTTCAAACTTGATTGTAAGTCCATCCTAATCCCGTTCTTAATGATTTTTACGTTTTTGAAATCCTCGTAACCTAATATATCCTTCTCAAGGACTAATTTGAAGTATTAGCAAAGTTTAAAATTTTACCCATGTTAGACATACATGTATTTTGATGTCTAATGGTAGAATCTGAATGTTGGTTGTGTGATCAATGACTTTTGCTAGGTGATTTTCGGTAAAAATGTAAAAAAAGACCTATTTGCAAAAGTTGTAAAATGTGTGTAGAAATATGTGAATAAATGAAAAATGTGGACTACTATAAGCATGTATAAGGTTCAGCTAGGCTTATTATTATAGATCAAAAGAAACGAGGTTCGGACCTAGATCGGGAGAAAAATAAGGTGTTAGACGATTAGGTCCTTATTTTACTATTTTGTACAGAGGTAAGTTTGTATGTTAATAATGCATCGTCAATTTATGTTTTAATGCTTTAATATTGTGTGAATTCTATGATTGACCCTTTGGATATATTTGTTAAAGTTTCGACAAGTGAGAAATCCTGGTTGAACCTTAGGAATAGAATAGGATACGAGTGACATGTCACTAGGAACCTATGTGTATGTGAATATGTACGTGATCTGGGTGCTGGTCTTGTACATCCTATCAGTGGCTGGGTACTTCAGAATGTGTTGTAGATACCTGTCAGCTTGTGTGAGCAGCACTGGGTAGCTACGTTCCGACTGTCAACTTGTGCAAGTAGACCCGTGACTAGCTCCAGAACGAGCATATATATGAAATGAGATATGAGTAGCTTGGCTACATATGTGGCACTTATGTGCAAGCTTTCTGAGTATCTGTTAATATTCCGAGTGTTCAACGGGAATTGTTAAAGATTTGAAAGTATGTGGTTGTGTTATGATTTGGTACAAGTATGTACATGAAATTCATAAGTATGAATGCTATAAGTGATAAACTTCCAGTAAGATTGTGATTGAGTAAGTAAAGCCTATGTGATTTCAATGATAAATGTATTATCTTTCATTATATGAATTTGCATGGTGATTATGTGGTTAAGATGTTTATTTTCTACATATGAACTTACTAAGCTTTTTAGCTTACTCCCTTTTTCTTCCTCTTGTTTTATAGTGTCACCAAGCTAGCTCGAGATCGGAGATCGTCGGAGACTCACCTCACACTATCAGAATCATTATTTTGGGTATCAAAGAAAATATTATTTTGAGAGTATGGCATGTATAGAGGACTTGGTCATTTTGTTATGTGTCATAATTGATTTAGCCAAACATGTTGGCTTATTGGTTGAAAATTTATTTTGTATAAGGCCATTGGAAATTGGCTAATGTTAGCAATATATATGATCATGTGATAATGCATTTCATAGATGTGGAAATTTGCATGATTGAGTTGATGAGTATGTGATGTTTATGTATGATAGATATAGCATGAGAAGGATGTGTTAATGTTTTGATTGTAGACATTTTGTTACTTAAGTATGTTATGTTTTGTACATATGAATTGGAGTTTGTGTGTATGTGTAACAGGGTGGCAAATGACTGGTAAATGGCTTGTATTTTGTCCACACAGACAGACACACGAGCATGTGTCTAGGCCGTGTGTGACACACGATCTACCTCATGGGGATGTGGATAGGTCGTGTGTCCCCTGAACCTTAGTTTGGAGAAACAAAATGCTCAGAATTGAGACACGGGCATGTGTCTCAGCCATGTGGACGGCACAGCCTCAAACACGGACGTATCCCCTGGCCGTCTAAAGTTTACACCTATTTTTGTGAAATTAATTTTCCACATGGCCTAGTGACATGGGCGTGTGCCTTGGCAGTGTGAACTCAATATGGTCATGAGTTACAAGTCAGAGAGTTACACGGGGTCAGGACTTGGGCATGTGAGATCACACGGCTTGCTCACACGGGCGTGTACCAAACCACACAGGCGTGTAACCCCTGTTTAGTGGAAAATTTTCTAAGTTTTGTAAAACTATCTAAAGTTCTTGGTTTAGTCCCAAACCACTTCCAATGCATATTTTGGGCCTCATAGGCTCGTTTTAGGGACTTCATGATTGAATGCAAATAGTTTTAATTTGGACACAAATTTATGACCTGAATTTGTATGTTCATTTGTGTGATAGTCCAGTAATGCCTCGTACCCTGTTCTGGCGTCAAATACGGGTAAGAGGTGTTACAACAATAGAATTCATAGCCTAAAACATGGGTAAATGATATCCTCTCATTGGCATTACATGGTTGATTAAAAGTAAACATGACCCTGGGATGTCCGTTTTTGTGATGCATGACTTGGTCACTTTCTGATAATTATTGACTTTTCATGAAAGAAGATGTAACGGTTTTCATGAGAAAAATAGGACCATATTGAGAGAATGGATATTATCCCAAAGAGATCAAGGATATCCTATTAGGGTAACACACTGATGACAAGGTCATTGGACGAGCACTGAGTAGTTAATTTCGTAATGGCATGTCGTTAGGGAGAGCTCAATCATGATACTGTAGTGAAATAACTTCGTGACTAATTGAGTTTATAATTAATAGGTGAAAAGCTAAAACTTAATTATAAATCATTTGAGTCTCAACTACATATGTCCAATCAGTCCCTCCACTAGCTCGTTGAAACCTTAAATGAATTGCGTGTTTAAATTGAAATAAATGGAATGGATAGAAAATGAGAAATGAGAAACATTCAATATTGGTTTTGGCTTTCTCCGAAATGGAGATATAGAATCATTTGAAGATGAATGTAGGTTTCCAAAAATGGAATTGAAAATTTAAATGGAAATGGAAATGGAAATGGAAATTTGTAATCCTATATTGATTACTTAAAAATGATTGGAAGAATGTGTAACGTCCCAATTTTTTAGATTTTTTTATTTTTGTTGTCTTTCTTTGATTTTATGTTGGGGATGTTAATTAAGTGATTTAAGAGTGTGTTGCAGTGTTTAAAGGGTCCTGTGAGAGATCCCGGGACTTGGAAAAATTTTCTTGTTTTGGCTTAAGAGGATATAGGCTTGGTTTAGTAGGCCTTTTATATTATTTTGGCTGCAGCATGTCATGAGAGGGGCGTTGGAAAGTTGGCAAGGAGGCAAGTTTAGGGTGTTGAGGTCGGGGGTTCGAAACTGCATAAGGAAAAATGTTTTTGTTTTTTAGAAAGCACGGCACACTAGACTGAAGGGTTATAAGTTGTTTTCGTGGGGTTATTTACACGAAAGTCGAAGTGGTTCAGTGGCAAGGTGTGAGTGTGTAAGAGGCGTGTCTTGGGGTTACAGGTTCGAGCAACATGGATGTTGCTTGTTGCTATTTTTTTTGCTGCACGGGCCTGGAGTCAAGCGGTGGGTTATTAAGGAAAACTGCTGACAGTGGAGAAAAAGTCAAGCGGTGGGATGCTTTTATAATTTTTTATTTTATGGAAATTTTGGATTGTTGGCTAGCTGTTTTCTTACAGCTATTAAATGTATATTTTTGGCAAGAATCGGCCAACTGTAGGACTAATTGTCCCTTTGGTCTTAGGTGATATGGTTACCTTGTTTGGGTGCTATGGCTTGGGGATTTTTCGGCTTTGTTGTAGGGGAGGAGATCACTTTCCATTTTGTTTCTTACCGGCACATTCTTGCAATTGCTCATGCACTCATTTCTCTTGGAGATATGGAAAAGCCAATTTCACCTTTGAATTTGGCCACCATCAACTTTCTCCACACCATTTGTTTGAACTAGCACTTACACATTTCTCTTATTTATTTCAAGCACTTTTTTTCATTCCTTTGTTTTTGCAAAAGCCGATTATACCTTTGCTCACTCTCTCCTCTTTGACTTGACAAAGCCGAATGCACCTTTGGCTATAGTCTACATCATCAATCTTTAGTCTTTTCTCTACTCCTTCACTAACCGAACCATCATTCCTTTTGTAACGCCCTAATTTTTGGGTTTCTCTTAGATTGTTCTTTATCCGATAAAATGTTTAAACTCTGGTATGCGGATGTGTAATGCATGTTTGAGGAGTGTTAATGCGCCTATGGAAGGCCCAGGTGTTGTTAAAAACTCGGCAAAATTTTGTATTTTTGACTTAGGAGATAGGGGGCCTTGGGAAGTAAGTGTTTTAAGGAATTGTGTGTGGTTTATGACACAAAAGGCGCCTTGGTAGAGTGGCTAAGTGACGCCACTAGTCTCCTAAAAATGTGGCGTGTGGAGCTTGAAGGAGGGCCAAGGTTCAAGTCCCAGAGTGAGCATGTGTGGCGTTTAATTTTTGTGCTTGAACAGGTAAGAATTCGAAGCAGAGTTAAACTCTGCTTGGGGAGTAATTTGAATCGGTCATAGGAGTGAATCAAGGAGCAAATCTAGGAGCTTTTGAATTTTGAAAATAGTGGCCGGCCAGAGGACTCTTGAGAAGGCAAATTCGGCACTCTGCTTTAGGAAGTTGTTTCGGCTTTAGGCTTTTGTTGTGCCGATTTCTCTAGTTGGGGGGCAACTCTTTTTGTGCCGATTGGGTTAGCATTCTAAATCCCTTTCCTTTTTGCCATTTTTCCTTCTTGATCTTTTCTACTTTACTACCATATTAGCCGAACCTTAGTACCTCTAAACCCCTACTGCCGAATATTCATTTGACCGATACACTTTCTTTTCTTTTCACTTCTTCATTCTTTCCTTTTTCTCTCACACCATAAGTCGATTCCATAACACCATTCCTCTTTCTAGCCGAATCCATCTCATCCAATCAACCAATCTCTTCTTTTCTTTCTTGCTTCCGTTGCTGACTTCTCTTGAGACCAAAAGCCAGTAAAACTGATTTCTCTTGCTTGACCGAAACCCTCATTGTGCTTGGCTAAATTCTCTCTAGTCTCAATTCTTTCTTTCTTTTACTTAGATCGTGATTACGAGGGCACTAAGAGACACTTCTTGAAGCGATTAGCACTTTGGTAAGTACTCAATCTAGTTCTTCCGTTAAATCTCTAATTAAGGTTTAAGTTAAAACCCTTATGAGGGTGGCTATCGTTGGACTAAGGCATTTGTGGTCTCTTGCTTTGATGTTGTTGTGCTAGCGTAGATAAAAAGGGTCACGTTGCAAGGACTTGAAGGGTGGCACGGTTGGGCTCATAGACTTAGTCTATTTTTCAACAAAGGTAAGAGCTTTGGAAGACTTAAGCCATGTTGGCCGATTTTGGTAAGGATTTATGACTCTTTGGTTATCGAATATTAGACTAAAAAGTTAGTGTTCAATTGTAGGCTCTCTACGTGGGTTTCGTCAACGCTTCGACAGTTAACAGGTGTGTATCACATCTCCACTTTAGACTAGAATGGCAAAGGCCGTAATAACTGAAAAGTGACCGGAAACTGACCGAAAGTGACCGAAAAATCAGTATTTGGAAGATCTGTGAGTAACCGTTTACTCCGTTGTGGCTAAACATAGAATTGATGGAGATAGGATTGCAAAGGGTGCAAATCCAAACGTTTTGGTAAGTTGGGCTTTGATGGGCCAAATATGGGCCCAATGGGCTTTCAAGCCCAAATCGGTAAAATTGCCATTAAGGCCATCCTGGCGGTATGTTATGAACAAAGCGGTTAAAATTAACAATCTGAAGGTTAAAATTAGTTTTAACGGGCTTAAGACGATAATGGATTTAGTAAGGCCCATTAGGGATTTTGGGACTAAAAAGGGCAAAAATTGGAAACTAAGGTTAGAAGGACTTCTATAAACACTAATGGACTCGTAATTACTTGGACTTGCATAAAAACCCTGAAAATCAGTAAAAAGACTAAAACACCCCTAAGATGGAAAATTACCATTTTACCCCTAGGTGCAAAATGACATTTATACCCCTAGGGTAAATTCTGTATGAAACGTATGATTTTCTATTTCTGTATGTCATATCTCATAATACATGTGTATATCTGATGCATGAGATTCTGTATGTTATATGTCATAACATGTATGTCTGTTGCATGGGGTTTGGGTTTATGATGGAGGAAGCGTTCTGGCAGCCTCGCTGCAATCTGGTGGCCTCGCCACATATATATATATCTGTTCTGGTGGCCTTGCCACATATATCTGTTCTGATGGCCTCGCCACAATATCTGTATCTGGTGACCTCGTCACAATATCTGGCAGCCTCGCTGCAAATTTCTATGGTGTGTAGCGGTCGGGTGGGTCGAGTAGTCTCCCCACATGGTGTAAGGCTGGTACGGGGGTGTTATGGATGGATCTGGGTTGGGTTTTCTGTTTGCATATTATATCTGATTTGTATCTGTTATGGGCCTATGGGCTTAACCTGATTTCTGTAATGGGCCAAGGCCCAATTAACTCTGATTCTGAGGCTTGATCTGTTTTAGCCTATGGTTGAGATTATGTTACACACTGAGTTCTCAAACTCACTCCTTCATTTCATCTCTGCAGGTAACCCTCAACCATAGTAGGCTTGGAGCTGTGAGAGATTCGGAGTGGCCACAGCATCTACAAATTCGGTTTTCTTTTCATTTTAAGTATTTTATTATTCTATTTTGGGTTTTAATTGTAATAAGGCCGCTATTTAAATTTCTTTATTGGTTTTATTTTCTTTAATGATTTAATTCATATTTTATCGAAACTGCTAGTTATAGGCTGTGCGGGTTTTTCAAACTCCTATAAATGTTTCCAAAACTCAACAAGTTCAAAATATGGATAATCTAAAGGCTTATCAAAAGGTTTTTTCCACAACCTTGCTATTTTACTAAAATATCACTTAAGTCACAATAGGCAAAAGGTCGTAAACTTAGTTATAGGTTCATGTGACACACCAGATCTGGTCATAACGTCCAGGCCGGGTTTGGGGTGTTACACCTTGCCTCTTGTCTCTTATTCATTTTTATTTTGTTCTCTAAGCCATTTGACTATATTTCTTTTAAATCACATCCACTCTTTGTTGGCCCACTTCTTTACTTTCTTTCTCCCTCTCTATTCTTTTGAGTTTGGTACTTAGCCGAGAATACCAAATTGCTCTTGCTGAACCCATCCTACCCATTTGAATTTCTTGCCGATTATTGTTGACGTTTCGAAAGGCGTTACACCTTCTCTTTGACCTTTTCGTTCTTCCTCTACGTAGCCTAAATCTAAGGCCTGTGGGTGCTGATCGAATACTAGCCTTCTATATTTCAGTAAGTATTCGAATGAGGTCAAGTGGTTTAGTTGAATATTATGTGGCATTGATTTCATTTAAGTAGTGATCTTGTAACACTGTAATTGATTGTTTATGAATAGGGATTCGATTTTATTAAGAGGGGGTTGGCCAAACTCTCAAACTCTTGCAAGTGATCATTCCTTTTGTGGGTAAATGATGGTGGGTTGATCTTGATGTTATTCATATGGTGGTTTTGGGTTTAGCCATGAAAATTGTCTAACAATAACGTTGTGGTTACTTTAGGTGCCTGGATTTCCAGAAGCGAATAACTACTATCTCGTTACAGGTGTGTTATCACACTTTTATAAAAATTGACCATATGGGCGTGTGAACGCTCATATGAGTGATTGAGGCCACAGGTTGTGGCCCTACATAAAAAAAGGGTAAACATGAGTGATTTCAATAGTTGGGCCAACACGGGCCGATTGGGCCCAATGGGCCGTAGGCCCACTAGATGGTTTAAAACCTGTTATCGAATCTCTAGACTGATTGGCTGCATGTGTCGCTAGATGACTATAAGCTTACTGATAGGGTTCACTTACGAAAGACCACACTGATAAATGACGAAAATGCCCCTAAGGGGTAAAATGACCAAAATACCCTTTACGGGTAAAATGACTGTTTTGACTCCGTATGTATCTGCTTAAATTTAAATATTATGAAATGCTCTATTTGAGTTGTCTGTATCATGTTAGCATGTTATTTATATGCTACATTGCATGGGAAATGGGATATATGAAATTGAAGGAAGTGTACTGTATTGGCAGCTTCGCTGCATTATTCTGTTGGCTTATAGCCTATCATACTGGCAGCACTGCTGCATTTTTATCGATAGTGTCGCATCGGTACTATACTGTGGAGTGTAGGGTTGGGTGGGTTGATTAAATCCCTACATGGAGTGTTGGGTTGGACGGAGATGGTGTGTAGCAGATGGTTGGGTAGGATTCTGATTGCATATTATTCTGTTACTGTTTTTGGCTTAGGCCCACTTATTGCGATATGCTACTGTAAAGGGCTTTGGCCCAGACTGATTCTGTTATATTGTTATTGTCGGGGTTACACACTGAGTATTCGTATACCCACCCTTTTAATTTACTGTACAGGTAATCCCGAGGCATAGGTGATTCGGTGCTACGTGGAACTTGGAGGCGACCACACTTTACTTTTATATTACTTTTACTTTTACTCCTTTAATTATGGTTTTATTTTGGGTTTGTAATAAGGTCGTTATTAATTTTTTCTTAAGTTTGGGATTATTTATCTGCATGTTTAAAATTTGTTAGCTCTAGGGCGCGTTTTACAAAATGATATATGTTTTCCAAAAACCACGTTTCCACAACAAATGAGAATTCAAACAAAGCTTCCGCAATCAATATGTTTTTTCCGAAGTAAACTATTTTTATAACCTGATTAATCATGGATAGAAAGATAAGTGATTTCTTTTAGCTTAAAGAACAAAATGGGGTTTTTACAACGAATTTAGTTATAATGAAACGCGATTTGAAACACTTCAATGTGACACTACCAAATACGGCCATAACGTCTGGGTCGGGTTTGGGGTGTTACAAAATGAGTTTATATTTTTGAACTATTTTGAAGCCCGAAAATAAAAATAAATTATTCAGTCATAGTGAACATGTTAAGTTGTGAAATATGAAATATTTTCTTTAAATTTTAACTGAGTCAAAATCGTTAAAATTTAACCAGGGGTAAAATTGCCAGAAATCTATTGGGGGTAAAATAGGGATGATAAAATTGTTTTATATAAATATTAAATTTTATTTTGGGAAACAAAAAAATTGAAACGAGATAGATCACATTACAGAGTACTAGGGTAAAAAAAAGCCTAAAAAGTACTCGTAATTGGATCCAATGTGAGAAAGGCCCAAAACCCATCATGTAACATGAAGGGCGCGGCAACCCTAGTAGAAATACTAGGGTGTGCCATCCACCCCTCTCCTATTCTAAGTAGAAAGTTGTTTTTCTATTTGAAATAAATCACTACAACTCAATGAGGGTTCTATCTTCTCTTCTTATAAATAGATGGCACCGGTAGAACTATTTACACACTTTTTAAGAGATTGTTATTCTAACAAAAAATAGTGAGAATTACTTCTCAATTATTAAATACCAGAATAACAATTCCATCGATTTCTATAAAGAAAATAGAATCTTTGTTTTCACCCCAAAAGGAGAGAACCTTTTCTAGTTTTGTGTGTTTCGGTTCAATTGGTTCAAGCCCACTCTCAAAGCAATTTGTGGAATGAGAATAACGGAGAAGATCATTTGGTTGCAAGCCAAAAAAAATTAAGGATCCGCTAATCTGAAAACACATGCACAATTTTGGTCTAAGGTTTATTACTATAAATATCACAAATCGGATTGATTTTCAAAATTTTAATTTTTCGCTATACAAGAAAAAAAATTTTCAAACCATTTTTTTTTCCATCAAGACAAGGCATCAATAATGCAAACAAGCTACCAATATTGTGGACAAGCCACTAGTATTGCAAACAAGCTGTCAGTACTTCCTCCTTACATAATTGTCCCAACCCCAATGAAGTATGACATTTTTTAATAACCACATAGCATCACAGTAGGCATGATTAAAACATGCAATCGGTGGTAGAAATAGTAGGCATGAATTATTTTACATTCAATATTTTAGTATCAATGATCATGATTTTATCATGAAATCGATTTTTAAAAGAATCACTAACAGCTCTTAAACATGTACTCATACTTATCAGTCTCAATAAATATGATTCATCATGCTTTCAATATCAATATCATACTAATGGAATGCTTTAGCATCACAATACATATGAAACATTATCGAATCATACAATAGCATGACACACATTTTTTATAGTACAAGTTTCTTAGATCAAGGCACTTCCTTGTAGAAAATCCTTAATAAAGGATTTATTATTCACTATGAATACTTTATGTACTCATTTAGTCATAAGTGTGGCAAAGATGTAAACAATTATTTTTAACCATATATATAATCTTTATCGACCAAAACATCCATAATTTTAATTTATTAAAACTCACACCTTGAATGAATGTTCCACGATATGAAGTCTACTCATTCACAATCCTACTCTTTAGATTTATCTAAATCTCACCTTGACTTTATTATTCTTTTAGACGGAGATCCAATAATCCTTTTTTGTTAGTACAAATTCGAGTGATTCAGATTGAACAGTTTTACTAGCTATATTGGAAAATTTACGATTCAACGAAGACTTGATCAGAGGGAAAAATAAAGGCATAAGTAATAAGAGAGAAGAAAAAAGGAAGAAAAATAGGTTGTGGTGGCGGTGGCAGTGACGGTGATGCAGTGGTGAAGGAAGGAAGAAAGAGAAGAGGTAATGGTTCAATGGTAGCTTAAATGTGGTCAAAGTGGTGGCAAAAAGTGAAAAGCGATGGCACAAGTGAAGGAGGAGACAAAAAGAAAGAGAGGAGAGCAAACATGGAAGAGAAACAAAGTGAATTGTTTTCCTTAGCTACTATGGATGGCAAGCGTAAGTCAAAGTGGAGGAAAAATGGAAGGAAGTGAAACAAGGAAAAGAAGAGGAAAAATTGGGAACATAAGGAGTGAAAAGGGGAGTAAAGAATGAAGGAGGAAGAAAATTGAGGAAAGAATCTTTTGAGCATGGCAAGTGTTTTGGGAGATAAAAGGGGGTTGACCAAGGGCTTCCGAAATTAAAAAATAAAATGCATGAGTGGGGACTTGAACTTGGGTCACTAGGATAGCTTCACTTGTTCCTAACCACTAGGCTAGCACTAGATCATGTTTAAAAACTAATGATAACTAAATAAAAATAGGGCGTGACAGTCCTACACTGGTGCAGACAATTCGGAGAACCACTTGGATTATCACATAAACCACATGAACATTTTTAGGGCTTTAGACGTTGTGAAGTGAAAAGCTTTTTCTATAACCCTTTCTACCACTACGAAACAATGGTATTTATTACTTCCCTAAGGATCTATTAATAATTTTGATCAATCAAGTTATTCATGAGTAGGTTTTTAGTTAACTAAATCCCCTAGTAGTCTCGAGCGCATCTTATGTCTATCTAGAAGAAAGAGATTAAACCCTCTATGATTTTATTAAGAGATCTAATGGTGCAACCATGATAACAAGAGGTGTTTTTTATGCTTTGGCCGTTCAAGCTTTCTTGGTCAGGATTACCCATAAATTTCTCCGATTCTAAATTATTAGCAACCCTTTAAAGAAGCTATCTCATCTATATGAAGTTGTTTATTATTTCATGGAGGATGATCAAATGGTCACAAATTAAATCAAGTCATCAACATAAGCAACCCAAGGATCCAAATGATCTTCTCCTCTGCGGCAGTATCAAGCACCAGCATATTAGTACTAGCCTTAGTAGATGGCTCACCCCCAATAGGTGTTGAACGGTTTCAACAATATAATCCTCCATAACAAAGGGGTAGTTGGGTAGTTAATACTATAGGCCCCCATGACACTCAGGACCCATGAGGGACAGTCACCCTAACCAGCACCGACAAGAGCAAGTCTCATATAATTGCAACTACACATGCCAACAACTTAATTCTTCCCAAGCTATCATATGTGATCAGGTCGAGTACCAAGAGATTCTACCAAATCTTCAAGCTATGCCTTCAACCCTCGCCGAGATGAGTCACCCTTTCATTATCGTTATCAAAATGTTAGAGGTCATGCTATGGATTGATGTGTCCAGCTTAAAGATGCCATACAGGATGCCATCCAAAAAGGCTAACTACAACAATATATGGTTTAGGATGCTTACTAGCAAAACAGAGAAAATGATGAAGAAATGGAGCCTTCTAAAAATTGACCTGAGGACAAAGGAATAGGGCCAATACACAGAACTATTGATGTCTTGATTGGTGGAAATAATCAGTGGCACACTTAGAGCTCTAAGTGAAAAGCTCATCGATAGAGTATTTTATTTGTCTCTACATCAATCAAGATACCTAGGTCTTCTCCTTGAATCTTAAGATTTTCTGAAGTAGATGAGTGGGAGGTCCTAAATACGAAAAGGGATAATCCTTCTATTATTCCAACCATAATATGATCTTTCTAAGTTAACAGGATCTTGATAGACACTAGGAGCTTGGTAGACATTTTGACGGCGAAAGTATTCCATAGGATAGATTTCAAGGATACAACATTGACGAAAGCTAGTGCAGTATACTGTTTTGCCAACTAGCCAATAATAGTCTAGGGATCTATTAACCTTTCAGTGGTATTGGGTGATTGAGAGCATATAGTTACGGAGATAGTTGATTTCTTAGTAGTAGATTATCTAGGTGCATATAATACAATCTTTAGAAGGCTAATAATATAGATGGATAAGATAGTTGTAGCCACCTTTGGTTTGATGGTTAAGTTCCCTACACCTACAATAGAAGGGTACTTAAATTGTGATCTACAAAATGCTTCAGAATGTCATACCATTTCCCTAAACCTTACAGAAGAATAAATAATCCTTCTTCCCCTTCCTCACTTATGTTGCAACCATATTAAACAAAATTCACTGATTGGGGTGAGTTTGATTGGCAAACCCATACTAGATTTGGAAGGTTTAGATGTTAGGTCTAAGTCTAAGCTTCCAAAAGCCAAGGCTGCTGAAATGACAAAATTTGTCCTTATGTACAAAAGACACTAAGAGGGTCACCAATATGGTCATTACCCTCTCACTTATAAAGAAAGAATTATTGAAAGCTCTTTTAGTGGAATATAAAAATGTATTCACTTGATCTACAACTAATACGCCAAGTATTCACCCTTCGTTATTCAAAAGTCTTTAGGAGTAGACCCCAATACTCGACCAATAAAGTAAAAAAAAAAAACAAATAGTAGTGGCAAGACAAGAAGTAAATATGTTGCTAACTATAGGTTTTATCTCTGAAATCACTTACCTAAGTTAGGTATCAAATGTCGTAATGGTACCCAAGCTAGGAAACAAATGGCGAATGTGTGTGGACTTTACGAACTTGAATAAATCCTACCTAAAAGAAAACTTCTTATTGCCTTCAATTGATCGGTCATGAATTTCATGAATTCATGGATGAATTCTCTAGATACAACCGAAATTTCACGAATTTGACTGATCAAGAAAAAATGAAATTCGTTACTAAAGATGGGTTGCTATGCTATAAAAATGATGCCCTTTGGGTTAAAAATGCAAAATTCACCTACTCGTGATTAGTGAATAAGTTTTTTAGCAATCAAATCAAAAGGTGTATGAAGCTGTATATGGATGATATGTTTGTGAAAAACACCACGATGGAATAGCATGTGAACTATCTTCGAAACGTGTTCATAGTCTTGAGAAGGTACAACATGAAGCTTCATCCTGCAAAATGTGCCTTTGGAATCTGAGCTAGAAAGTTCTTAAGATCCATGATCTCCAATATGGTTACTGAGGCTCATCTAGAAAAAAATTAAAGCCATTTTAGAAATTCCCCTCCCCCAAAAAATCCCATTGAAGTTTAGCGATTGACGAGTAAGGTCGTTGCATTAAACCAATTCATCTCTAAGATGGTAGACAAGTGCATTCCCTTCTTCAAAACTTTAACATCTCTCTTTCAATGGTTAGAAAAGTGCCAACAATCATTTGAGACTGAAAGAATACCTTGGCACCCTCTGTTGTTAGTATCGCTGCTTCTACATGACGCTCTGAATGTTTATTTCATAATTTTGAATGGGACAGTAACCACCATATTAATAAAAAAAGTGGAAGGCATGTGAGTAAGGTCCTCTAAAAGGGTGAACTGAAGTACCCCAAGCTAGAGAAGATTGCTTTTGCCTTGGTGATAGTTGTCAAAAAGCTTCGCTCATATTTCCAAGCCTATTTGGTCATCATTTTGTTAGACCTATCATTGTGAGAAATTCTAGGAAAGATTGATGCTCTGGTCGCATGGTAAAATAGAGTGTAGAACTCAAAGAGTAGACTTTATTGTCAAATGTTCTTTTGCTCTTCATCTAGAGTCAAAACATTGTAGTAAACCCTTTGAAAGCTCAAGAAACTATTGTAGAACCTTCTGCAAAAAAGTCTCTCGAGAACAGTGTCACGTGGTTTTTTCATGTGGATGGTTTTACAAGAAAGTTGGGTTCTAAAGTAGGTATCTCGTTAGTTTATCTGAATGATAATGAGTGGGAGTATGGTCTAACTTTTTCCTTTATGGTGTCTAATAATGCTATTGAAATATGAAGCAATGGTGGATGGTTTGGAACTTGCATAGAAATTGAGAGTTCGAAAGCTTCATGTTTACATCTATTCCCAATTTATGGCAAAGTAGATCCAAGGAAAGTATGAAGTTAAAGATCCCATTTTAGCTAAATGCTACTCCATGGTGATGAAGCTATTGCAAGGTTTCCTAAAAGTCCTAGTTGACGAGGTTCCTTGATTCGCAAACATAAAGGTGGATTCTTTGTCTCGAGTTGCAGCTGCAGTAGGAACTTGAGAAAAAGGCAAGATCTAACTAGAACATAAAGAAGTCCCAGTTATGATGCAATAGGACAGGTCTTTAACATAAACCTTGGGAATACAAGGATGATGCCACTAATAGAATTATTTTCTAGTGATTCGACACCTTCCGATCCAAAAGAACTTGATTGCATTTCTCGTTTGACTTCCTGGTACACTTTAATTGACGAGATTTTGTATAAGAAAAGTTTTTTTTACAACCATTCCTAAGATTCCTAGACCTATTTGAAGCTAAGAATGTGATCTGGTAGGTTCACAAAGATATCTACAACCACCATCTGGGTGCAAGAACCTTAAAGAAAAATGTTGCTTCAGTTTCTTGCAACCATCTATTAAAAATGACAAGTCTTCACTCGAACAACTACTAAGAACATATGGTTATCCATAAAATAATTTTAATGAGGAAAATTTTTGTAAGAAAGAAGAGGGGAAGATATGGCAAAGTTGGAGACTACCACCCGTTATTTAGTTAAGTATTATAATCGCAATTCAAAATAAATTGTTTCATATCATCCAGATTGGCAAGGCATAGATAAGAAGGAACACATAGCTAGAAAGCATAAAGCAAAGATATAACAAGAAAAAGAGAATATTTTATTAAGTGATAATCATGAAGGTACAATTACAAAGCCTTAGCAACATTAGATGTATATTTACAAAGAACTCTCCCCCTATCCCCCACCTAATGTACCTTCCTGTTGTGCACCTTGTAAGCTTGACTTTCCACCTATTGACTCTATTCCTTTGTTGTCCTTTCTAACTCCTCTAGGTAGGATCTTGACCTTCAAGTTTCATCTTCAAGGGGTTTACTTCTTGAAAAGTCACCAACAAAAACAAAGGGTCACATATCTTGGTGAAAATAATGCTGACAATCCTCGAACGGGCAATTAATGTCAAAATCCAAGCAACGACCACACTTGATTAAATCAAAGATCAACATAAAGTTTATCCCATGCGTCTACATAGGACTAAAGGCCACTTGTATGGCCAACATGACCCCATCCACGATAATGGTCAGGACGGTTATTTGGACATCTTCAAGCCTTTTTTAGCCTTTTTTCCAGAATGCACACACATGTTCGAGTTGAAGGCTCAAATCTTTAACTTTGACATCTTGCTCCAATAGAGCCTCTCAAAGTTATTGCTTCTCTTCCTTTAACTAAGTATTCTCTCTTTTTACGAGAGAATTCTCTTCCTTAACCCTCTACAGCACCTCCATCATTTGTTGATACAACTTCCTCATTCTGATCATACCTTCTTAAACCAATTGCTCATTCTTCAAAAAATCATTAAGAGGAGTATAAGTTGTCTCAGCTGCCTGACTGACCTCTTGGAAGGGGACAATGGCCAGCTTAATATTTGTGCTAATCAAAAACCTTAACCAAAATAGAAAATTGAGACATCCAATGATATAGATTTGAAAATTACCTGTAGAACATTGTATTTTTTCAATTTGAATAGGACCTTATTAAGGAACAGATGTTGAATTCAGCTTACCATTTGAAGCTTCTACAGTTGAAAGGATGAAAACAAAAACTTTTTATTAAGAAATATCTTGTGCTCTTAAGGGAGAAGTTGCAGTTTGGGAGGGAGGAAACACTTGAGAAAAGGGGTGAGGGACACCACACTCTAAGGCTGCCCTTCTAGTGGAGTATTTTTTCGTAAAGGAGCAGCAGGTCTTTTGGACCTGATAATACTCTAAAATGACACACTTTTATGTTTTAATTACATATATATTTTGAGTACGATCCTACTAATTTGGGTTATTTATGGTTTTTTCTATTATAGAGACTAAATTGAACGCAAAAGGAAATTTGGGGGCAAAAAGTGTGAATTTAAAGACAAAACAGGTTAGCATGCAAAATAAAGAATAAGTGGTGCCGAAAATACAAAGTGTGGAAGACTTGGGGAAAAAATTCAAAAGAAGAGATTTATAAACGTAAGACTTTATTTAAATTTAAATTTTATTTTTAGGATTATTGTTAGGATTATTATAATATTGTTTAGATTTAATTTCAAATTATATCTTTTAAACGTTATCTTCTAGAGTTTAAATAGGAACGAACTAGGTTTTTATGTACTATAAATATAGGATGGAGTGACATGAATATTCACCCACCACTTCTATAAAAAAAACTCCTTCCCCTAAGGCTCTTAGCCTTCTTGTTTCTTTTCTTCTCCAATAAAATTCCATTCCATTAAACTCGTGTTTTTTTGAAAATCAAGAGTCACTAAACTCATCTAGCTAAAGGTTATCAAGACTCCTCCAAAAGAGTAAGAGTTCTGTAACATCCCTTACCCGTATCCAATACCGGAATAGGGTTCGAGGCATTACTAAACTTAAACACACTTAAACATACAAAATCGATTCATAAAATTTGCGTCTAATTTAAAACTTTTCCATTTTATCATCAAGTCCCTAATATGGCCTACAAGGCCCAAAACATACTTTGTAAGCGATCCCAGACTAAACCGAGAACTTTGGAAAAATATTAGAAAATTTCTTTAAAATAAGGGCACCTGTGTCCAAGGCCGTGTTCTTCACACAACCATTCACATGCTTCACTTTCCATAATTACTCATCACACACTCATTCAACCAAGTCATGCAAGCTTACACATCCACAAAATACAACATTATAAACATATAACTTAACTAACATTGGCTGACCTCAATGGCCTTATACAAAATGAACTATCAAATATTATAGGCCAACATTTTAGGCCAAACCAAATATGACACATAAAAATGACTAAGTCCTCTATACATGCCATAATTCAAAATATTGACTTCAAAATACCAAAATGAATGTAGATAGTGTGGATGGATCTCCGACGATCTCTGAACCCCGAGCTAGCTTGGTGACACTATAAGACAAAGGAAATAAAATAGAGTAAGGATATAGCTTAGTAAGTAGGTATGTAAATAATAAACAATTTATTAACATGCTTTAAACAATCCTCATAATATGTTCTCAAGATAATACAATCATAATAGCACATAGCTCCACTATTCACACAAGTTCATATCTAGCTATCTACTCGAGTCATAGTAACTAAATTATTTATATCTTAAGTTACAGAACTCCAAATTAATATCTGAAATTTTTTCTTGAAACTAGACTCACAATCTTCTTACCATAAAATTTTTAGAATTTTTGGTTTAGCCAATAAGTACAGTTTATTCATTAAAGTCACCCCTGTTCTACTGTTTGACTGTTCTGACCCTTCTTCGCTAAAAAATTATTATCTCCTCGTACGGGATTTGGATGATGTTTTCATTTGTTTCTTTTGAAAATAACTCATTAAGGATTTTAAGCATACAAATTATAACCCATAATTATTTTTGTACAATTTTTAATGATTTTCCCAGTTAAGAACAGAGGACTCCAAAATCATTCTAACTCTATCTCACAAAAATTTAAGTGTCTCATAATATGAAATTATTTTGCTTACACCACTTCTTTTATATGAAAATAAACTCAATAATCTTTAATTTCATATCTTATTTAACCTCTAATTCAATTTTCACCATTTTTGGTGATTTTTCAAATTCACACAACTGTTGCTGTCCAAAACTATTTTATTTCTAAATTTCATTCTTTCATGTTTTCTTTATAGTAACTTTCATTGTAACACTTACTCCATATCAACCTTACCAGAGTTCAATCATATATCGAGCACATTACTTATAAGTTTACATACACATACCTGCACTTGTTTATCACATAGTCATATTCGTTTACACTTAGTCATTTCTCGTTGAACACATCGGAATAATAATGGATATCCAGTGGCTTACACATAGTACCACCCTTGTAGCCAAAGCTACCTTCTTCACAAAGTGGCCTTCACATAGTACCACACTTGTAACACCCCAAAATTGGACCTAGAAGAATGGGCCGTGTGGGCCCAATGGGCTTGTGTGCCCACACGGGTCGTTGTCTTTAGACTTACGGGAATTAGTGGATTGGTTGTGTCGTACATGTGACTATGGACAGATCTAGCTTAGCGGGCCATGCGAGCACGTGGGCCCTACTTGGGTTGCGTAATGGGCCTCGGGCCCATATCCCCTGGATGGCATGTTGGTATGATGGCTAAGAGGTTTGGAAGTGTTGGAGAAGTCTTGGGTTTAAACCTGGGCCTTAGCAAAAATTTATGTTTTTCTCTTATGGGAGCCTTCACGTTAGTAGGTAGGCTTTAAGAATATTTTTTGTGAAACCAAGACACAAAAAAAGGAGTGTGGTGTAGTGGCAAAGTGGAGCCACTTAGGGGACAAGGAAGTGACGCCATAAAGGAAGCAAAGAGGTCCAAGGTTCAAGTATTAGCTCTTGCAATTTATTTTGGTTTCCCTTTTAAATAAATCTGGAAGCGAGTAGGCAGGTTTTAAAGTTAAATGTGTTGGACTTATGACACAAAGGAGCTTGTGTCTGAGTGGTGGTGGCATGGCATGGCTATCAAGAGGACTTTGGTTCGAATCCCTTGGCACGCAAAGGTTGATTATTTTGCTAATGCTTTAGTTTTTGGGGATTGATAGAGAATCCCACATCGGGAAGCTATCATGGGAATAGGTGAGGAGCTGGCTTTAAATAGAGCAAACCATCAGGAGACTAGGCATACCTTTCTTGGCTTATCCTTTTCACTTTGTGGCATGATCGTTGGGTTAGGCGTTGGATCATTCGTTGATCCGTATGCCATTGGGTCACGGTGGTGGTGACCGAAGTTGATCAACACACTCTTTAGGAGTCAAGGGTGCGATTACTATAGGCTTCTGGGCATAGCAGTGTTCGGAGCACAGATAAACTTCAGATTCCTATCAGGTGTGTACTTCTAACCCTTGTTTGATAGGTCAAAATGGGCCAAATGGGCCCGACGGGCACGTGGGCCCAAATAAGTAAAAATTGGTAGATTGGTAATAAATGACGAGCTAATTAAGTGGGTTGTATGGTTTGGAATAGATTTGGGCCTAAGGGGTCATATAAATGTGAATGGGCCTGATGGGCCATATAAATATGATTGGGCATGATGGGCTATAGGTGAGTTTATGAAAGCATGTGGACTTGTTAAGGTTTTATAATGGACTTTTAGGCCTAGTCTCTAATGAATCCTTAAGCGACATAAAACTTAATTAATCAATTAAGTGTGACTGTGGACAAGTCATGGGGTTGAAGTGTGGCAATGGGTATATGCATGTCTAGGATTGGATCTAGGGAGAGCTTGGTACTTAAGCGGTCTTAATGACTCACCTCCTCTTCTCTGGAATCCTACTTGGTGCATAGTGCTCGTTCACTTTAGCCAACGAGGACTTGTTGACGGGCATAAGATCGTAATTAAGACCCTTATTGTTAAGAAATTTCTAAAATACCCCCGACTTGCAAAATTACAAAAATACCCCTAATTTGTAAAATTACCGAATTACCCTCGATTTGTAAAATTACAGAAATACCCCCGATTTGCAAAATTACCGAATTACCCTCGATTTGTAAAATTATAGAAATACCCCTAATTTGTAAAAGTAATGTTTTACCCCAGATTTGTAAAATTACCGTTTTACCCTTGATTTGTAAAATTACCATTTTACCCCTGGTTTTAGAAATTACTGAAAATACCTCTGTAGGGTAGAATTACCGAAATACCCCTGTAGGTTAGAATTACGATTATGCCCTCGAGGGTAAGTAACTATTTTGAAACTGTTTTAAGCTATGAATGTGACTGTCTCTCGTAAGCATGCTATGTGATATACATACTAATGTATGGGCCACATTGGGCTATGTAACGGGCTTTTAGGCCCAGTAAATTTGTAACTTTCATAATAGTAACTTAAATACTCTGGATACATATGAAATTGTTAATGGCCTAGACTGTGTACCTGGGCCCACAATGAAATGATGTCCGATATGCCTAAGGACAAAATGACTAAAATGCCCATGTGTGATATATGTACGATTTGTATGTCATATGTGTATTATGATGCATTCATGAGATTATATGTTGCATATGGGTTGGGTTATGATTGGAGGAAGTATATATGAGGGTCGCACGGTCACTTGACGACTATGGATCTAACGAAGGCTTTTTAGCCACCGTAGGCTTTTTAGCCACCGAGCAGCTATGCTGCACCGATAATGTTACTGAGGGCTGTGTACCGTAAATATGGGATTTGTGCCAATATCGAAGGCTTTGTGCCGATATTATAGACTTTGTGCTAGTTATATTACCCTAATTGATGGCTATGTGCCAATCCTATTACAGTTACCTATGGCTTTGTGCCAAATATAATACTGTTACTGAAGGCTTTTAAGCCTAATATATGATTAGCAGCTTTTCTGCAACGATTGAGTTAGTGCCGCAACTGGTGCTAGCATTGGGTGTAAGGATGGGTGGGTTGATATTTATATCCCCACAGGAGTGTAGGGTTGGAAGGGAAAATGGAGTGTAGGGTTGGATTGGGATGGGTGCAAAGCATACATCTTGCATTATGCATATGATTCTGCTATATTTGTGATATGGGCTCAGGCCTAATTGATGCCACTACGGGCTAAGGCCCAACAGCCACCGATATTGAATAAGGCTTAGGCCCACCTAATTCTGTTAAAGGGCTCCAGCCCAGATTGATTCTATTTCTATTTTTGTTTACTGACTGTTACTCTAATAAGGGGATTACACATTGAGTTTTCGTAAACCCACCCCGTTTATTAACCTTTCAGGTAATTCCCAACCTCAGACAGATCGAAGCTGCGAGGGACTCGGAGAAGGCTACACACTGCTTATGATTTCTGTTTTTGACTATTTACTCTCAAGTACTTTATTTTGAGTTTGGTTTGTAACAAAGCCTTTTATAATTTCTAGATTTTTAAGTTAGGTTTTTGTTTATTGCGTTTATTATCTACTCTAAGTAGAACTCGATTTTCTCAAAAACGTTAACTGTTTTCAAATCAACACGTTTTCGCAAACTACGAAATTTTATAAAGCTTCCGTAAACTTACTTGGTTTTCACTTATAACAGTAATTAAGGTTATAAAAGTAAATTACTTTTCAATGAACCATGTTTTTGAAGTAACGAACGCAAACCGAGACTTAAGCTTTTAAATAATAAGAAGGGTTTTCAATGAAAACTTGGTTTTCGAAAAAACACTTCAATGTGACGCGCCAGATTCAGGCCTAACTTCTAAACCGGGTTTGGGGTGTTACAACACTTGTGAGCGAAGCTATATTTCTTCACAAAGTGGCCTTCACATAGTACCACACTTGTGATCAAGCTATTTTATTCACAAAGTGGCCTTCACATAGTATCACACTTGTGTTCAAAGCTGTTTTATTCATATGGTTCAACTGGGAAATTTCTCACTTGTCGATATTTTGTCAAATACATTCAATATTCAACCACAATTCATAAAATATATCAAAATATTGAAAATATAAGTAAAAGCGATACATTATTTATATACAAACTTACCTAGGTGCAAAATATGACGAATTTGCAATTTAGTCTACAACATTTTCTTTTCCCCGATCAAGGTCAATTCCTCGTCTTTCTTAATCGAGCTTGGAAGCTTGAAAAACCCTAGCCATGGCTTCCTCTTGAAATTTTCGGGCAATGAGGAACATGGAAAAATTTTTGGGCTTTTCTTTTGTTTATTATGCCATTTAATTACTAAATGACCAAAATGCCCCTAACTTAAAAATATTGTATTTCACCTATTTCATATCCATTTTTGTCCAACAATTTATTCAATGGTCTAATTACCATCTAAGAACCTCCAATTTAAAAACTAATAACAATTGGGCACCTCTAGCTTATAGAACTCAACTTTTGCACTCTTTACAATTTAGTCCTTTTTACTAAATTGAGTGCCCAAACATCAAAATTTTCGAACGAGATTTTCGCTAAATCATTTTATGAAATTGTCGACCATAAAAATTTAATAAAAATAAATCTTCTTACGTCAGATTTGTGGTCCCAAAACCACTGTTCCAACTAGGCCCAAAATCGGGCTGTTACAAGTTCATGAGGCTTAGAACTCGCACTTAGCCCTTCTCAACGAGTATTCATCATTTCTTCGCATTACAGGACTGATGCTTCCATCCATGTCCTTCCAAAAGTAATCTTTTCAACTTGTGCAAAGAACGATTGCTTTGTATGTTTTGGGAAGGTTCCACAATCAGTTCGCTAACTTATTACGTCAGAGGTTGTCGATCCTAAGAGATGAAATAGCGTGCCATTTTCCATTGAGAAATGATGATCTAGTGTAAGATGGTCCCAAAAAAATGATGGCTGGCTAGAGTCAAGTTCCTCTAGATCATAAGGTTATAACCTAAGTGGAGTTGGTGGTCATAGGCATTCTCTTCCACTATAATTGGCTTATTCGATCATGAGAAAGATGACCTAAAAGCCAATGATTGAACCAAAGGAGGATCGAGAAAATCAGATATTGGAATCCATCAAATCAAAAAAACCTCTTCCATCAACTCTATTTCTTTTTAAAATTGCAATTTCAATTTATTTAATTTCAACTCATCCATATTTTTAATTTTGTTTTTTCTCCTAGGTTAGATGTGTTTCTTAGGCACGACTATGCCCAAGATTTCGAGAAACAAGAACCTATAGTGATCCAATCCCTAAAGATTTAACACTACTTCTTTTTTACTATTCTTTTCGTTATTTCTTAACGATAGGTTATTTTTTGTGCTTTCAACGACACACCAGGACCTGAATTATTGTACCCCAATTTGGTTGGTTGTATTTTTCAAAGGAATATATGCAAAACCACAAAAGATAAAATGAGCATACTACCGTACAGACCACCAGAAAAGTAGCTAAAACACTTCATACCCGTTGAGGACCTAGAAACTATTACATCATACTCGTTTAAAACAATGTTGATACTAAGAGAAGAAACTAGTTCTTTCAAGTTTGCCTCAGCATGGGCACTATGAGTGAAGCCCCGTAAGGGATCTACCAACTATGATATGGAAGCCTTGCATACTCTAAAATAAAGTTCCACAGCTCCAGACACAATCCTCGAAGATACTTAGCAACATCATCCCTAGAATCAAAAGGGCCAAGAATGTTCATGTCGTTTCAGCACTTAACATCCCTCGGGCCATCTATTAGGTTCATAGGTACATATCTAATTGCCCCTTGATCACGAAAACAATAGTGAAGTACTTCTCAGAGAGAAATATTGTAACGCCCTCTTACCCGAGACCGTCACCGGAGTCGAGCTTGAGGTGTTTCTAAACTTAATTTATCATTTAAACAACTTTAAACCATTTATTTTAACTTTCGGAATAAGCTATCCTTCTGCATCATGGTCGCAAAAAAAATCATATCTCAAGTTACAAAACTTAAAATTTAGATTGTAAATTTTCCCTAAAACTATACTCATATATCTATCTACTAATTTTTTTCTAGAATTTTTGGTCAGGCCAATTAGTACAGTTTATTAGTTAAAGTTTCCCTATTTCAATGTTCGACTGCCATGACCTATGTTCACTACGAATCACTTTTCTCTCTGTACAAAGCTCAAATGACTATTCTGTTTGTTTCTCATAAAATTAGACTCAATAAGGAATCTACAAATATATAGTATGACTCCTAATTGTTTTTTTACAATTTTTAGTGAATTTTTAAAGTCAAAATAGGGGATTCAGAAATCGCTCTGACTCTATTCCACCAAAACCAAAATACCTCATAAAATACGACTCTTTTACCTGTTTCGTTTCTACCATATGAAAATAGACACAATAAGCTTCAATTTCATATTTTATTCACCACCTAATCTTGTCTCTACTATTTTTAGTGATTTTTCAAACTCACATCATTGCTGCTGAAAAATTCTGTTTTATAACAAAGATTATCTTCCTATGGCCTTTTATGGACTAAGTAACACATTAAACATACATGACACCAAATATAATCAAGATTGGCCATTCCAATGGCTAATTTCCAAGTATTTCCTTATCAAACCATCACCATATCATAAGATTATTTACACATAATGATTAGATTGCTACACATGCCATACATCAAAATACACAAGCCATTGTACCAAATTCTTCCTTGGATAGTGTGATCGTTCCTTCGACCCTTCCCGACTTCCAAGCTGGCTTGTCAAAACTACAAAGAATGGAGAGGAGGGAGTAAGCATAAATGCTTAGTAAATTCATATGTAAATAACAAATAACATAATTATGAAATTTAACATAACATCGATTGCAATAGCATCACTAAAACATTCATGGCACAAGAACATTAGCTATCTTACCACATTATCGTTCTACCAAGTTCTCAACCCAAAGTTTAAGGTCATACCTGTCCAATTTCTCTTTCACAATACGTTTCAACATACCTCGTTTGTTTAGGCGCTCTCATTATTCATTTATCAATCTACCCGTTGAACACATAGGAATATAACTCAGATACACAAATCATACACTCATAAGTGTCATATTCGTAGCCAAGCTACCATGTAACCCACCCATAAACGAACTCGGACTCAACTCAACAAGCTCGGGCATTTGCATCCATAAGTGAACTCGGACTCAACTCAATAAGCTCGGATGCCTAGTTACATCTCACGAACTCGGACTCAACTCAACGAGCTCGGAACTCAATCATCCTAGTGACATGTCACTTGTATCCTAATCTATTCCCAAGGTTCAAACGGGATTTTCCTCAAACACACATTTTTGGTCATCCTCCTCGGAACACCGGGACCCATACTCGCTAGCATTTCATGCTTATTAAGCTAATCACATATTTTGCATATCAACAAATAATATTTCACAAGACACAATATTTCATGATAATAAGCATCATATCATATAAATAACACTAAATCACTTAAAATAACAATTATGTTACCTTATTTACACATGAACTTACCTCCGTACCAAAATATCAATAATCGAGCCTATTCCTCGTAAACTTTGTTTTTCCCTCGATCACGACTTGAATCTCGTTTCTCTTGATCTAAAATAACACATTTAGCTCATTTAATACTCACATTTATCAAAACAGTCCTTGACCCTAACTTTGTCAAAATTACAAATTTGCCCTTAAACTTTTGCATATTTACACTTTTACCCCAAGGCTCGAAAATTAAACTTTATCCCAAATTCTTACACTACGTTTGGTTGGATGGAATTGCTATTCCATTCCGCCCTAATTCCGCATGCTACAGTAAAGCAACCATTTGGTTCACCGTTTAGGTGATTCTACGGAATTGCTATTACATGCTCATTCCCTCATCTCACTGTTTAGGTATTCAGAGGTTGGGGGTCTGAATACTATTCAACGCCACACGGTTTAGGCTTTTGGACCAAAATAGCCTGCCTTCCTTCTTCCCAAATTCTCTCCAGATTTCGTCCTTCCCAAATCAAGCATCCATTCGCCCTTCATCTTCATCTCCCCAAATATTGTATGATTTTTTTTCTGATTCCTCTTAGTTAAAGTTCTTTCCCCTCTTTGAACTTTTCTTTTCCTCTTTCAATCCTATGTTCGATTGAGACTTTTTTTTGCTAATATTCTTTAATTTCTACTTTTTCTATTATGTGTTTCTCAGGTTGCTGCTAACAACGGTCTTGATATTGCAGTCAGGCTTCTCGAGCCAATCAAGGAGCAGTTCCCTATCCTTTCATACGCTGACTTCTATCAGGTATCTAACTCTTGATCATATTTTCTATTCTTGCTTTCAGATTTAACCGATTTGTGTTTGAGGGTTTGACTGGTTTTGACTGTATTCTTTTTGGCTTTTTAAAATTTGTAGCTTGCTGGTGTTGTTGCTGTTGAGATCACCGGTGGGCCTGAAATTCCATTCCATATCTTAATCTCTAATACACACTACTTTCAGCAGCAGTTAATGTATGATTCAATGATGTAGTCTGGTTAGTGTATAATGCTGTGCTTTTAGGATATATCCCCAAATTACATATTATCTTCGAATCAATATGCAATGTGATACTTTTGATTTGGTGTAGTTATACGTATAAAACTTTGATTTTAATTTATAGAGCATAGACATTTAAACGACAAATAAATAAATTATTGTCATGTAGGATGAATATTTTTATTTGTTCATATGATAAAACGATGGCACATAAGTAACTAGATAAATGGTACCAAAATTTTTTATATGCAGTTGCTCCAAATCAATGTTTTTGTATCACATTATACAATGAATCAAAGTTTAGTTTTGGGATTTTTCAGTTAGTTTCTGTAGATTTTCTTCATTATAAAATGGTTAAATGTTAGAGCATGGTTTATTGTTTTGAGCAGCAACGCTTAAATGGATTTTAATTGAGTTGTTCAATTGTTCTTGATAGTGCTGTCAACTCTTAACTGTATATTTCAATGTTACTGTATTTACCTAAAGGTGTTTGGAAATAAATGCAGGACAAGCCTCACCCACCACCTGAGGGTCGTCTTCCCGATGCTACTAAGGGTTAGTCTATACGATTTGTCTTCTAATGTTGTTGTTCTATTGAGAATTAAAACACGGCTCAGTGTCTGTAATGATCTTGGTTTAATCTTTTGAAAAATATTTTGCAGGAGTTGATCACTTGAGGTAGGTGTTTAGTCATCAAATGGGTCTTAGCGAGCAGGACATTATTGCTCTTTCTGGTGGCCACACCCTGGTCTGTTCTAAAATATCAAATTGTCTTGTTTTCTTGAAGTTTGCAATGTTGAAATTTCCTACCCACTTACAATGATATATGTTTTCTTTGCTTTCGATGCAAGGAAGGTGCCACAAGGAGAGGTCTGGATTTGAGGGACCACGGACTACCAACCCTCTTATCTTCGACAACTCTTACTTCAAGTGAGTTTCTGTTTTTATGAGTTGTGCGTTTCTCCCTTGAGTTGTGATTAACAATTTGTCCTAGAATCAATTTAAGTTTATGCTAATCGGATAATATATTATAGGGAGCTCTTAACTGGAGAGAAAGATGTCTTGTTACAGTTGCCAACTGACAAAGTTCTCCTTTCTGACCCTGTTTTTCGTCCATTGGTCAACAAATATGCGGCTGTACATAACTCTTTCCTTCTGACATCCTTTATTTCCATTACAACGAATCAAGATTTTGATACAATCACCAATTAAAAAGTTAAATGTTAATTCTGATTATCATCTCTTATTTGCAAGATGAGGATGCTTTTTAAAAAGTTAAATGTTAAATTCTGATTAGCATCTCTTATTTGCAGGATGAGGATGCTTTCTTTGCTGATTACACTGAAGCTCACCTGAAGCTCTCTGAGCTAGGGTAATCTTTGCATTCATTTCAGCTGGAAGTTCAGTTATGCTGTAAATGATTTCAATTTGTTTATGAGAAGTACTGATAGTAGCTATTCCGTCTACTTCCAGATTTGCTGATGCATAAGCTGATGATTGCAAAAATAGGAAGAAGCCAACGACACAGATGTTTTAGGTTTTGTTTTCTCTCTAAAGTTGGCTTAAGGAATGAATTTGGGGAGGTTTCCGAAACAAGCTTTTTTCAATAATTTTATTCCAAACTCACATTCCCCATCTTCTTGTTCATAGCTATTGCATTTTCGTTCTTAGTGGATGCTCCATAGATATGTTTGGTGAATGCATTCCTTAAAGTAGACATTGTGTTGAAACTTGTTATCCGTTGTTGGAATGATTTGTGGAGTATAAATTAGATGATACACCATTGTTGAAAATGATTTATGGAGTATAAATTAGATGATACATCATTGATGGAATAACTGGAAAAGAGGTCAGTGACTCGATATGCTTATTTCAGTATCAAATTGGTTACTTGAGAACCGTTATAATCGGTTACCACTCATTTGTAGCACTGTTACCTACTTTTCTATTTAAGCAAGATCCATTCCCATGCTATATGTACTTGGAGGCTTAGGATTATTTTTTTGTATGCTAGAAAGAAAAATGCAAATTAGTTCTTTTGTTAATAAAATTCACTGTTAAACAATGATGGAAGGTTGAATTAATTTTTATTTGAAAAAAATTAAATCTAATTTTTCATTTTATGGAAAAAATCTTTTTAAAAACGATAAAGGGTAATTGAAAATAAATTTTCAATCTTAATCATCATTTAATTCCACATAAACCTATACAAATCTCCCTTAAATAGATCTATGTTTGAAACTTACTAACATAAAAGGTCTATAACAATTCCATTTAAACAATAATATAATAATATATTTAGAATAATAGAGAATAAACCAAATATGGACTCTTGGCAACTAATCTCATAGCGTATCAATCCAATCCAAATTTTTATGTTACAAGAGATTGTCTTGGGTGATTTAATTCGATCTAATGATATTTTAGCACTTTAAGTATATATTACAGTTTAAAAATAATAAAGTAGCTTATATATTTTTTATAGTATTATATATTTTGATTTTTTAATTCATATAATAATAATAATTATATTAAGAATGTTATTAAATTATATTTTTTATTAAATTATATTTAATAATAAGTATGTTAAAATATGGTTAAATTTTTTATTATTTTTATTAAATTATTTCCAATGATAATCTTATTAAAATTTAATAACAATAACAATAATCATCTACCTAAAAAAATTCTACTAAGGGTATTCTGGTCATTTTAGTTTTTTTTCTTATGCTATTACAACATCATTCCATTCAACCAAACACAAGAATACTATTACAGTTCTATTCCATTCCATCTAACCAAACAATTGAAATACTAATTACAGCTCTATTCCATTACAGCTCTATTCAATTACAGCTCTATTCCATTACAGCCTTATTCCATTACAGTGAACCAAACTTACCCTTAGGTTTTAAGACATGCTGATCATTTATTTACTAACCGCAACCCCAAATTCCAACTATAACATGCACTTATGAACAATAGGTATTTTTACCGATTAAGCCATTTTACTCGTTTTTACTCAAAACCGAGTAGCACAAGTTGTCTAACATAATCTGAAACCTCATATTCTATCATAAAACATCAAAATAAACACTTTTCACCTATGGGTATTTTTCCAAATATGAACCCTAGCTTAAATTATTGCTAGCATAAGCTTTATCGAGCTACCAGGATCACAAAAATATAAAAATCATTAAAAACGGGGCTTGGATGCACTTACTATGAAGCTTGAAAGTTGAAGAAACCCTAGCTATGGAGAGAGGTGATATTCGGCCAAGGTTGAAGAAGATGATAACAATTTTGTCATCTTTTTCCCTTTTAATTCATGTTAATAACCAAATGACCAAAATGCCCTTAATGTCTTTCTTTGAAAATTTCCATGTACAAGCCCATTTTTGTCCAAAATTTTAGAAATTGGTCAAATTTCTATTTAAGACCTCCTAATTAATATTCCAAAGCAATTTCATACTAAATGCTTCTAGAATACAAGTTTTGCAACTTATTCAATTTAGTCCCTAATTTCAAATTAAGCACTTTATGCATAGAATTTCTTCACGAAATTTTCACACCATCAAGAAATCATATCACAAACATCAAAATAATTATAAATTAATTATTTCTATCTCAGATTTGTGGTCATGAAACCACTATTCTGATTAGGCCCTAATTCGGGACATTACAAATATCCTAAGGAATAACCAAATGGCCATTATGATTAAGAATATTATAAGTGTCACCCTCATCAAGAATCTCTTCTAACTTTAAACGATAGACAAAGTAAAAGGGCATAAGTTTTTTTTATTCAGTAGGAAAATCGAAAGACGTTCCCAACTTTAACTCCTATAGAATATATTTTTTACGGTCTGGCTTCATTTTTCCCACTCCTCGTAAATGAACTATTATCTTCCTTCCTTTAGGACAATGAAATAAAGCTCTGGTAATTTTCTCTCTCCTTAAAGGTGTACATGTACTGAAACAATGGCACAATAAGCCATACACCCTTTTATCCACACTTGATGATAAACCCAATAATCAACCACCACAAGCTTCCCACTTGCTGCTCGAGTGCAAAGTAGTATAAATTCAACAAATCCATGACAAACTAATGAGTGGTAAGTGGAACCCCGTCTCCAACAAGTATATCGATAGGTAAAATCCTAGCCTTCCCCACCATAGCTCAAATTAATCATAGAGCTTAGATGATGCTTCCCTTCTAGAATACTAAATTCATACTTGGGATGCCTTTTTAGAAGACCCCTACACTTCAGCACCTTCCACATTCACCGTAGATCATTGGCTCATCTATATCTTTTAGGTGTTTGGGGATTTGCCCTTATTGCCACTAATCATCGTAGTTCCCTTAGGATTGGTTGTCACCACCCTCTTGTCGATGATAGAAGACCTACCTCTATCCCATTGTGACATAGACCTACCAGTTTTCCCCTATCCTTACAAGTCTAACCTTTTTTCTAGTAAAATCGCAAAAACAATGATGAAATAAAAACAATCTCAAACTACAACCACTAAGAAAGAATTTCAAACAACAAGTAAATAAAACCTATGAAACGATAAAGTGGTTTCATGGTAGACAAAAGTTGATATTTATATATATTCCAGTGCTCCTTCATAAACGTACCATTTAGAGTTCGGAGGCCATGGCCAGTAGCATCTGGCCACTTACATAATATCAGATACACCTTATCATAGCCACTTTTCCGTAAAAGCTTCACATTTATATTAGTTTTTCTATAAAGAATCTGACACTTCATCTTCTTCGATGGGACAAACCTACACCAAAATTCTAATGATGCCTTACAAAAGGCCACTTTATAACCTCCCATTTGACTCGATGGGGCTATTGTTACCCATTTGCCACTCAAACACATGTCAACATTAAACACACCGTTAACCTTCTTGTTGACCACTCGTTCCTCTCAAAAGGAACTATCTACCTGTTTGTAAGTATGAACACTCTCTTAGTGTGAACACACTTATGATGTAATAAGGAGTCCATTTAGGCATTGTAGCCTCGAATCAATAAGTTTCTATGATATACTCCTATGAATATCCTTTACGCATTTAATGGGATCGAATGTTTATCCACCCGTGTCACACCAATAGATAAAAGAACCTTCCCTATAAGTACCTTGAGGAATGATGAAAAAGGGATCGATCTTTTAGCATCCTAAAGTTACTCTGAGTTATTGTCTTATTAATCAACTTGTTCTTTTGTCCTTATTCTGGCTCTCGACCTCTTTAAGTGAACTGGCCCCCATTGTATCACATTGATCTGTTCATTGCTCCTCCTTGTCCTCCTCTTTTGTTGTGTGCTATATCAACAATTATATTTTAAGATTTTTTTAGATAAAGAGTAGGAATTATTCAAAGATTTAACTCAAAATTAATATAAACTAAAATTTTGAACATAAATTTTTTATCACTCTTCTTAGATCTAACCTGGGTATTCCTAAAATAGATTAAAATGGTACGAATAAAATCAATTTTTAAAATACGTAACCAAATAGAGTTGTTAGAAGTAAAAAAAAGCAACTAAACAACCTATAAAGCAATGAAAATAAACAATAAATCAAACACAAATGGCAAAGGGGACAGTTGATAGAAAAGTGACAAATTTATAAAAGGAAAGCAATCCCCATAGTTTATATATGAATAGATGGAGCTTGAGTAATACATTTTATGATTAATATGATAAAAATAATTCGAAACATAGGCTGGAAACACATAGTATAATGAAGATGATGAATGACATCATAAGGCGGAGACTGCGAATATAATTAATGAACATAATGATAAGTGGTCCCAAAGGAGAAAGCGAGTTTAATCATAGTTTACCCCACTTAGGTGAGAGAGTGTGAGAGACAGAGAGATATTAATTGTATCGTTGAAGTTTGGGGGAAAAATATAGAAAAGAAAGGGTGGGGGGGGGGTTCTTTTTTAAAATATTAATTTTCTTTTTCTGTTCAAATCTTAAAATTGCTTCTTACTTTTTTGAAAGAACTTAGATTTGCTTTTTCAAGTATGGGCGAAAGTGATATTTTGAAAAGAAAAATTAAGGGAAAAAATGTTAAAGCTGCTGTTTAACGGCACTGATGATTGATAACGTTAAGCATTCTTTGTGAATAGTGCAACCAATTCTATAATTTATTGTTGATTTTTATTAATTTACTTCAGATATGGTAGCAGCCGTGAATTTTGACTTTGATTTTAGGGGTTAGAAGATTAAGGCTTTTAAAAAGTGTTATTTAGAAATTTGATGATTTTATTATTGTTATTAAAAAATGTTGTGAAAAGTTAAAATATTTATTTTATATATGATGGTATAAGGTAAAAGTAAATTAATTTTATTTTTAAAAAGTAAAATAATTTAAATGATATTCAAAATCGTATTTAATTTGATATAATATATTTGTAAAATTTAATTTAAATACATAAATAATATTTGAGATATTAAAATCACATATAAATACAATTTTTTAAATTAATAAAAATTTCATCAAGGATAAAATGATTGATTCAACCAACAAGTGGTTGAATGTAATAGTAAGGCACATTGCACTCCCAATGGGAGAATATAGGTTTGAATCTTGGAGACAACATTGTTGAGAGGGGCAGCCACGAATCTCAAACATGAACCGTAAAATGGAAATGCATAATATAAAAAAAAATGATTGATTCAAATGTAAAATATCATTATTTTCTTGTCTTTATTATTACTAGTTTCAATGTCATTATGTTACTCGTGATTTTATGTGTTTATTTTTTAATTTAGTAAATAATATAATTTTATAGTTTTAAAAATATATATTTACTAAATAAAAGAGGACTAGTCTAATTTATAGTAAAAGTCTATTAATTTTGATAAATAATTAAGACAATAAAATATTTTAAAAGTATTAAAAATAAAAATGGGAAAAAATCAATAGTAAAGTATTAAATAATTAGATAAAATAACCTATCATTTGAATATGAGTTAAAATTTCACCTACAAACAACCATTACTTAATATTTGATAGCTTTTGAATAATATTTCAAAATATAATGATAAAAAATTATTTACAATTGTTTAAATATTATTAAAATATAATAATAAAATTATTAAATATTAAATTAATAATGAAAACTAAATATACCAAATAATAATGTAAATCATACATTTTATTGGTGATGGAAACAAAAACTATTAAATGATACCAAAATATAATTTTCAATAATACTTTAGATGTTATTTAATTGAAAATCTATTACTAATATATATATATATATATATATATATATATTTATTTATAATGCTAAATATTAGTTTTAAATGGTATATAACTATAATACTAAATAAATAGTTGTTAATGTAAGATAATAAAATAATTATAATTAAGTCTAATTATAATAATATATAGTTAAGAAATAATAGTTGTAACACTAATGAAAATATCATTAATAAAATAATTATCATTGTAAATATTTTAATTAATAATTTATCTTGAGAAAATAAATCCAAAAGCTATGTATTAGTTTTACATTCAATAGTGTCCCAAAAATATTGTCAATGATTATTTTTATATTATATTATTTATTTTATATTTAATTAAAATTTTAATTGATATATAATTATAATATTAATTAAATGATAATTAACAAGAGTATTCTCCTCGATTCAATTTTTTTTTAAATTCATGCTTTTATATATATATATATATATATTATAGATTAATACTAAGATGCCATGTCATTATTATTTTGATATTTACAAAAATTCTTCTTAGATTATAATACAAATATAATAAAATAATTTATGGCAACTCAATATTAATATTACAATAATATAAAATTAAAATACTTTCAAGCCTCTATTTAATCATATCATTAACCTTTGGAAGCCTACTCAATCCTTCCGTCTTATGGATGTTGCAAACTGTAACAACCCGAATTAGGGTGTAGTCGGAATAGTAGTTTCGAGACCACAAATCCAAAGTAGAAAAATATATTTAGTGATTATTATTAAATTATTGATATGATTGCATGATAGTGAGAAATTTTCATGAAGGAATTTTGTGAGAAAATTTCATGAAGGAATTTTTATGAAATAGTGGTTAAATTGTCCTTTAGGACTAAATTGCAAAAGTTGCAAAATATGAGTTTCTAGAAGGTTTAAGTATGAAATAGCATTAGAAAATTATTAGAGGTCCTTATTTGGGAAACAGACCAATTATTAGCATGATGGACAAAAATACCCAAGGAAGGAAAAAATATCAAAGAAAGGTCATAAGGGAATTTTGGTCATTTGGTTAATTAATGAATTAAAAAGGGAAAAAGAAGCAAAAATGTGTCCATCTTCTTCCCCAAGTGTGCCGAAAATTGAGGTGTTCTCCATAACTAGGGTTTTGACATTTTCAAGCTTGAAGTAAGTGCAATTTAGCCTCGTTTTTAATTCTCTTCGTATTTTTGAAACCCTCATAGCTTAATTTAGCTAATTCTACCACTAATCTGAGCTAGGGTTTATGTTCAAAAATATACCCATGCATGACATGCAAGTAATTTGATGCCTAGTGGTCGAAAATGGAAGTTTAAAGTGTAGTAAACATCTTTTATTAGATGAATTTTCATGAAAATACCTAATAGGGACCAGATTGAAAATGTGGTAAAATGTGTAGTAAAAGTGAGAATTTATTAAAAATAAGGGCCATTATGAGTATATGAAAGGTTAGTCTAGGCTTAGATAGTCAAGAAATTAAGTGCATTTCATTTTACGAGCCTAGGGACCATTTTGCAAATATGTAAAAGTTTAGGGGCAAAATTATAAATTTTGCCTAAGTGTTAATTATTGGCTAGTTAGCCAATGTGAATATTAAACAAGCTTAATTTGTCATTTTAGATCAAGAAACACGAAGCTCGGGTCAAAATCGGGGAAAAAGCAAAGTGATGGACTAAATTGAACATCCATCCATAATTTGATTTTCGAGATAAGTATGTAAAATTTAGCATTTTGCATGATGAAAATTATTATGATGATATTTCATGAATTCTATGTATTTCTATGAAATTTATTGATATGAAATTCACAAGGAAATAATGATGAACTAAATGAGAAAGCTGGATTAAATGTTAAGGAATGTGAAGGATTCTGTAGTCATAACAGGAGAAATTGTATGTCTTGTGTAAGACCATGTCTGGGATATGGCATTGGCATTGACACGAGGTCCCGTGTAAGACCATGTCTGGGACATGGCATGGGCATCTAAAAGAGATCCCGTATAAGACCAAGTCTGGGACATGGCATCGGTATCAGCCTACAATCTCGTGTAAGACCATGTCTGGGACATGGCATCGACATCGATATGAGATCCCGTATAAGACCATATCTGAGATATGGCTTCGGCATCGACTTGAGATCCCATGTAAGACCATATCTGGGGTATGGCTTTGGCATCTTTCTCTGAGAATGACTTTATGGGTATCCTTCGATATTCTAAGTACGTTAATAGAGAAAGCATTCAAGTTGATTAGTTTAATTGAGAAATACTAAAGTTTATGATGAATGCTACAAGTACATTTGAGTAAGTTACGAGAAAAGGAAAAGTAAGTCATGAGAACAAGTAAGTCGTGATATCGAGTAAGTTATGAGATTGAACTAGTTATGAGAATGAGTAGAAAAGTAAATGACATTTCATGATACTTTATTTGAATGATGTTTTATGACTTATGTTGCTATCTTATTCCATGCAACTTACTAGGCATTTTATGCTTACCCCTTTGTTTTCCCTTCTTCCTTGTAAATTTGCCGAATTAGCTCAGGGATCAATCAAATTCAGAGCTCGAAGTCACACTATCAAGCCATTCATTTTGTATAGTAAAGTTAGTTATTTTAATGTATGGCATGTATAGGAAGTTTGGTTATTTTGATATATGTTATTTTGAGTTGCCAAATATGTTAGCTATTGTTATCACTTGAGTCAAGTTGTAATGGCCTTTGGAAATGGACTAATATTGATTAAGTTATAATTATGCAATGTGGATGAAATCCATGAGTGTGCAAGTTTGCAAGTTTAAGTGGAGTAATGATGGATGAGAATGATATGTATGGTGGCATGTGAGTGCCTTAAATTGTTAATGTTTATAAAGTATAATTATGCCTTGAATTGTGAGTTTGAAATTGGAATGATGTGATTGTGTTTCAGGGTGGCAAAAAGGCTTGGAAAATAATCTATATTTGCCCACACGGCTAGGTACACAGGCGTGTGTCTAGGCTGTGTGTGACACACGATCTGCACCCAAGGCGTATAGCTCGACCATATGTCCCCTGCATTTTAAGTAGTTAAGTCAGTATTGCACACGGGTCGAGCAGACGGGCGTGTGTCTTGGCCGTGTGAAATCAAGTAATCCATAGTATTCTAATAGAATGGTCCACGGGTTAATAACACGAGCGTGTCTAGGCCGTGTGAGGGACACGGGCCATAGACATGGGCGTGTGCCCAAGCCATGTTCAACCCTGTAGGTTTGAAATAAGAAATAAATTTAGCACGGGCTAGGGACATGGGCGTGTGTGACCACACGGCCAGCCCACACGGGCGTGTCCCATTTCACATGGGCATGTGGCCCTATTTTAAGTAATTTTTTTTCAAAGAGCTCCAAAATTGTTTCAATTCACTCCCAGTGTATGTTTTGGGCCTCGTAGGCCCATGCTAAGGACATTAAGAGTATGTTTGTAGAAGTTTAAATTGAAGCGAGAAATAAGGCTCGATTTGGTAAGTTTGAGCAAGGTTAAGTATGGTAATACCTCCTACCCTGTTCCAGTGTTAGACTTGGGTAAGGGGTGTTACACAAACGGATATTCCCTTATTCAATTCCAAAGTAGAGTCGATTATGACGCGTCGCTAACACAAGGCCCTTGGATTGTGTTTGGACACTATTTCATGGTTCAACCATGGATAGTGGATTTTGATCTGTCAAGACCTTTCCCCTGTGGTGTGTTGGCTTGGGTCCACCTTCTGGGGTTGCCAAGATTCCTATACTAGAGAAAGATTTTAGAGGAAATATGCAGTCTAATTGGAGGAGTGTTCAAACTTGACATTAAAACAGACAATCGGGAAAGGGGACAATTCGTTAGAATGATTGTTTTCGTCGATTTAGAGAAACCTCTTACCTCTCAAGTGCTGGTCAATAGCTGGCTTGAACGCGTGGAATACGAAGCTCTACCCGAGGTATGCTTCCCGTGTGGTAAATATGGTCACCTTAAAGATTTTTGTTCTTTTTCTTTAACAGGCAGGAGCGGTCACGGCGGTGAAGGAGATTCTAGGAGCACCTTGAGTGGCATTTCAACTCCGACGAAGATGGGGGATAATCCGCAGGAGGTGGGTGAATCCTTCGGCCCATGGATGGTTGTTGAGCACAAGTCCAAGAGAAAACATGATGAAATTCAGGGGCAAAAAGCTAAAAATTCGGATGAAAATTTGGAAGGCTCCAGATTTAAAGTGTTGGCCTCCATGGAAACTAAATTTTCTTCGCCAGATTTAGAGGCGTCTTCAAAGGACCTTAGAACAGCTAGGTTTATCCAAGGGGATTTCCTCAAAATTTTGAGGGATAATAATATTGGTAAAAAGTCTGGGTCGGTGGCTGAGATTAATGTTGAGGAAGGAATATTGGGCTGTGGGAATGGTCTTGGGCCAAACATAATATCTGCGCTTTAGGAAAATAATAGCGCGGGTTAGGCGCTGGAATTTAAGGCCAATGTTGAGCCGCATGTTAGTGACCTGGCACATGCTAGTTCTGGGCTTATTATGGCGTTGGGTCGTCTTGGGCTTCAGTAGAATGCGAACCAGGCTCCTTCCTCCACCAGTCTGGGCTTAGAAGGTGCTATGGGTCTTGAAATTAATGAGCCTATTTCTTTTGCTAGTGATATTGCTACCTCTCTACATGTCAATCCTACTTTCGAAACAAATACTGTGGCTAAAATGGGTGTTATTTCCAAGGCTCTTGACCCTTTTAAACAAGTTGTTGTCACTTTTCAAGAGAGGCCGATTAGTAAATCAAATTCAAAGATGCGTTCGAACCCTTCTATTACTCCTAAAGGGCATGGTATTGATAATAGAAAAGGAAATAGACATAATAGGAAATCTTTGTTTAAATCTATTCGTGGATGTGGGGGAAATTTAAATCGACCAGTAGTTCACGCTTCTCCCTCCTAGAAGCTATGGGCTCTTTGGTAGAGCTCATCGGTGTGCATGCTGGAATTTCTACAGATAAACCAAATGCCACTATTGATAGTGTCTGATTTTCTGTTAACCTTTTTGAGGTTAGTCTTTTTATCTTATTTTTCTTATTTATGAATTTGACTATTTTTTCTTAGAATTGTCAGGGATATATGAGTTCAAAGTTTGTTAGAGTATTCCATGAATATTATCGAGAGCACAGACTTGATTTGATCAATCTTTTAAAAACTAGGGTAAGTAGTAAAAAAGTAGACTCGGTTATTGCTAAGCTCGATTTTCATAATTCTTATCGTGTGGAAACTGTTGGTTTCTGTGGAGGTATTTGGATTGGCTAGAAGGATTCAGTTATTTTAGAGTTGCTTCAGAGTCATCCTCAATTTGTTTTAGACAAAGTTACTAATAATACCATTCGTCAGTTTTTTCTGGTATCATTTGTGTATGGCAGCCCCAATAGTTAGAAAAGGAGATATTTATGGGAGGCTTTGCATAGTGCCATTCCAGTGGATGGGTTCCCATGGGTGGCTATTGGTGACTTTAATGCCATCTTTTCCTCTAGTGAGAAAACAAGGGGAGAGTTTTAGAGAAACGATGCCGTTTCATTGGTAATTTTATGGTTCGGCCCACCTTCAAGATTTAGGTTTCTGAGGGTCGCAGTTCACTTGGCAAAGAGGGGGGATTGTTAAACGTTTGGACAAAGCTATTTGTAACTTTTCTTGGATCTCGAATTTTCCAAATTCAATGGTAACGCATCTACCTCGACTTAAATTTGACCACAGGCCTCTTAAATTGTCTCTCTTTTCTAAGATTCATACACCGGTTGGACTAAGCATCCCTCCTTTTCAAATTTTATCAAAGAGAACTGGGAGACGTCTGGGAGCATGTTATCCCTGCATTCTAAGTTCACTAATCATATTAAGATTTGGAATAAAGAGGTTTATGGTCATATTTTTAATCGCAAAAAGCTCCTATCTCGTAAAGTGGAACATATTAAGATTGAACGTAAGAGATCTAACTTGAAGTTTCTTGGACATGTTAAAATGGAAGTGAGAGAGGAATTAGAAAATGTGCTCCATTATGAAGAAATTCTTTGGAGGCAAAAGGTGCGTTGTGATTGGTTGGTTTTTGGGTGACCGGAATACCAAATTCTTCCACTCTCGCATGTTGAGGAGAAGAAATCAAAATAGAATTACTACTTTGAAAAATTGCTTGGGTGAATGGATTATGGATGATGATCAACTTAAGCTTGAAGCTGTTAATTTCTACTCTAATCTATATGGTGAGCATCCTAGGCTTAGGAGAGATTTCCCTTTTGTTGCTTTCCCTGGTCTTAAAGACGATGACTTCAATTTTCTTAACAGACAAGTGTTGGATGAGGAAATTAAAATAGCTCTTTTTGATATAGCACCCTTGAAGGCTCCTAGAAGTGACGGTTTTCATGCCTTGTTTTATCAGAGTTAGTGGGATCATGTGGGTACCTCGATTTGTATTTGGGTAAAGGTCTTCAAAGGGAAAAGCATTGATCTGTAATTAAGCAATACTCTTATTGTGCTTATCCTTAAAATTCAGAATTCGGTGGAGTTCTCCTAATTTTGGCCTATCAGCCTTTGTTCCATTCTCTATAAACTTGTCATGAAGATTATTGCCAATCACTTTAAAGTGGTGTTTCTGAGGCTTATAGCTCCCGAGCAAGTTGGTTTTGTTGCAGGACGGAATATCACTGATAACATTATCATTGCTCAGGAGGTTATTCATTCCATGAAAAGTACGCAGAAGAATAAGAAGTGGAGGCCGTCAAAATTGACCTAGAGAAAGCCTTTGACTGAGTTCGATGGGATTTTATTAATGTGTCACTTCAAGCTGCAAGTATTCCTGTCTTTTTACGTAATGTTATTATGTCTGCGATTTTTAGCTCTACTATGCAGGTATTATGGAATGGCATCCCAACCCAGAAATTTCGACCTACCAGGGGAGTTCGTTAGGGTTGCCCCTTATCCCCTTATTTGTTTATCCTTTGTATGGAGTGGTTAGGTCATAGTATCGATAACGCTATTGGTGCTGGTAATTTGACTCCTATCAATTGTCCCGTAATGACCCTCCGTTATCTCATCTTTTCTTTGCTGACGACTTGATTCTCTTGGGTCATGTCACTGAGAATCAAGCTCGAGTCATTAAAAATATCTTAGATAAGTTTTGCGATTATTCGGGGCATCGGATTAACTCGCGGAAGACTAATATCTTTTTCTCGAAAGGTGTGGATGATAACTTAGGGGAGCGCATAAGTAATTTCTTTTGCTTTCAAAAAGTTACGAATTTGGAAAATTACTTGGGTGTTCCACTTTTTCATGACAAAGTCAGTAGCAGCACTTTGAGTTTTGTAGTGGAAAGGGTGCGTAATGAATTGTCTAACTGGGATGCTCCTCAACTTTCTTTAGCTAGGAGGGTCACTTTAGCTCAATCTGTCATTTTCTCGATTCCCAGTTATTTTATGCAAACTATGATGATTCCTAAAGGTGTTTGTGATGAGATTGAACGCATTGTTCGGAAATTTGTCTAGGGAGTTCATAATGGCAACTCAAAGATAGCCTTGGTCAGTTAGGATTCAGTGTGCCAACCGAAGTCTTATGGAGGTCTTGGACTCAGACAGCTAAAGGACCATAATACCTCTTTCATGATGAAGGTTGGTTTTAACATCATTTCTAATGCTAATGCTCTTTGGATTCAGGTTCTCTGTTCTAAATACAGAGTCTCTAGTGGTTTACCGGAGGGTTTATTAAGGAGTCGGTGTTCCTTCCTTTGGAGATCCATTCCTAAGGTTTGGCCCCTCATTTGTGACAACCTTATCTGGTCTGTCGGATATGGTAATAGCATCAAATGCTGCTAAGACCCCTGGATTCCCAATTATGGCCTTTTATTTAAGTTTATCCCTTATTCTGCGAACCCTTTTCCAGATTGTTCTCTTAATAGTATGGTTGCAGGTGATGGCTCTTGGAAGTTGGATATTTTTAGGCCTTGGGTTCTTGAGGAGATTATCAATAGAATAATAGTCGTTCTACCATCCCATCCCTCGTTAGGCCCTGACCGAATTATCTAGGGAGCTACCTCAATGGACTCTTTCTCTTTTAAAAGCATTTATGAGAAGGTTCATGAAGGTACTTTCAACGCAAAAAATCGACTCTGGGATATTCCTTGGAAGTTTCGTGGCCTTCATCAAATTCTTTTTTTCATTTGATTAGTTATTAAGCAACGTCTCCTAACAAACGCCGAGAGGATAAGACGCGGCTTTGGGAGCAGTAGCTCTTGTAGCCTTTGTGGTCATGATTATGAAGATGTTTTGCATATTCTCATAGATTGCAACACTGCCAGAGTTATTTAGGACAGGCTTATTCCATATCATGATCTTTCTACTTTCTATAATAGATCTCTCTTAGACTAGCTGAAGATAAATCTTCAGGGTCATTTGTAACGTTCCAAATTTTGGGCTTAGGAGAAATGGCTTCGTGTAGCGGAGAAATTCAAATTTTTGTGGTCAAGGAAAAAATTTGCAATTTCATGTTTGGTTTGTTAATTTAGTAATTTAGAGTGATTGGGGGATGTCTAAGAAGTTCTGGGTTTAAACTAGGACTTTAAGAAAAAAAAATTAGTTTTTGCCTTTAGAGGATATTGGCATTACAAGGAAGGGTTTATAAATAATTTTTAGTTAAAGCTGGACGTATAGAAGAAGTTGGTTTGGTGGCAAGCGGGCGTTGGTAGCATGTAGAAGGTCCAAGGTACGAATCCAGGCCTTAGCTTAATTTTTTCTATTTTCGTATCTGGGCATGGTAGCAGGCTTTTAAACCTTATAATTATTTGGGGGTGTTTTATGACATATAAAGAGATTGTGAAAGGGTGGCAAATGGCGTGTTGGGCTTTTAGAAGGGGCGTAGGTTCGAGTCTTATGGCAGGCAAAATTTTATTTTTATTCTCGAATAAAACCGTGGCTTAGTAGGTAAGATTTATAATTAGTTGATGACCCTATTATAGTGTAAAGAGAAATGCGGTACAGTGGCCAGCAGCATGTTTGAAGGCGCAGTGACGGGGTGAGGTCTGGAGTTCGAGCCTCACCCTGCGCGTGGAAGGTTTATGTAACGCCCCAAATTTTTGGCCTAGAAGAATTGGGACTCGGGCGTAGGTGTGTTTAAAATTTTAGAAAGTAAGATAACGGCTCAAATTACATGTTTGGCACTATTAGAGTATTAATTTTAAGATGTTACAAGGATTATTTGAAGTTCTAATGATAGGGATGACCATAGGGAAAATTTAATTTTTGCCTGAGTGGAACTCTAGTTTTTGGTAATAGGCCTCTTAAACAAATTTAGGGAAAATAGGACACAAATGGGCCTGTGGCCTAGTGGCAATGTAGCGCCACCTTGGGGAGTAGAGGGTGACGCTACATGTGGACTAGGGAGGTCCAAGGTTCAAGGAACGACTTTGGCATTAGAAGTATTATTTTTGCACTCATGCTGTGCAAGTAGTGGTGATGACTTAAAACTCTTTTAGATAGATATTGAAGAGAGAATTTAGGTGGATAATAAGGAGAAATAATAGAGAAAAGATAGAAGATTGAGGTGTGGATGTGATAGAGCCAATTGGGACTGTGGGAGGAGCTAGTTTCAGCTTTTGGCTATTTAAGGGAGGTGTCGAATGCTCTTTAGGGGTTCTTTTGTTTTGCCAAAACATTTCATTACCGAATTCTCTTCTCCCTTTCATCCATTTACTGAAAATCCATAAAATTGTGTTCTTTTTCTCTGCAAAAGCCGAATATCACCCTTGATTCTTTAAAAGCCAAATACTATCATTGAAAGCCAAATATCATCTTTGAAAGCCAAATACCATCCTTAAAAGCCGAATACTCACATCCCCTTACCGATTTCTTTTGCTTTCCTTCACCACAATCTGTTTTTGTTATTTGCAACCCTTAATTGAGTTGTTAAAAGCCGAGGGCACACTCAGTAGATATCTAGGCCGCAAGATCAGAGACTAGTTTAGGTAAGTGCTTAGTTAGCCAGTTTTAGTACGTTTTGATAAAGCCGAAGGGGCTATCTAATCTTTTCTTTTTCTTGTCGTTCACCCTATTTTAACAAGGGGTAAGGTTCTAGGATTCCAAGCGAGGGAAAGAGCTCCAGCGGATTAAGTGTATTCACTCTAAATTTTAGTTTCATAGGCGGCCGATGTAAATATGGTTGATAGGGGTGACTCGTGTGGAATACAAGTCACTTGATGTTGATAATATGTATGTATTGGTGCAGATCTAAGGATATTCAGAAGTAATAGCGAAGGAAAGGCTATTTAAATCAGTGGTACACGGTAAGGTTATGGTAAGGCTTCGGGATTTGATAAAGTTGTAGTTTAAGGTATAAAATTGATTCGAATATGGTTTTGGTTGTAGGTCGAGGCTGAGGATAGAGTAGTGCGGGTCGTCAACCAGGTGTGTACATACACTACACACACGAAAATCGGCAAAAGCTGAAATCCCGAAATCCCGAATGGGCCTGACAAACTTGTGGGCCTAAAGTGACAAAGTTGTGATATGAAATTATATGATGAATTGACATGCATAAATGTATAATTGGACTGTGATCGGGCCTAATGGGCTACATAAGCATGTTTCAGACTTAATGGGTTTTATGAATATAATTAGGCCTAGTAGGCCTTATGGGATTGTAGAAATGCATGCTAGGGTTTTTAATGGACTATAGGCCTAGTTCTGATCTATCAAATTTTACATAAGACTTAATTAAATAATTAAACATGTCCGTGGATAAGTCGTTAGACTAAGGTGTGGCAATGGATGTGTGCAGGTCTAGGATTAGATCTAGGAAGAGCTTGGTACTTAAGCGGTCCGAGTGACCCACCTCCTCTTCTCTTGAATCCTACCTGGTGCATAGTGTCCGTTCACTTTAGTCGCGAGGACTTGTTGAGGGGCCAAAAATCCATAATTAAAATCTGTACCTTTAAGAAATTATGAAAATACCCCTTTAGAGTAGAATTACTAAAATGCCTCTGTAGAGTAGAATTATTATAACGCCTCGAAGGGTAGAGTACCGAGACACCCTTGTAGGGTAGAAATTACCAAAATACCCCTGGGCAGTGAAATGACTAAAATACCCCTATGTGTTATGAGTATGACTGGTGTATGTTGTATGTGACGATGATGCATTCATGAGATATTATGTTGCATGTGGACTGGGTTTTGATTGGAGGAAGTGTATATGAGGGTCGCACGGTCGCTTGACGACTGTGGACCCAACTAAGCCTTTTGAGCCACGAGGAGCTCGCTGCAACGTTTGAGTAGTGCCGCAACTGGTGCTACCTTTAGAGCGTAGGGATGGGTGGGTTGATATTTATATCCCCACAGGAGTGTAGGGTTGGTACGGGTGGAGTGCAGGGTTGGATTCGGGGTGGGAGCATTGCATTCATGTGATTCTGATATGATATTAGGTCAACGTAGGCTAAGGCCCAAGCCACCGATATTGTTAGGGCTTAGGCCTAATGTGATATTTGTATATTGAAACTCACACCCTTAAATTAAATGTTTCAGGTAATCCTTAGTAGGCGGCTCGACATGGGAGAGAACTCGGAAGTGGCCACACTACAAGTTACATAGAGATTTTAAATAAATTATTTCTTTTAATTATTTTAGTTTTATTATTTTATTTTCATTTGATGTAATAATGCCTAGTGTCTCCGATGTGACTGTATTTAGGGTTTATCAATGTTTTGACTGCCTAGTTTTTATTTTTACTTAAATAACTTTCTCGAATTAAACATGGTTTTTAAATAACTTTATTATTTGGGCGTTTTTGTTTAAACATGGTCTTTCATTTTGGCTTAATATGAACTTAAATTTCTAAATCTCAAACTTAAATTTTAACCAAGTAAATTTCATATCAAACATATTCTCAATTCCATAAAATTATTTTGGAACAATCTCTTTGATGTGACATCGCCGGATTCGGCCATAACATCTGGGTCGGGTCGGGGGTGTTACAGTTTAATTTCTTTTGCTGCTCATGCAAGGTAGAATTGGAGGTTGTTTATAGCTGAATTGGTCAAGCAGTGGTCAAGTTGTGATGGGCATTGATTTAAATAGAAGGCTGCTAGTGATAAATAAGTCAAGCGGTGGGAGCTATGGATTGAAATTTGGATTGAAAGCTGGCCGAATTTTAGGCTGCTATTAAATAAATTATTGTGGGAAATTTTTCCCTGTTGTAGGACTAATTTTTGGTGATATTCAGTCGTAGGTGATATAGCTAATAAAGATTTTAAATTGCTTTCCTTTTTGTTCTTAACTTTGACCGAATAGAAGGGAAAGTTTTGTTGCCAAATTATGGTGTTTTTTTTAGCTAACATGTTTCAGCATTTGTGGGATAGAGAGATTACATTCTTTTTGTTTCATAGCATTGACCGAAAGGAACCATTCTCCTTGCTTAGCCTTTTTTTTTCCTTTCTTCTCTTTTGGACTTGCCAAAAACAGATTGCACCTATAGCCTTGGTCCCTATCAACTCCATCTACTCTTTTTCTCTTCTCTATATTAGCCGAATGTGGTTTTGAATCCATCGACCCTTAATTCTTTTCAGCTGACTCGTGTATCCTTATTCTTCTCTTGATTTTGTTTCTCATTTTGGCATACTCATAAGCCAATTGTTATTCACCCTTTCTTTCCTCTTTTTGTTTAATCAACTGTATCAATTGTCCCTTTCGATTTGGGATCATCAAAGTACTTTTCTGTTCATCTTCTTTAATCAACCTGTAGGTGCTCAGTCAATACTAAAGAGCCGAGTGTGTATTTCTTTCTTACCGACTCTTGTTATTGCCTTCCTCCTTAATTTCTTCTTCGCTTCTTCTTCTGTGTAGGCCGAATCTAAATTGGTTCTGTAAGCTGAAATTGTGATTTCATTTCTAGTAATTCTCTCTTCTTGGCCGATTAAATCACTCTTTATTTTAGACGATTGCTAGGCTTGGGACATGTCGTTTTTGGTAAGTTTTCAATCACAACAGTTGATTTCGCTATTTGAGGGTTGTTTGTACCCTTATGCTTTTTAATTGTTTCATTTAAGTAATGGTTCTGTAACACTTTGTATTGACTATTTTTGGCTAAAGGTTCGATTAGGGTATTGAACTCGAATTTCTTTCCTTTATGAACGTTTTCTAGTTTTGGGTAAGTAACTTAATCGTAAGTATTGATTTTGAAAGATTACGTGTACCCTTATGGGATCAATTAATTTCTTCTAAGCAGTTAATATTGATTGTGGCTTTTTGGTAGTGGCCGAATAAAGATTGTGACTTTTGGAATAAATATCATGGAGACAAGTGACAACCGGATTGAGGGAGGTTGTGGAAAAGTATTCACTGGAAGTACACTTACAGTTTCTACTCCCAAGTTCAAGCGACGTAGTGTGTCTGCAATTAGGGATTTTCCGTCGGAATGCGGAAGAGTGACTGCGTCAAACTACGGTTTGACTGTACCGACAGTTAGCGACTTTTCACCGGGATGTGGAAGGGTGACCGCGTCAAACTACGGTTTGACTAGGCAAATCAAAATTAATCACTCTGATGAAGGCAAGTGATAACAAATACTTTGGCTAAGTGGTTGGATTGGTATTTCCTTAATTATTTTTAGATAAGTGGTTTAACTGTGTGTTATGTTTAATTTAGGTGACGGCGCTCAGGATTATTTAATACTCTACGTGATAAGGTGTGTTATCGCACTTTTTGGATACAAAGGCAAAATGCCGAAATGGCAAGTGCCGAAAAGTCAACGAATCGATTGTTGGCTACATGGACGTACGAACGTTCATGTGTTGGATTGAGGCCACAGATTATGGCCCTACATCGAAAACGGCTATCCTGAGTGATTTCATGAGTTGGGCTGAAACGGGCCCAATGGGCCTAATGGGCCCGTGGGCTCGCTAGATGGGCTTTAGGCCATATTCGAATCTCTAAACTGATTGGTTGCATGTGTCGCTAGATGACCATGGGCTTACTAATGGGCCTTCACATACGAAGGATGACACTGACAAATGACTAAAATTCCCCAAAGGGACAAAATGACCAAAATACCCTTCAGGGGTAAATCGACTGTTTTGACTCTGTATGTTTTCTGATTAAATTTATATATTATGAAATGCTTGTATGAGTTATCTGTATCATGATAGCATGTCATTTAATATGTTGCATTGCATAGGGGATGGGATATATGTATATGGAGGAAGTGTATTACTCTGGTAGCTTCGTTGCATTATTCCGTTGGCTTATAGCCTAATATTCTGGTAGCACTGCTGCATTTTATTAATAGTGCCACATCGGTACTACACTGTGGAGTGTAGGGTTGGGTGGGTTGATTATATCCCCATATGGAGTGTTGGGTTGGACGGAGATGGAGTGTAGCAGATGGTTAGGTAGGATTCTGATTGCATGTTATGCTGTTACTGTTATGTGCTTAGGCCCACTGATTGTGATATGGACTCTGATTGCATGCTATGTTGTTTACTGTAATTAGCTCTAACCCAGACTGATTCTATTATATTGTTATTGTCGGGATTACACACTGAGTATTCGTATACTCACCCTTTTATTTTTTTTTTTAACTGTACAGGTAATTCTGAGGCATAGGCAATTCAGTGCTACGTGGACTTAGAGGCGGCCACACTCTGCTTTTATATTGTTTTCGGTTTTCATTTACTTTAATTATGGTTTTTATTTTGGATTTGTAATAAGGCCGCTATTTAATTTTTCTTAAATATTGGGTTTATTTATCTGCATGTTTAAAATCTGTTAGCTCTAGGGCACGTTTTACGAAAGATATCTGTTTTTCCAAAATCACGTTTTCACCACAAATGAGAATTCAAACAAAGCTTCCGCAATCATTATATTTTCCAAAGTAAACTACTTTCATAATCTGATTAATCAAAGATAGACGGAATAGTGATTTTTTTAAAATTTCTTTAAGAAGGGTTTTCAATGAGAACACGGTTTTCTAAAAACACTTCAATGTGACACGCCGGACTCGAGCCTAACTTCTAGGTTGGGTTTAGGGTGTTACATCATTTCTCTTCTTTGGATGGAATCAATTGGCCTTGCTTCTTTGGGATTATTGTGTGACGAATCTGGAAAAATCGAAACTTGTTTATTTTTCAAGGCATTACATGGAGTATTGATGAGATTTTCAAAATCTCATTCAATTGGGCAAAACAATATTCCTCCATTTCAAGGACATCATCCTATAATGCACACAGTCACTTCTTCAAGTGGCTTTTACCTAATTGTTGGGTGAGTCTTAACACTGGTGGTTCGGTAAGATTTGATGAAGGCTTCGCTGTAAATGGTGGTTATGTGAGAGATCATAATGGTAAGTGGGCCATTGGGTTCACTAAATATTTGGGCAATTGCACCGTATTGAAGGCAGAGCTTTGGGGAATTATTGATGGGCTGAACCTTATTATGGATAGACATTTTGAGAAAGTACTAATTCTTACTAATAGTACTAACGCCATTAATGCTATCTTGGAAGACTCTTCAGGGAGTTCTAACTCTTCTTTAGTAAGGAAAATTCATCTCATCTTAAGAAAATTGGAGCAATGAAAAATTCAATAAGTTCTTAGAGAAGAAAACTTATCTGCCGACTATCTGGCTAAGTTCATTCGTACTAGGAGATTAGGCTTAAGATTGTTTGAAGATCCTCCTTTGAGGGTCTAAGATTTTCTTGTATTTTTTTATCACCAAAAAAAAACTTTTCAAGCAATTAATATATTTTATTTCTAAAATTTAATTTGAATATATAAAAAATAAATTGAATACTTAATTTTTCAATTTATCAAACATACTCTTTATTTTTTTTCAACATTAAATGATAACTAGCTATCTACCTACTTATTCTATTCACACCTTTTTTTTTGTTAAAAAATTTAGGCATAATGACTTATTTGACCCTCCAACTTTACAAAAAAAAAAGTATTTTAATCCCCAATTTAATTTTTTGCCTTTTTAGTCTTTAAACTTGAATTTTTTGTCAAATCATTACAAAATAAATGAAAAAAATAATATTTTTTAACATTGTTGATGTGATATACATATATAACACGTCAACATTTAATTAAAATTTTAAGTTTTTAAAAATATTTTCAAAAGTTAAAAATAATTAAAAAGTATAAAAATGATTTTTCTCGGACTCAAACTGGATGGATGAAATCCAGGGTTGTACAGATGAGTTTTTAGTTCTAAAAATAAATATAAATGGTAACTCAGATATAGATGGGCTTTTAGTCCAAAAACTAAAATTAAATATAAATTTAACGGAGGCTTACCTCCGACTTTATGGTTAACAGCCATACTCTAACCAACTAAGCTATTCCAATAATACTATATGTAAATATATTTCAAACTTTTTGTTGACACCCAATACCGGTGATAAAGTAATATATATTTTTTAAACTTTTGTGATAAACTTTTCTCTCATTTATGACTGTTTAACTCAAACATTTATGTTTTGTTTCTATCTTTATTAAAATCAGAATAAATTTTAACTTTAAAAAATCAAATTAAATTTCTCATCTAACTTATACCTTTTTCTCATCTAAATACTTTTTTTTTAATTCTATGTGATATCTAAACTATTCTTTTCCCAATTGATATATTTGTTAGTTAAACCGTTAAAGTTTTATTACCTAAACTTTTTTTTTTTTGTCACAAGTGGTACCTTAACTATTTTTTTCCAAGCAAATACCTCTGTTAAGAACAACGCTATTTTAAAATCACATACAATATAGTTTACTTAATATAAAATAAACATTTATTTTAAAAAATAAATTACTATGACAAATTATACAAAATATGTTATAAATTACCATCATCTTAATAGATAAATTATTCTCTAAATCAATCATTCCTAATTTTATAAATTAATTACCCATTGGTTATCCAATAATTTGATTTCTTTTTAAGAAAAAAATATTAATTCATTTCATTAATGGGACCATACAATTCAAGGAGAAAAAATAATAACCACACATCGTAGGAAGTAAAGGACAAGCTTTATCAACATAACAAATGTTTCAATCTCAGCATCAAATGAACATTATGGCACATTGACAATTGACTTTGTCACAACTCAAGCACATCATATTTGGAGTGATTGCAAGTACTTAATACGATAAAAAAATCAACCTCGAATAGTCCAAAGCGACAAACAAAAATCAACATAAGAACTAAGTATTCACCAAACTGGAGAGGACGGCGACAAAATCATCCTTAAAATCACTTGCAATAGCAAAACAAAAAAACGTGCTATAAGAGCAAACCCAACTTTTAAAAGTGAAGACTTATTAAACAATGGAAAATAAACAAAAATACATATAGAAATTAAGACAACACGAGTCCAAACTAACTCATGAAATCATTTGTTATTTTGAAATATTCTCAAAACATAAACAAATTAAGAAGCCAACGAATGATTACCCACTAAGAAGCTAACGAAAGGTCACCCACTTTCTAAGAGAAATTGATTGTAGTTGGTGGGGTTTTAGTGGTGATAGGCACCATTATCTCTCCATCACAACTTGTGAATACAACAAAAATATCTACAAAATAGATCCACAAGCTAAAAAGAGAGAAAATACGGAGTGAATGAGAAAAAAAAAAGAAAGAGAAAATTGATGAGAGGGGAAAAAAGACAGATGGTAACCAACTTGAAAATTAACACTACCATTAAGTAAAACAAAAGATAAAAATAAACTTAATTTTTTAATTAAAAAATATATTTCATTAAATGTTAAAAATACCCAAAATTATAAGACAAAAAAATATAATTTCAGAATTCCAAATTCTACAATTCAAAGACTCTGGATATAGATATTCAATTGAAATCCTCTCATCTATATAGAAAAAGTCTTTCATTTCAATTAATTTGATTCTCATAAATTCAAATTACTTCACCCATTTTTTTTATTTTAGTTATAAATTAGTTTTTTTTATCCTTGTGGATCATATGTATCAATCAAAATGTATTAAATTAATTATAAAAATAAGATAACACTAAAAAAACAAATTCAGAGATAATAGTTTAAGGATACATTAAAACATAATCATGAATTTGTTTCTTAACTGATAGATGGTCCCTTGCTTCAGATCCCCATTTCATAGTAATGATCAGAAGTTCTTCATGCAATTTCTCCACTAATTCCTTATAATGATGTGTAATTTTCAATAGCTTTAGATTGAGAATCGATAACAATGTTGTCGATTTCTTGGTAAGAACAAAAAAGAAAAGTTGATTTTGTAATTAATTATTTCCTTTTGTTTTCCAAACTTTTAGAGATTTGATTTTCAAATTAAAAAAATAAATAAATCTTGCGTTAAATCCATTTTTCATGTTTTTGCCATAATCCCTCGTAATTTTGGACATGGGTGTTATTTTTACAAAATTGACAAAAACTTATGTTGTAGGGATAAAAATTTGGATAAACTCATTCTCCACCTCCATTTATTTAAAAAAAAAAACAACTATTAAACTTGTAGTAATATCAATGGGTACAATACTCATATTTAAAATAGTATTTTAGACTTAGATAAAATTTCGTAAATTAATTAAAAGTATATGGCAAGAAAAATGTTTGTTTCCATATTTAGCATTAATTTGGAAAATTATTAAATGAAATTTAAAAATATAAATTATATGTATTAAAAACGAACTAATTTTTTATTGTATATGTTGATTGTATTTATTAATTAAATTAAAGTTAATTATTTCTAAAACAAAATTCATAAATTTTATAACTTTTAATTAATAATATGGTTATGAAATTAAAATATAAAAATGTATAATTTTAATTTTAAAAACATAATAATTGTTATAAGGCTGAATTTAAATAAAAAATCTTAAAATTATTTTTTAAAGATAAATATTATATTAGTACATTGTGTTAAATTATAATTTTATATAGTAGTTTCTGAGTTAATTTTAGTTATTAATTAGTGAATGTTGATTACTAATTAAACCTAAATATTGTGTTGTAGGTTAAAGGGTTTTAAAAGCTCTTCAAGTTTTTCAAAAAATCTATTAAATTCATATATATATATTTGCATTTAATTAAACCTTTAAATCTTAAAATTACAATCAATTAAACATTTTAACATTAAAATTAAGTCAATTAGAACGCCAAGGTTGTGCCTATAGTATTAATAAGAATAACAATCAATCATTAAAACCAAACAATTGAAAGAAGGAATACCAAAATGCAAATAAGTTAAACTTGAACAAAATAAATTTGAAATAACAAACTAAGGGAAAAAATAATCCAAGAATCGTCCAAGGACTGGAGAGCAATTTCACCTTTATTCTCTTTTCTTCTTTTATGACGTAAAACTCTAGATCTATTTTGATTTATTATCCCCTACTTTCTCTTTTCCACATAATCACGGGTTTCTATTCTTCTTAAAGAAATAAAAACCTGCGGTTTTTTTCTATATAAACTTATGGCCGCCACCGCTTGTCCTCACCGCAGATCCCTTCTTCCCCTCTTTTGCCTTGTTCAATTAGATTTCTGTGAAAGAATCCTAAATGTTCCAAAATCAAAATCAAAGTTGTGAAGGAATGAGATTAATTTAAAATTAATACATTGATTGATATGTCAGATTTTTCTTGATGTAATTACTTTAATTGATTTTGATTTTTAAATTATTAAAATAATTCGAATCCTTTTTTTAAGAAAAATAGTAAAATTACATCAAATTAAAAAAATCAAAAACACACTTGCTTTATCTTGTTGAAAGATGTTTGAAACTTCATTAGGTATATGTCGCAACCACCATTGTCCTTCGGTTCTCAAGAGTCATCGTACCCTTCGAAACATTGTGATGCCTAAGTCTTCCAAATTATTAACAGTCAAGGCTTTGATCACTTCTGAATTATTAGATTGAGTTGCCGCTCGCTTGTATTGTAACGCCCTGAATTTTGGGCCTAGATAAATTGGGTTTTGGATTTTGGGTCTCATAAAATTTTTTTTAAGTAAGCAAGAAAATGACAAATAACATGTTGGCTTTAAGTGTTTAATAAATTTGGAGTATCTAGGGGTGTTGGAGAAGTTCTGGGTTCGAACTTTGAGGTGAAAGAATTTTAATTTAATAATTAAAGGAACCTTGATGGCAAGTAGCTTGGCTTTTAAATAAATGGAGATAAAATAAGACACAAGCAAGGCTGTGGTGTAGTGGATAAGTGACGCCACTTAGGGTGCAGGGAGGTGGTGTTAGTGGCAAGTAAGAGGATCCTAGGTTCGAGTGCTGGCTTGTTATTTTTAAAAATTTTATTTTTGTCTTCTAGATGGTTAGTAGTGGCATTGGATGTGAACTCTGAAGGAAGTGTTTATAAGAGAAAATTAAGGAAGAGATAAAGGAGCTTATCTTAGAGAAAATTTAGGATGAGATTGGGGAGTTATCAGGGAGAAAAGTTAGAAGCTGAGAAGTGTGAAGAGTTAGTGTTGTTTTGGGAAGTGGGGAGTGTATAAATTCATCCTAGGAGGGCAAATGAGTGCCGTTTTTGGGTTTTTTAGGGTGTATTATGAATTTTCACTGTGGTTTTCAGCATTTGAAGAGTTTTGCAAATAGGTCAGTCCTTCTTTTCTTTATCGAATATCCTGTAGTTACCCTTACACAAGCACATTTGATCTTTTTCTTTTCTTCTTGTTACCTTTTCCAAACCCTCTAAAGCCGAATAATTCCACCCTCCCTTTACCGAAATTCTTTTTTTGCCGTCACTATTTCTTCAACCTAGCCGATTCTTGTGTAAGTACTTTACTCTTTCAATTGATCTTGCTAGAACGACTTCTCCTCTCCCTCACTCTTTCTAAATCGATTTTGGTAGGGGATTGATATCGAATCTCTGTTCTTTAAATCTCTACCGAATCACTCTTTATGCGTTTCGGGATTTTGGTAAGCCGAATCACTTTTAGTTTTGAAGGTTAGCCGAATGGTCGTAAGTAATGTAAGGGTGACTCAAGATAAATGCAAGTCACCTATTATTCAGTCCTTAATCATTAAGGTTGGTGAGGATTTTGGAAACAATCGTGGATAGTGATTAAATGAGGATTATTAAGGTTCGTCGCTCAAGGTTTGTGACTAATGAAGCGCGATGTTTGAATATAGGTTCTGACAATTTTGAATATTTGGTACTCTTTGTAATAAGGTGTGTACTTCTACCCTATGATTCGATAGTTTGATAAAGCCGAAGGTGTGTACACATACTACACACACATAGATCGACAAATCCCGAAAAGCCGAAAAGCTGAAACGCCAAAAAGCTGAAAGTTTGGCTACGGTAGTCGTGCGAGTGCACGAACACTTGACGAGGGTAACCGATACGATAACAGAGACCCCATGAGCGATCTCATGGACTTGGGTCACGTTTTGGCCAACTGGGCCAGAATGGGCCAAATGGGCCCGACGGGCTCGTGGGCCCAAATAAGTAAAAGTTGATAATATGGTAATATGTGATGAGCTGATTAAGTTTGTTGAATGGCTTGGAATGGATTCGGGCCTGATGGGTGATAAACGATAAATTATACATATTTTTACCCCATGTTTAGCCTAATTTCTGGATGAATTATTATTAATTTTGTGAGAATTGGTGCTCTTAACCCTTCTATTTCATGTTATATACTCAGGAGAGCATAGGGAAGAGAAAAGAACAAAAAACGGACTAGAAACGAAGAAAATGGGCCAAAGTGTGAAAACGACACGGCCCAAGAAGTCACCACACGGCCGTGGCACACGACCGTGCCACACAAGGTCCAACACGGCCCAGCCCCGACAAGCACGACCAGGCTACACGGCCGTGCCACCTCAACAAGCCCGAACACGACCCTTATCAAAACCACACAGGCATGGCACATGGTTGTGTCCCTGCCGTGAGGAAGTGCAATTTCACTCGGATTTGGATACTTAGAGACTAAGAAAGGCATCCCAAAGCTCTATATAAAGACCCTATGAGGTAACTCTAAGGGTGTACGCTTTTTCTCCCAAGAAGGAGCGCCATATTTCTACCAAAATGAGTAGTGAAAGCAAGGATTACTCCAAGGGAAGCCGATTGATTCATCCCAGAAGCCAGAATTCTACATCAAGACAGAGGATCTCTCTAAATTCCTTCTGGGGTTTTTGGGTTCTTTATATTTTGTTATCTTATTTCTTCTGAGATGTTTTCTTTATTAATTATGAACTAAACCTCTCAAATATTGAGGGGGATGAAACCTAAGATAGATCTTGTTATTGTTTATTCTTGAATTATATGATAAATACTTGAATTGTTCTTAATTATGTGTTCTTAATTCTTAGATTAATAATCCTAGGTATTACTTCAAGAAACTGATGTGCTTAGGCAGAGGAGCAAAAGTCCCTGTTTTAAGAGTAGATCTACCATAATTAAGCGGAGTTGCATGCAACCCTAGACATAGGGCGACATAAATCTACCGGATTAGGGTCAAACCTAATAGGGGGATCCATAGCTCGAATTAATGCAACCTAGGGGTGTTAATTAATAAAGAAACTTTAGTTAACCACCTATGATTAGTTGATCTTATCCTCGACGGAGGTATTAACATAGGTTAGGGATCTCTACAGATCAAGTCAAGTGAAGAAATCGTCTAGTTCAAGAAGCCAATAACAAGTGAAGTCTAGGTGGATTCTCCCTTTAGTATTGCTCATATCAATCAGCTTTCCTGAAAGTTTTCCCCAATTTACTTTTTGTGCACTTTAGTTAGTTTTAGAATTAGTTTCAAACAACCTTCTTTTATTTTTAGGCTAGATAATAGAAAGGAAGTTAGTATTAGTACTTTTGGTTCCCTTGGGTACGATAACTCGGTCTTACCGCTAAACTATACTACTGTTCGATTGGTGCGCTTGCCTTTAAAATCGTGATATTAGTTAGTTTTTGGTGTGATCAGTTTTTATAAATTTTATTACTTAATATCGCGAGTATCAATGGGCCATATAAGTGTGATTGAGCCTAATGGGCCGTATAAATGTGATTGGGTCTGATGGGCCATATGAATATATGAAGCCGGTAGACTTGCTAGGGTTTTATAATGGACTTTTAGGCCTAGTTTCTAATAAATTCTTAAGCATAAAACTTAATTAATTTATCAAATTCATCTGTGGACAAGCCATAAGGTTAGATTGTGGCAATGGGCATATGCATGTTTAGGATTGGATCTAGGGAGAGCTTGGTACTTAAGCGGTCTTAATGACCCACCTTCTCTTCTCTAGAATCCTACTTGGTGCATAGTGTCTGTTCACTTTAGCCAACGAGGACTTGGTGACATGCTAAAGTTTGTAATTAAGACCCATACGTTAGTAAATTACTGAAATACCCCTATATGGTAGAATTACGAAAATACCCCTATCGGGTAGAATCACTGAAATGCCCCTATAGTGTAAAACTACAAAAATACCCTCGTTTAGAAAAATTACCAAAATACCCCTACGTGTTAAATGTAGGATTTATGTACGCTACATGTATGTTTTCTGCATTCATATGATATTCTGTTTAGGTTGCATATGGGTTGGAAATTATGGAATGAAAGAAGTATATGAGGATCGCATGGTTGCTTGACGACTGTAGATCCACTGATGACTTTTTAAGCCCAATATTTGATTAGCAGCTTTGCTGCAACGTTAGGTAGTACCGCAACCGGGCTACCATTGTTGTGTAGCAGATAGTGGGTCGATTTAGATATCCCTACAGATGTGTTTTGGTTGGACGGAGATGTTGTGTAACAGATGGATTATTTGGGGAGGGTTTTCACAGCATTGCATGCATGATATTATTATGTTCCTATGATATGGGCTTAGACCCAACTAAGGCCACTATGGGCTAAGGCCTAAAAGCCACTGTTATGTGATAAGGGCGTAGGCCCAGTTGAATGTTTGTATGCTATTCGTTTGATGAGGGTCGTGCACACTGAGTTTTCGCAAACTCACCCCTTTCTTTTACATTTTTTTAAGTGATCCTCAGTAGGCAGTTCGACGGATGGAGGGACTCGAAGGTGGCCACTTAGCAAGAAGTTTTTGATTTAGTCTTTTATTTAATTCCTAGTATTTTAAATGATTTTTATTCAGATTGTAATAAGACCTTCCCTCTAGTTCTTATTCCATTATTATTGCTGTGCTTTGTATTTTCGAAACGGAATCTGGATTTATTTTTTTAAACATATTTCAAGTTTTTTTTAAAAATAATTGTTTTAAAATCAAGCTTTCGTAGTTAAAAGGAGATTTTTTTTATAAAGTAACAAAGAAATAGTTTTTGAATACACCTCATTTTGAAAACAAATACAAACTGGATTTTACTCAAATTTCTTTTAGAAGGGTTTTCAATGAAAATAAGGTTTTCGCAAAAACACTTCAATGTGACACGCCGAATTCGGGCATAACTTCTAGGCCGGATTTGGGGTGTTACATGTATCCTTTACTAAGAATAATTAGTATTCCATCTAGAATACCCCAGAGCTCAGCTTCAAAAGACGTGCATCATCCCAAGAAATGGTTAAACCTCGTGATCTAGTTTCCTTCCTGATCTCAAACCACTCCTCTAAAAGACGTGTTTCCTGTTGAAGTAGTCACTACCCCGTCCGTAAATAAGTGAATTAGTGATTCGTCAGAGATTAGATGAGGTCTCGAATTATGGCTCCTAGTCTGATAATCCTTGTGGATTAATTCATATTGTTATGCCCAACTAAGGGAGACTTTGACAACTTCGATTGCTGTCCAAGTAATATTCTGGAAAACGAATAAATTCTTATTTTTCTAAATGTGCCAACTGATTATTCCGAAAAGATACGACCAAATGATGCTCTGCCACTACAACTTTATGTGACAGGAAAGGTTATTAGAAAACCAAGATTGAAAGGATTCAGAGAAAAACATGTGTTGTTGATAAGATGGAAGCACTTGCATCCATATTTCCTTAGTTGTTGGGCAATCCCAAAGTACATGGATAGTATTCTCATTGTCATGACCACAAAGGGAGAAAGATCTATTGTTTGTAATCCCCCGATGAGTTCATTTTGAGTTGGTGAGCAATCTGTGCTTTGAAGCTAACCAAAGGAAAATTTTTACCTCTTTGTGGCCCTTGAAACATTCAAATATGTTTCTAACAATAGTCTTTAGAATTCCAAGAAACCTCCTTCAAAGACCAAAAAGCACTTCGAACTAAAAAAGTACCTAAGGTCATTCATGCCCAAACTACCCTATCCAGGCCCGAGGCAGGATGTGGAGGTGGAATGCTTACTATACATTTTATTACATCCTCTGGCAACTAGATGCGGAAAATATCAAGATTCCAAGCTCCATCAGTCATAACCAAATCCTTGAGGGTACATTCCGAATCAATATTAGCATATGCTGGTATTAGAGGGAGTAAGGGACCAACTTTCAAGATCCAAGAGTCCTTCCAACATCGTATCCTAGTGTCGTTTCTAATTAATCAAGCTACGTTCTCTCAGAAAAGAGGCCATATTTTTGAAAGAGATTGCTAAAGGTTTGAGAATTGGCTCTTTGTGATAGAATTTGAGAGTTACTGCTTTAGACCATATTTCAATCGAAGGATCTATACCCATAAAGCTTTGTCTTTGGAGATTAATTGAAATCGATCTTCATGAGGAAGGGCGTGTTTTGATCAGATAAATGATAGAATCTCAGTCCTCCATAGACTTTGGTTGACAAACAGAGTCCCATCTTACCAATGAGAGTTTTGGATGCCCACCAGAAGAACCCTAAATAAATTGGCGAACCAAACACTCAATCTCAACATAAATGCTTTTTGGTATTCTCAAGGATTATATGAAGTAATTTGGGATGGATAAAAGGACTGACTGGGCCAAAATAACTCTACTAGCAATAGATAATTTCCTAGTAGTCCAACTTTGTAATTTGCGACATACCTTTTCCACGATAAAACTCAAGGTAATATGAGTAACCCTATCATGAAGAAATGGCACTCCTAAATACATTTCAAGATCTTGAACTTCATGGAAACCAAGTAAATGGCTAATATGGTCAGCCAAGCCATGGTCGGTACCTTTAGAGAAGAATATGTTACTTTTTTAAGTACTAATTTTATGCCCAAAAAAATCAAAAAAGTGATTCAGGATACTTTGTAATAAACATGCTTACTCTAGCTCAACTTTACAAAAGATTATCAAGTCATTTGTGAAGAAAAAGCGAGATACATTAGGACCCAATCGAAATACAAATTGGACTCCATTTACCCTTCTTAATATCTAGCAACTTTAAGTACTAATAATCTGGATGATAAATGTTGATATTTGTGCGACTTTTTATAGTTAATTATATTTTATTTAAAAAAATTAAATATGTATAATTATTGTGTTTGAAATATTAATAGTAATATTTGCTTTCAACGAAAGTACATGAGTAATGATTATTAACGAGTAAAACAATGTATTCCTTTAATGATTATAGAGGGAGTTAGAATTTAGTTATATGCTATATGTATATTATAAAATTGATTTTTCCCGATATTAGTGAATCACAAACATACACATACCAATCGAATGTGAAAAAGGAATTTACCTCTTCAATTCACTCTTTTTTTTCCCTTCATGTTATTAAACATATCAAAGATATAAAAATGTTCGCTTTTTGAATCAAAATCGGGGACTTTAAAGATAAACTCAGAAAATAATATAAGAATTACTTGCAATGTCGAACCGAATGCGGAGAAGAGTGTGATTTGGGATAGTTTAGATACTGGGAATTAGGGATGTCGCTTAAAGCAAATTCGGTAAATGAATTTGATTTTTTTTTAATTTGATACTTGCATTAATTTTTACATGTAGTTGATAAAAATTAAATGTTTTGGTACTTAAAAGATCACAATTTTAAAATTTTTTTATATTTATTTTGAATTTCGAGTTGATTTGATGAAAATTCACAGTTAATTAATAATACTAGCAATTAATTTTCCCCAAATCAACCTCTAAAACCTAAATAAAATTACATCCATCAAAATGTATTTGACAAATTAAATGTAAAATTAAACAAATTCACAAGTAACAGTAATATTATTCTATTAATAAATTCCTAAAAAAATTAAACTTAATAATATTAGCAATTGACTTTCATAAAATCAACCCTAAAATTCGAACTAAACACTAAAAAAAAATATCGTTACTTTTGAGTACCAAAATATTTAAATTTTATCAAGTACAGATATCAAATTAAACCAAAAAATAATAAGAATACTAAATTAAAAAAAATATGTCGACTCATATACTAAATATAATAGTAGAGATATAAATACAGTTAATAGTTTGTAATATTTTGGGCGGCGATTCAACTCTAAAGGCTGATTAATAAGGAAATCCAATGTAATATTGTTTAGGTTATAAATGTAAAGGAATAATATATATTTATAGATTACCTAAATTGTTGGTAAGAAAGAAAAGGAACAGTTGATTAAAAATTTCAAAACTATAGCGGTACGTATGAAATAACAAAGAGATGTAAATTAGTGAAATTTTAAGGATAATTTACACCAATAGTCACTTAATTTTAGGATAGCAAATAAAATAGTCATTCAGATTTCAATTCAAAAATAACAAATCTGTCACCACTAACCATTTTTCGATACAGACATAACGGAGCTACCATTTTCCGTTATAGACTTAACGGAGCTGCTATTTTCTATCCCCTTATCATTGCTCTCCCATCCCTTTCTCTCTTCCCCACCATCCCTCCCCCTCATTTGGTTCTTTCTCCCTCTCCCCCTCTCCCCCTTTGCCTCACCATCCCTCCTCCTACTCTGATTCTTTCTCTCTCCCCTACCATCTCTTTTCTAACCCTTTCCCTCTCCCCCACCGTCCCTTTGCTAACCCTCTCCCTTGGTCCCTTTCCCTCTCCCCCATTAATGAAAGCTGACACTATGATGGATGCTGTGGAATTTATACTGGAAAATTTCACTGAGATGAATAAACTTTGGGTGCGAATGTAGCTTGAGGTTTGTTGAATGTCATTATCATGCTTTTTTTTTCAAATATACAATGCACCAAATTACATGAATGCTTAGAAGTGAAAATATATCATGAGAGCATAAATTTTGGTCATCCAGGTGCTATGGTGCTTGTGATTCATTCATACTCTTTGGTCATCTTGAGTTGAAGACTTCAATTCCAATTTTTGTTTTGCAAGGACTTGGTAGAGTTAAAGATAAGCGGGAAAAAGAAAGGAGCACACTTCAAGAACTTGTAATATCAATAATCTAAAATTTTCAATTGGCTAAACTCTACATCAATGTACTTGATGCACATTCAAGGGGAATTCATGCTTTTGTATTGAACTTTCTCATTAGATAGAAGGGGTGGACCTTGAGATTTACAAAGAAACAGTTCTTCCTAGAGTCTTAGAATAGGTAATTTTACTTCTTTTTCCTTTGTTTTTTCTCTCTCTTTAATATAAAATTAAGAGGTCTGTAGCATTAAAGGATTTTATCTGGTTCTTTTACAAGTTGTCAATTGCAAAGATGATCTTACCTAATAGGTGTTCCTTGATGAGTATCACTTGCAGACTCTTGGGATGTTATTGGATGGAAGAGGGAGAGGGATAAAAGAGTAGTGATAGGGGGATGGAAAATGGTAGCTCCATTAAGTCTGTAATGAAAAATGGGAAAATGGTTAGTGGTGACCGTTTTATTATTTTTTGAAAGTTGAGTGACTGAATTGAAACTTGAGTGACTATTTTGTCAGCTACCCCAAAGTTGAGTGACTGTTTGTGTAATTTACTCAAATTTTAATTTAAAAAAATAAAACTAATTAAATGTGTTAATTTATATTGTGTAACGCCCTAAAAATCCTAAACCTTTCTTTTTCGGTTTTGATGTGAAATGTGAGCTTAATATTGTAGCCAAGCGTTATGTATGTGTTAGTAGTCCCTTGATTAAGTTTGGAGTCCAAGCTTTAAGGTGAAAGAATTTTTAATTAATTATTAAAAGAACCAGGGCGGTGAGTAGTTGGGCTTTTAAATAAAAATAAGGAAAAATGGCATCAAAGAGCCTTGTGGTGGAGTGGCTAAGAGACGCCATTTAGGGTATAGGAAGGTGGCGTTATGGGCTAGCAAGGAGATCCTAGGTTCGAATCCTAGCTTAGTATTTTTTTTAAGAGTTTAATTTTGGCCTTCTAGAAGGTTGGAAGTGGTGTGATGATGGACTCTAAGGAGAGTGATCAGAAGAGAAAATTTAGGAAAAGGATTGGTGAGTTATCAGGGAGAAAAACAAGGAGATGAGATGAGGAACATGTGGAGTCGATTGGGACTTTAGGGGTAGCTAAGTTTCGGCTATAGGCTATATATATGTGTGCCGAATTTGAGGTCCTAGTTAATGCCGAATCCCTCATCTTTTTCTTTTTCTTTGTGATGCCGATTTTTATTCTTCCACCTCCCCAATTTTTGTTAGTCTAAATTCTTTTCCCTCACTTGCTGATTTTTCTTTCTTCTCTTCTCAAATTCTCCTTGATTAACCCTTGGTTTAGCCAATTCCCTCTTTCCCTCTTCTTTTTAATTTGTGCCAAAAACCCTTTTTTCACCATTCTAGTTCAAAGCCGAATCTCCCTTGAGGCCGATTACTCTTGTGGTGTAAGTACTTCATTTTTTTCGGTTAGTATCGTGAATGCCGATTACTCCTTTCCCTCACCCCTCCTAATCAGTTTTGGTAGGGAATTAGTACTGAATCTCAGGTCAGATCCCTGTCGAATTGCTCCTTAGGTGTTTCAGGTTTTGGTAAGGATTTTTTTCTGGTTACAAGGATGGGCCGGATGGGCATGGGTGTATAGGAGGTGACTTATGTTGGATACGAGTCACCTATTAAACTATTTTTATGATGAAGTTAATGCAGATCTAGGAGTGTTCGTGATTAGTGATTAAAGGAAGAGACTGTTTAAGAAGTGTCGCTCAGGGGTCGTGACTAAAGGAATTACGACACGCTTTATTACCAAGTGTGTACATACACTATACACACACATCAGGTCGGCAAAATTTCGAATTGCCGAAAAGCTGAAAGTTGGCTACAGCAGTCTTGCAAGTGCACGAACACTCGTGAGGAGGAAACTGATAGGTTACCAGAAACCCCATGAGCAATCTCATAGACTTGGGTCATGTATTGGCCAATCGGGCCGGGATGGGCCAAATGGGCCCCATGGGCCATAGGGTCCATAATAGACAAAACTGATAATTTGTTACTAAGTGATGAAATAAGCATATAGTTGCATGAATTTGTATAAGATTGGGCCTAATGGGTCATATTTGTGTGATTGGGCCTAAAGGTCTATATATGTAGGTGATTGGGTCTGATGGGCTAAATGATATAGGTAAGTAAGTTGGCTCGCTAGGGTTTTATAGTGGACTTGTAGGCCTAGTTCCTAATGATGTCTCAAATACTCATAAAACTTCAATAACTATAAAGCAAGTTCGTGGGCAAGTCGTACGGTTAAGGTGTGGTAATGGGCATATGCATGTCTAGGATTGAATCTAGGGGGAGCTTGGTACTTAAGCGGTCTTGATGACCCACCTCCTCTTCTCTGGAATCCTACTTGGTGTAGTGTCTGTTCACTTTAACCAACAAGGACTTGTTGACGGGCCAAAGTTCATAATTAAAACCCATACTGCTAAGAATTACCAAAATACCCCCATAGGGTAGAACTACTAAAACACCCTTGTAGGGTAGAATTACTGAAATACCCTTGTAAGGTAGAATTACCAAAATACCCCTGGGTAGTAAAATAAACAAAATACCCCTATGTGTATGAGTATGATTAATGCATGTTACATGTTATTTGCTACATTCATACATTACAATATTGCATATGGGCTGGGATTTTGAATGAAAGAAGTGTAATTGAGGGTCGCACGGTCGCTTGACGACTGTGGATCCACTATAAGGCTTTAAGCCACTGAGCAGCTTTGTTGCACCGTTAAGTAGTAATGTAACTGGTACTACACCGTATATGAGCAACTATATTGCACCGTTAAGTGGAGCACATTGGTTTTACACCGGGTTGTAATAAGGACGGGTGGGTCGAATATCTCCCCACAGGAGTGTGGGTTGGAAGGGGGTGTACAGGATGATAGGATATAAGCATTGCATACATGAACTGTGATCTGATGTTGAAATGGACTTTGACCTAGTTAAATGTGCTATGTGGAAATCGAAATGGGCTAAAACCCTATTAAGACCAAGGGCCACCATACTTGTATTGGGCTCAGGCCCAAAATGATTTGATTAATGCATGCTATTATTTGTTGAGAGTTGTACACACTGAGTTTCGAAACTCACTCCCTCTTTTAATATTTTTAGGTGACCCTCAGTAAGCGGTTTGACGGATGGTGGGACTTAGAGGTGGCCAGCTAGCAAGATATTATTATTTGGATTTTCTTTAGAATTCCTAGTATTTTGAAATTATTTTAGTTCGTATTGTAATAAGGTCTTATCTCTATTTTTATTTCATTATTGTTATTATGTTTTATACTTAGAAACAAAACATGGATTTAGTTGCTTCATCCATTTTTCAAGATTATCTAATATTTTCCAAGTAATTAGTAATTTATTACAAGAAAACGCTTTTAAATACACCTCGTTTTGAAAAGAAATACAAATAAGGATTTTACGTAACTTTTTCTTAAGAAGGATTTTCAATGAAAACAAGGTTTTTGCAAAAACATTTCAATGTGACACGCTGGATTCGGCCATAGCGTCTGGGCCGGGTTTGGGATGTTACACTTAGTGGTATCAGAGCCTGGTTACAAAACTCGGGCTGTGAAATGGGCCTTATTATTTTGGTTTAAAAACTATTTTTGAGTAGATTAAAATAATTTGAAATTCTTGCTGTGTGGCACACCGGGTTTCCGACGTCGAACCAAGTAAGTTCTCTTGATATTAAGTTATTTCAAACTGCTATACTATAGATAGTGGGCTACATCAAAAATAGATCTAGAGTAAAACTAAAGCCCATAGAGAACTAAAATTGTAGAGGATTTATGACGGCAAAAATATACTTTACTAAATACTCTCATAAAACATCAGCGTAATCACTAAAACTTACTAAAATTTTATAAAATTGGTAATCTAGATAATACGTGAGTCGATGATGAGCACTAGAAGAGGTGCAAGGGGCTGCGGCCGAGGTCATGGAAGTGTTAGGGCTGAGTCGTCGGCATCGGGCCATATGTTCAATGTTAAAGTAGGAAAGGCTTCAGCCTCACCTGTGGATGAGACTGGACCATATAATCGGGCTGCTGGGGATGATGCATTGTCGCAGGTAATGCTAAGGATTTTGGAAAGGGTCGTTGGGCCCAATAACGGTATGGGTAGTCGTGGGTCAGTTTCGGAGCGACTACGATCTAATGGGGCTGAACTTTTTAAGGGTGTTGCTGGTATGATGCCTACTGTGGCCGAATATTGGCTGGAGGCTACTGAAAGGATAATAGATGACTTGGACTGCTCATCTGAGCAAAAGTTGAAAGGGGCAGTATCACTGCTTAGGGAAAAAACCTATCAGTGGTGGTTGACGGTGAAAGAGGGCACCCAACCTGAGCGGGTCACTTGGGAGTTTTTCAAAACTGTGTTCTAAGCGAAATATGTGGGTGCAAGTTATGTGGACGCTAGAAGGAAGGAGTTCTTGAATTTGACCCAGGGAAATAAGTTTGTAGCTGAGTATGAGATGGAGTTCTTATGCCTTAGTAGGTATGCAAGAGTTATGGTGGCAACAGACTATGAACGTTGCGTAAGGTTTGAAGACGGTCTTAGAGACAATCTGAGGGTATTGATAGCTCCACAGAGGGAGCGGGATTTTGCGGCTCTAGTGGAAAAGGCAAAGATAACGGAGGAGGTGAAACACACTAAGTGCTTAAATCGGGAAAAAGAGAAGGATAAGAACAAAAGGGATGCAGAGCCTTCTAGTGCTGGACAAAGGCCTAGGACTAGGACCAGAGTGAATGGGCCGGTGAGAGCGGGACTCCCTGTTGTTAATCTAAGGGTGCAAATTTGTGCTACTTGCAGAAAAGGACATTTGGAAGAGTGCTGGAAGAGAATAGAAGCTTGTCTGGCTTGTGGATCTTTGGAGCATAAGATTAGAGAGTGTCTTAGGGGGCTGGATCTGGGTCAAGCTCCTCAGAGGGATGGTCAACAGTTGCCAAGAGGCTATGGACAGGCCAAAGGTAGAAACGATCTAGGTCGTGGAGCACCAGGGAAAGGTGCTGACCATGCTGTGGCGAGGTAGCCAACTTTGGTCTATGTAGCATATCGCCAAGAAGACAAAAATGCTCTAGATGCGAATACTGGTACGTACCCTAGCATAGTGTACTGAGTGTTTATTTTGGCTTAGAATAGGAGTGTGCAGCGAAAGCATAGTGGTGTGACTTGGGTAGTACGATTGATGGTTAGTTGAAAATTTTGAGGACGAAATTTCTTTAAGGGGGTAGAGTTGTAACGCCCCAAAAATCTCGAACCTTTCTTTTTCAGTTTTGATGTGAAATGTGAGCTTAATATTGTAGCCAATCGTTATGTATGTGTTAGTAGTCCCTTGATAAGTTTTGAGTCCAAGCTTTAAGGTGAAAGAATTTTTAATTAATTATTAAAAAAACCAAGGCGGTGAGTAGTTGGGCTTTTAAATGAAAATAAGGAAAAATGGCATCAAAGAGCCTTGTGGTGGAGTGGCTAAGAGACACCACTTAGGGTATAGGAAGGTGGCGTTATAAGCTAGCAATGAGATCCTAGGTTCGAATCCTAGCTTAGTATTTTTTTAAGAGTTTAATTTTAGCCTTCTAGAAGGTTGAAAGTGGTGTGATGATGGACTCTAAGGAGAGTGATCAGAAGAGAAAATTTAAGAAAAGGATTGATGAGTTATCAGGAGGAAAAATGAAGAGATAAGATGGGGAAGAGGTGGAACCGATTGGGACTTTAGGGGTAGCTAATTTCGGCTATAGGCTATATATATATGTGTCAAATTTGAGGTCCTAGTTAATGCCGAATCCCTTATCTTTTTCTTTTTCTTTGTGATACCGATTTTCATTCTTTCACCTCCCCAATTTTTGTTAGTCTAAATTCTTTTCCCTCACTTGCTGAATTTTCTTCTTTCTCTTCTCAAATTCTCCTTGATTAACCCTTAGTTTAGCCGATTCTCTCTTTCCATCTTCTTTTTAATTTGTGCCGAAAAACCCTTTTTTTACCATTCTAGTTCAAAGCTGAATCTCCCTTAGGGCTGATTACTCTTGTGGTGTAAGTACTTCATTTCTTTTTTTCGGTTAGTATCGTGAATGCAGATTACTCCTTTCCCTCACCCTTCCTAATCGGTTTTGATAGGGAATTAGTATCGAATCTCAGGTCAGATCCCTACCGAATTGCTCCTTTGGTAAGCATTTCTTTTTTTTTTTTCTGGTTTCAAGGATGGGCCGAATGGGCATGAGTGTATAGGAGGTGACTTATGTTGGATACGAGTCACCTATTAAACTATTTTTATGATGAAATTAATGCAGATTTAGGAGTGTTCGTGATTAGTGATTAAAGGAAGGGACTGTTTAAGAAGTGTCGCTCAAGGGTTGTGACTAAAGGAATTACGGCACGCTTTATTACCAGGTGTGTAAATATACTATACACACATATCAGGTCGGCAAAATCTCGAAATGTCGAAAAGCTGAAAGTTAGCTACAGTAGTCTTGCGAGTGCACGAAGACTCGTGAGGGGGAAGCTGATAGGTTACCAGAAACCCCATGAGCAATCTTATGGACTTGGGTTGTGTATTGGCCAATCGGGCCAAGATGGGCCAAATAGGCCTCATGGGCCATAGGGTCCATAATAGACAAAACTGATAATTTGTTACTAAGTGATGAAATAAGCATATAGTTGCATGAATCTGTATAAGATTGGGCCTAATGGGTCATATTTGTGTGATTGGGCCTAAAGGTCCATATATGTAGGTGATTGGGTCTGATGGGCTAAATGATATAGGTAAGTAAGTTGGCTCGCTAGGGTTTTATAGTGGACTTGTAGGCCTAGTTCCTAATGATTTCTCAAATACTCATAAAACTTCAATAACTATAAAGAAAGTTCGTGGGCAAGTCGTGCGATTAAGGTTTGGCAATGGACATATGCATGTCTAAGGTTGGATCTAGGGGGAGCTTGGTACTTAAGCGGTCTTGATGACCCACCTCTTCTTCTCTGGAATCCTACCCGGTGCCTAATGTCTGTTCACTTTGACTAACGAGGACTTGTTGACGGGCCAAAGTTCATAATTAAAACCCATACTGTTAAGAATTACCAAAATACCCCCATAGGGTAGAACTACTAAAACACCCTTGTAGGGTAGAATTATTGAAATACCCTTGTAAGGTAGAATTAACAAAATACCCCGGGTAGTAAAATGACCAAAATGCCCTATTTGTATGAGTATGATTAATGCATGTTACATGTTATTTGCTGCATTCATACATTACAATATTGCATATGGGCTGGGATTTTGAATGGAGGAAGTGTAATTGAGGGTCGCACGGTCACTTGACGACTGTAGACCCACCGTAAGGCTTTAAGCCACCGATCAGCTTTGCTGCACCGTTAAGTAGTGCTATAACCGGTACTACACCGTATATAAGTAGCTATACTGCACCGTTAAGTGGACCGCATTGGTTCCACACCGGGTTGTAATAAGGACGGGTGGGTCGAGTATCTCCCCATAAGAGTGTGGGTTGGAAGGGGGTGTACAGGATGATGGGATATAAGTATTGCATACATGAACTGTGATCTGATGTTGAAATGGGCTTCGACCTAGTTAAATGTACTATGTGGAAATCGATATGGGCTAAGGCCCTATTAAGGCCAAGGGCCACCGTACTTGTATTGGGCTCAGCCCAAAATGATTTGATTAATGCATGCTATTGTTTGTTGAGAGTTGTACACACTGAATTTCGAAACTCACTCCCTCTTTTAATATTTTCAGGTTACCCTCAGTAGGCGGTTCGACGGATGGTGGGACTTAGAGGTGGCCAGCTAGCAAGATATTATTATTTGGATTTTCTTTAGAATTCCTAGTATTTTGAAATTATTTTAGTTCGGATTGTAATAAGGCCTTATCTCTGATTTTTATTTCATTATTGTTATTATGTTTTATACTTAGAAACAAAACATGGATTTAGTTGCTTCATCCACTTTTCAAGATTATCTAAAATTTATTGTTGTTTTTTTTTTTAAAATTAAGCTTCCACAGTAAATATTTTCCAAGTAATTAGTAATTTATGACAAGAAAAAGCTTTTAAATACACCTCGTTTTGAAAAAGAAATACAAATAAGGATTTTACTTAACTTTTTTCTTAAGAAGGATTTTCAATGAAAATAAGGTTTTCGCAAAAACACTTCAATGTGACACGCTGGATTCGGCCATAGCGTCTGGGCCGGGTTTGGGGTGTTACATATTGAACCTAATATTTTCTAAACATGTGTGTTTACTAATGCAACTGTATGTGTTGGTTTGGTGGTCACCGCGGTCGGAGGAGTGATCAGGAATAATGTTGGACGATGGCTCTGGGGGTTCTCTTGCAAGGTAGGGGTTTGCCCTATGTTTGAAGCTAAGCTATGAAAGGCCTTTGAAGGTATTAAGCTAGCATAGAAGAATGGTGGTTTTCCTTGAGATGAATTGCATAGAGTTAGTTAATTTCCTGAATAGTCAAACTCTAGATCAAAGTTTACTAAAGGGAAGAGTAAAGGAATATTTACAACGAATGGAGGACTTTTGTGCGAATCATGTATTGAGGCAAAAGAACTGGGTGAGAGATGGTATGGCGAGTTTGGCTATGAGAATGACTAATGTATGTAAGGTTTTTGAGGAATCTTGTTGAGTGGTACATAACATTGCGATGGTTGAGATTCTTAGCTCAATTTTTGTTGATAGATTTTTGTTTTATTGTGATCTTTCCTTTTGATAATATATATATATATATAAATTACCATGAGGTCTTTAAGCAGGATTTATATTGTCTCCAAGCAGGTTTACTATTCATAGTAAGAGAAGCAATGGTGAAGGCACAGAAGGTTGATTTAATAGTTGGTATCTATGCGGTTAACACTAAAGCTATATGCAGGATTTTTGAAGAGAATATAGGAAGTGTTGATTAGCATCTTCAACCAATGGCGGAGGATATAAAAGTTTTGAACAACGTTCTACCACTGTGTCTCTCTACTACTCGTTCTTAACGTCTAAACATAAGATACGGTTTAGTCTTTAATCAAACTACCTAAAACTTGTATTCTACTAAAATTAACATTCACAACGGGAATAGAAAGAATAAAACATTATTCGCTATAGTTTAAATATAAGTAGTAAATGAAATGTAATGGGATTAAAAATAACATATTGGATAAATTATTCGGAAAAAGCAAAATTAATTAAGTATGCATAAGATAATAAGAAATATAATATAATTAACTGTTAGAAATGTGGTCTTCAATTCCAAGTCAAATATATTTTATGGAATTTTTCAAGGTAAAAATAGTGAATTCATAAATTTTAAATTTTAAATTTAGATTTGGTTGACTCAGAAATTAGAACAGATTGATTAGGCGGTTGAACAAATTGAATTAATATTTTTGTTTTTATGATTTTTTATGATTTATTTAATAGAACCAAACGAATCAGTTGAATCAATTGTATCAGTCAAACAGATCAAATCGGTTGGACTAGCAAACCGATAGCCTAATTATGGAATTATTATTTAAAATTCAAGGGTTTATAAATTAAAATTGTGGAAATTATGGTATAAATGAATTTGTTGTGAATATTTATATTGTATTGAATTAAATACAAAGTTCGTCACTGTTTTTAGAACTGGATTGGACCAACCGGTCAAACCAACTGGATCTGAAGTCGGTCGGGGTACCAATCTAGAATATGGGTTAGATTGGTTGACTCGTGAATTTCAATCGGTTGACTAGTTCAACCGATTTTATATATTTTTAAATATTTTTTTAATAATTTATTCAATCGAACTGAATGAATTGGTTGAACCGAGAATCAATAGTCTGACCAATTTGTCTACCGGTCTAATTCTGAAAACCTTAAGCCTCGTTGATGATATATTATAAGTAAAAATTATTTATTTATTGATTGGGTTTTGAAAGAAGTTTGAAAAAAGAAAGATAAAGTTTTAAAATGAGTTTTGAAATCCAAAATTTTAAATAACATGAAATTATTGTCCAAATTCAAATCTAATTAATTAATTAATTATTATCCAAGTATTTCTCACTAGGGGTGAGCAAAACTCGATTCAAAATTGAAAAAAAAATTAAATTTCAAGTTAAACGAATCAAGTTATTCGAGTTATTTGAGTCAACTCGATTTTTTTTCGAATTTCTAGTTCAAATCGAGTTGAGTTTTCAAATTTGAATAACTCGAATAATTTAAATAATTCGAATATCAAACTATAATATTTTACATTTTTACCCCAAACTCCCAAACCTTTTTACTTTTCCCTCAAAACTTTTACTGCTTCTCACTTTCCCTCCAAAACTTTTACTCCCCTTCCATCCCAACCCCCCATCTACCCAAAATTCATTTTCCACCAAAATTTTACTCTCCTATTTACTTTTCCTCAAAATTTTACTCTCAAAAACCCTCAAAACTTTTTATTTTCCCCCAAAATTTTTACTCCCCCCCACTTTCCCTTTAAAACTTTTACTCCTTTCCCATCCCACCCCCATCTATCCCAAACTCATCCCCCTAATTTTTTTTAATATTTTCCCTCCAAAATTTTACTCTCCCTATTTACTTTCCCTCAAACTTTTACTCCCAAAACTTTTTATTTTCCCCCTAAACTTTTACTTTTCACTATTTACTCCCAAATAAGAAATTAAAATTATCCCCAAAAAAAACCGTAAACATAAATAGTACTAATTTTATTTATATATACTATTTATATTATTAAATTAAATTTCACATTTTATATTATTTATATTATTGAATTGTTTATTCATATTGAATATTTATATTAAAATTGAATTATTAATGATGCCATAAAATATTCATGTTAAAATTTTATATTGGTAGCAGTGTCACGTTTTATCTTTAAAAAACTTTTATTAAAAAGTCATATTTTTACATTTAATATATTTTTTAATTCCAAAATACATAGTGACAAGAATCTGAAGATAATTGAAACAACTAAGCAAGCAAAAATGCTAACCTATATATAAAAGATTAATAAATAAATTATAAGGTGATGAAAGTTAATAAAAATTTTGATTATGGTGGAAAAATTTTATTACGATGGGTGACAGTGGTTACAAGGACCTAAAATTTTTTTTTAAAATTTAATTCGAACAAATATATTCGATTCGATTCGATTCGAATTCCATTTCACTCGACTCGATTCGAGAAAATTTCAAATCAAATTAGGATAATAAAATACGATTCGTCAACTCGATTAACTCGAAATTTTTTCATCCGATTCAATTCGATTCAATCGATACTCACCCCTATTTCTCGCCATCTTGTAAAATTGGTTGAATTAACATTAAATTTCCCTACATTTTAGTATTCCAAGTGCTTGTAAGCTGATTGACGAAATAGAGAATAGAAAGCATTAAAGTAAAGATGATAACATCGTGTTATGAAAATTTTTTAAAATCACTAACGAAGACAACACGTTGCATTATCCAGTTGACATTAATTTGAAATGCGAATACATATGCTAAGATACTAATTTGTCATAGTTCCGAAATGGACAAGAAAGAAAGATTAGAGGAGAAAGAGGGGGAAGTATTGTCCTTTTCCTATGATCCATGTCCCTATCCAAGATATGGTTTGCCTAATTCTCAGGATGGCCTGGAAAAACACCTTCACTTAATGATCTTAAAGGGAAACTCATCACCCAAAACCAACCTCAATAATTGCAGTCACTGTTTTTGCATGAATCACATTTTTGGTGGGTAGCTATCAGAGATGGGTGATAGAGATGGTGCTTTTTGGGACTTTTTTTTATTTATGGACAATGAAGCTGCCTTTCATCCAAACTATATATCTGTTTTGTATCTGGTTAAGCATAGGTTACCAAATTTACTAGCCCTGTCTAGCTTTTATGTTAGGTGCGTGTTATACCTTATTTTGATTGGGATACGTGGTAACATAAAAATCAACCGGAGAGACTCGCAAACGATCATCTGCCTTACACTATTTGGATAGTTACTCATAAACTATTCACATGCCTTGTACATCACAAGAGGGAGTATCCATCTTTAATCACCCGGTTGAATCTTTTGTTAAGTCATCCTTTTCCTCTTTATTCTCTTACGTTTTTGGCTCTCTATCCTAATGTGTGTGAATCAATTTTCCTCGACATCACTCCTCTTTACTTTTTTCACTCTCATTGATACCGCAATTTTATTAGCTATGGCAAGAGAGTAATATTTGAATAATTGTAAATATTTGATTGGGTTGTTTGGATATTAATGCTCAAATACTGATATTACGAAATTTACAAAAAACCGACCCATCAAGTGGTGCTTTTATAATGGGTTGGCTGGATGTGCACAATTGGGCTACAAAGGTACTCGCCTGATTAATGGAAAAAACAGAGACACTCTGTCCATCCAAGGACCACTGCTATTTTTAACACTCTTCTATTTTTGTTTTATCTTTTTCTGGTTAAAATGAAGATCTCAAGGTTAATTTTGCTTCTTGTTTTCAAGTTTTAAACCTATACAAGCCTTTTTTCTGTTTTTTTCTTTTTTTATCATTCTGCCAAAAGATGGGGACTAGTCTTTCTGACTGTAGAAATTTAAACAAGCTAATTTATTTGTGGCTGAGCATACAAAATTTTCAAGTCCTCAAGTGGGAAAAAAACTATGGTCGGCACAACATTCTTTCAAGGGTATTACTAGTTTTAAACCCTACACTCTACAGTGGATAAACCTGAAAAACATAGATTCTATGCTAATAGAACCAGATTCTACATTGTCTACGCATAGTGTCAGCAAAATAAACTGGAGAAAACCTACAACTTCATATATATACCAATGACATCGAAATTTAATTTATTTTTAATGTTCTCAGGTTGTTTCCCACTGCATTGACAGAAAGAAATTAAAAAAAGAAAAAGAAAAAGAAAATAGTAGACTCGGAGAATAAAAAAACAAGAGTAAAAAGGAAGGAACAAAATCCCTTTGAGATCTAAGGCCTTTTTGTTTTGTTTTTCTTTTTCTTCAACATTCCTCCCATTTCTCTCTCCAGAACAGCTGCATTAGTAGAGACAAAAGCTGTTACAATTTACCCTTTTGTCATTCCTTGCTTCTTCCCTGGAAACCACCAAATTCTTTTATCAAATTACAGCTTATCTAACCATCAAATTTCTCTTTTTTATTTTTAAGAATGTCGAGGAGAAAGTTGAAATCGATGACTAACCTGCAGGTTTTTCGAACCTGCTTTTCCAGATTCGCCCTGAAAGTATCTCACAGGTGGCATGGTTAAGTTTATATATAATAATAATGGAAGACTAACTGCTTTAAAGAATGATATAGTATATATTTAGTACCCTAAAATGTGTACCCGAAAAGCCTTGTGAAAAGTCCAACAACTCCATTGAAGCATCTTTGTTGATGTTCTTCTGTAAAAACACCAGAAAACATCCATTGTTACTCTTGTTTTTGTTACAAACCAACCTTATAAGAACAATGAGAATATAGTGGAACTTACCTCGGAAAAGCTTATTACAGGGGAGCTGGCAGTGTCATCAAGATAAGAATGTTGTTGATTATTGCTACAATGTTCTTTCATCTTCTTTTTGTTTTTGCTGGTTTTGTTAGCTGGTTCAGGATTTACAGGATGAGAACAAAAGCTTCTATTTTCATCGAGGCATTCCACATAATCTTGGCAGTAATAATGTCTTGGACCAGAAGATGCATCAGACACCATGGATAAACCCTCCTCTTCATCTTCAATCCCGAATCTAGCTCCTTTCACCCCATAAACCTCATCAAAGTTGCCGCCAAAATTTTGACACCGGGTTTGAGAGTAAGAGGATTGGTCTAAGTAGAAAGTCCAACCAGATTCACAACCACTACCACATTGTGAAGCTGATAAATTCATTATAAACACTCTTTTTTTTTCCCTCCTGGGTTTACAGTTTTGACATATAAGCAAATTCTTGAAGCTGTTACGTATATAAATAGAATACAAAGAGGGTATAGCAGGATAAGACCAAAAGAATCACACTCAAATCCTAGACTACTTTTCTCATTTCTTCAAGCCTTTCGCCATTTGTTTTTTACTTATGTGAATCAATCAAATTCGCCAGTTGGCTCTGTGTGTGAGAGAGAGAGAGAAATTGGTGAACAGTGCTGATAGGGAGCCGATTAGAGGTGTACATGGGCCGGGCCGGGCCGGGTTCGGGCCGGGCCTAATTAAAAATTTAGGCCCGTTCATTGGGCTCGGGCTGGGACGGGCCCAAAAAATGGGCCTAAAATTTTGTCCAAGCCCGGCCCATATAAAAATGCTAAAACCCGGGCCTGGCCCAGCCCGCCCATATTAATTTTTATATTATTTTATATAATTTTTAAATATACATAATACATCAAAAATACTAAAAAAAATAAAATAAATATTTTTCAACAAATTAAAAATAAATTTTAAAAAATATGTAGACTTAAATAACACTAAAATAGATGCAACTTAACAAGCAAATGCCTCTAAAATAATAATAAAATTAATAAATGTCTTTAAAATAATAACAAAATTAACAATAAAATAAGTTTTATATAATATCTAAACAATAAAAACAAAATAATAGCAACATAATAGTAAAATGGTAGCAAAATAGGGAGAAAAATAAAAAGAAAATAATATTAAAAAATATTTTTTTATCCTTTAGTAAATTCGGGCCGGGCCGGGCCCGGGCAAAAAATGCCTTACCCGAGCCCGGCCCATTTTTTAAACGGGCCTTTTTTTTTGTCCAAGCCCATTTTTCGGGCCTATATTTTTGTCCAAACCCTCCCACATTTCAGACGGGCCTTCGGGCTGGGCCGGGCCGCCCGGCCCATGTACACCTCTAGAGCCGATTATCAATTCATGTATATAAATGTAATAATACAGCAGCCTGTACAACAATGGTGGTGTCCTTTCAATAAAAAGTGAATGTATTTTACTGCTCATTTAATGCCCCCTATATCTTTGTTTTTTGCGGCATGTCTTTCAAATGTTTATATTTGAAACTTGGAAGTGATAGGTGAGATTGTATTTTTTGAAATTAAGATATCTTCTGTAGACAGTAATGATTAATTTTTTAATTGAGGGTATTTTTTAAATTTTTAAATAATTAATTATAATTTTACTTTATAATTAAAGGATAAAATGAATTATTATCATACCATAGATTTTATAATTAATTAAGATGAAATGCAAATTATGAGATTACAAGATTCTAATGAAATTAAATAATGCAAGATGCCCTTTTCATTCAAAATTTAACTAAAGACGATTCTTCAACTCTATGTTTAAACCAAATGTGAAACGGACATGCATGTTCCTTTGCTGAGTTGTCGTAGACTCATTATGGGGTATTAACTGAGACATTATTGTAAACTTATAATTTCCCTTTTTTTTCTTTGGGTCATTACAACAGATTATCCATCTATTTATTTTTTCCTGTGCCGCCGTTGGAATGCATTAAATGGTAGTGGGGTCTTGAGTGAGTGACCCCATGAATGTTGGATCGTTGCATAATATACGGCATCTAAAATATAAGCATTCCTCTTATCTCACGTTATTTTGTCAAATTTCTAGAATTTTGTTTATAGCCATAACAATTCATAGATTTATAAAAGTTAATTAAAAGGATGAACTTGTGTATATAAAAATTAAGCCCAAAAATTTAATATAGCGTAAATTGATGGATTTCTCCCCTTATATATGTAATATTGTACAGTTTACTTTGTAACATTTCACACTTGATTTAGTCGTCAAATTTAAAATGTGAGATATCATATTCATTGTCGAAACAATTATGTTGGGGATAAACTATAATTGAATAAAAAATAAGAACGAATAGAGAAAATTGGACACAAATATTTTCATAGGAAAACTCTTTTAAAAAGGATAAAAAAACACGGGCAAAGAAAGCTTCACTAAAACGGTAACTAACCAAAGAAGAATACAAGATGAAAAAAACAAAACAAGCCCCTAAATCTCAAAAAATACAAAGCTCTCTGGCTAAAACACAAAATTTCCTTACACTTTCTTTTGTTGTGTTGTCGAAACAATCTCTCTAGGGTTGCTAAAAGCCCTATTTATAGGCTAAAATTCATAGGCTAATATGATTAAAATATCCCTAGAGTTATTAGAGTTTTCCTAGGAAAAGATAGCAGAGTTTAACTAAGAGAAGAAACCCAGCTTAGTAGGGAACATGTCGCCACGTCATGACGTCGTTTATCAACTTGTCGGGATGTCAAATGTCTCATTACCGGTTTCTTCTCGTCGAGATGTTGTGTGTCACGTCGTCGGGACGCCGACTCTTCCTTGTCATGATGCCGACTCTTTTTTTTTTCCAAAATGTGAGGCACACTCCACAAATCTCCATTTTGATTCATATTTTCGCAACGCCTTCTTTACTGAGTCTTATCTGGGCCTAACTCGATATTTGCAGGATGCTGACCAAGTCCAAACAATGTTTGAACTTGAAACTGGAAGGCTTTTGGCCATCGTATCGATTGGATTATTTTCTGTGCCAATTTTGTGAATCTGAACATCTCCTTGAGCAACCACCTATTGAACAAAATGATACCGAAAGTCTATGTGTTTTGTTCTTACGGATGCATCTGATCCTTAGTGAGATATATGACACTTTGACTATCGCAATGTACAACAGTTGCATCATGTTTATTAACTAGCTCCCCAAATAAACCTCTCAACCAAATGGTTTCTTTCACAGCTTCTATGATTGTCATATATTCAGCTTCGGTAGTCAATAAAGCCATAATGACTTGAAGCATAACTTTCCAACTAATGGCGCATTTGCCAAAAATAAATAGATAACTTGTGAGGGATCTTCTTTTGTCTAGATCGCTTATATAATCTGAGTCTATGAAGCCCATTAGAACCTTTAAACTTATTTTTAACCCTAAATGATAAGTATTTGATGTCCCCCTCAAATTTTGAGGATCCACTTAACTGATTGCCAGTGTAATTTACCAGGTCTAGCCATGTATCTACTTACAAAACTAACATGTGAAATATCAAGACAAGTGCAAACCATTGCATACATTAAGTTTTCGACTGCACTAGAGTAAGGAACCGATGATATATATTTTTCTTCGTTTTTGGTTTGTGGTGATTCTAAAGCTTAAAGTTTGAAATGTGCAGCTAAATGAGTACTAATTGGTTTCAAATTTTTCATTTCAAATTGCTCGAGGATCCTTTTAATGTACATTTTCTATGACAAGAATATCCTCTCGAAGTGCCTGTCTTTGGAAATTTTCGTTCCTAGAAATTTCTTAACTACACTAAGATCTTTCATCTCGAACTTAGAATTAAGCATGGTTTTTAATTGATTAATTTCAGATGAATCTTTAGCCGAAATTAACATATCATCGACATAGAGCAGCAGGTATATGAATGATCCATTATCAAGACGACGCAAGTATACATAACTACCATACTTCATACAAAACCAATGCTTGACATAAAAGAATCAAACATCTTATACCATTGTCAATAAGACTACTTCAGGTCGTACAAAGATTTCTGTCTGCACATGGTCTTCTTTGCTTTCGATCTTAAAACTTTTAAGTTGTTGCACATAAATATCTTCCTCTAGGTCGTAATGAAGGAATGCAGTTTTCACATTTAATTACTCTAATTTAAGGTTGTGTAATGAAACAACAATTAACAATGTAGCCATTTGTAGCCATTTGATTGTAGCCATTTATGACTAACCTTGCTTTATATCTAGTGTCATCTAGATTTGATCCTTCATTCTTTTTGAACATTCACTTGCAACCAACTATCTTCTTTTCAATGGGTTATTTCACGAGTTTTCAAGTCTCGTTCTTTTGAAGAGATTCCATCTCCTCTTCCATTGTGACAAGCCACTTGCTCGAATCAAGACCCTAAACTGTTTTACAGTAATTTGAGGGATCGGTTGAATTAATGCTTTCCACAACACTTAAAGTGTATGCTACTAAATTTCCACGACAGTATTTCTATAGTGGCTTAATTTCTCTTCTTTTCGTATCCCGAGTTAGCTTATAATTTTGTAGTTGAGATGTAGGAGTTTAAGAGTCAGATAGAGTATAACACCCCTAACCCATATCCGTCGTCGGACTAGGGTTAAGAGCATTACCAGACATATCGGAACATTTCATAAACTTTTTACCAAACATCATTCAAATATCATCACATCATAGCAAATTATACACATAGAGTCCCTTAAGAAGGCATACAAAACCTTTAACATGCATTAGAAAGGGGTCGGGACTAAACCAAACACTTACAAAAAATTTCCAGTACTTAAAAAATTTTCAAAGTAATAGAGGTCACACACCTGTGTAATTAGGCCGTTTGCCTCACACGGCATTAGATACGCCCGTGTGTCTAGGCCGTGGCAAAATAGGGCATACATTCTGACTTAGGTCACATGGCCAAGGACACGCCTATGTGCCTGGCTGTGTGAAAACTGAAAAGTATACTAACTTGGGTCACACGGCCAACCACACGCCCGTGTGCCCTTTCGAAATGGCCTACACGCCTGTGTATCAGGTCGCGTGTTAGGCCGTGCCAAACCTGTAGGGTATACTGACCTAAGCCACACGGCCTACAGCACGCCCTTGTTTGAGACCATGTGGTGCACACAGACTCAATTCGAATTGGCCTTCGAGCAACACGGTAGAGACATACGCCCGCGTCCCCACCCATGTGGGCACAAAATAGGCCATTTACAAGGCAATGTTGCCACCCAATTTTGGGTCATCCCTACAAGTTCAACATCAATGCATTTCATACCAAATTTTCAGCCATTTTACAACCAAAACATGAACAATTCATACCATCTAATCCTCATCCAAAATCATGCTCATATTCCATACTAATTCATACCAAAACACAAACTAAAATCATGTCAAAACATATGCATCATAACTCATCATAATCCTTTTCATTTCATATCCAAACCTTACCAAAATCACAACATATTTCATGCCAAAATGACCATTTCTCATTAGGCCATATATGCATTATAAACACGCCAAAATTTGCATCACATGCGACATACCAATCTCAAACTTAATTATATCCTTTAGTTAGCCATATCACATGGCATAACATATATACATATCCAGACATATTCATCAACTTTTAGCCTGTACATGTCGTACTTTAATATACACATTTCAAAAAGGTACCAAAATATAATTTGATAGTGTGGTGATGATCCTCGATGATCCTCGAGCTCTCAGTAGCTTCGATATCTATAAAACAATGCAAACACACACAAAGTGAGCTACAAAGAGCTTAGTAAGCCATATACAAATAAATTTATCATATAACTCAATTATAAACCAAATCATTCATAAATCATATCACAACACAATAGCAAATTTATATTTCTCATATAGCTCAAATGTTTATAGTCACTTACTTATAAACTTATCACATTTTCAAGTAATTCACATATCAATTGTTCATATACATACATACCTTTCATTTCCAAAATTTCATATACAATCATACGTACCAGAATTCAAATGCACATTCATATATTTATTCATTTCTTGGACTGCCCGTTGAACCATTCAAAAATCAAATAGGATACGCGGATAGCTCGGAAAGCTCGTACAATGCCAGCGTCCCAGATGTGGTCTTACATGTAATCAAATTCGATGCCACTATCCCAGACAGGGTCTTACACAAAATCAAATACGACGCCAATGTCCCAGACATGGTCTTACACGTAAATCACAAATCGATGCCAACGTCCCAGACATGGTCTTACACGAAATTACATATCAAATCCTATGTCATGACATATGTATCCTAACTATTCCTAGGTTCGTACGGGATTTTCTGAATGTCGTCGCATACTTGGAATTTCTTTGATTTCACATATTCAACTTTCATAATCATTTATCACATATCATTATCAAATATGCGCATAATTAAATCAGCTCAAACACATTTATTTGTATATTAACTTACCTCGTACGAATTGGGACGAAAATGAACGGTTATTCAACTACTTTGGATTTTCTCCAATCTAATTCCATTTTCTTTGGTTCTTGATCTAAACACATTCAAATTTAACTCTATTATTCAACAATTCATTTTATTCAATCTATAAACATATATTTAGGGCATTTTACAATTTAGCCCTCACATTTTCACATTTTGACATTTTAGTCCCTATTTAACAAAATCACAAAATACACAAAATTCATCGAGACCATAGCTTGGTCGAATATCCATATAGCTCATACAAGCCCATATATTTCTTTTATTTCACATTTAGTCCTCCAATTTCTTATTTTCACAATTTAGCCCAAATTACTCAAATTCATCAAAAATTCCAATACAAAACATATTAATCAAACACATATCTTTCATTTTTCACCAATTATCAACACAAAGCTTCTAATTTCATCAATGGTACATTTTAAAATCTTCATCAATTTCTCAAATTAAGGCATGGGCTTAATAGTAGATTAAGCAACAATCTCAAAAACATAAAAATCATCAAAAATGGATCAAAAATCATGCCTCAATTAACCAAAATAAGTGCCGAAACTTCAAAGCTCTAAAAAACCTTATTTCTTTCTCTTATTCGGCCAAAAAGATGAAAAGAATGATAATTTCATATGTTTTATTTACTTTAATCAATTTAATTTACAAATTACCTTTGTAGCCTTACTAATCTTATTTAAAATGCACTAACCTTAGGCATTTATATCCAACCAATATTCAAATGGACTAATATCAAAATAAGGACCCCACAATTAATAAGCCATGCCAATTTAGTACATAATCACTTAGAATACAACTTTTACCTTTTATGCGATTAAGTCTTTTTTATTAAATCGAACACACAAGTGATAAAATGTTCATACGAAACTTTCACACATATCAAATATCATGCTGTAAATACGAAAAATAATATTAAAATATTTTTTAACTTAAATTTGTGGTCCTGAAACTACTGTTCCGACTAGGGTTTGAACCGAGCTGTTACATAGAGCCTCTAATTGATCTAAGTGACTTCAGTACCTTTTTGTAGTTTCGAAACAGTTTCTGCCTCACTTATATCGTGATTTCTTCGTGACGTTGCAACATCATGAAATCCCTCGTCTTGACGTCGATCATTCATCGAATCATCATTGTTTGTGATGTTGTGATGTCACCGTTTGTTTTTAACTCCGGCTCCACCTTTGCTTGGGTGCCTCTGTTTTGTTTTGACGTTAAGAACAAACGACTCCTTTCCTAGATGAAACATCTTAGTTTCATCAAACATAACATTCTTACTCACAATCATTTTGTTTATTTCTGGGCACCATAACTTAAACTTTTAACACTGGCGACAAATCCCAAAAAAATACATTTCAAGCCTTTATTTCAAGCTTTTCCTGACTAACTCGTGCATAAGCAAGATAATGGAATACTCCAAGGTTAGAGTAATTTGGAGAATTACCCAACCATATCATTTTAGGAACTTTTCCGTTCAATGCTCGATGTGTAGGCTGGTTCACCAAATAACTTGCTAGGTTAACGGCTTCTGCCCAAAACTCCTTTTCTAAACCTACGTTGTAAAGCATACATCGGGCTTTCTCGAGTAAAGTTTTGTTCATCCTTTTAGTCACACCATTCTACTATAGGGTACCATTAATTGTGCGATGTCTTTCAATTCCTTCCCATTTGCAGTAATCGTTAAATATAGTTAAACAAAAATAGAGACCATTGTCCACACTTAATCGCTTTTTGGACTTCCCATTCTACTTTTCTAGTAATGTCTTCCACTGCTTAAAGATGTCACATCCCAAAACTTGGGTTAGAAAAAATTGATTAGTGAATTGTAGGTTGTCATGCTACGACTTTTAAGGTTATTTTTGAGAGTTTTTAAAAAGAATGAGTAATTGACCTAGTGGAGAAGTAGTGTAAGTATCCTTGATGTAACACCCCTTCGAATTAGGGTACGAGGCATTACCAGACTTTAACACACGCAAATATACAAAACCGAGTCATAAGATTTATGTTCAATTTAAAACTTTCCATTCATATGCATAGTGCCCCTATTACGGGCTTTCGAGGCTCAAAACATACATTGGAAGAGGTTAGAGACTAAACTGAGAACTTTCAAAACTTTTACAATCACTTAGGAAATTTTCATACTTTGGAGAGTCACACGCTCGTGTGGCTCTAGACACGCCTGTGTCCTCAACCTGTGTAACTCTCTGTTTATGACGTCATCAACATTTCAGGGTCACACGGCCAAGTCACACCCCTGTGTGTTAGGCTGTGTGGCAAATTTAATTTTCGCATTTAAGGTGTAGACTTCACACGGCTTGGGCACACGCCCATGTCCTAAAGCCGTGTCCCTCACACGGCTGAGACACATGGCCGTGTCTCTACCCGTGTGTTTACTACTGGGCATTTTGTTTCTCAAAATTAAGGTGTAAGGGACACACGGCCTAACCACATGCCCATGGGGCTGACCGTGTGTCACACACGGCCTAGATACATGCCTGTGTGTCTACCCATCTGGACAATATATAGGCTATTTACCAAGTCATTTGCCACGCTGAATCACATATACACTTATACCAATTCACAAACATATAACATGACATGCTTGAGCAACCAAATGTCCACAACCAAGACATCAATTCTTCGTTCTCATGTCACAACTACCATGCATAAACATTACCTATTCAACCATTCAAAACATGCATTTTCACACATCCATGAAAAGCATCATCATATACTTATACTTATACCAATATAAACTGAATTCAAATGGCCTTATACAAAATGAATTTTAAACCAATATAAGCCAATACATTTGGCCAAACCAACAATGACACATATAACATAATGACCAAGTCCCTATACATGCCGTTGTCAAATTACTAAAATTCACTATACCCAAAAGATTGGTTTGATATTGTGAATCGAGCTCTGACGTCCTTCAATCCTAGAGCTAGCTTGGTGATACTATAAGAAAATGGGAAAAGAAAAGAGAGTAAGCATAAAGCTTAGTAAGTTTGTATGTAAATAATTAACAACATTAACCATACAATATCATACACATAACATAAATATAACTTGACACAATGTCATCAAGTATCATAGATACATCTTAAATCATGTTATTCACATAGTGAATAATAAAACTCATGTTCATGATTCCTTCATTCACTTTTTACCTAGAACTCGATGAGTCATAATCTCAATGTTTAATGAGCTTCATGTACATACCTGTACCCCTTCAACATATTCATACCTTGTCATTTCTTTGACATAGTCTTTGAGTTACTCGTTGAACCACTTGGAATACTAAAGGATACTCGGGAAATCTCATACACATAGCAAGATGCCAATGCCATATCCCAGATATGGTCTTATATAGAATCAGATATCGATGCCAATAGTCCAGCTATGGTCTTACATGAAATCTCATAATGATGCCATATCCCAGATATGGTCTTACATGTAATCACATACCGATGTCATATCCTAGATATGGTCTTATATGGGATCTTAATAACCCTAATGTCATGACATTTGTATTCTATCTATTCCTAAGGTTCAACTGAGATTTCGAGATACCGAAACTTCATCACAACGTCATCGATTAATCATTAACCAATTTCATAAAAATAATTACACCATTAATGCAATATTAAAGTAATGAATATATAAAATGAAATGTTGCATTATTTACCCACAAATTGCCTCTGAACAAAGTAGGGACAATTAATTCGATTTAGTCCAAAAGCTTGTTCTTTCCCCAGTCTAGGTTTGGACTCCGTTTTTCTTAATCTATAATAGCAAATTTCACTTGTTTAATCATCACATTGTTCAAAACAGCCCATAAATCATACCCTAGAAAAATTACAATTTTGCCCCTAAACTTTCACATGTTTACAAATTAGTCCTTAGGCTCGTAAAATGATTTTCATTCAATTTCTTTGTACTTTAAGCCTAGTCGAACACATTTCATGCTTATAATAGCCCACATTTTTTTTCAAATCAAATTTTTACCACTTATTTTACAACTTTTACAAATAAGTCTTTTTTAGGTGTTTTCATGAAAAATCACCTTGTAACAGATGTTTATCACACATCAAACTTTCATATTCCTTCATTAAGCATCAAAATACATGCATGTCACACATGGGTTAATTTTTGAACATGAACCCTAGCTCAAAATCATGGTAAAAATAACTAGATCAGTTGATAACAATTTCAAAAATACAAAAAAATTAAAAATGGGGCTAGGATGCACTTACTATTGAGCTTGAAAATGACGAAAGCCCTAGCTATGGTGAGCATGGAAATTTTGACTATGGCATGGAGAAGATAGACACATTTTTGACTTGATTTTCCTTTTTCATTAATTTATTAACCAAATGACCAAAATGCCCTTAGGCCTTTCTTTGATATTTTTCCCTTTCATGTCCATTTTGTCCATAAAAATAGAAGTTGGGTAAATTGCTATTTAAGGACCTCTAATTAATAATCCAAAGCTATTTTATACTGAAAGCTTCTAGAATCTCATATTTTACAACTTTTGCAATTTAGTCCTAAAAGTCAAATTGGACTCTTATTCACAATTTCTTCATGAAAGTTTCAAACAATCATGCAAACATGTCATGGACCTCAAAAAAATCATAAAATAAATATTTCTACTTTGGACTTGTGGTCTCGAAACCATTATTTCGACTTGGCCCTAAATCGAGTTGTTACACTTGAGACGCGAGTTCGATTTCCTTCCCTTGTAAAAAAAATATTTTCAGTATTTAAGCTCTTTTAACCCTAGATGTCGTCCAAGCTACTTAACCTAGATATATAATGTGTTTTTATCTATATTTAATTTTGTGTGGCTGATTGTTTCTATTTCTCTTCCCCTATTGTTGTCCCTCAAACTTCCCCTCTCATCCTCTTCCAATTTCTACTTTTTTCACTATTGTTGCATTCAAAAACTAGTTTTCTTCTTCCATTATACCGCCCTCTTTAGCCAAGCTTGGGATTCTCTTTGTTACTAATCCTCTTTTGTTTTCTTTCTTATTTGTGTCCATCTTTTCACAATTGTTTTCCATCATTATTGCCACCGCCTAGGTTGCCATTTTTGGTGACCATTGCTGCCCAAGTGTTGCAATCTTTCATCACCCTAGTCACATGTTATACCTACTTTTTTGCTGTTTGTTTATTTTCCTTTGTAAAGCACATACCAGCCCTCCTTTGCTTCTATTTTCTAGCTTTTTTCCTACCATTTTTGCTACACCAAAATCATTCACTTTGCTGTTCGTATAACCCTCTTGTTGTCGTACAAACCAACCCATTGTTGCTATTCTTTCTATTGGTTGCACATCTTTTCTACCATTTTCTTCACTTTTTTACTTGTTTAAATAGCCCCCACCTTATCTTTTTAGTGCACATTTGATTTCGTTTAAATCATCGTCACAGATCTAGTATTCAGGAAGTGTAAGTGTTGTTTTCCAATTAAATCTTGTGTCATTTTTCTCCTATGTTATGTTCTATTTTGGTTGATTGTCATTAGTGCCATAGTCATGTTACCTCACTAATTTTTGATGATTTTAATGTTGAAAGATCGAATCTAAACTCTTCAGATCAGTAGTGACGATGAACCTAATTCACATTTTCGTTTAGTAGTGAAATAGTGAAAGTTTATTTACTGAAGTTGGATTTGAAGTGTCACTTATGTAGTACTGATTGGCCAAACCTCATAAATGTGTTTTAGGCTGATTCTAACCTTGATTTTTCCATGTGTGTGTTTAGATTCATTTGGTTTTGAGTCATGCAAAATTACAAATCTGTAATTAGAGTTGCGAATTTACGTAATTTAGGTGTAAGATTTAATCTAAGTGAATGGTGTATGCATGTGTGTGTGTGTTTTTTTTATGATTGTGGTTGAATGTTAATGCATCATTTTGCTTATGATTAAAATCTAATTTACCAATTAGCTTATTGCCGAGGGTGTCTAATTGTTTCAATAGGAGTTGAATGTATAATAGCATCTTTTGAAGCTTAGCCAATTGTGGTGTGTGTTACTTGTGATGCTTGATGGTTGTGTTGGAAGTGTTAATGAAATGGATAAATGAATGTAAGTTGTCCTTTATATAGCTGAATGCGTTATGTGTTAACTTAGGATGTTTGCCAAAAGTGCCATGCCTATTATATACTATGTGTTTACTTAAGTTGACTGAATGTGTCTATTGGCTTGCTTGCTCTAAACGAATATGCATAATCTATTAATGTATGCTACTGTATTGCTATCACATTTTCACTGAATGCTCATCCTCATTTTGCTTATAATGGAAAGCTAATTAACTAATTAGCTTATTGCCGAGGGTGTTTGATTGTTTCAATAGGGGCCAGATGTATAAGTTCATTTTTTGAAGCTTAACCGATTATGATGTGTGTTAATTGTGATGCTTGCCAGTTGTGTTGGAAGTGTAAATGAAATGGTCAAATGAATGTAAGTTGTCCTTTATATGGCCGAATGTGTTATGTGATAAGTTAGGATGTTTGCCAAAAGTGCAATGCCTATTCTATACTATGTGTTTACTTATGTTGACCAAATATGTCTATTGGCTTGCTTGCTATAAATGAATATGCATAATCTACTATATTGCTATCAAATTTTCACCAAATGTATGATTACATGGTTACTATTTTGACTTATTGAACATATGACAAACATACTACTGTTCCGGTACCTATTGTAAGCCTAACTGTAAAGTATACCAATGTTACTGATTTATTGATCGCATGTTATAACATGCCATTACACTGTGCGATAGTTGTGTCTGTCATGCATGATCATGCTACATACATGACATATCATATTGCATTGAATGTGATGGGGATTGATTGGTAACAGAGGAGTTTTGTGGAGTAATGACTATATATTGGGAATATTGTTGTCAGTATACTACACCCCGGAGTATGTAGGATGTATTGGATATTGGTGGCTTGACCACATCATTGGTAGCACTGTCTGCATCTTATTAGAAGCTTGTTTACTTTATTGGCAATTTATCGTAGTTTTCTAGCAGTTTATCTATATTTCTGGTAGCTCATCTACATTACTGGCAACTTGTTTAAAAACTACTATTGGTGGTTTATCCACACTAAGCTACGAGTCTTAATTATTTTGGTGATTCTGTAGATAGGTTTTAGGGAACCTGTTGTGTGTAGCGGATGGATGGGTAGCACCTTTTTGCATTGTCATTCTCGAGCATGCATATGCATAACTGTAAGTACTGATAATCTGTTAGAGTTTTTTCTCAATTGTTAAACGGGTTTCTTACATGATTTGTAAGTTCTGCATACTCTGTTTGCCTTTGATTAATATTCACACTGGGCTTTTTAAGCTTATCCCATTAGTTTAACATTTTTAGGTAGTCCGCAAGGTTAGGGCTTCGATTTGATAATTTAGATGTCTCATCTTAGTTTTTATTAAATAAAATATTTAATTTTATATTTTTATTTATTTGGTTTATAATAATTTATTTTACAAATTGTGGCATGAGATTGGTTTTTGGGATATATTTAGTTATTGCATGCATGAATGTTAAGAATTGGATAAATTAAATAACTAACTAAATTAATAATTGGTCATTAAAGTTAGTAATTATGGTTTTAGTGACAAATTGTAAACATTGATTTTTTCGTTGCAAAATGATTTTTTTTTTACAAACTCTGAATAACAATTAATGATAAATATGTAAAATGTTTTTAAATTTAATGAGAATCTTTTTAATTGGAATTTTAAATAAACTTGGAAAAATTAATGTTTTTTCTCTAAAAAAAAAGAGATGCCCACTACGATTTTTTGAAAAGTAAGCGATGTTTTAAAAACAAGTTTTCGAGAGTCCGCTTGTTTCTTTTGGGCCATTTCGGTGATTGATGTGACCTTCAAAATCTAGTCAGAACTTCTGAGCTAGGTTGGGGAGGTTACAGCTTAATGATCTCTAAGACTTCATTCCTGTGCTTCAGAAATAAACTCAAACTTTCTTAGAGTCATCATCAATAAAAGTTAAAAGATATTTGTTACCTCCTTTAAAAGCGACTGGAGTCGGGCCACATAAATCGAAAAGAATGTAGTCAAGGGTCCTTTTTGTCCTATGCACTGTCGAATTTGAAGCTAACTCGTGTCTGTTTTGTAACACCCCGAACCCGGCCCAGACGTTATGGCCATGTCCGGTGGGCTACATCACCTATACTATCCTACGCCGCCTTATTTACTAAGTCCGATGGTATGTTTTGGAAAGCAACGCTTGATTTTCTATTTTGAAAATCCCCGTTTTAATGACTACTCAACTTAATCTCTATTTCATTTGTTAAGCGGTTCATTTTAACCTTATTATCTTTCTTAGTCTCTTGTAATAACAGGTTGGTTAAGAAAACATTTGTTTAATTTTCGAAAACAGTGCGTAATTATGGATGAAATAGAATAGTTGAAAGTCCCAAGTAAAAACAGATAAAGTGGCCTTATTACACCCCATAGCAAAATAAAACCAATAGTAAAAATAATTAAATTAATAAACCAATTAAAATACGAGTTCGGTCTTCGTGGCCACTCTGAATCCCTCCCAGCAACCAAGTCACGATCTAGGGCTCACCTGCAAGGATGGAAAGAGAGGGGTGAGTTTGGGAAAACTCAGTGTGTGCAGAACCCATCGAAAGCCCATATCGGCTCGAGCCCACTAGACCTGAGCCCTAGCCAGTTTCAGTCAAATACTGGGCCGAAGCCCTATTCAGATTATAGATACTGGGCCGAAGCCCTATTCAGATAACAGTTTGGCCCATAGGCCCATAACAGTACAGTACAGTATAACAGTATGAATGCAACCCAATTGGGGAGACTACTCAACCCACCAACCGCTACACACCACCCGTACCAGCCAACACACCATGTGGGGAATAACTCGACCCACCCAGCCCACACACCACAGTTGCAGCATGGCTGCTCAGATAAACAGTATACGAGGCAAAGCCCCATTCAGTAACAATACGAGGCATAGCCCCTTTCAGTAACGCGGCAGTGCCACTCACACTTCCTCCAATATCAAACCAAAACCCCATGCATCAAACATACATACATCATGATATGCAGTAACAATAATAGTCATGTCAAACAATTCAGTCGGTTTTTAGCCCTAGGGGTATAACGGTAATTTTCTACCTAAGGGCAAAACAGTAATTTCTCACCCTAAGGGTATTACAGTAATTTTGCTCTCATATTACAGTTTTTATGCTTATTACAGTCTCTACTAATCCCATAGTCGTTACAGAAATTCGGTTAACACAGTTTAATTGTTTTAGCTCTTAAGCCCTAAAACCCCCAATGAGCCCTATTTCGTCAATTAGCCCATTAGGCCCGTTTAGTCCAAATTTCATATTCAGTTACCTTGTTTTAGCTGTTCTTACGCTACAGTTCATTTTATTACCCTTAAACCCATTTTTACCTAAATGGGCCCAAATTGCCCATTGGGCCCATACTCGGCCCACCGAGGCCCCAACTTACCGTAACGCCCAAAATTTCGTGGCTAACTCCCCCTTCAGTACCGATTTCATATCCAAAGTTTCCCTACCAACTTGTGAGTGTTCGCACTCTCTCAAGCCCTCGAAATGCCCAATCTTCGGCATTTCGGCTTTTTGGCATTTGCCAACATGCACAATGAAGGGGTTCAGAATCACACACCTGTTTTGCGGTTTCACCAACGAGATCTCCTATGCGACAGTTCCTACAACCCAAAATCTAATTGATTAATCAATAGATCTACGAAAAACCAAAGCTACAATCCTTTACCACATTCGGCCATACCCCTTAATGGCCTAAAAATCTTACCTTTACCGATTTAGATCGTTTTAGATCTAGATCTGATGATTCCGATGCCTTTACTGCCTCACTTGCTCGCCTCCTTCACAACTATCACTCAAAGAACAAAGAAAAACACCACTTGATTTACTAAAAGTCCAAATCGGCAAAGTCCCCAACTTTAGGGACTTTCGGCTTTTCCAACACATGAAATATTGAACAGATCTGAGGTATTAAACACTTACCAATGGTTTCTCTTCGATTCCTACACAGATCTAATGCAAATCTGCCCCTTGAACGTTAGTAGAACCCTTAACTATGAGATCTGAAATTTTCAGCTATCTCCCTACACTAATGGTGATTTCGGCTTTTCAACTAGAGAAGAAGATGGCGATTTGAGCTGTGAGTTTGGGTGATGGTGTCGACAATGAAGTGGCTCAAGGGAATGTAGTAATCGGCCACAACAAGTGAAAGGAATAGGGGTAATTCGGCTTACAAGAAATTGGCAAAAAAAAAGAAAGCAGTTTTCGGGATTTCTGGCACTTTGAGCAATCGGCTATGGCTATTTTTGGAGGGATAGAATCGAAAGAAATTGCAGATCTGAGTATGATAGAGTGTTCGGCTAAGGGGAAGATCAACAGAGTAAAAAGAAAAGAAGAAAAGCAATGATAGAGAGGAAGAAGAAGAAGAAATCGGCTAGATACTCTTAGGGAGGCCAATTTCGGCTTTTTTGACTGAAAAGAGAATAATAACACCTAAGGTGGCTAACCCTAACTCTCATGACAGAAAATAGAAAAAGACAAAACCCTAATAATTCCCCTAAAACAATCGGCCCAAGTCCCTGAAGCCCCTTGCCGAATTCCCACTTAAATTAGGCTCATGCTTTAAAAATTAAAAAAAACACTATGCTTACCTTATAACTCGAACCCTTGTCCTTGCATACCCACTTAGGCGCCACTTTTTTTAGGAGCTTAGTGGCGCCACCTTGCCACTCTACCAAGGCTCCCTTTGTGACATATTTTACACGATTTTTCTTAAAGGCCCACTTAACCAAGTCCCCTTTCACTTGAAAAATCCAACTTAAGATTTTACCGGGTTTTAACTTAAGCTTGGGCCTTCTAAAGGCCCACTAACACATGTACATACATTTTCAACCTTCAGAACACCAAAATTTTAAAATTTCACTAAAAATTCACAAAACCCGAAAAATCCCGAAAATCAGGGCGTTACAACTCTACCCCCCTTAAAGAAATTTCGTCCACGAAATTTACCTGATCCAAATAACTGAGGGTATTGTTGACGCATAGTCTCCTCTGGCTCCCAAGTAGCTTCTTCTCTACCATGATTACGCCATAGCACCTTTACCAAAGGAACAGACTTCCTCCTTAAGACTTTGACATCACGATCTAAGATCTCCACAGGTTCCTCCTCGAAAGTCAAATCAGCATTTACTGTAATCTCCTCTACTGGTACAATATGCGAAGGGTCCGATCGATACCGTCTTAGCATAGACACGTGAAAAACGTCATGGATATGATCCAACTCTGGTGGCAACTCCAACTGATAGGCTACTGGCCCAATCCGCTTAAGAATCCGATAAGGCCCAATAAACCGCGGACTTAGCTTGCCCTTTTTACCAAATCTCAAGATCTTCTTCCACGGCGACACCTTTAGGAACGCCATATCCCCAACAGCGAACTCAATCTCCTTACGCTTAAGGTCAGCATATGACTTCTGCCGATCAGACGCCTCCTTTAACCGATCTCGAATCAGCTTAACTTTACTTTCGGTATCTGCTACCAACTCTGGTCCAAGAACTCTACGTTCTCCCAACTCTGTCCAACAAGTAGGAGTGCGACATCTCCGTCCATAAAGTGCCTCATATGGAGCCATCTGAATACTTGCTTGATAACTGTTGTTGTATGCAAATTCTGCCAACGGTAAATAATCTTCCCAACTACCACGAAAATCAATGATACATCCTCTTAACATGTCTTCCAACACTTGAATGACCCTTTCAGACTGACCATCTGTCTGAGGGTGAAATGCAGTACTGAAGTCCAATCGCGTACCTAACGCCTCATGCAACTTCTTCCAGAATCGAGATGTAAATCTAGGATCTCGATCAGAAATTATCGAAACTGGCACCCCATGCAAACGCACTATCTCTGCTACATACAGCTTGGCCAACTTCTGAAGTGAGTAATCAGTTCTAACTGGTATAAAATGAGCAGACTTCGTCAATCTATCCACAACTACCCAAACAGAGTCCTTCTTTGAAGGTGTCAAAGGCAAGCCACTCACAAAATCCATCGTTACTCTTTCCCATTTCCACTGCGGAATCTTTACTGGCTGCAACAATCCAGACGGCAGTTGGTGCTCAGCTTTAACTTGCTGACACGTCAAACATTTCCCAACGAAATCAGTCACCTCTCGCTTAAGTCCAGGCCACCAGTACCCTTCTCGCAAATCCCTATACAACTTATTACCTCCAGGGTGCATAGCATAGGCTCCACCGTGAGCCTCACTCAATATCAACTTCCTCAAGTCAGAATCCTTAGGAATACAGACTTTTCCTCGAAAGCATAGGACTCCATCAGAATTCAGTCCAAAATCCTCACTCTTACCCTCCTTGACTTGTTGAAATCGAGGAGTCAACGAATCATCCTTCCACTGCAATTCTTTAATCCTCTCGGTCCAAGTCGGTCTCACTTGCAGTTTGGCCAGCAAACTCCCATCATCATACAAACTTAAACGAGCGAACATCGCCTTTAACTCAGTAACAGTCCTTCGGCTCAGTGCATCAGCCACAACATTAGCCTTGCCAGGGTGATACTCAATCGAATAGTCATAGTCCTTAAGCAACTCTATCCATCTCCGTTGCCTAAGGTTCAACTCCTTCTGAGTTAACAGATATTTGAGACTTTTGTGGTCAGTGTATATAATACACTTTTCCCCATAAAGGTAGTGTCTCCAGATTTTCAATGCAAATACCACCGCTGCCAACTCCAAATCATGCGTAGGGTAATTCACCTCGTGAGGCTTAAGCTGTCGCGAAGCATAGGCAACCACCTTACCCTCTTGCATCAGTACACAACCTAATCCCACATGCGAAGCATCGCTATAAACTGTAAAGTCCTTCCCAGATTCCGGCTGAATCAACACTGGCGCCTCGGTCAACAGCTTTTTCAGGTTGTCAAAAGCTTCTTGCTGCCTCTCAGTCCAATTAAAGGGTACTCCCTTCCTTAACAATTTCGTTAATGGAGCCGCGATGATAGAGAACCCCTCAACAAACCTTCTATAATAGCCTGCCAAACCCAGAAAACTACGAATTTCTGTCACCGTCCTAGGCGGCTTCCAATCCAGAACTGCCTCAATATTGCGAGGATCTACCCTAATTCCCTTAGCAGAAACAACATGACCCAGAAAAGTCACTTCTCGAAGCCAGAATTCGCACTTACTAAATTTCGCATACAATTGCTTTTCTCTTAGAGTCCGCAGAACGATTCGAAGATGCTCATCATGCTTCTTCTCTGTTTCCGAATACACCAATATATCGTCAATAAAGTCGACCACAAAACGATCCAAGTATGGCTGAAATACTCGGTTCATTAAATCCATAAAAGCTGCTGGTGCATTCGTCAATCCAAAGGGCATAACCAAGAACTCGTAGTGACCATAACGAGTTCTGAATGCTGTCTTATGCACATCCACCTCTTTTACCCTTAACTGATGATACCCAGATCGAAGGTCGATCTTGGAAAACACTGAAGCTCCTTTAAGCTGGTCAAATAGATCGTTGATTCTTGGCAGAGGATACTTATTCTTTATCGTCAGTTTGTTCAACTGGCGATAATCGATACAAATACGCATCGTACCGTCCTTCTTTTTCACAAACAGCACCGGTGCTCCCCACGGAGACACACTCGGTCTAATGAAGCCCCTATCTAACAACTCTTGAATCTGGGCTTTCAATTCCACTAGCTCCTTTGGTGCCATTCTGTAAGGCGCAATGGACACTGGAGCTGTTCCAGGCAACAGATCAATCCCAAATTCCACTTCTCGGTTAGGAGGTAGTCCAGGTAGCTCCTCAGGAAATACATCTTGAAATTCATTAACAGTCCTCACTGTCTCCACGGTCACCCCTTCGGGTTCAGTTTGACTTACAAACGCTAAGTATGCTTCACAACCTTTGCGCATCAACCTTTCAGCCCTTAAGGCAGAAACCACATTGGACAAATAGTCCCTTCGTTCACCAATAACCATCACCTCCTCACCTTCGGTTGTTCTTAATACCATTCTTTTGGCCGCGCAATCCAACGTTGCCTTGTGCTTGGTTAACCAGTCCATGCCCAGAATCAAGTCAAATTCTCCAAAAGGTAACTCCATCAAGTCTCCCAGAAAGATCCTACCTTGAGTCTCTAAAGGCACATCTCTAAAGAGTTTATCTACCCTAACAGAGTGACCTAAAGGACTAATCACAGTTACCCCACTCATAGTCTCCTCAGAATGCACACCCAACGACCCAGAAATTTCACAAGCAACATACGAATGAGTCGAACCCACATCAATTAAAGCAGTATATGGTGTATGATCTATTAAGAACGTACCAGTTATAACATCAGGTGCATCACCCTCCTCGCGGCGGCAAGCAGCATACACTAAGGCTGGCTGACGAGCCTCAGCATTTCCAGCACCCCTGCCAGGTGCTCCACGACCACGTCCATTACCGTTGCCTCCTCTACCTTGACCATGGCCCCTTGGCGGTGGCAGTCCCCCACGCGCAGGCTGAGCAACTCTCTGATCAACAGCTTGAGCCTGAGCTGGCTTCTGTGGGCAATCCTTAACCTGATGGTCCTTAGACCCACAACGAAAACAAGCTCCACTGCGTTTCCAGCATTCTCCTCGATGAACTCTGCCACAGTCTCCACAAGCCTATGGTCTAACAACATTCACTGGCATAGCTCGCACTGGTTCTTCTACTCTAGCCCTCTTAAAATTCCAGTTTGCAGCTCCCGATACTCCAGAGTCTCTTTTAAAACGGTTGCGATCCCTATCGCGATTCCGCCTTTCAGCTTGCTTCACTTCCTCGGCTATCTTAGCCTTCTCCACCAGTGCAGCAAAGTCGCGCTCCCTCTGCGGCGCTATCAATACTCTCAGCTCATCTCTGAGGCCATCCTCGAACCGAACACTACGCTCATACTCGGTGGAAACAATGCCACTAGCATACCGGCTTAATCGCAGAAATTCTGCCTCATATTCAGCCACAGTCTTACTACCCTGGGTCAGGTTCAGAAATTCCTTCCTTCGTGCATCCACATAACTAGCCCCAACATATTTCGCCTTGAAAGACTGCTTGAACAATTCCCAAGTTACCCTCTCAGCTGGGGTACCCTCTCTTACGGTGATCCACCATTGATATGCCTCGTCCCTCAGCAACGATACCGCTCCTTTCAGCTTCTGCTCCACTGAGCAGTCCAAGTCGTCCATAATTCGCTCTGTGGCTTCCAACCAGTACTCAGCCACATTTGGGGCCACTCCAGATATGCCCCTAAAAATTTCCGCTCCATTTGCCCGGAGTCGCTCAGAAATGGACCCCCTATTCACAGGCCCAACATTAGCTCCGGCCACCATTTCCAGAATTCTCAGCATGGCCTGGGATAAGGCGTCGTCCCCTGCGGCCCGATCGTACGGCCCATTTTCCTCCACTGGTGGTCGTGCCTCTCCTGCTGGCCTATGCTCAGAAGACGATGATCCAGCTTGCGCACTAACTCGGCCTCGTCCACGGCCTCGTCCCCGAGTAGCTCTTGTACTCATATCGATTATCTGTTTTACGAATTTTATGCCATCAGTTAATGTTTCAGTTGTTTATTACAGAATATCTTATGAACAGATAAAATTTTAGAGTTTGTGTTCGCGCGATCGTAGCCTAGCTACTGTCCCAGTTTCCTAGGGTTTAGTTTACCCTACAGTTTCAGTTTTATGGCCTTAATACTACCTCACCTATAGCATCACATCCAAGGCTCAGTACTATCTACAGCTTTATTTTCAGTACAGTATAGAAGTTAAGGCAGAAAATACTTACAACTTGGTGCCGGGGATTCAGTGTGCCACCTCTCGAAGTACCAGATTTCAATAAAATCTTAGACCTAAAAATAATTTTTTAAACATATTTTAGAAAAGACAAGTTAAAAGAAATCACTTCGAAAACAAAAATTCTTTCAGAAAATCTGGTTTTCCAAAAATACCTTTTATGAGCTTAAAAATTTTGAAAACCCCTTTTTGGACCCGATCCACAGCCGAGTTGTTGCAACCAGGCTCTGATACCACTAAATGTAACACCCCGAACCCGGCCCAGACGTTATGGCCATGTCCGGTGGGCTACATCACCTATACTATCCTACGCCGCCTTATTTACTAAGTCCGATGGTATGTTTTGGAAAGCAACGCTTGATTTTCTATTTTGAAAATCCCCGTTTTAATGACTACTCAACTTAATCTCTATTTCATTTTGTTAAGCGGTTCACTTTAACCTTATTATCTTACTTAGTCTCTTGTAATAACATGTTGGTTAAGAAAACATTTGTTTAATTTTCGAAAACAGTGCGTAATTATGGATGAAATAGAATAGTTGAAAGTCCCAAGTAAAAACAGATAAAGTGGCCTTATTACACCCCATAGCAAAATAAAACCAATAGTAAAAATAATTAAATTAATAAACCAATTAAAATACGAGTTCGGTCTTCGTGGCCACTCTGAATCCCTCCCAGCAACCAAGTCACGATCTAGGGCTCACCTGCAAGGATGGAAAGAGAGGGGTGAGTTTGGGAAAACTCAGTGTGTGCAGAACCCATCCAAAGCCCACATCGGCTCGAGCCCACTAGACCTGAGCCCTAGCCAGTTTCAGTCAAATACTGGGCTGAAGCCCTATTCAGATTACAGATATTGGACCGAAGCCCTATTCAGATAACAGTTTGGCCCATAGGCCCATAACAGTACAGTACAGTATAACAGTATGAATGCAACCCAATTGGGGAGACTACTCAACCCACCAACCGCTACACACCACCCGTACCAGCCAACACACCATGTGGGGAATAACTCGACCCACCCAGCCCACACACCACAGTTGCAGCATGGCTGCTCAGATAAACAGTATACGAGGCAAAGCCCCATTCAGTAACAATACGAGGCATAGCCCCTTTCAGTAACGTGGCAGTGCCACTCACACTTCCTCCAATATCAAACCCAAACCCCATGCATCAAACATACATACATCATGATATGCAGTAACAATAATAGTCATGTCAAACAATTCAGTCGGTTTTTAGCCCTAGGGGTATAACGGTAATTTTCTACCTAAGGGCAAAATAGTAATTTCTCACCCTAAGGGTATTACAGTAATTTTGCTCTCATATTACAGTTTTTATGCTTATTACAGTCTCTACTAATCCCATAGTCGTTACAGAAATTCGGTTAACACAGTTTAATTGTTTTAGCTCTTAAGCCCTAAAACCCCTAATGAGCCCTATTTCGTCAATTAGCCCATTAGGCCCGTTTAGTCCAAATTTCATATTCAGTTACCTTGTTTTAGCTGTTCTTACGCCTACAGTTCATTTTATTACCCTTAAACCCATTTTTACCTAAATGGGCCCAAATTGCCCATTGGGCCCATACTCGGCCCACCGAGGCCCCAACTTACCGTAACGCCCAAAATTTCGTGGCTAACTCCCCCTTCAGTACCGATTTTATATCCAAAGTTTCCCTACCAACTTGTGAGTGTTCGCACTCTCTCAAGCCCTCGAAATGCCCAATCTTCGGCATTTCGGCTTTTCGGCATTTGCCAACATGCACAATGAAGGGGTTCAGAATCACACACCTGTTTTGCGGTTTCACCAAAGAGATCTCCTATGCGACAGTTCCTACAACCCAAAATCTAATTGATTAATCAATAGATCTACGAAAAACCAAAGCTACAATCCTTTACCACATTCGGCCATACCCCTTAATGGCCTAAAAATCTTACCTTTACCGATCTAGATCGCTTTAGATCTAGATCTGATGATTCCGATGCCTTTACTGCCTCACTTGCTCGCCTCCTTTGCAACTATCACTCAAAGAACAAAGAAAAACACCACTTGATTTACTAAAAGTCCAAATCGGCAAAGTCCCCAACTTTAGGGACTTTCGGCTTTTCCAACACATGAAATATTGAACAGATCTGAGGTATTAAACACTTACCAATGGTTTCTCTTCGATTCCTACACAGATCTGATGCAAATCTGCCCCTTGAACGTTAGTAGAACCCTTAACTATGAGATCTGAAATTTTCGGCTATCTCCCTACACTAATGGTGATTTCGGCTTTTCAACTAGAGAAGAAGATGGCGATTTGAGCTGTGAGTTTGGGTGATGGTGTCGACAATGAAGTGGCTCAAGGGAATGTAGTAATCGGCCACAACAAGTGAAAGGAATAGGGGTAATTCGGCTTACAAGAAATTGGCAAAAAAAGAAAGCAGTTTTCGGGACTTCTGGCACTTTGAGCAATCGGCTATGGCTATTTTTGGAGGGATAGAATCGAAAGAAATTGCAGATCTGAGTATGATAGAGTGTTCGGCTAAGGGGAAGATCAACAGAGTAAAAAGAAAAGAAGAAAAGTAATGATAGAGAGGAAGAAGAAGAAGAAATCGGCTAGATACTCTTAGGGAGGCCAATTTCGGCTTTTTTGACTGAAAAGAGAATAATAACACCTAAGGTGGCTAACCCTAACTCTCATGACAGAAAATAGAAAAAGACAAAACCCTAATAATTCCCCTAAAACAATCGGCCCAAGTCCCTGAAGCCCCTTGCCGAATTCCCACTTAAATTAGGCTTATGCTTTAAAAATTAAAAAAAACAATATGCTTACCTTATAACTCGAACCCTTGTCCTTGCATACCCACTTAGGCGCCACTTTTTTTAGGAGCTTAGTGGCGCCACCTTGCCACTCTACCAAGGCTCCCTTTGTGACATATTTTACACGATTTTTCTTAAAGGCCCACTTAACCAAGTCCCCTTTCACTTGAAAAATCCAACTTAAGATTTTACCGGGTTTTAACTTAAGCTTGGGCCTTCTAAAGGCCCACTAACACATGTACATACATTTTCAACCTTCAGAACACCAAAATTTTAAAATTTCACTAAAAATTCACAAAACCCGAAAAATCCCGAAAATCAGGGCGTTACATGTTTCCCATAAATGCAGTGCTCGCAGAAATCTAGCTTTCCAACTCCGGTGCCTGTGAAAAAACCTCTTTTACTTAGAATTGTCATACATTTTTCACTCATATGATTGAGTCGCATGTTCCATAACTGAGTTGATTCAGGATTCATAAAAAAGGGTTTTGTCTCATTGTGACATCTGCATCGATTAGTGTTGAGCTTTGTAGAATGTATAAGTTGTCGATTTTCTGTCCTCTCATCAAAACAAGAGCTCTACAAGATACTTTGATGACGTTTGACTTGATGACGATCCTACAATCATTTGAGTCTAAGATACCTAAGGAGATTAGATTCTTCTTCAAATCAGGCACATGCTTAACATTTGACAGTGTCATCATAATTCCGTTGTGCATCCTAATTTAAACCGTACCAATACCAATTATCTTATAGGGTGAATTATTCCCTATAAGCATAATCCACCTCCAACTGGACTATACGTGGAGAACCAATCCCTGTTGGGACAAATATGGTAAGAACATCCTGAATCCAGGATCCACTCTGATGTAAGCTTAGACCTTTCAATTGTAAACACCAATAACAAACCATCTCCTTTGTCCTCGACTATAATAGCCCGATTTTGGGCCTAGTCAGAACAGTGGTTTCGGGACCACAAATCTGACGAGGGGAAAATTTATTTTTATTATATTTTTATGGTCTAAAATTTTACAAAATTCTTTTGTGAAAATTTCGTACGAAAATTTTGACGTTTGGGCACTCAATTTAGTCAAAAGGACTAAATTGTAAAAAGTGAAAAAGTTGAGTTCTATATGTTAGAGGTGTCCAATTGCTATGAGCTTTTAAATTAGAGGTCCTTGAATGGTAATTAGACCATTGGTTAATTTTTTGGGCAAAAATAGACATGAAATAGGTGAAATAGAATATTTTTAAGTTAGGGACATTTTGGTAATTTAGTAATTAAAATGAATTAAAAATAAAATTAAAAGCCAATTTTGGCTCATCTTTTACCCCAAGGCAGAAACTTGCATGGAGAAGACATAGCTAGGGTTTTTCAAGCTTCTAAGCTCGATTGCAAGTCCATTCTAGCCCCGTTTTTAATGGTTTTTACATTTTTGAAATCCTCGTAACAAGATCTATCTATTTCTAACACTAATTTGAGATATGATTAAAGTCTAGGGTTTTGACCCATGATGAATATGTGTGTATTTTTTTTGTTTAAGGATAGAAAATGCATGTTTATGGTTAGAGAAACGACTTTTACTAAGTGATTTTCAGTGAAAATGCATAAAAGGACTAGTTTGTAACAAGTTGTAAAATGTGTGTAGGTGTGTGAATAAATGCAAATTGTGGACTGCTGTAGTTATGAAGATGGTTCGGCTAGGCTTAAAATGCAAAGAAATTGAATAAAAAATATTTTACAAGCCGAGGGGAAAGTGTATAATTTTTGCCAAAATGTGATTTTGAACTGATTTGAATAGTATGTTGATTAAACAAGTCAAATGTGATATTATAGATCAATAAAATTGAGGTTTGGGCCTAGAACGGGGGAAAAACAAAGTATGTGAAATTAGGCTCATTTCACTGATTTGGTGCCGAGGTAAGTTTGTATGTAAATAATGCATTGTTTTATTTACCTTTAATATTTTGATATATTTTATGATGTATGGCTGAATGTTGAATGATTATTTGATGTATTCGACAAAGTGGCAATAAGTGAGAAATTTCCTAGTTGAACCTTAAGAATATAAATGGATACAAGTGATATGCCACTAAGGATTTAAGTGAAATAAGTCCATGGCACCTAAGTGAAATAAGTCCATGGCATTGTACTAAGTGAAATAAATCCATGGCATCTAAGTGAAATAAGTCCATGGTATTATGTTAAGTGAAATAAGTCCATGGCACCTAAGTGAAATAAGTCCATGGCATTGTGCTAAGTGAAATAAATCCATGGCACCTAAGTGAAATAAGTCCATGGTATTGTGCTAAGTGAAACAAGTCCATGGCATCTAAGTGAAATAAGTCCATGTCATTGTGTTAAATGTGATTATCTCGAGAATGAGCCTATGTGAAACTTTGTGAAATGAAGTAGCTCTGGCTACTAGTGTGGCACTATTTGAGATATCTTGAGGTATCCATTAATATTCCAATGTGTTCAACGGGAAATCACTAAGTGTAAACAAATATGAATGAGTGATGAATAAGTGTAGGTATGTGTGTGTAAACTTATGAGCAATATGCTCAACATATGACCAAACTTTGGTAAGGTTGATATGGGTAAGTGTTACTATGAAAGTTAATACAAAGAAATTTATGAAAGAGTAAAACTAGTAATGAAATAGTTTTGTACAGCAACAATTGTATGACTTTGAAAAATCACCAAAAATGGTAGAAATCGATTTAGAAGTTGAATAAGATATGAAATTAAATATTATTAAGTCTAATTTCATATAAAAGAAACGGTGTAAGAAAAGAATTTCATATTATGAAATATTTGAATTTTAGTGAGACAATGTTAGAATGTTTTTAGAATCCCCTGTTCTAACTTGGGAAAATCACTAAAAATTGTAAAAAAATAATTATGGGATATAATTTATATTCTTAAATTCATTAATGAGTATAATTTCAAGGGAAACAAACGAGAACATCATCCAAATTCTATATAATGAGATAACTAACTTTAGTGAAGAGGGGTCAGAATAGTCAAACAATGAAATAGGGGAGAATTTAAAGAATAAACTGTACTTATTGGCTAAGTTAAAAATTCTAAAAATTTTATGGTAAGAAGATATGTGAGTCTAGTTTCAGGGAAAATTAGTGGATCTAAATTTAGAGATCTGTAGCTCCAGATATAATAAATTTAGTGACTATGACTCGAGTGAATTGCTTGAGATGAACATGAGTAAAAAGTGGGACTATGTGCAATTATGATTATATTATTTTGAGGACATATTGTAAAGAGTTATAAAAGCATGTTAATGAATTCCTTATTATTTGAATACTTACTAAGCTATAATGCTTACTCCCTTCCTTTCCTCTTTCCTATAGTGTCATAGATGCTAGCTTAAGTTGGAGGTCATCGGAAACTCAATCACATTATCAAGCTATTGGTCGATATAAAAAGGTTTTCAAGCATTTATAAGTCCATGGTATGTATAGTGACTTGGTTAACTATTTACATGTTATTATGAGTTGGCCTAAAATATTGGCCTATGCTATTTGAAGGTCTTTGTTGTATAAGGCCAGATAATGTGGCTATTATTGGTTATGTTATAAGCTAAAATGATGCAATTCATGAATGAGCATGCTTGCATATGTATGTGGATGGATTAGTGCATGATGTTGATGTGATAAATGTGGCATAAGAGTGGTTGTGTAAGTTGTATGTGGTTATTGGCAAAGTGAGTGAGATATTGTGCACGAGGAAGGTGTCATTGGAATGATGAACTTATGTCTTAAATGTGACCAATTGAGTGTCTAATAATGCCATGTTATGTGTGAAAGGAAATTGGTATAAGTGTGTAAGTGTGTCAAGGCGGCAAAGGACTTGGTAAATAACCTTTATTTTGTCCACACGGGTAGAAACACATGCATGTGTCTAAGCCGTGTGTGACACACAGCCTGCCCACAAGGGCATGTTCCAATCCACACGGGTGTGTGCCCTATTTTGTCATGAAAAATTTTTGGTGTTCTCAAAAGTTCTCGGTTTAGTCTCGGACCGTTCCTGAAGTATATTTTGGGTTTCGTAGACCCATTTAAGGGGCTTTATGGTAAAATAGGAATAGTTTTAATTTAAATGAAATTTTATGACTCGATTTAGTACGTGTACATCTGTTCGTGTTTCGGTAATGCCTTGTATCCTATTTCGGCGCTGAACACGGGTAAAGGGTGTTACATCGACAACACTGGCGTCGGCTATATCAGCCTTCTACTTCCCATTTTTTCCATTTTTGACAACCCTCTTGTTCTTATTTTGGAGTTTATAACATTCTACCTTAATATGACCTATCTTTTTGAAATAGCCATAGGTCTTATCTCGGTTCCTTGACCTCGATTTTGACCTAGATCTTCTTTGACCCAAATCCTTAAACCGTCATCTTCCTCTATTAACCAAAACTAAGGCTTGCCCATCTGACTTGTTCTTCGAACCTATATCATTGTCAAGTTTATCCTTGCTCAATAACTTTCCCTTCATGTCTTCAAATGAGAGTCTCTCTCTACCATAAATCAGAGTTTTCTTAAAAGTTTTACATGAAGGGGGTAAAGAACACAGCAATAGCTAGTTTGATCTTCATCATCTATGTTGGCCTTGACATTCTACAAGTCATTTAGGAGAGTAATAAATTCATTGATGTAAGCTCTAATTGATTCACCTTTGACCATAAGAAACGTGTATAATTGTTGTTTTAATACCAAACAATTTAAGAGAGACTTTGTCATATAACAAGCTTCTAATTTATTCCATAAGGTATACACTATTTTCTTTGTGAGTACCTCCTTCGGCACGTTGTTTGTAAGACATAGCTGATTGCATATAATTTTTTCTCATTAAGCTCCTCCTATTTTGCCTGATTTGCATTCACGGGCTTTTACCCTATAACGATCTTTTTCAGACTGTTCTGAACTAGAATTACCATATTCAAACTTTCCATAAACTAAAATTTGTGATCTTATTGAATTTCTCGATATCGTATCTCATTGTCACCATCTCTGAATGGGTTGAATACAAGATCCAAACCAAGCTCTGATTCTAGTTTGCTGAGGATAAACTCGAATTTAGCAATGAACAAGAATGAATAAAGAAAATCGAGCACAAATATTTATGTGGAAAAACTCCTCTAAAAAGGATAAAAAACTACGTGAAAAGAAAACTTCACTAAAGCGACAAATAATCGAAGAAGAGTACAAGATGTAAGAAAAACAAAACAAACCTCTAAATCCCGAAAAAATACAAAGTTCTCTGGCTAAAACACAAAATTCCCTTAAACTCTGTTTTGTTGTGTTGTTGAATCAATCTTTTGATGCGAAGTAGGATGACAACCCAAGCACCCTACCCTGGTTACTCAGTCAGTCACGTTTTTAAGCTACACTCATAATCACGGAGACATTATTATTTATTATTATCATTAAACGAAATTTTATTTTGGAGGACTTAGGAAAAACAATCAAGTGTCAAGAATAAGTTTCAGTAACCACCTAATAACCATGAACATAATTTTAGCATGCAATTATATTAAGTGTCCTCTTTGCATTTAGACTTAATCAATTTTACTATAAGCAAGATAGGGTTAACTCCATTAATCATACTTATTTTAGCCTAATAGAAATAAAACAGTGGAGACAAAATCAAACTAGCAAAATCATAACTAACTTAGTAGACAAGAATTATGCTCATAGGTCAAATAGTAGGCAATTCCTGATTAAAATCTTAAGCATGAAAAGAGGCAGAATATTCTATAGAAATAAATATGGGCAAAAATGAGCATAAGGCAGTAGCAACAGTAACACAACAATAAAAACATCAAATAAAATGACAAAAATAATGAGGAATGCCTCCCTTTACTTAAAATCCTTGTTTTGGATGTGAAAAAAAGGAAAACAGATATGTAAAAGAAAAAAGGTTTTAGGAAAACTCCCCATGTAATCACTGTCGTTCATGCATAGCTGTAAGGAGGAGAAGGTTTGGCGTCTTGGAGGAAAGGAAGGAGTGTTCGGCTAAGTTGACGTGTTGGAGGATTTGGCAGTGGCACGTGTTCTAGTCCTAACCATGGTGGTGGGAAAAATTAGTGGTGGGGGTGAGGGAAAAGGGGAACGGTGATTGGAAGGTTATTTGGGTGAAAAATAGGGAAAAGTTTAGGGTTTGAAGGTGTAGAAGAAAAGGTGTTTGGCTGTAGGGTGGGTGTTTGGATACAAGTTCTGCTTAAGTGTAAAGCAAGGATGTGCTATTCCTACTTGAAATAGGGATAGAATAAGGGATGTTTTGAAAGCATACCAATTCTTGAGTTTTTTCCTCACTGGTTTACCTAGATAGAAGAAGAGAAATTTATTAATATCCAAACAAAATAAGGCAATAAAATAAAATAAAATAAAATAAAATAAAATAATAATAATAAAAGAAAAAGAAAAAGAAAAAAATAAAAATAAAAATTGGGTTGCCTCCCAACAAGCGCTTGTTTAATGTTGTGAGCTTGACGCCTCAACTAGTATTGGGGTTGTTCCAACTGAATTCTTTCGTTTGTATGGGCTTGGAAATTCTCCTTTTCTACCACATCCACCATATTTGGGTTCAATAGTTCTAGTGTGTAACAACCTTGTTTTAGCTCAATCGGAACAATGGTTTTTGAACCACAAATCTGAGGTTGTAAAATTATTTTAATATTATTTTTGATGTTAACTACATGTGATTATATATGTGTAAAAGTTTCGTGAAGTAATTTTAGCGTTTGAGTGCTTAATTTGGTAAAAGGACTAAATCGCGTAAAATGCAAAAGTTGCATTCTATTTCTTTAAGTGCTTAATTACTATGATTAATTAAATGGGGAGTCCTTATGAACTTTTACACACAACATTAAATTTATTTCATACGAGCTTACTAAGCTTTATAGCTTACTTGGTGTATTTTTCTATGTTTTATAGTGAATCGAAGCTAGCTCGAATCCAGGGATCGTCGGGAACATCATCACACTATGAACATCTTTTTGATACCTGTTAAAGTTGTAAATATTGTGACAGCCCTAATTTGACCCCGGTCGGAATGTGGTTTCGGAACCACAAAACCGAATTATAAAATTTATTGGAATGTTAAATTGCATGTCTATTTATATGTGTAATTGTATGTGTGCAACTTTGGTCTATTGATTTTTGACTTTTAGAAGTGAATTTTAATTAAAGGACTTATGTGTGAAATAGTAAGAATATGTGTGGTCAATTCAAAAAGGGGCAAGATGATGCATGCAACAAAAGTTGGGAGTTGCATGTCAAATTTGCCAATTCTAAACCTAAGTGGCCGGCCATAATGATTAAATGGCACTAATATTTATATTTTATATTATAAATAATAATAACATAATGGTTAAATAAAGGAAATAAAAGAATTAAAAAAGATAATGGTTGTTCATCTTAGGACAAAAATTCAAAGAAGGAGAAGAGAAAAATTTAGCTAAGGCATTCGGTCAAGAAGGTTCAAAAATCTAAGGTATGTTTGATACATTAAATGAAATTAATCTATGCTTTGAGTTGTTTAGTAAATTCCCTTCTTGATACATGATGAAATTTTGAAAGAGAAGGTGTTGTGAGCATTCGGTTAAGCTAAGAATGTATAAATGAAATCTTTGTTTTTGTTATTCAATTGAGAAGAGATGATTAAAGGAAGATTAGTTTGTTAAAAGTGCTTGTGGATAGGTTAGATTGCCCTTGAGAAAATTGGCTATCATGGTTAGATTGTCGAATATGTGTTGGATGATTCTTTGAAGGTGTTTTGGTGATTATGCTTCGGTCATTGATGCTAAATTGTTTATATAGTATGCTTTAAAATGGTGTTAAAAATTTTATTATAAAAAGAGCAAATGCCGAATGTGAAATTTGCTCAAATGTTTAGCTAAATTTTGAATATGTTTAAGCTATTGTCGAATGTGCCTTGATGCTTGAAAAATGAGCTTGAGGATTTATAAATTGAGTTTGATAGTCTTTGGGATTTAAAAAAAAAATAAAGTTTTGGTATATATATATATATATATATACACATTTGTATTGCCGAATCTAGAACTAAGATGTTATATAATAAACATTCGGCCTTGGACTATTAAATTGTTGTTAAATGGTTTGAATAGCATGAAAGTAAATTAATGGTACATAATTATGTGGTAAAGGGAGTAATGAGCCATATGAGGTTGAAATTTGTTTAAGTGAACTATATAGATATGTTTTGTGTATTCGGCTATAAGGATAAATTATATATAGGGGAGTATGAAATTAATGTATGAGCAATGTGTGTGTTGTGGTGGATATACATATATGTGATTAAATTGTGGGTAATTGCCGAATGACCTATTGGTTAATGAATAAGATAAGTTGTTCACATTTTGAAGTCTTCGAATGCTTGAATTAGAAAATAAATGGAAATTAACTATGAGATTTTTGTAGTAGATGCCGAATGTGGGGTTAAGAAGTCACTTGAGAAACATATGTATATTTGATAAGTATACTTATCTTGTGATTCAGTAGTAAGCCTATTATGTTAGTTGTTAAGTATATATGTGCCTTTGTTGAGAAACATATTCGGCTATGTGAACTTTTGTGTGTGAATGTGAAGTTTAAATGGTTAGCAGTGAGACAAGTAACATACCTTGATAAAATGCTTGGCTAGTTGTTTTAACACTAAGTTATGTTTGTTTAATCTAAGCTCAAGAGCATAGAGGGGCAATTTTGGATAAAGGGAAAACTAAAGTGACTGAATAGATGACCGTAGTTGTTCAGAAACACATGAGGTAAGTTCTTGAGTGCTTAAATTAAAATGCTTATGTTAAATTATAGAAGAAATGAAATGAACCTCTATAAAATGAGCAAGGCATGACAATTTCCGAATGTAAATTGATAAAGTAGTATATGTGATTGATAAAGTTTTGATATATGTTATATGCAAATGTAAGTGAAAATAAGTGTGGAAGTGTGATAAAAAGAATGAAGGATGGATTTGATAGTATAAGCCGAATGTGGCATAAATAGTTCAATGAGAATTTTGAATATGGAATGAGTACCGAATGTACTATGGGATGAATTATGGTTTAATGTTATATAGTGAATGGAACTGCTAATGTGATTGGGAAATTGAAGAAAGAAAATTGAGACTTTAGTAAGTTTTAAGTGTTTAAACATAAGTATTAGTGAATGTGTTATGCTATTCCTTGATACTCAAATATCTTGTTTTATATATATGTATTACCGAATGATACATGCATATGGAATAAAAACTATATAGTTGACATGAGTAAATTATCAAATGGTGAGTATGATATCGAAATGCCATAATAGTTGTGCTTATTTGCCGAATGGCTAATGTGAAATGTGTAATAGATATGTTTATGTGACATGGCTGATTGGTCTTATGAAAAGAAGTTAAAGTGGTTGAATAGCCAATCCTTGACTGTTCGTGAATATTGAAGTAAGTTCGAGTAAATAAATTTAGAATAAGTTAAATATTTATATATAGACATACCTACCGTGAGAACCAAAATATAAATATGTTTGTACATATAGCCGTTTTTAATTAAATGATATATGTCAATAAAAGTGATGTGTTGCTTGGTTCATAAGAGCTTTGCGAAAGTTGCATATGAAGAATTGATAAATAACTATAGTGAAAGGTGTGCTTTATTTATTTGTATAGTGAGGCAGAATGGTTAATTAGAATTTTAATATGGCCGAGTGATTTCTTAAATGAAAGCAAAGTATATGATGTATTAGCAAGTGATGATAAAAGCCTTATCTTATATATGTGCTTGTGTATGTGGTATGGCTGAAAAGACAAATGTAAAACGCACTTATACTATATGTGTATAAAATGTGACCAGATGACCAATTGTGAAACATGTGTATTATTAGGCCTTTGATAAGGCCAAAGTTAGTAAAAAGCTAATGAAATGAATTGCTGGTAATATATCCGGGTTTAAAGTCCCGCAGGTTTTCGAACTGGTGATAAATACAGGTTCTTGAACTTAGCAGACTAAATGCTGTCAAATTATTTCAAACTAAAGATTATTGGCATACTTACAAGGTAATGATGAAATTTGTTACATGAAAATCTATCAAGTTGAGTTGTATTCGGCTAGATGTGCAAATACAAGGTAAGGATTATATTCTGTCATCTTATGTATATGTGGCAAGGGACATGTTTGGTTCTTGATGTACCTATTCGGTAATGTAAAACTTGTCACGCTGAAATACTCGAAGATATTGATGTGATAATTACTTACCATGTGAATCCAGCTTCGGTTGATTTATGAATGTGCTTTGGGAATCAATCATGAAATGGTTATATGTTATGCTAAATGAGTAGTGACTCTATGAAATTATTCATGAAAGATTATGATATGAGTATGTGATTCCAAATATGGAAATCGAATGTGGTTATAGTATTATGTTCTAGTTGGATTGATTTAATTAGAAGTAGCAATGAAGCTTTTAGATGCGAAAGACTATATGAACACATATTTGGATGAAATAGATAAATTTTATGTGCATGCATGAGGTTTGAACTATTTGACTGAATGGTGAAATCTCTTGATATTGTTTAAATGTGATTTGTGCAAGATCTAAGACGATGAGACTCAGTAATGAACAGCAATTAAAGATGTTCAGTGCATTAAGTTAGCTAGGTATGTGACATGGACTCGCATATGGTTTTAATTTAGATTGGATCAAAAGCACATAAGGTAATGCATACGTGAATAAGTGTACGAATATACATGTGACTATGATACATGTGGCCAATATGTGATGTCATGAGAACATATTTGATTAAATAGTAATAAAGGTATTAGATTCAAGAGAAACTATATGCTAATGGTATCTTGTGTATTCGTGAATATTCAATCATCTTAGTCATATTTATGGAAGTATTTATGTGTTAGCTAGGCAATGTGTTATTCGAAATTATAATTCGATATGAAGCTCTAGATTGACTTCATCAAATAGAAGAAATAAATGGCAAGTGATGTTGAATGAAAACATTTTGTGACATTAAACTCAAGGCCAAAGAAATGTAAATTAAACTATGTGCAAATTTTAGTTAGGCATGTTCGGTCAAGTGAGACTATACTTAGATTTATGTATATGAGATAATTCAATTTGATTCAGCAAAGTTATTATTTTGCTTAAGATTTACTAAGCTTATGAAAGCTTACTCCGTTTGTTTCATGTTTCTATTTTATAGATCGTGGACTCTTACTACCAGCTCGGGGATCGTCAGCAGCTCATCACACTATCTACTATTGTGGTAACCAAACGATTTAGATTTAGCTTATGGCATGTATAGGATAGACTATAGGAGGATGATATCTTGACTATTGTGTATGAGCTATGCGAATATGACATCTTTTGGAAGTTTACTTTTATAAGTTATTAATTCGACCTTTGTTGTGTCTAGCAATTTTGTAAATGAATGATCTTTATTCAAGAAAATGTTCAAAATTTTACTGTTCTGATCTGTTTTCAAATTTCGGTAACGCCTCGTCCTATTCCGGCGACGGTTACGGGATAGGGGTGTTACAAATATGGTATATGGCATGTATAGGCTAAATGATATCTTGGTATGCATTTTTAATTATGAAAGCATTGCTATGTGATTTGGATTGTATATGTTAATGTATGAAGTATATGTTATGCCTTGTGAAAATGGCCATTTTGGTATGGTTGTTTTGTTGGTTAGATGGATAGATTATATAATGATATGTAATGGTGTTTAATGATTGTGAATGTCATGGTTTGGCATGGGATTTGATTGAAGAATTGATATGATCTTTGAGGTTCTATTTAGTAGTTAAATTGATGATAAAATGCATGTTGTTGGATCAAAGTAATGGATGATATTGGCTCATTGATTTGGTACTTTTTGAGTTGGCAAATGTGTTTAGTATTGGATGATAATTCTATAGCATGAAAATGTGCATATTTTGGTATGAATTTGGCTGGAAATTGTGTGTGAATTTTTACTTGTTTTGAGCTTGTAGGGTTGACCCTTTTGGGTGCCAAATTGGCCTTGTAAATGACCTATTTTTGTCCATACGGGAAGAGACATGGGTGTGTATCTTAGCAGTGTGCGACACACGATCATGGTACACGGCCGAGTGTCCCCTAGTGTGGCAATTCGAATTAAGTCAGTATGCTCCACATGGCCTCACACACGGGCATGTGACTGGCCGTGTGGCACAAGTCAGTATACCCTACAATTTTAGCTCAACCGAGCACACAACCTGGACACGTGAGTGTGAGGCCATTTTGAATAGGCACACGGGCTAGAGACACGAGTGTGTGACTGGCCGTGTGACTTAAGTCCGTATACCCTCTAGTTTTCACATGGCCAGGCACACGGGCGTGCGGTCAGTTGTGTGGTCAAGTTAGTATGTATGCCCTGTTTTCACACGGCCTGTGACACGGGCATGTCTAAAGCTGTGGAAGTCACACAGCCTGTTCACATGAGCGTGTGACCTCTATAACTTAGAAAAAATTGTAAGTTTCAAAAATTTTTGTATGTGATTGGTTTAGTCCTGAACCCTTCTTAAAGCATGTTTAAGGTCTCGTAGACCTTTTAAAGCGACAATGTAAGATTGTTGATTGATAATTTATTATGTTTGATTATTAAATACGAATTGTTGGCTAAATAATGTGACTTGTTCGGTATTACCTCGTAACCCTATTTTGACGACGGATTCGAGTTAGGGGTGTTACATTTTATTGGTATTAGAGCCAGGTTTAGTTCATTCGAGGACTAACGTAGCGTGTGAGAGTCTAACTATACATGCCACATATATAAATTACGATAGTGTGATGATTCCTAACAGTTTAAATTGCATTTTCATATAGTAATGGATCTCGAATGAGCTATATCTGACGATTATAAGTAGCCATGAGGGAAAGGTTAAGCAAGCCTTCTTTCAAATGATGAATGAGTGATTTACGGAGTTCGTACGAACGATTCCAGTTGCTCAATAACTTCCACCACTGTCTAATCCTCCACAAATACTTGTAATACCTTAAGCTATTGATCTAATACGTCTGAGTAAGCCTCCAATTGATAAAATTAGAAAATACGGGGCTGAAGAGTTTAGGGTCACTGTTGATAATGATGCAGAACGAGTTGAATTTTGGCTTAAGAATACTATTCGGGTGTTTGATGAGTTGTCTCTTACACCTGAGGAGTGCATTAAATGTGTCGTATCCATACTGAGAGACACTACATATTAGTGGTGGAACACATTAATATCTGTAGTGCCGAGGGAACAAGTTACCTGGGAGTTCTTTCAGACTGAGTTCAGAAAGAAATTCATAAGTCAGAGATTTCTTGATCAAAAGCACAAAGAGTTTCTAGAATTGAAACAGGGTTGGATGACTGTAACTAAGTACGAAAGAGAATTTGTACGGTTGAACAAATATGCCCGAGAATATGTTTCTACTGATAAGATTATGTGTAAGCGGTTCATTGATGGGTTGAACAAAGATATAAAGCTCTTAGGTTGAATTCTAGAGTTGAAAGAATTTATTGTTTTAGTTGAAAAGGCTTGTAAAGCCGAAGATCTCAGAAAAGAAAAGAGGAAAGTAAATTCAGAGGCTAGAGACACTAGAAAAAATCGACGAGTAAGTTGTATCAATCTTCATCAAAGAAATCCAGAGATTCGTATACTCGTCCTAATGCTTCAATTAGATATTCGAACAGGGATCATGTTAAACAATACTCAGGTTTTAAAGCTCAAACTACCACAATGTCGAGTGTTGGTAGTGTGAGAGATAATAAACCCAAATGTCAGCAGTGTGGGAGACGACATTTTGGAGAATGCTGGAACAAAAGTAATACAGCTTGTTACAAATGTGGATCATTGGATCATTTTATGCAAGATTGCCTAGAGTTGGTGGAAAAAGATAAAGTTTAGAGTACAAAATCGAGTAACACTACAGCTAGAGGAAGACCACCCAGGAATGTTAGTAATGTGAGTGGTAGTAAGAGAATGGCTAAAGATTCTGCTATGAGATCTGATGCTCGAGCACCTACTAGAGCTTACGCTATTCACGCTCGCGAAGAAGTGTCATCTCCAGATGTTATTACTAGTTCTTTCACTCTTTATGATACTAATGTGATTGTATTGATAGATCCAGGATCAAATCATTCGTATATATGTATGAACTTTGTAACGCCCCTCACCCGTAACCGTTGCCGGACACGGGTATGAGGAATTAACGAACATACACTCGCACAATCATTTGATTTCGACACATATATATCACATAAAATTTAAAACTTTTTCATTCATGCACATAACATCCACAGTATGGGCCTACGAGGCCCAAACGATACATTAGGTATGATCTAAGACCAAACTAGAACTTTTCGAACACTTATGAAAATTTGACTCAAACAGTGTCACACGCTCATGTGACTTAGGACACGCTCGTGTGGGCAGGCCATGTGATCACGCACGCCCGTGTCCTAGCCCATGTTAAAAACATCGAGCATTCTATTTATGACATCAGCGTACCATTAAGGGCACATGACCAAGTCACACGCCTGTGTGCTAGACCGTGTCCTCCACACGGCGGAGACACACGACCGTGTCTCTGCCCGTGTGGCCAACACTTAGGCTATTTTGAAAGCCTCTTTTTGTCACTCTTAGTCATTTACACTCAAATACATTTCATAGACACATATCATACCCTTAATTATTCCTAACTTAACTGTCAAATACGTATAATATACCCCACTACATCAAAGCATTTCCATATGCATGCATAAAATAAACTTACATACCCATAAACATTATGAGCCACATCTCATGGCCTTATACAGTGAAGTAACATAGGCCAATACATTTGGACAAATCATAAGAATACATGTTACCAATAACTGAAGCCTAATACATGCCACTCACTCGAAAGCAAATAAGGTTTATTAGTACCCCGACTTGATAAATTGATAGTGTGATGCTGCCTCCGACGATCTCCAACCTTGAGCTAACCTGACGGCACTAAGAGAAATGGAAATGAGGGTGTGAGCTTTATAGCTTAGTAAGTTGGCATATAATAAGCAATTTAATTAACAAGATATTTCCATTCCTCAAGGAGTATTCTTAAGAAAATAGAATCATTATTCACATAATTTTACTTTTTACTCATGTTCAGCTTAGCCTATTTTCTGAGTTACAGTCACTAAATTAATCATATCTTAAGCTATAGAGCTCAGAATTAAGTTCTATAAATATTCCCTGAAACTAGACTCATATATCTTCTGGTCATAAAATTTTTAAAATTTTTGGTATAGCCAATTAGTACAGTTTATTCATTAAATGTTCCTTTGTTTCGCTGTCTAGCAGACCTAATCTCTCTTCACTAAAAATTATTTATCTCATTATTCAGAATTTGGATAATGTTCCTATTTGTTTCTCTTAAATGTAGACTCATTAAGAATTTTAAGAATATATATTACACACCATAAACATTTTTATACAATTTTTAGTGATTTTCCAAATTTGGAATAGGGGATTTCGAAATCCATCTATAACCCTATCTCACAACAGTACAGATATTTCACAAATTGAGAATCATTTGCTTACTCTACTTCTTTTATGTGAAATTAGACTCAATGGGCTTTAATTTCATTTCTAAGTCAACTTCTAATTCAAGTACCACCATTTTTGGTGATTTTTCAAAAACACATGACTGCTATTATCCAAATTTGTTTTATTTTTAAGTTTCACTTTTTCATGCTTTCATTATAATAGCTTTAATGGTAGCACTTACCTCTTACAACCTTACCAAAGTTCGATCATATAACGAGCTTATTGCTCATAATATACATATTCATACCAGTACTTATTCAAGATTTCATATTCACACTTACACGTATAAATGCATCATTTCATCAAACACAATATTCACTTACACATTATTAACACACAGTCAAATCCTTTTTACATTCAATCACATTTTAGCATATCAATTCAATACCCATTGAACCATACAGAATGCTAAAGGATACACGAAAAAAGGCACAAAGTGTCACACATATTGTAGCCGAAGCTACCAATGGTATGCCGCCAAATCTATCGATGGTTTGTAGCCGAAGCTACCACTTATCACATATTAATAATGGCTCATTATTGAGCTATTCACGAGCCTACTCACACAAGCTGACGGTACAGTTGATTCTACTCAGTGTTGCTTACACAAGCTGATAGGTATCCGTAACAAATGTAGGATTACCTAGCCACCAGTAATCGAACTAAACCAGCATCCGGAATCACATATACAATTGATAACAGTCAATGATATCCTAGTGACATGTCACTCGTATCCTAAATGATTCATAAGGTTCAATATGCACTAATCACATATCTTATGACGATACAAAGTCAGAAATTCACATATATTCATAATTATTGAAAGCACTTTAAAACACAACATCTTAATGCATTTCCATGACACCTCGAATCATAGATATATTTTTAAATCAATACACAAACATGGAACATTAAACATTTAATTCAACATAATCCAATTAATACACTAATTTAGGTTTCAAATATAATTTACAACATTATTGCATTATTATTATCACACCAACTTACCTTGAATGCAAAAATGACTATTATTCTCGACTTAGCCCATAACCTCGTTCTTCCCCATTTTAAGCCTGAATTTTGTGTTTTCTTGATCTAACATATCAAAAAACTCATTTAACAATCACATTACTCACATTAGTTTAAAAATCACATTTAAAGTTTGTCAAAATTACACTTTTGCCTCTAGGCTCGTAAATAAATTTTTATTCAATTTTCTTATATTTTGGACTTAACTGAATCATTTTCGTAACTATGGTAGTCCCCAATTCCCATTACTTCACACATTTATGACCAATTTTAAAACTTTTACAATTTAGTCCTTTCAGACATTTTTTGTGATAGCCCGTTTTTGACCCTATTCGGAACAGTGGTTTCGGGACCATGAATCCGAGTAGTAAAAAAAAATTCGAATATTATTTTTTTCTGTGTTTTAATTGTGTGAACTTTGATGTGTTAAAGTTTCATGATTAATTTTGGGGATTTGGTGCTTAATTATTAAGAAAGGATTAATTTACATCAAATAACTTATATGTATGCTATCATGAAAATGTTTAAGTGACATGTTTCTTTAATATAAAGGACTTGAATGGCAAATAAGCCATTTAAGAAATTGGTGTACGGTAGTGGGAGTTAGTAAATATTATTATGTGCATGTTAATATTATAATATGAAAGGTGACTAAAAATAAATCAAAGAAAATGGGTGATAAAAACAAAGTAAGTGTATATATATCTACGGATAAAATTGGCCTTTAGATAGTGGAAAGGGAATGAATTTATATGGGTTAAATTAGTAATCCAATAAGTCTAATAATGGTTAAAGAAATAAAACATAAAATGCATGCATACATTTTCTTGTTTTTGCCGTTTTCATCAAGGGAAAAGAAAAGAAAAAGAACAAGGGCATTCGACTTTGACATGTTCTAATTAATGTATGATTTTGATGTTATTTGTTGTAAATTTGGTGAATTTGAGTTGAAATACAAGTTCTAGTCATAGCCCATGAGAAAATTTTGAATTTGGTTGTGATATGTGCATTTGGCCATGGATGCTTGTGTTTTATTTATGGAATTTTTGATGTTTTGTATTGAGGGTTGATGATAGATGAGTTTGAGCTTGGTAAACTTGGATTTTTATGGTTTAAATGAGAGTTGCATTCGGCTAATGTGGTTTATTGTAGGATTTTTGTTAAAAAAATTAGAAACCAATGCCTAAGTGTTAATCTATGCTTGTATGATTGCCGAATAACCCCCTTAGTCAATGAATTGTGAAATTGTTTGTAATTTGAGATGATTGAAGATGTGAATTGACATGAGGTTTTGCCAAATGTGTTTATTGGTGTGTAAAATAAGCATATTTGTAAATGAAGCCAATTCGGCCTAAGGATGTCTTGCATAAGTCCTTGTGGTTAAATATTTTATGAAATTGAAATTTAATTATCTATGTGCATAAATATAGAAAATTTGGCTCAAGTGTATTTTTTTGTAATGGAAAATGTATATTAGATGTTAGAAGATAATGTTAGAAGGTTAAATTTGTTTATACCATTGCCGAATGTACTTGATATCAAGGCATGGTTTAGTTGAATGTATATTAAGAAGAATGGAGTTTAGATTGCCGTATATGTGTCAATAGGAAAGGAAAAATCGTTTTTGTTTGAATTAATCATGGCCTTGTTAAATATTAAATTGGTGGTTAAAGTTACCGAATGTGATTAATAATGAGTATGATTGTAGTACAATTGAGCTAAGTGTGGCTAGAAGGCCTATTTGATTTTCTTGTTAAATTCGACTATATGTTGAATAATTACATGTTAACAGTAATAGGGCCGAATTGATAAAGTTCGATTTGGTAGGGTGTTATAAGTACATTCGGCCTAAATATTCCTAGGATGAATATGTATTTGGTTGTTGTTCATGTATACAGGATTTTAATGAAATTTGATATTGGGGATTAAGATGCCGAATGTGAAGATTGTAGGGATTAAACTAGGAAATTGACTAAATGTTTATTTGGGATTTAATTTTATAAATTAATTAAGTCTTGTATTTGTGATATATAATTGAGTGAAAATAATTTGGTCAAATGATTGAACAAGTGATTTGTTTAATTTAGCTCAAGAATAAAGGGAAACAACTTCGGATAAGGGGAAAGCGAAAATAGTCGATTCGTAATTGTTCAACAACATCCGAGGTAAGTTTTAAGTAATTAAACATGCCTTGTATCTTGAATAATTGATGCTAATTGTATGAATGTTCACAACCGAATGTGAAATTACCAAATGAATAGTATTAATTTTTGCATGATGTGCATTCGGCATTTAGCATATTCGTTCAATCAAATTTTAAATGCATAGTTTAATGATTTGGCTTTATTTTGCTTAATATATAATTTGGTTATTGATCAGTTGAAATGCTTAGTTTACGAGTATGTTTAAGAAATGACTAGTCTGATCTGTCTTCTGACCTGTAATGCCTTGTAACCCTAATCTGGTGACGGATACGGGTTAGGGGTGTTACATTTTTGCCGAAAATCACTTAGCAAAAACCATTTTTCTAACCCTAACATGCATAATCTACTATAATTCATTAAAATACACAATTATTCAACATGGGTCAAAACTTAAACTTTCACCATATCTTAAATAAAAGGAAGAAATAGGTAGATTATGATGCAAGAATTTCAAAAATAGGAAAAACATTAAAAACGGCGTAAAGACGGACTTACTATAAAGCTTGGAAGCTTGAAAACCCTAGCCATGGCTTCCCCCATGGTACATTCAGCCAAGGTAGAAGATAGACAAGGGTTTTGGCTTTTATTTTATGTTTTAATTCATTTAATGGCCAAATGACCAAAATACCATTCACTTTAAAACTTTGATATTTTACCCTTCCATGTCCATTTTTGTCCAAAATTTTAGAATTTGGTCAAATTTCTATTTAAGGACCTCTAATTAATATTCCAATTCAATTTCATGCTAAAAGCTTCTAGAACTCAGCTTTTACAACTTATTCAATTTAGTCTCTAAAATCAAATTGAACACTTTTCACATAAAATTTCTTCACGAAATTTTCACACAAGCATATAAACATACCATAGACCTTATAAAAATCATAAAATAATTATTTGTACTTCAAATTTGTGGTCTCGAAACCACTATTCTGACTAGGCCTTAATTTAGGATGTTACAAACTTTGTATCCAGTAAGACTATGCCTGTAGAGTCTACTAAATTTGTGATTAGAGTACCGAACCCCTTAGGCAAGTGTGTCTTGGTTGATAAAGTGTGCAAGAACTGTCCATTGATGATTAGAGATTTTTGTTTTCTGGTTGATCTAATGTTGTTACCGTTTGATGAATTTGACAGATTTTTGGGTATGGATTGGTTAATGTTGCATGATGCAATAGTGAACTATAAACGAAAGACTATTGATTTGAGATGTCAGAATAATGAGATTATCCGGATTGAGTCAAATGACCTGAATGGTTTACCGGTAGTGATTTCTTCGATATTTGCTCAGAAATATGAGAGAAAGGGTTGTGAAGCTTACTTTGCTTACGTGCTCGACACTAAAGTGACTGAAAAAAAGATCCAATCAGTACCAGTTGTGTGTGAATATCCGAATGTGTTTCCTAAAGAGTTACCAAGTTTACTGCTGATTAGAGAAGTTGAATTTGGTAATTGAGTTAATGCTAGGAACAACTTCTATGTCGATAGCTCTGTACAGAATGGCACTGACAAAATTAAAAGAGTTGAAAGCTCAATTGCAAGAATTGACAGATTGAGGTTTCTCTCAACCGAGTTATTCTCTCTAGGGTGCACTGATTTTGTTTGTGAAAGAGAAAGACGAAACTATGAGTATGTGCATCGATTATCGACAACTCAATAAAGTGACTATCAAGAACAAATATCCTCTATCACAGATAAATGATTTGTTTGATCAACTAAAAGGGGTAAACGTATTTTCAAAGATAGACTTGAGATTTGGTTATTACCAGTTGAGGGTTAAAGACTCTGATGTTGCAAAAACTACTTTTCGAATGAGGTACGGACATTATGAATTTTTGGTTATGCCTTTTGGACTAACAAATGCTCCTACAGTCTTTATGCGTGATGAATCGGAACATGCTAAGCATTTGAAAATTGCATTACAGACTCTGCTTGATAAGATGTTATATGCAAAGTGTAGCAAATGTGAGTTCTGGTTGCGAGAGGTTGGTTTTTTGGGGCATATTGTGTTAGCATCAAGTACACGAGTCGATTTGAGCAATATTTCTGCAATAATACATTGGAAGCCTTTGAAAGATGTATCTGAAGTCCGTAGCTTTCTAGGACCCACCGGTTATTATAGACGATTCGTAAAAGGTTTCTTAATGATTGCAACTCCAATGATGAAATTACTTTAGAAAGATTTTAAGTTCGAGTAGTCAGATAAGTGCCAGAAAAGTTTTGATCAGCTGAAAGCTTTATTGACTGAAGCTCCGATGTTAGTTTAGCTAGAATCAGGTAAAGAATTTGTGATTTATAGTGATGCATCATTGAATAGTTTTATTGCAGGAAGGCAAAGTTATAGCCTATGCCTCTAGACAATTGAAGCCGCATGAAAAGAATTACCCAACGCATGATTTAGAGTTAGCAGCCATTATGTTTGCGTTAAAGATTTGGCGCCATTATCTGTTCGGTGAGAAATGTCATGTTCATTCTGATCATAAGAGTTTGAAGTACTTGATGACTCAAAAAGATCTGAATTTACGACAACAAAGATGGCTTGAATTGTTAAAAGATTACGAGTTAATGATCGACTATCGTCCGAGAAAAGCAAATGTTGTTGCTGATGCGTTGAGTCGAAAATCTTTATTTACTCTACGTGTGATAAATACTCATTTGACTCCATCTGACGATGGTTCAATTGTAGCTGAGTTGAGAGTGAGACTATTGTTTTTACAGCAGATTTGTGAAGCTTAAAAAGTCAACAATGAAATATTAGCAATACGAGCTCAATGTGTTTCAAATCCTGATTTAGAGTTTCAAGTTGATTCTGATGATTGTTTGAGATTCAGAGGCCGAATATGTGTTCTGAGAAATTCAAAGTTGATTCAGATGATTTTGAATGAAGCACATAGTATTTTCTTATTTATTCATCTGGGAAGCACTAAAATGTATAACGACTTAAAACAGCTTTACTGGTGGCCTGGTATGAAACCTGAAATCTCTAAATTCGTATCAAAATGTTTGATTTGTTAGCAAGTTAAAGCTAAGCATCAAGTGTCATCAAGTTAATTACAGCCTATTATGATTTTTGAGTGGAAATGGGACAGAATAATGATGGATTTTGTGTCAGGATTGCCCTGATCCCGGAGAAAAGAGATGCGATCTGGGTTGTTGTTGACAAATTGACAAAATCGGTTCATTTCATTCTAGTACGTACGGATTATTTGCTTGAAAAATTGGCAGAGTTGTATATTTTTGAGGTTGTGAGATTGTACAGGGTACCTATTTCTATTATTTTGGATAGAGATCTAAGGTTCACATTGTAGTTTTGGAAGAAACTGCAAGATGCACTAGGTACAAAGCTACATTTCAGTACTGCATTTCACCCATAGACGGATGGTCAATCCGAGTGAATTATTCAGATACTCGAGGATATGTTACGATGTTGCATTCTTGAGTTTGAAGCTACGTGGGAAAAATATTTGCCATTGATTGAATTTGTGTATAATAACAGTTTTCAATCGAGTATAAAGATTGCACCGTACGAAGCTTTATACGGACATAAATGCCGAACACCTTTCTATTGGACAGAGCTTAGCGAGAATAAGATTCATGGGGTTGATTTGATTAAAGAGACTGAGTAGAAAGTGAAAGTAATTCGTGATTGTCTGAAATAAGCTTCAGATCGTTAGAAATCATACGCAGACTTGAAACGGAAAGATATTGAGTTTCCAATCGACAAAAAAGTGTTTTTGAAAGTATCTCCGTGGAAGAAAATACTTCGATTCGGTCGTAAAGGCAAATTGAGTCCGAGATTCATCGTATGAGATCATCGAAAGAATAGGTCTAGTGCCATATAGACTAGCTTTACCGAGTGAGTTAGAGAAAATCCACAATGTTTTCCATGTATCAATGCTTCGACGATATCGATCTAATCCTTCGCGTGTCATTTCTTCGACTGAAGTAGAAATTAAGTCAGATTTGTCGTACAGTGAATAACTGATTTGAATTTTAGCTCGCGAGGTTAAAGAGCTGAGAAATAAAAAAATTGCATTAGTGAAAGTCTTATGGCATCAACATGGGGCCGAAGAAGCTACGTGGGAACTCGAGGATGCTATGAGAGAGCAATACCCAAAGCTATGCATTGGTAAAAGTTTTCGGGACCAAAATCCCTAAGGGGGAGAGAGTTATAATAGCTTGGTTTTAGCTAAATCAGGATAGTGGTTTTGAAACCACAAATTTGAGGTTGTAAAATTATTTTAATATTATTTTTGATGTTTACAGCATGTGATTACATGTGTGTAAAAGTTTCGTCAAGTAATTTTAGCGTTTGTGTGCTTAATTTGGTAAAAGGACAAAATCGCGCAAAATGCAAAAGTTGCATTCTATTTGTTTAAGTGCATAATTACTATGATTAATTAAATGGGGAGTCCTTGTGATACAATTAGACCATGGTTTAAATAAATGGACATAGATGGACATGTGCTACTAGAATTTTAATGTATTAATTAAGGTTAAATTGGTAATTATATAATTCAATGTATATTAAATAAAACAAAAGATGAAAACATGTTCATCTTTGTGATTTCCAACCAAAAATAGAAAAGAATGTAACACCCCTTACCCGTATCCAACACTGAGATAGGGTATGAGGCGTTACCTCACTAAATCACACGCAACTCTTCAACTTACACTCATTGAAATGTGTCCCAATTTAAAACTTTTTCAAACAATGTCCTACGGACCTTCATATGGGCCTACGAGGCCAAAAACATGATTTAGAAACGATCTGGGACCATTTCGGGCACTTGGGAAACTTTTAAGAAAATCCACTAAAAACAGGGCACACACTCGTGTGGAAGGGCAACACGCCTGTGTGGCCTTTAGACATTGCCGCGCTGATGGCCCGTATGCCTCACACGACCTAAGTACCTAGGGACATGCCTGTGCCCTTTGTCTGTGCAAATTTATTTTCAAACTTCGAACCTATAAGGGTTTTCACACGGACTGGCACACGCTCGCATGCTTAGCCCGTGTCCCTCACACAGCCATGACACACCCATGTCGTAGCCCGTGTGCAAAAACCTTGACATTCTATTTCTGACATCAGCAATCACACGGCTGTGGCACACGCCCATGTACTTGGTTGTGCCCCCCACATGGTTGAGAACGCGGCCATGTCTCAGCCCGTGTACTTACTACTAGGTATTTAATGCAACAAATTCAAGGTGCAGGGTACACATGGCTTGAGTACACGTCCGTGGGGCAAACCGTGTGTCACACACGGCCTAGACACACACCCATGTGTCTACATGTGTAGACAAAAATAGGCTATCTACCAAGCCTCCGTGCCACCCTGAAACAAGATCAAACACATCCAAGCATAATAAGACTCTAATACTCAACCAATAGCCATAATTTGGCATCCACACGACTAAATATAATCCACAAACCGTGCATTCAAACTATTACTCTTAGCATATACAACTGCTCATACTAAATTCTCATTCTTGAAACACTATCATTGCATTTGATAACCAATGGTAAATATGAGCCAATAACTTTGGACTTATACAAAATGAAGAATTTCAAAGACAAGCCAACACATTTGGTTTCACAATAATATGTCACTTAAAAAAAGAATAAAGTCCTATACATGCCATATTCTCAAAATGCTAAAGCTAACTATACCGAGTGCTTGGGATGATAGTGTGAACGGAGCCTCCGATGTACTTTGATGACGAGGTAACTAGGCGACACTATAAGAAAATGGAAAGGAGAGGGGGGAGCGTAAAGCTTAGTAAGTCATAAGTAAATAAATAACAACAATTTACCAAGTCATGACAAACTTTAATTGTATCACAAATTATGCATGATACAAAGAATAGCCCCAACATAACTTCTCGATTCCATCCTTTATTAATCGTACAACATGCTAGTGAGCTCACATTTCATGCATTACACTTAAGCACCTGCACCACTTACAAAGGTCATGACAATATCTATCAACTAAGTATTTACTCTGAATTTTCTCGTTGAACTATTTAGAATACTAAAGGATATTCAGTGACCTTCCAATGTAGGGTATCGAGCCAATGCTATGTCCCAGACATGGTCTTACATTAGCTCACATATCAAGTCGACGCCATGTCCCAGACATGGTCTTACACCGACTCTCAATGAATCGAGGCTTATGCCATGTCCTAGACATGGTCTTACACTGGCTCTCCTCTATTCGTGTCGATGCCATGTCCCAGACATGGTCTTACACTGGCACATCTCTAAGCCGATGCCATGTCCCAGACATGATCGTACACTAGCTTGCCTAACGAGGTCGATGCCATGTCCCAGACATGGTCTTACACTAGCACTCGTATCAACGCCAATGCCATGTCCCAAACATGGTCTTACACTGGCTAGCACATATCCGTGTTGATGCTATGTCCCAGACATGGTCTTACACTAACATGTAACGAGGCTAACGCCATGTCCCATACATGATCTTACACTAGCTCTCATATCAACCCTAGTGTCACAACATGAATAGCCAATCTATTCTTAAAGTTCAACCGGGCTCTATTACGCATTTTCTCATCTTTTTATGACTAAACATCATCATTTGACAATTCATGCTCAAATAAACATTCTCATACATAGCTCAATTCACAAGGCATTATCTTATGATGAAGCAATGATTTCATGCATAAAAATTAGTAATGTTGTATTATTTACTTACCACTTACCTCGGTATACAAAATGGAGATGACTATTTGGTTTAATTGATTTGCTTGGCCTTCCGTCGGTCTAGGTTTGGATTTGGTAAATCTTGATTTATGAGTGTTAATAGTAACTAAAAAGTTTGAAGTTTCAAAACCCTCCAATGGCTGATATTTTCGGTGAAGGTGAAGGCAAAAAGAAAGAAAAAATTGAAGGCTAGGCAATTAGGCTATTATTTTTACCAAAGTAAGTCATCTAACTTTGACTTTTCTTGTTTTCTTGTCTCTTTTGCTTCTCATGGCTGACCAACACATGACTAAGGGCCTATTTGCCTTTTAAAACCTCCAAATTTCTAATTCTCTAGCTATTTAACTCAATTTAGTAGTAATTTGCAACTTTTACCTTTTTTACGATTAGTCCTTTTTTCGCGATTAAGCCTTCAATCGCATAAATTAATTCACCAAAATTTTCATGCACCCTTAAAAAAATACTATAGCACATAAAATAATGCTAAAATAATTTTCTCTAACCTCGGGTAAGTGATTTCGAAATCACTATTCTGACTAAGCCTAAATTCGGGCTGTTACAATTCTTCCCCTTAAGGATTTTCGTCTTCAAAAATCTTACCGTTAAAGAGGTTCGGGTACTGATCTCTCATAGTCTCCTCAGGTTCTCATGTGGCTTCCTCAACTCCATGTCTATTCCATAACACCTTTACTAACGCTATACTCTTGTTTCTCAATTCCTTAACCTCCCAAGCCAAACTCTTAACAGGCTCTTCACCATAGGTCATATCCGGACTTATCTTTGTCTCTTCCGGTGAAATCATGTGTGAAGGATCAGAGCGGTAACGACATAACATAGATACATGAAACACATCATGAATTTTCTCTAACTCCCGAGGCAATGCTAATCGGTATGCTACCGGCCCAATTCTCTCAGTCACCTTATAAGGTCAAATAAATCGTGGACTCGACTTGCCTTTCCTACCGAAGTAAAGGACTTTCTTCCACGGGGAGACTTTTAAGAACACTTTATCCCTGACTTGAAACTCAATATCTTTTCTTTTTAAATCTGTGTAGGATTTCTGTCTATCTGAGGCGGCTTTCAAGTAATCTCAAATCACCTTAACCTTTTCTTTGGTCTCTTTAACTAAGTCGACCCTATGTATCTGATTCTTTTTAAGTTCCAATCAATACAAGGGTGTTCGGCACTTGTGCCCATATAAAGCCTCGTAAGGCGCCATCTAAAGACTCAACTAATAACTATTGCTATAAGTGAACTCGACAAGCGGTAAATACTTCTCCTAACCGCCTTGGAACTCGAGAACACAACACCGTAACATATCTTTGAGAATCTGAATTATCTCTTAATTGGCCATTAGTTTGCGGATGAAAAGTCGTACTAAAATTTAACTTTTTCCCTACTGCCTCCTGTAACTTTTTCCAAAACTGAGATGTAAATCTTGGATCTCTATCTGAAATTATCGACAAGGACACTCTGTGCAACCTCACTATCTCGGAGATGTATAGCTCAGCTAGTTTCTCAAGTGCCTAATCCATGCAAACTGGTATGAAATGAGCCAATTTTGTTAGTCTATCTACGAGAACCCATACTGTATCTTTCTTCTTTGGCAAAAAAGGTAGCCCTAACACGAAGTCCATGGTAACTTGGTCCCATTTGCACTCGGGAACCATTACTGACTAAAGTAAACCCAAAGGTACTTGGTGTTTGGCTTTTACTTGCTGACAAAATAGGCACTTAGAGAGGAATTCTGATATGTCTCTTTTCATTCGCATCCACCAATACATTTTCTTTAGGTCATTATACATTTTGACGCTGCTATGCGCCTCTCGCAAAATCCTCTGAATAAGATCAGCATCTTCAGGTACATAGATTTAGTCTCGATAGATCAAACAACCGTTGGCACCAACTCTGAAGTTTGATTCATTTCCCTCTCACATTGAGCTATCTTAGCTTGTTGTTCCTTGTCACTTTTCTTAGCTTCAAAAATCTCTTGCAAAAACATCAGTCTAGCTCTCAACTCAGCTAAAATCGAACCATCATCGATCATTGACAACTGAGCATCCATAAGCCTCAAGGCAAACAATAACTTTTGGCTCAACGCATCGGCAACTACATTTGCCTTTCCGGGGTGGTAGTCGATTATCAACTCGTAGTCCTTTAGAAATCTAGCCATCTTCATTGCCGTAGATTCAAATCTTTTTGCGTCATCAAATATTTTAAACTTTTGTGGTCTGTGAAAACTAGACATTTGTCGCCATACAAATAGTGTCTCCAAATCTTCAATGCGAATACGATGGCGGCCAACTCTAAATCATGGGTCGGGTAATTTTTCTCGTGTGGCTTTAGCTGCCTCGTGGCATAGGCTATTACCTTGCCTTCTTGCATGAGCACACACCCCAATCCATTCAAGGAAGCATCACTATACACCACAAACTTTTTTCCCGATTTCGATTGCACTAACACTGGGGCTTCAGTTAACAAGCCCTTTAATTTCTTAAAACTCTACTGGCACTTTTTCGTCCACTCAAACTTAACATCTTTTTGAAGTAGCCTCGTCATCGGAGTAGCGATCATTGAAAACCCTTTAACAAATCGTCAGTAGTAGCCTGCTAGGCCCAAGAAACTCCTAATCTCTGTTACGTTCCTCGACGGTTTCCATTCAACAATAGCTAATATCTTGCTCGGGTCAACTCTGATCCCATCTCCCGACACAATGTGTCCCAAGAATTTGACCTCTCGTAGCCAAAATTCACTCTTGCTGAACATGGCGTACAAACTGTTTACCTCTCAAAGTTTGCAAGACAGTCCTCAAATGCTCCGCATGCTCACTCTCGTCACGAGAATAGATGAGTATGTCATCAATGAAGACGACAACGAACTTGTCCAAGTAGGGTCGAAAAATGCGGTTCATCAAATCCATGAATACCGCAGGATCATTTGTCAAGCCAAAGGGCATGACGAGGAACTCATAGTGGCCGTGCCTCGTCTGAAAGGCAGTATTCGGCACATCTCGTTCCTTGACTCTCAACTGATAGTAACCTGACCTAAGGTCTATCTTAGAGACCACGATAGCTCCCTTCAATTGATTAAACAAGTCGTCGATCCTCAGTAAAGGGTACTTATTCTTCATTGTTACCTTGTTGAGTTATCGGTAGTGGATACACAATCTCATCGAACCATCCTTTTTCTTAACAAATAAAATTGACACTCCCCACGGAGAATAACTCAGTCTCACAAAACTCTTATCCGTCAACTCTTGCAACTGGGTCTTCAATTCCTTAAGTTCAGTCGGAGCCATCTTATATGGAGTGATCGAGATAGGTGCTGTACTAGGGACCAACTCGATACCAAACTCGACTTCCCTCTCTGGAGGTAATCTATGTAACTCTTCCGAAAAAACATCCGAGTACTTGCATACCACTGGCACTGAATCAATCTTTGCCTCTGACACTTAGGTATTCAGCACAAAAGCGAGATATGACTCATACCCGTTTCTCAAGTACCTCTGAGCCGTCATAGAAGACATCACTATAGGTAGACTATCTGATTCACTTGATTCAATCCGGAGAACATCCCAATTTTCACAATTCAGCTCAATAAACTTTTTTCCACAATTTACCACTACATCATAGGCAGTCAACCAGTCTATACCCAAGATTACATCAAATTCGTCAAACGACAATAACATTAAGTTAGCTAGGAAACAATGACCTCTAATTGTCAAAAGGAAAACCCCAACACACTTGGTCAACTAGCACATGCTTGCCTAGTGGGCTCGACAACTTTACAACAAACTCGGTTGACTCAACTAGCATTTTCATTATAGACACCAATTTCGTACAAATATAGGAATGGATAGAACCCGAATCAATCAAAGCTCTCATAGAAATGTCATGGATAGAAAAGGTACTCGTAATTACGTCGGGGGACTAAGCCTCTTCACGGGCACGAATAGCATAGGTCCTTGTAGGTGCTCTGCCCTTGGACTTCATAGCAGCATCTCTAGGGGCACCTCGACTACTAGCCCCACTGCTCATGTTCTTCTGTAGTCTATCCCTCGAAGGGGCATTACTCGCTCTTACCTCTTACCTTTTTTTACCCTTATCCATCTTAGGATAGTCTCGGATGAAATGGTGAAGTGAGCCATACCGAAAAACACCTCTTTCATTTCCTTGACACTTGCCGAAGTGCTGTCTACTGCACTGGGAGCACTTAGGTCTATCTGGTTGAGCACTACCAACGCTCGCAACAAAGGTAGTCTGAGCTTTGGACGTCACATGTTGCTTACTCTTGTTCTTACTCGAGAATCCTACTGAAGCATTGGATTGGGTAGTAAACTTTCTCGCTCTCTTAGATGAAGATTGATGCGATTTCCCTATCTGTCTTTTCTTTGAGTCCTGAGACTCCATATTAGTTTTCCTCTTTTCCTTGGCCAACTCTTCAGCCTTACATGGTTTATCAAGGAGCACCACAAACTCTTTCAGCTCCAACATACCAACCAGCAACCGAATGTCCTCATTCAAACCGTCTTCAAACCTTCTACACATGGTATGTAACACACCTTACCCGAGACTGTCGCCAGAGTCGAGCACGAGGCATTACCAGACTTACCTTACTAGTTTGGGGCATAAAAATTTGCTTTTAAAATTAATTCATTCACATTCATCCAATATATCCCTAAAATGGGCCCTCTAGGCCATAAACATGCAATTGGAATGGTTTGGGACCAAAACGAGAATATTTAAAAATTTTACGATTACTTACACAAATTAAAACAATTTATTTCACTGTTCATAAAAAAACTATCCACCTGCGTAATAGTCACTAAAATAATTATAGCTCGAGTTACAAAACTTGAAATTTAAATCCATAAATTTTCCCTGAAACAAAACTCATATATCTTCTCACCATAATTTTTCTAGAATTTTTGGTGTAGCCAATTAGTAGGGTTTATTAGTTAAAAGTTCCCCTGTTTCGCAGCCTAGCAGACCTGACCCCTCTTCACTAAAAATCAGTTATCTCATAGTACAGTTTTCATTTAGTGTTTCCACTTATTTCTAATGAAAATAGACTCACTAAGGAATCTATAATGACTCATAATTAGTTTTTTAAATTTTTTAGTGAATTTCTAAAATTAGAATAGGGAATTACAAAATCTTTCTAAACTAGTCTCATAAGAATTTAAATATCTCAAAATATAGACTTTTTTTCTTGCTCTGTATCTTTCCTATGAAAAGAGACTCAATAAGATTTAATTCTATATCTCATTCACCATTTAATTCCATTTCTAAAATTTTTAGTGATTTTTAAAATTCACGTCACTGTTGCTATTCTAAAATTGTTTCATGACCAACTTTTACTCTTTGATAATTTCTTTGCATAAACTATCATTTATGCATACATAACATGAAAACATGCTATTAATTAGCCATTTAAATAGCTAATCATTATCAAGTATTCATATGTCATTCTTTAATGTATCATAAGGACATACACATACAATAGTCAAGTCCTTATACATGCCATAACTCAAAACATTTCAAATTTCAAAATACCGAGATAGCCTTTGATAGTGTGAGACAAACTCCGACGTCCTTACTATAACACCCCGAATATTTTTACAGTAAGATAGTATCCTTGATATAGTAAAATAAGGAAATAAAGTGGCAAGGAGAGAAAATTTGAGTTATGTCATTGGGAAGTATATTATGACAAATTAATTCAAGAAAGGACTAAATTGTAAAAGTGAGAAAAGTTTTGTTGCCCAAGAGTAAATACTCAAAATTTAAGGGGTTAAAGTGTAAATATGAAAAATTTGAAGGACCAATAGTGCAAATATTTTAAGGGTGGAATAATTTAGAAACTAAGGAAAATGGATGAATTAGGACCAAATTGAATAGGTGAAGAATTTTGAGGGACTAAATCGCAATTTTACCAAATTAAGTGATGACTCAAGGATGGAATTTTAAAAGATCACGAAGGGCAAAATGGTCAATTGGAAGAGAGAGAAATCTAGAAAGTAATGATGATGTTGGTGATATTTTATAATTATTTAATTAGATAAATATTATTTTAATAAGATATTTATTATTATTTTATTATTATTTTATTTAGTATATATATATGTGTGTGGAAAGGAATAGAGGAGAGAGAAAAAACACACACACACATCAACCCACCATTTTCCATGCACCAACGTGAGCGGAAGAGAGAAAGAAAGAAAGTTTTACTTTCTTTACAATTTAGTCCTTCCACCAAAAATTCACCATTTTCACCTAGAAATCAAAAGAATTTCCATAGCTACCAAAGAGAAAAATGTTAAGGAGACTATGGGGAGTTAGAATATCAAGTTGGATTCAAGAAATAGAAGCTGGAGGAGGGAGAAAAATCAAGTTAAAGATTGAAATCAATGAGACAAGGTAAGTATATCAAGATTTCAATATATTTTTAAGTTTGATATTATTGAAAAAGCATGGAAATGATGTTAAAGTAGAGTTTTCTTATTTATGGTTCTATGTTTTTGATATATTAATGAAGAGAAAAAAGAGAAAGTGATAGGAAATATTGTAGAGAAAGGAAATAAGGGTGTTATAGACTTAGTAATTAATATCTTGCACTAAAATAGTTTTTGACAGCAGCAGTAAGCTAAATTTGAAAAATCACCAAAAATGGTAGAAACTGAATTAGAAGTTGAGTATAATATGGAATTAGATCTTGTTGAGTCTATTTTCATATAAAAGAAACAGAACAAGTAAATGAATTCTGTATTCTGATATATTTATATTTTTGTAAGACTGGTTCAGAATGATTTCGAGATCCTCTGTTCTGACTTTGAAAAATCATTAAAAATTGTATAAAAATGATTATGGGACATAATTTATATGGTTAGATTCTTTAAGGAGTCTATTTGTATAAGAAACAAACGATAACATCATTTTAATTCTGGACAAAGAGATAATTAAAATTTACCAAAGAGTGGTCAGAACTGTCAAACAGTAAAATAGGGGAGATTTTAATGAATAAACTGTACTAATTGGCTAAACCAAAAATTCTGAAAATATTATGATAAGATGATATGTGAGTATAATTTCAGGGAAAATTAGTGGATCTTAATTTGGAGTTCTGTATCTCAAGATATAAATAATTTAGTGACTATGACTCAAATGGACAGTTTTGAAAATACATATAAGTAAATAGTGAAAGTTTTGATAATGTTACTTATAAGCATGTTATATAAATTAAGGACGTGGAATGGAGTGGAGGAGGAGGAAAATATGTATGAATAATCAGCTAGCATGGCCAATTTGTATGTTTTAGGCTTAGGGACTAAATTGAATAAAGTAAAAGTTTAGGGGCAATTTTGTAAAAATGATAGAAATGACCAAATTGCATGAAGTGGATTATTTCATTATTTAAATTGAAAAATTAAATGAAATTATTAATTTAGTTCAAGATCGAGGAAAAACATGTTTTAAGGATTAAATTGAAAAGTGTTGAAATTATGTAAAATTTTGATATTTTATAGAATTTATGGGCTATTATTAATATGTATGATGATAATGGCTGGAAATAAGGATTAAATTGCAAGAATTTATTTTTCTAAGCCTAAGAGTAAAATCGTCATTAATTAAAAGTTTAGGGGCCAAATGGTAATTTTTCCTAGATCATTAATTGAATGTATTAGAATATAGAATAAATGAAAACGATGACCAAATTTATTATAAAAGTCTGGATGACTCAAATACGAGACTGGAATATGGAAATAAAAATGACATTTATCATGACATGTAAATATGTGATTACCTTTGAGATGTTGATATAAGGAAATTAAGTATGTTGAGACGAATAATAAATCCAAACAAAATATGTCAAGAAAAATAAATATGTTTGGGGGAAAATATGTCTAATTTTAAGTGGTTTGAAATATAAATGTTAGATGAAATAAAATATTTGATAAATAAATCAGTAATTCCAGTAATGCTCTGTAACTCTAATCCGGTGTTGGATTCGGGTTAGGGGCGTTACACTTACGATATCCGAATTAGCTTGGCTACACTATAAAAGAGAGAAAGGAAAAGGAGTAAGCTACAATGCTTAGTAAGTTTACAAGTAAATAAATGACAACATTCACCAAGTATAAATATACTCATATTATACCATCAACTAACAAAATCTTTACTTTACTTCTCCACTTACTCTTTAACATTCCTGTACCTAAACTTTCTTGTAACATAACTTGTATATTAGCCTAATGAACCGTTTGGAATACTCAGGATACTTGGGTTGTCTTACCTGATAATAGCCTGCCAATGCCATGCTCTAGGCATTGTCTTACATGGGATGTACCCTGTCCTGCCAAAGCCATATATTTGATATGGACTTACATGGGATGTTCCTGAACTGTCTCAACTTGCCAATTCCATATGTCTAATATGGACTTACATGGGATGTTCCTCAACTGCCTCAACCCGAAATGTCATGACATTTCGTATCCCATACATTCCTAAGGTTCAAATGGACTTTCTGATACTTTTTCTCTGTTACCTCATCTTTGATTCAACTTGGAATATTCTCATAAAATAAATGTATATATGCTGGAAATTAACAACGTTAATATAAAATATCGAAATATTGCATTTAGTTACCGTAAACTTACCTTGGAGCAAAATACGATCAACTTGACAACTTAATTTTCTACCTTCTTCTTTCCTTGGTCTATCCCCAAATTTCATTCTTCTTGATCTATAATTAGCAAATTTATCTTATTTAGTATTCACATTTATCAAAACAGTCCTTAACTCTAACTTTGGAAAAATTACAATTTTGCCCCTAAACTTTTACATATTTACACTTTTGCCTCAAAGCTTGGAAATTAAACTTTTTCCCTAATTCTTATGTTTTAGGACATGCTAATCATTTTCCCTTAATGGAAACCTCAAATTCTCACTCTAACATGTACTTATGAACATTAGGTATTTTTACCGATTATGCCGTTTTACTCGTTTTTACTTAAAACCGAGTAGTACAATTTGTTTAACATAATTTAAAACCTCATATACTATCATAAAACATCAAAATAAACACATTGCACCTATGGGTATTTTCCAAATATGAACCCTAGGATAAATTATTACTAGAATAAGCTAAATCAAGTTATCGGGACTCAAAAAATGTAAAGAACATTCAAAACGGCGCTTGGAATCAATTATTATGGAGCTTGGAAGCTTGAAACAAACCCTAGCTATGGTGATAGATAAGGTTCGGCTTAATTACCAAATGACTAAAATGCTCTTCATTAAAACTTTGGTTATTTCTACCTATGTATGTCCATTTTTGTCCATGAAAACCTAATGGTATAATTACCATTTAAGGACCTCTACTTCAATTATGCTCTTCAATTTAATCCTTTCCTATCTAGAACTCATATTTATCAACTTTTGCAATTAAGCCCTAATAGGCAAATTTAACATGCAATTCATGAAAACTTCTATCAATATTCTAACACATGCATCTAGTCACTCAGTAAATCATAAAAAATAATCAGAATAAATTTTTCTATCTCGAATTCGTGGTTTAGCATCCATTGTTCTATTTAGGCCCTATTTTTGGATGTTTCATTTCTCCCCCTTTAGGGATTTTCGTCCTCGAAAATCTTACCTGTGAATAGGTTTGGATACTGTTTTTGCATAGCCTTTTCGGGCTCCCATGTAGCCTTGTCTACCCCATGCTTATTCCATAATACTTTCACAAGTGCAATACTTTTGTTCCTTAGTTTTTTGACCTCTCGAGCTAGAATCTTTATCGGTTCTTCACCATAAGTCATATCTGGCTGTATCTCAACCTCTGCCTATGAAATCACAAGTGATGAATTAGAACGGTAACGATGCAACATGGACACATGGAACACATCATGAATCTTCTCTAACTCTGTCTGCAACGCCAATCGATATGCTAATGGCCCAACTCTTTCAGTCATCTCAAACGATCCAATAAAACATGGACTTAGTTTGCCTTTCTTACCAAATCTAAAGACTTACTTCTACGGAGATACTTTCAAGAACACTTTGTCACCAACTTAATACTCAATCTCTTTTCTTTTGAAATCTGCATAAGACTTCTGTCTTTCTGAAGTTGCTTTCAAGCAATCTCTGATAACTTTCACTTTCTCTTCAGTTTCTTTAACTAAGTCAACCCCGTAAATCTGATTTTCTTTAAGCTCTGTCCAATACAAAGGTGTGTGACATTTACATCCATACAAAGCTTCATAAGGTGCCATCTTCAAACTCGACTGATAACTATTATTATAGGCAAACTCTACCAACGACAAATATTTTTCCCAATTACCTTGAAAGTCTAAGACACAACATTTGAGCATATCCTCAAGTACCTGAATAACTCTCTCTGACTGACCATCTGTCTGAGGATGGAAAGTTGTACTAAAACTCAACTTTGTGCCCAAAGCTTCCTGTAACTTCTTCCAAAACTGCGAAGTGAATCTCGAGTCTCTATATGAGATAATCGATAACGGTATTCCATGTAGTCTGACTATCTCTGAAATATACAACTTGGCCAACTTGTCAAGTGAATAATCCATATGAACTGGAATAAAATGACCGAACTTTGCTAGCTTATCAGTCACAACCCATACTACATATTTCTTTCTCGGTGCCAACGGTAATCCTGTTACGAAATCCATAGCAAGTCGGTCCCATTTCGACTCAGGAACTAACACAGGTTGTAATAAACTTGAAGGTACCTGATGTTCGACTTTTACCTACTGACAGATCAAACATCTAGAAAGAAACTCTGAGATATCTTTCTTCATTCCTACCCACCAATACATTTTCTTCAAATCATTATACATCTTTGTACTACCTAGATGAATAGACAAGGAACTACTATGTGCTTCCTCTAAGATATTTCAAATAAGCTTATCATTCTTTGATACACATACCCAATTTCTGATATTCAAACAGATGATTATCTGAGACCTTTTAATAAAGATAATGAACAAGTCGAAGAAACGACTAGAATTTTTGAAACAATAGCTACTAATGATGTAAAACCCGAAAATTTAGGAGAATCATCTAGTCAACCTATACCCTATAGGATTGATGATTTAAATAAAAGAAATGTTGCTCAGGGTGGTATATATTTAGATTTAACTAAAACACCTTTGTCAGATTATGAAAAAAACCATAGATGACTGGGCACAATCAATGACTATTGTTGTTAACAATAATAGCAATGTCTGGACAAAAGAAAAATTTTTAAATTATTTTGTAGGAACATTTCAAGGAGATGTATTACAATTTCTCTGAAGATGGGAAGAATCTGAAAAAGGTAAACAACAAAAGGAACAACTTATTAATCAAATAGGTACTCCTAAAGAGCTATTAAAAGGCTTAACTTTAATTCTAAAAATAGAATTTTGTGGTTATACTGATAAAAAAGATCAGGATGGCCAATCTAGTTATATTTATCAAAAATAAAATTATGCGATATTAGATATTTAGAAGAATTTTCTAAAAATTTTCTTCATGAATATCAAAAGTTAAAAAATAGTAATATAGAATTTTGGAAAAACCAATATTTTCATAAATTACCACCACCATGGGATGAAATTTGTATAAACAAATACACCTCTTATTTAGATAAACACAGTAAAACAACTGGTCTAGATTCAGAAAATATAGATACTATAGGAAGTAGGATTAATTTTGCTAGAGAAAGAATAACTTTACATTGTTTGCAAAGTAAAGCTGCTAAACAAGTTAAGAATAAATTAAGTCATAAATATTGTACAAAGTTGTTAGAAGGCGAATGGGAGTTTGGTTGTATAACCAATACAATCTAAGACTTATAAAAATTATAAAAATAATAAAAAATATAAGATGGTAAAATGGAAACCAGGAAATAAAAAGTACACTGGTAATAATAATAAAAAGAAAAAATTTGTAAGAAGAAAAACTTCTAAAAATCCTAAAAAACAAATTTGTAAATGTTTTATATGTGATGAAGAATGTCACATAGCTACAAACTGTCCTAATAAAGGGAAAAATGCAAGAAAAATGATTAAAAGTCTTGAAGAACAAGATTTAGAAATATGTTTTAGTGAGGAAATAAATCCTACAGAAATATTATATGAATTGATATCAGAAACAGATTCTGATACTGATAATGAAGCATATATTTTTATGTTAGGAAATAATAATCAATTAGAAGAAATTCCTAAAACCGAACAATAGGATATAAAATTAGGAAATTTAATTGGGGAAGAAAAAGACTTCTCGGAAGAAATGATAGAAAAAATTAATAAAAATCATATTTTTAAAGAAGAAATCTATAAAATATCTAAATTTAAAATATGGTCACAAAGACATATAGAAAAAATTAGCGGTAATACAGTCGCTAAGGATACTAAAGGAGGATTAACCGAAATTCCTTTATTTACTAAAGAAAAAATTAAGAGAATTAGGAAAAAATATCCTCAGGTTAGATATATACATTTAGGTATAGTAATGATCACAATAAGAGCTTTATTTAGAAGAGGTCATGATGTACCTATTATAGCTGTCTTATTAGATAAAAGATTTGAAAATTCAATAAAAGCACTTATTGGAGGAATTCAATCAAACTTATATAATGGTGTAATAGGATTTAAGGTAAAACCAAATTACTTTATATCCATTACAGACCCTCTAATAGAAAAGTGTCTATATTTAAGAATTCAGACAAAAAATTATGATATGAAAGGCTTAGCAGAAGATCTTGCAATAAGCTGGACAACCGTTAGAACGGATCTAAAAATATGACTCTATACCCGACTCACAATGAGCTCTTTTAGCTTGCAACTCATTGTCATCTTTCTGAACTTCACAAATTTCTTCAAGAAACATTGGCTTAGCTCTTAATTCGACGAAGATGGAACCATCATCTGATAAGGTTAAACTAGTGTTCAAAGCTCTTAATGCAAATAAAGATTTTCTACTCAAAGCATCAGCTACTACGTTTGCCTTACCCGGGTGATAATCGATCACTAGTTCATAGTCTTTAATCAACTCTAGCCATCTTCTTTGCCTCAATTTTAAATCTTTCTGAGTCATCAGGTATTTCGTACTTTTATGATCAATTGACATTCGACATTTCTCACCACACAAGTGATGTCTCCAGATTTTCAACACAATTACAATGGCAGCTAGTTCTAAATCATGTGTCGGATAATTTTTCTCATGTGGCTTTAGCTGTCTATAGGCATAAGCAATTACCTTTCCTTCCTGCATAAGTACGCAGCCTAGTCCATTCAAGGACGCATTATTGTAAATCACAAACTCTTTACCCGGTTCTGGTTGTACGAAGACAGGAGCTTCAGTCAACAATGCCTAAAACTTTGCTGACACTTTTTAGTCCATTCAAACTTAACATCTTTCTGTAGCAATCTTGTCAATGGGGTAGCTATCATGGAAAATTGCTCTACAAATTGTCTATAACAACCGGCGAGACAAAGAAAACTTCTGACCTCTGATATATTCCTAGGAGGCTTCCAATAAAAAATGGCTAAAATCTTACTCGGATCAACTCTAACACCTTCACCTAAGACTATATGTCTAAGAAAACCAACTTCCCATAACCAAAACTAACTTTTGCTAAACTTGGCATAAAGCTAATTATCTCTCAAAGTCTGTAAAACTATTCTCAAATGATCTGAATGCTCAATCTCATCATGAGAATAAATCAAGATATCATCAATGAACACAACTACAAATTTATCCAAGTAAGGTTTAAAAATTCGGTTCATTAAGTCCATGAAAATGGCAGGAGCATTAGTTAAGCCAAATGGCATCATAACGAACTCATAATGGCCATACCTAGTTCGGAAAGCAATCTTCGGAACATTTGACTCTTTAACTCACAAATGATAATATCTGGATCTCAAATCTATCTTGGAAAACACAGTGGCTCCCATCAATTGATCAAACAAATCATCAATTCTAGGAAGTGGATACTTGTTCTTAATGGTTACCTTGTTGAGCTGCAGATAATCTATGCACAATCTCATCGAACCATATTTCTTTTTCACAAATAGCACTGGTGCACCCCATGGTGAACAACTAGGTCTTGCAAAGCCTTTATCTGTTAATTCTTGCAACTGAACTTTTAATTCTTTCAATTCCATTGAAGCCATTCTATAAGGAGCAATAGAAATGGGTGTTGTACCCGGAACCAGCCAAATACCAAACTCAACTTCTTTGCTAGGAGGCAAACCTGGTAGTTCTTTCAGAAACACATCAGAAAACTCACATACCATAAGCACTATTTAATTTTCAACTCTGGATCTTTAGTATTCAACACAAAATCAAGATAAGCTTTATATCCTTTCCTCAACATTTCTGAGCAGACATAACAGAAATTATGGCGAATGAACTATCTGGCTTATCTGAATTAACCCGAAGAATTTCACCATTTTCACATTTCAATTCAATGAATTTTTTTCCACAATTCACCATCACATCATGTGTAGTCAACCAATCCATACCAAGAATCACATCAAACTCATCAAATGGCAATAGCATGAGATCGAATGGAAAATAGTAAACTCTAATCATTAAAGGGCAATTTTTACATACTTTGTCTACTAATACATACTGACCCAATGGATTCAATACTTTAATCACAAATCCCGTAGACTCTATGGACATATTCATACTAGGCATCAATTTCATGCAAACATAGGAATGGGTCAAACCCAGATCAATCAAAGCAATAACATTAACATCATTAGGAGAAAATGTACCCGTAATTACGTCGAGGGAGGATGCCTTTTCACGAGCACGGATGGCATAGGTCCTTGTGGGTGCTCTAACATCTGGTCTCACTGTTGAATCTCCAGACACACCTCTATTACCTGCCCTTAATCACGGGTTTCTCTGTGGTCTACCTCAAACTGGAACATTCTTGGGCCTAGCACTCTGTAATTCATTCTTTTTAACCATTTCTAGACACTCTCGCATAAAATGATCTGGAGCACCACATTTGTAACAACCACTCTCATCAGCTCAACATTGGCCAAAATGACGTCTACCGCACTGTGGACACTCTGGTCTACCCAGTCGGACACTGCCTACACTCGCAATCGAGGTAGTCTAAGCTTTCGAACCCACATTTCTGTTATCTTTGTTTCTGCTCCAATACCCAGCTGAAAAGTTTGATCTAGTAGAGAACTCTCTAGGCCTCTTAGACGTAGACTAAAACGGCTTACTCACCTGTCTTTTCTTCATATCTTGCATCTCAATTTTAGCTTTGCCTTTTTTTGTTTCAGCAACTCCTCTACCTTACAAGCTCTGTCAACTAAAACAACAAAGTCTTTTATCTTTAGAACACCAAAAGACAGTCGAATATCATCATTGAGCCCATCTTCAAATCTCTTGCACATAATATCTTCAGTTGGCACATACTCTCTAGCATAATTACTGAGTTTGACAAATTCACGCTCATACTCAGTTACTATCATCTTACCTTGCTTTAGTTCAGGAATTCCTTTCTTTTCTGGTCGATTAACCTCTAACTAATGTATTTCTTACGGAACTCTTCCTGAAAGAAAACCCAAGTAACTCTTTGTTTCGATTCTACTGACACAAGTGTCTTCCACCAATGGTAAGCTGAATCTTTAAGAAGTGACACCACACACTTAATACACTCTTCTAGTGTGCAAGATAACTCATCAAAAACTCTGATAGTATTCTCTAGCCAAAATTCAGCTTTTTCTGCATAGTCATCTTTAGTACCCTGAAATCTCTTCGGCCCTTTGTTTTCTACTTTTATCAACTAGTGGCTTCTTTCTGCTGACTGTATCTTTGATTGGGAAGCTACATGGGTAGTCTGAGGATCATGAGGGGGTGGAGGTCTAACAGCCGGATTAGTACGAACAAACTCAACAAACCATTCATTCATAGCTTGGAAGAAGGCTTCCCAAGCCCTTCCTCCCTGACTAACTGTAACGGGCCTTTCACTACTATCTAGTGGCACTGTCCCTTCTGTGGGAGTGGGTGCATTACTTTCTACATCATCTGTACCAGCTCGTTTGGGATCCATAACTATAAAAGAAAAACATTTTAAATTTGTCAGGGGTCGTCACACTATCAATATATAAGTATGGCATGTATAGCTAGACTCTTACTCATACTGAATATTTTGAAAATCAACTAAAATCTTGCTCTGATACCAATAAATGTAACACCCCTTGCTCGAGACCGTTGCCGGAGTCGAGCATGAGGCGTTACCAGACTTACCTTACTAGTTTGGGGCATGAAAATTTGCTTTTAAAATTAATTCATTCACATTCATCCAATATATTCCTAAAATGGGCCCTCGAAGCCCTAAACATGCAATTGGAATGGTTCAGGATGAAACCGGGAACATTTAAAAATTTTACGATTACTTACAGAAATTAAAACAGTTTATTTCACTGTTCATAATAAAACTATCCACCTGCGTAGCAGTCACTAAATTAATTATAAATTGAGTTAAGAAATTCAAAATTTAAATTTATAAATTTCTTTGAAACTAGACTCATATATCTTCTTACCATAATTTTTTTAAAATTTTTGATGTGGCCAATTAGTAGAGTTTATTAGTTAAAGTTTCCCCTATTTTGCAGCCCAACAAACCTGACCTCTCTTCACTAAAAATCATTTATCTCATAGTAAAGTTTTAATTTAGTGTTTCCACTTGTTTATAATGAAAATAGATTCACCAAGAAATCTATACATATAAATTATGACTCATAATTATTTTTTTACAATTTTTAGTGAATTTCTAAAATCAGAATAGGGGATCACAAAATCCCTCTAAACCAGTCTCACAAGAATTTAAATATCTAAAAATATAGACTTCCTTTGCTTTCTTTGTTTCTTTCCTATGAAAATAGAATCAATAAGATTTAATTCTATATCTCATTCACCATTTAATTCCATTTATACAATTTTTAGAGATTTTTCAAATTCATGTCACTGCTGTTGTTCCAAAACTATTTCATGACCAACTTTTACTCTTTCATAATTTCATTGCATAAACTATCATTTAGGCATACATAAGATGAAAACATGTTCTTAATTAGCCATTTCAATAGCTAACCATTATCAAGTATTCACATGTCATTCTTTAATCGTATCATAAGGACATACACACAAAATAGTCAAGTCCCTATACATGCCACAACTCAAAACATTTCAAATTACAAAATACCGAGATAACCTTTGATAGTGTGAGATAAACTTTGACGTCCTTACGATACCCGAATTGTCTTGGCTACTCTATAAAAGAGAGAAAGGAAAAGGAGTAAGCTACAATGCTTAGTAAGTTTACAAGTAAATAAATGACAACATTCACCAAGTATAAATAGACTCATATTATACCATCAACTAACAAAATTTTTACTTTACTTCTTCATTTCCTCTTCAAATTTTCGGTTTATCATTCATTTACCTGAACTTTCTTGTAACATAACCTATATATTAGCCCAATGAACCATTTAGAATACTCAGGATACTTGGGTTTTCTTGCTTGATAATAGTCTGCCAATGCCATGCTGTAGGCAAGGTTTTACATGGGATGTTCCCTGTCTTGCAAAAGCCATATATCTGATATGAACTTTCATGGGATGTTCCTGAACTGTTTCAACCTACCAATGCCATATGTCTGATATAGACTTACATGGGATGTTCTTCAACTGCCTCAACCCGAAATGTCATGACATTTCGTACCCTATACATTCCTAAGGTTCAAACGGGCTTTCTGATACTTTTTCTCTGTTACCTCATCTTTGATTCAACTTGGAATATTCTTATAAAATAAATGTATATATACTGGAAATTAACAACATTAACATAAAATATCGAAATATTGTATTTACTTACCGTAAACTTACCTTGGAGCAAAATACGATCAACTTGACAACTTAATCTTCTACCTTTTTCTTCCCTCTGTCTATCCCCAAATTTCATTCTTCTTGATCTATAATTAGCAAATTTATCTTATTTAATACTCACATTTATCAAAACAGTCCTTAACTCTAACTTTGGCAAAATTACGAGTTTTCCCCTAAACTTTTTCATATTTAAACTTTTTCCCCAAAGCTCAAAAATTAAAATTTTTTCCTAATTCTTATGTTTTAGGACATGTTAATCATTTTCCCTTAATGGAAACATCAAATTCTCACTCTAACATGTACTTATGAACATTAAGTATTTTTACCGATTATGTCGTTTTACTCGTTTTTACTAAAAACCGAGTAGCACAAGTTGTTTAACATAATTTAAAACCTCATATCCTATCATAAAACATTGAAATAAACACATTTCACCTATGGGTATTTTTCCAAATATGAACCCTAGGTTAAATTATTGCTAGAATAAGCTAAATCAAGTTATCAAGACTCCAAAAGTGTAAAGAACATTAAAAACGGGGCTTGGAATCAGTTACTATGGAGCTTGGAAGCTTGAAACAAACCCTAGCTATGGTGATACATAAGGTTCAGCCACTTGAAGAAGATGATAGTAATTTTGCCATCTTTTTCCCTTTTAATTCCTTTTAATTACCAAATGACTAAAATGCCCTTCATTAAAACTTTTGTTATTTCTCCATTTTTGTCCATGAAAACCTAATGGTATAATTACCTTTTGAGGACCTCTACTTCAATTATGCTCTTCAATTTAATCCTTTCCTATCGAGAACTCATACTTATCAACTTTTGCAATTAAGCCCTAATAGGCAAATTTAACATGCAATTCATGAAAATTTCTATCAATATTCTAACACATGCATCTAATTACTCGGTAAATCATAAAAATTAATTGGAATAAAATTTTCTATCTTGAATTCGTGGTTTTGCAACCACTGTTCTGTTTAGGCCCTATTTAGGTGTTACATTGTAGCCTCGGTAGATACGCACTCTCGAGCATACTTGCTGAGCCTTACTAACTCACGCTTATATTTCGTCACTATCATTCGGCCTTGTTTAAGTTCCAAAAACTCTGTTCTCTTTTGTTTGATGGACCTCTAACTGATATACCTTTTACAAAACTCCTCCAAAAAGAATTCCCAAGTCACTCTCTCTCGGTATAACCGACACGAGAGTATTCCACCACTGGTAGGCCAAATCTCGTAGAAGTGACACTACACATTTTATGCACTCTTGAGGCATGCATGATAGCTCATCGAACACTCTGATGGTGTTCTCCAACCAGAACTTGGCTCTCTCCGGGTCGTCATCTTTATTTGGTCAAAATTCGTCGGCCCCATGTTTTCTAATTTGGTCTACTGGGGGTTTTTCTCTCCTACCCATTTCTCCTCCTAAAGGACTTACTGGGGCATGCTGATAAATTAGAGTAGGTGGGGGAGGTGGAATGTTCGAATTGGCTTGAATGTACTCTTTATACCAAGCATTCATCATTTGGAGGTAGGCTTCTCTAGCCCCTTCGCCGTGACTCATCGTCACGGACCCAATCTCAACTGGCACAGTACCTTCAGCGGGAGCCGGCGCATTACTTTCCACATCATCCGCCATAGCTCCTTTAAGATCCATTTAGTATATGAAAAATACAATTAATAAGTGTCAAGAGTCGTCACACTATCATATCACAAGTATGGCATGTATAGCTAGACTCGTACAGAAGTTAGGTTAGTCCTAGAATCGACTAAACCACAGCTCTGATACCACTAAATGTAACACTTCTTACCAGTATCCGACACTGAGACAGGGTATGAGGCATTACCTCACTAAATAACATGCAACTCTTTAACTTACACTCATTGAAATATGTCTCGATTTAAGACCTTTTCAAACAATCTCCTACATACCTTTATATGCACCTACAAGGCTTAAAACTTGATTTAGAAATGAACTGGGACCATTTCGAGCACTTGGGAAACTTTTAAGAAAATCCGCTAAAAAGAGGGCACATGCCCATGTGAAAGGGCAACACGCCCGTGTGGCCTCTAGACATTGCTGTGCTAATGGCCCGTGTGCCTCACACGACCTAAGCACCTAAGGACACACCCTTGCCCTCTGTCCATGTGAATTTATTTTCTAACATCGAACCTACAGGGGTTTTCACACGGCATGGCACACGCCCGTGTGCTTAGCCCGTGTCCCTCACACGGTAATGACACGCCTGTGTCGCAGCTCGTGTGCAAAAACCTTGACATTCTATTTCTAACTATACCAAGTTCTTAGGATGATAGTGTGAACGGAGCCTCCAACGTACTTTGATCTACGAGCTAACTAGGCATCACTATAAGAAAATGGAATGGAGAGTGGCCTATGAGGCTCGCTAAGCCCAAAATCAACCTTAGCTGTGTAAACGACATAGCCATGTCCATTGTTTCCACATATCCATGAAAAAGACCTGAGTGGGACCCATGAGCCCCTCGGGCCCACACGGCCTGCTACGACCTAAAATCGACCTAAAATCGACCTAAGCCCATGAGATCGCTCATGGTGGCCTCTCCTATCGCATCCGATTCTCCACGTGTGCATTTGCATGCTCATGTGGCGACTGTTGCCGAACTTTTGGGTATTAAGGTTTTTGCCATTTTGGTATTTGTCGATCTATATTTTAAGTGGTGTGTGCACACACTTTCAGCTTTTCAGCCGGTTGTCAAACATAGCATACAGTTACACACCTGATCACGTAGAGTACTAAGAATTCTTGAGTGTCAGAACCGATACAAACAAAACAATGATTAATCTCTTATCTTGAGAATTAAAAGAACTATAACCAAACCCCTAGTCGAAGGATCGACTACCACTTGCCTTGACTAGACCGATCGATTGTGATTAACTCACTCGATTTGGAACTTGGTGCAGTTACCCTACTATACCAGGAGGAAAGTCCCGAATAGAAGACACTTTGCACTGCTTGAACTTCGGGGTAGGGACTATGAGTCCATATCCAGCCGACACCATTGTCATCACTTTCCTGCTGAAACCTTCACTCATCGAGAATTTTAGAAACAAACCAGGTAAATAATATCCAAACGATAAGAGAGGAATATACGGCCCTGCCTAAGAGAAGGAAGGTAATGAATTTACCTTGATTGAATAACAAGGGGAAGGAGTTTCAATCGCTTCTGAAATGCTTGCACTCCGCCACTTCTTGTAGAAACCAACAAAATTGATTGAGAGATTACCACAGGCTAAAACCAAATAGGGTAAAGAGGTAAGCAGTGGATATTCGGCCAAGTCCATATAAGGTATAACAATTCACTTGAGAAGAAATAGAGAGAGATTCGGTGCTATACTGAGACACACCGATAGGCTAATTGAAAAGATGAATTTAATAGTATATTCAATTCAAAAAAGAAAGAAATAGAGGGAAAAGGAAGAACAATTCAATAGGGATAAGAGGAAGTGTGTTTCGGTAGCATTTGAACAAAGGAAGAAGAAAAGAGTTAGAGAAAAGAGAGGAAGGAAGAATGAGTTCGGCTATGCAAAGAAAAGAATAGGCAACCACAATTTGGCCTAGTCTTGGAGAAATAGAGAAGAATTAGGTGTAGAAGAATGGTTCGACCAAAAGAAAGAAGTTGAGAATGGGAATTTCGACACTTAGAACTTACATCAAATAAAATCTAAATGCAAAAAGGGAAGAAAACCTGAAATAGCAAAGAGGAAAATCAGCTCTTACCCCCTCACAAAATGCTGAAAGTGCTTATCACCCACCCATTAGCCGAATTTGCCTAACCAAATTCTCCATTTCGGCACTCTTCTCCTCACACTCAAACTCCTTGAAAATCTCCCAAAATCACTCCCCTTATCCCTCCCTAATTTCGTCCACAACCAACTCACAAGACTAATTCAAACTCTTCAACACTAGAGTTCAAATCCAACACCAACTCTTGCTGCCCCATGAACAAGATAAATATTCCCTTTTGCATGCAGTGAGATTTGAACTCCAGTCCCCTAGTAGAAGTAGCATGCCACCTTCCCACTAGACCACCCACTCTCTTTGTAAACATTTTATCCACAATTAATTATAAAGTCTATAGGCCAGAGTCCAAGTTCATTTAAAAGAAAAACCAAAATGAATTTGCAAGAGCCAAGTCTTGAACTCAGGCTCCCTTGCAACCATAGATGGCACAACCACTAGGCCACATACTTCCTTGTGTCATATTTCACCATATTTTATTATAACCCTACTAACCAAGGATAGGAGTTTTATTCACTTAAAACACAAAATTTTACTAAAGCCCAAGTTTGACACCAAGACTTCTCCAACACTTCTTAGGACCCCTAACCACCGAAACAAACCTTTATTTATCTCACTTCTTGCACAATAAATATTCATGTGCTAACTTCCTAATGCTCCCCAAGCTCAAGGCCTATTTCTTCTAGGCCCAAAATTCAGGGTGTTAATCATGCTCAAATAAACATTCTCATACATAGCTCAATTCATAAGGCATTATCTTATGATGAAACAATGATTTCATATATAAAAATTAGTAATGTTGTGTTATTTACTTACAACTTACCTCGGTACACAAAATGGAGATAACTATTCGGTTTAATCGAATTGCTTGGCCTTCCCCCGATCTATGTTCAGATTTGGTAAAACTTGATTCATGACTGTTAGTAGTTGCTAAAAATTTTGAAGCTTCAAAACCCTCCAATGCCTGATATTTTCAGTGAAGGTGAAGGCAAAAAGAAAGAAAAGACTAAAGGCTAGGCAATTAGGCTATTATTTTTACCAAATTAAGTCACCTAACTTCGACTTTTCTTCTTTTCTTGTCCCCTTTGCTTCTCATGGCCAGCCAACACATAACTAAGGGCCTATTTGCCCTTTAAAACCCCCAAATTTTAATTCTCTAGCTATTTAACTCAATTTACTAGTAATTTGCAACTTTTACCTTTTTCATGATTTAGTCCTTTTTTTGCGATTAAGCCTTCAATCACATAAATTAGTTCACAAAAATTTTCATGCACCCTTATAAAAATACTATAACACATAAAATAATGCTAAAATAATTTTCTCTAACCTCGTGTAAGTGATTTCGAAATCACTATTTCGACTGAGCCTAAATTCGGGCTGTTACAAAGAAAATATAGGGTTTGAGAGTTTTAGGTTTCAGCATGCTCTTAGTTTGATTAAGGCGATTTTAACTTGGTTTTTGATGATTTCTATGTTTTCGTGATCGTTACTTTGAGTACTACCTAGCCCATGCCTTAATTTCTAAATTTGTTGAAGATTTTGTGAAGTACCATTGTTGAATTTATATGCTTTGTGATAGTTGATGATGAAAAATGGATATTTGTTGATTGATTATCATATTTTATAAAGTGATTTTTAGTAAAATTTCATATTAGGGACTTAATTATGAAAAGTTGAAATGTTGTGGTTAAAATGTGAAATAAATGAAAGTTTTGGGCTACTAGGGACCTATAATAAATTCGGCTAGCATGGGTATATTGTGAATTTCATTATTATGTGGTTTTGTATAATAAAGACTAAATTGTGAAAAATGTAAGACTTTTGGGGCAAATGTGTAAAATCACCCTAATGTATATTTGTGGATTGATTTGAATATGTAACACCCCAAACCCAGCCTAGACGTTATGGCCGTATTTGGTAGCGTCACATTGAAGCGTCTCAAAATCGTGTGTCACTATAACTAAATTTGTTGTAAAAACCCCTTTGTTCTTTAAGTATGAAGAAAACATCATTCCGTTACCCTTGATTAATCAGATTATGAAAGTGGTTCACTTTGGAAAAACATAATGATTGTGGAAGCTTTATTTGAAATATCGTTTGTTGTGAAATCGTGGTTTTTGGAAAATATATATCATTTTGTAAAACGCGCCCTAGAGCTAACAGATTTTAAACAAGTAGTAATAGATAAACCCAATACTTAAGAAAAATTAAATAACGGCCTTATTATAAACCCAAAATAAAACTATAATTAAAGTAAATAAAAATCGAAAGCAGTATAAAAGTAAAGTGTGGCCGCCTCTGTAACAGCCCGATTTGGACCCTAGTCAGAATAGTGGTTTCAAAACCATATATCTGAGTCTGAAAAATATTCTGATATTATTTTCTGTCTGTGGTATATGAATCTGCATATGTGAAATTTCTATGAATTAATTTGTCTGTCTCTGTGCTTAATTATGAAAAAGGACTTGATTGTGTAAAGGGTAAAATTTGCATGCCATTTGTTAAAGTGCCTATATGCAATGATTTGATTTATTCAAAGTCCTATTATTGTAATATGCCATGTTTTAGTTAATGGACAATTATGTCCATGAATGCTAGGTTTTATGTTATTAATTCATTAATGGCAATTTGGTAAACTATTACTATTATGTGTTAAAATAAAACAAAAACATGAAATATGGCCATTAACATGTTCTTCCACCGATTTTTTAGAAAGAAAAAGAAGGGTTTTATGCTATTGTTCATTTGGCACTTATAAAGCTCAATCAAGGTATGTTTTGAGCTTGGTTTTTGATAATTTCTACGTTTTGTAATCATTGCATCGAAATCTTCCATGCCCATGTCTCAATTTCTGTTTTTGATGAAGTTTATAAGCCATTGATGGTATTTGAAGCTTTGTGATGAATTTGATTAAATTATGATAGATAAGTATTGAATAAACATGTTTTGCCATGAAATTTTGATGAATTTGAGTTATGTGGGCTAATTGGTGAAAATGAGATTTCGGGGGGATTAAATTGTGAAATAAACGTGTTATATGTGCTTATTTGATATTTGGCTATGTTAATATGTGGTTAAATCTATTGAATTTGATGATTCTATGTATTAGGGACTAAATTGTTGTAATGTGCAAATGTGAGGGCTAAATTGCAAAATGCACTAGTTATGTGTTTGTGGATTGAATTGAATGAAATGGAATATTGAATGGCTAAATTTGGATTTATTTAGATCAAGAACCAAGGAAATCAGACTTAGATCGAGGAAAGTCCAAAATCGTTGAATAGTCGGGTCAAATTCGTTAAATCCGTACGAGGTAAGTCAATATACAAAATATGTGTTGTGTCGATATTTATTATGTATTCATGATAATTTAACTGCATTTGGATGGCCGTGAGAGCCTGACGTATAAATTCTGATTAAGTCATAGAAAAATAATAACATGTAAGACCTCGTCTGGGACGTAGGCATTGATTACAGAAATATGTGTAGGACCATGTCTCGGACACTAGCATCATTTATGTTTTGTGTAAGACCTTGTCCGGGATAGTGGCATCGATATTGAATGACATGTAAGACCATGTCAGGGACGTCGGCATTGTATGAGATTTATAAGTTCTGTAACATTGCTGAATGTTTGAGGAGAAATTTCAAGAAAATGAATGAATGCATACTTTATATATCTGATGCAGGTACGTCTGTTCTGTACTGAATTTACGAGCATGAATGACATGTTAATTGTGAACTATGAGTATGTGACAAATGAGTATATTTGGTTAATGAATTATCTACATGAGATTGCTATCATTTTGTGTTTAAGGATTGCATATGTTTGTATTTGGCTTACTAAGCTCATTGTAGCCTACTCTGCATTTTCTTTCAACTGTTTTACAGATATCGTAGCTACTGAGGGCTCAAAGGTAGTCAAGGATCGTTACCACACTATCGATCTTAATTTTGGTACCTTTTGAATGTACAAAGTTTAAGTATGACATGTATAGGCTAGAATGTCTATGTATTAAGCTTGAGACATGTTTATTTGTAATGCCATGAGAATTGGCTAGCAAATGGAATGTTTGTCCTTGGTTTTGGTTTATGGCTTGTGATGTCAAATTGTGTAAGTTTATAATGGTTTTATGACCTAGTTTGTTTCGGCCATCTTGCAATATGTCAATGTGAAGAAATGGTAAGATTTGGATGTGGTCTAAATGAGATATGTACCATATGTTTAGTCATGAACTTTGTTTGTGATTTATATATGCTTGGTGTGAAGATTTGTATAGGAATGTGCATATGAATGGTTTGATCATGTTGAGGTATGATTAGGCATTGAATTTTAGTTGAAGTTGTGGTATTGTTGTGGCATGAATTGACTTGTAGGGAATGACCTTTAGTGGGTGGAAAGTATGACTTAAACCAAGTCTGCTTAGTGCCACACGACTATGGCACACGGGCGTGCCTTATGGCCATGCTAATTTTCCAGTATTGACACAAAAACTCACACGGCCAAGACCCACGGGCGTGTCTTGTGGCTGTGGCGAAAAGTTAGTATGCTTACTCTGTTTTGGCACAGCTTGGGTGTATGGGCGTGCTTGAGTCTCGTGTATGGCACATGGCCTAGTCACACGGACGTGTGACCTCCTAAATTTATAAAATTTTACATGTGTTCTAAAGTTCGTGAATGTGTTCGGTTTAGTCTCGACCTTATCTTAATGTATGTTTGAGGTCTAGTAGACTTCCGAAAAGGGACTTTTGGTCTGAATCTTGTTATAAACTCTAAATATTCTGTCCTGATCTATTTTGAATTTTTGGTAACACCCTTACCTATTCCAGCAACGGTCACGGGATAGGGGTGTTACAGCCTCCAAGTCACACGTCGCATCGCATCGCCTACCTCAGAATTACCTGTACAGTAAAATAAAAGGGTAAGTATACGAATACTCAGTGTGTAACCCTGGCAATAATAATATAATAGAATCAGTCTTGGGCTAAAGCCCATTACAGTAGCATATCATAATTAGTGGGCCTAAGCCCATAACAGTAACAGTATAATATGTAATCAGAATCCTACCCAACCATCCGCTACACTCCATCTCCGTCCAACCCATCACTCCATGTGGGGATATAATCAACCCACCCAACCCTACACTCCACAGTGTAGTACTGATGCGACACTATCGATAAAATGCAGTAGTACTGCCAGAATATTAGGCTATAAGCCACAGAATAATGCAGCGAAGCTGCCAAAATAGTGCACTTCCTCCAAATACATATATCCCATCCCCCATGTAATGTAACATATTAAATGACATGCTAACATAATATAGATAACTCATACAAGCATTTTATATTATACTTATTTAATCAGAAGACATACAGAGTCAAAATAGTCATCTTACCCCTGGAGGGTATTTTGGTCATTTTGCCTCTTAGGGGCATATTAGTCATTTATTAGTGTGGTCCTACGTATATAAAGGCCCATTAGTAGGCCTATAGTCGTCTAGCAACACATGCAGTCAAATAGTCCAGAGATTCGAATACGGCCTAAAGCCCATCTATCGGGCCCACGGGCCCATTGGGCCCGTTTCGGCCCAACTCATGAAGTCGCTCATGAAAGCTGGTTTTCGATGTAGGGCCACAATCCATGGCCTCAATCAAACACATGAACGTTTACACGCCCATGTGGCCAACATTCGATTCGTCGGCTTTTCGGCACTTGTCGTTTCGGCATTTCGACTTTGTATAAAAAAAGTGTGAGAACACACCTTATCACGTAGAGTATGATATAATCCTTAGCGCCGTCACCTAAATTAAACATAACACACATTTAAACCACTTATCTAAAAAAAATAAGGAAATACTAATCCAAACACTTAGCCGAAGTATTTGCTATCACTTGCCTTCACTAGAGTGATCAATTACGATTTGCCTAGTCAAACTGTAGTTTGATGCGGTCACTCTTCTGCATCTCGGTGAAAAGTCCCTAACTGCTGACACAGTCAAATTGTAGTTTGATGCGGTTACCCTTCCACATCCAGGTGGAAAGTCCCTGATTGCCGACACTCTACGTTACTTGAACTTGGGAGTAGAGATCTTGAGTGCATTTCCAGTAGATACTTTTCCACGACCTCCCTCAGTTTGAATATCACTTGCCTCTATGATATGTTCCAAAAGCCACAATCCTTATTCAGCCACTTTCTCCCCTAAACCGATCGTCCTTTAAACAAACGATTAAAAGAACATGATGCCACAAAACCAACGCTTAGAAGAAAACAATCTATCCCAAAGGGTACACGTAATCTTTCAAATAACGTAATCAACTCTTGCGATTAAGGTACTTACCCAAAACTAGAGAACGTTCATAATGGAAAGAAATTCAAGTCTAATACCCTAATCGAACCCCTAGCCAAAAATGGTCAATACAAAGTGTTACAGAACCATTACTTAAACGAAACAATTAAAAAGCAGAGAGTATGAACAACCCTGAAATAGCGAATCAACCCTTGTGATCGAAAACTTACCGAAAATGACCCGTCCCAAGCCTAGCAATCGTCCAAAACAAAGAGTGATTTTATCGGCCAAGAAGAGAGAATAGCTAGAATGAAATTATAGTTTCAGCTTACAGAACCAATTTAGATTTGGCCGTTTGATTAAAGAAGATGAACAGAAATGGACCTTGATGATCCTAAAAATCAAAAGGGACAATTGATACAGTCGATCAAATGAAAAGAGGAGAGGAAGGGTGAAGAACAATCAGTTTATGAGTATGCCAAAAGGAGAAACAAAATCGGGAGAAGAAGAAGGATATACGAGTCAGCTAGAAAAAGAGAATCAAGGGTCGATGGATTGGAAACCACATTCGACTAATATGGAGAAGAGAAAGGAGTAGAAGGAGTTGATAGGGACCAAGGCTATAGGTGCAATCGGCTTTTGCAAAAATCCGAAAAGAGAAGACAAGGTGCTTGAAAGGGATAAGAAAGAATGTATACGTTAGTTAAAAATACCAATAGGGGGGAAAAAAAATTGGCACCAAACTTTTGTGTGAGCAAAGAAAAATGATGCCTTTAGTCAAATTTTAAAAACAAAATGGAAAGCCCTCCCTCTACCTCAAGCATACATTGAAATATCCTGGCCTAATTCTCTAATTTGGCAACAAAAACACAATTGACCTAAAGTGACTTTTGTTCTAGTAAAAGAACAATACCCTCGGTCAAAGCTTCAAAAAAAAGAAAGAAAAAATCCTTTATTAGCCAAAATCATAATTGACCGTATGGTACCAATTAAGGTCCCATATTCGGTCAAAATTGAAAACAAAAAGGAAAGCCAAAATTAAAACTTTTATCAGCTATATCTCTAATGACCAAATAGCACCAAAATAGTCCCACTCTCAGTCAATACTTCCCATATTAATCCCTTTAATAGTAGCTTGATTTCAGCCAGCATTCAATCCAATTTTCAAATCAAAAGTCTCCCACCGCTTGACTTGTTCACCGACAGCAGCCTTCAAGTGCCCACCGCTTGGCCAAGTCAACTATTACCATAATCGGCCAGCCTTGCACAAGCAGTAAAAATTAACCTCATTTGCATAAGGAGGAGCTCGAACTTCAGACCTCACCATCGTCAATGCACCTCACAATTCCCTGCTTGCCATTGTGCCGCTACTTCTCTTATACTATAATACAATCACCATTAATTATAACCCTTACATGTTGAAGCCACGGTTTATTTAAGAGTAAAAATGAAAATTCTGCCTGCCAAGGGACTTAAACCTATGCCCCTTCTAAATGCCTAGCACGCCATTTGCTACTCTTCCATATTCCTTTTCGGTGTCGTAACTCCCTCCCATATATATATAACGTTTAAACGTCAGCTACCATGCCCATATGCGAAAATAGAAAAAAATATGCTAAGGCCAGGACTTAAACCTTGGATCACTCCTTTGCTACCAATACTCCTAGCCACTAGACCACTTGCTTCTATACGACAAGCTTTAACCATAAATATTTATAAATCACTCCATGTGACGCTAACTTCACAAAATGAAAAAAACTAAAATTTTTCTTAAAGTCCATTCTTGAACCCAGGACTTCTCAAACATCCCCAAGCACTCCAAATTATTTAACCAACAACCCAAACATGAAATTGCGAAATTTTTCTTGACTACAAAAATCTAAATTTTTCTAATACACGAAGCCAATTACTCCTAAGACCAAAATTTGGGGCATTACAAAATACATAGATGATTAAATTAGTTAATTTTGAATATATTTAGGTCAAGAAGAGCGAAACTCAAATCTCGATCGAGGGAAAAACAAAGTTCTCGACTAATCGATCAGTTTAGTAGTTTTAGCATTCGAGGTAAGTTTGTATGTTATAAATTCATTATAAATGTATTTTATATGTTTTGATATGGCATGATTTGTGTTTATGTGATTACAGATAAGCTAAAAAATGAGTCAACAATGATTTGATAATTGAAAGCCCGGTTAACCGTTAGGAATAGTTATGATGCTAGTGACACGTCATTAGGAATGCTTGAATTGGCTTCAGGCCATGACATAGCACTACGGGTGCAAGATAAACTGATTTGGATTTGGGCCATGCATATCGACAAATTTGGCTAAGGGCCATAGTATCAGAATTATGGATAAGTTACGTTGATTTGGTTTTGGACCATGGTATAGGTATTTATCGTGTGAGACCTTTGAGTACTGACTTCTATTCCGAGTGGTTCAATGGGTAAATGGGCGAGGAGAATATGTATGAGATTTGTATGAGATGAAGCAGGTATGTGTATGAGCTATTTTAGTAATTGATCGAGAAAATAATGATGAAAGTATATAATGTTATGGAAGAGTATCTGACATGTTTGTTAAATTGAGATAAGCTATGTGTTGGTGGTTTCAACTCATTAAATTATGTTTATGTGATTGCATTAAATTTATTTCATACGAGGTTACTAAGCTTTATAGCGTACTTGGTGTATTTTTCTATGTTTTATAGTAAATCGAAGCTAGCTTGGATTTGGGGATCGTCGGAAAGATGATCACACTACGAACATCTATTTGGTACCTTTTGAAGTTGTAAATATGGTATATGGCATGTATTCGCTAAATGATATCTTGGAATGCATTTTGAATTATGAAAGCATAGCCATGTGATTTGGCTTGAATATGTTAATGTATGAAGTATATGTTATGCCTTGTGAAAATGGTCATTTTGGTATGGTTGTTTTGTTGGTTAGATGGATAGATTATATAATGATATGTAATGGTATTTAATGATTGTGGATGTCTTGGTTAGGTATGGGATTTGATTGAAGAATTAATATGATCTTTGAGGTTGTATTTAGTAGTTAAATTGATGATAAAATTCATGTTGTTGGATAAACTTAATGGATGATATTGGCTCATTGATTTGGTACTTTTTGAGTTGGCAAATGTGTTTAGTATTGGATGATATTGCTATAGCATGAAAATGTGCATATTTTGGTATGAATTTTGCTGGAAATTGTGTGTGAATTATTACTTGTTTTGAGCTTGTAGGGTTGACCCTTTTGGGTGGCAAATTGGTCTTGTAAATCGCCTATTTTTGTCAATACTAGTAGAGACACGAATGTGTGTCTTAGCCCTATGTGACACCTGGTCATGGTACAAGGTCGAGTCCCCTGGTATGGCAATTCAAATTAAGTCAGTATGCTCTACATGGCCTCACAGACGGGTGTGTGACTAGTCGTGTGGCACAAGTCAGTATACCCTACAGTTTTGGCACGGTTAAGCACACAGCCTGGACATAGGCGTGTAAGGCCATTTTGAATAGGTACACGGGCTAGACACACTGGCATGTGACTGACCGTGTGGCCTAATTCAGTATACCCTCCAGTTTTCACGCAGCTAGGAGCACGGGCATGTGATCGGCCATGCGGTGCAAGTTAGTATGTATGCCCTGTTTTCACACGGCCTGTGATACGGGCGTGTCTAAGGCCATGTAAATCACACGGCCTATTCACATGGGCATGTGACCTCTGTAACTAAGAAAATTGTGTAAGTTTCAAAAATTTTCGTATGTGATCGATTTAGTCCCGAACCCTTCTTTAAGCATGTTTAAGGTCTCGTAGACCTTCTTAAGGGGCAATGTAAGATTGTTGATTGATAATTGGTTATGTTTGATTATTGAATGCGAATTGTTGGTTAAATGATGTGACTTGTTTAGTAATACCTTGTAACCCTATTCCAGCGACGAATACGGGTTATGGATGGTACATTCTGCCCCTTGTTTTGGTTTTGTATTTTCCTCCAAGAAAATCTTATGTGTGCCTGTCAAAGGGTTAATCCCTTTTAAGTCGGTAATGGTCTCATCATTCTCCAAAAATGAGCACTTGAAATGCTCGGGAAGTGTTTTTAATTTCAGATCTGGTGCCTGCACAACAGAAGGTAGAAGTTTTGTGTCCATAGGAGCCAATAATTCATTAACAGATTCACAAATAGATCCTGAATCGAAATTATCATCAAACAATGTTTCAAGTTTATCTTCATAAGGTGACTCAAAAGTTTCTTCTACTAATGAGTCAATTATGTCGACGCTGATTACGTTCAAGGTTTCACTCGAGTGACTAATTACTCCATAAATGTTAAACTTCATGATCTCCTTGTCAAACTCCATCGTTAAGGTTCCTCTACCCACGTCAATATTAGTATTTGCAGTATTAAGGAAAGGTCGCCCGAACAAGATGTCTAAAGACCAAGGAGCGTTATCCTCTTCCATTTTTATGACATAAAAGTCTGTCAGGTAAGATAAGTCCATTGGATTTCACTAATACTTCCTCAAGGACTCCTTCAGGATGCACAATAGACCTATCTGCTAATTGAATGATAACACTTGTTTTCGTCAAAAAACTCGGGTTAAGTGATTCATAAATAGAAAAAGGCATTACATTTATGGAGGCCCCTAAATCACACATATCTTTTTTAATTCCTAAGTGGCCTATTTTGGATGGTATTGCGAACGTGCCCCCATTTTTGCATTTTGCTGGCATCTTCTACTATAACACAGTGGATACATTCTCACCAACACTTACCCTTTCATTACCAGTTCATTTTCGCTTGTTGGTGTAGAGCTCTTTAAGGAACGAGGCAGATCGTGGAATTTTTTTTGAGCATCCAACAATGGTATGTTGATCTCGACATTTATGAATGTTTTGAGGATCTCCTAGTCCTTTTTACCTTTTCGACATTGGTTCAATCGTCCTGGAGATAGAGGTTGAATTTTAGGCAATGGAGGTTTCATTCGGACTGTTAATCATTCTTGGGCTTTTCTTGGGCAAAATCTTGGCCAATATGCAACATCATTGCATTTGCATGTTGTCTTGGATTAGATTCCATTTGTGACAGTAGCTTCCCTTGTAAGTTCATTTTCTTAATCGATCTGGTCAACTCTCTTATAGACGCCTTAGTTTTCTGCTGAAATCAAGCATATTAGCTGCTAATTTATGGACCAAGGTTTTTATAGACGTACCTGAAGGTATGGCTAGTTATACTGTAGGTTTGCCCCATAACTCAAGTTAGGATGGTCTTTCCATCCTGGGTTATATGTATTTGCATGGGGGTCATACTGTAACACCCATCACCCATATTCATCGCTGAATTAGGGTTGCGAGGCATTACTAGTGAAAAATATCACATTCGAACAATTTACTTGGGTGCATATGGTATTTTCGAATATTTACAGTTACACTTCAAAATTTAACTAGAACAAATCATGTCATAGACTATACCTTCAACAACAACTATGGCAACAAATTGATCAAAATGTCAAACACATATCACATTTTGTTAATGATCTAAAACTCCCTTCTATTATCAAGAACATGCGTATAAGTACATAAAAATATGCAAGTATATATATATTTTAATACAGTAGAAGTTTTGCAAGAATGAACAACCACATAGCAAAACACAAATTAAATTTCATCTATAATTCACTCATTTATGCATCAAAGTAATCATTATTTCATCCATCACTTTGTATTTATTTATGCTAGTATATAATTCACCACTTCCAATTATCATTACTGATTCTCTATTATGCACCCACTATAATGACATATTAGTAAACCCATCTGACATTTTAATCGATTCATTCAGCGAATCCAACTACCAAATAAATTTAGTACATAACTAAACATGCACCCTACTTGTTTATTTCTTTCCTATTAAATCAATTAATCATACTTTTTTTTTGTGTTTTCCATTTCAAAATAAAAAGTAGTATGTGCCGAACCTACGTATTTATGATATATATAATATCTACTGAATCTATGATATCTGTATGCAAGCTTAGGAACCAAAACCATATAGAAATCTCATGAATATTTTTTTGTGCATTGTTTTCAAGCAAACCGACAAGACACATAATATACAACCTATTTCAATATTGTATTCGAACATTAAATTAACACATACCACATATGCATCTTATGCTAAATTCTAGAGATGTACATATTATAATCGAACACATCCAACTAGCACATCATTCAACTTAATCATAAGTGAAATCTGACGTTAGTCTATCATGCCTAATTTAAACATAAATGTAACCCCGACTGTACCTATAAGCTTTAACCAATTTACCTGTACCTAAACTCACTACTAACTTCAATCAACCATGTTAAGTACACTCATTTATGAGAACTTACCATATCCGAACCCTTAAAACCATTAACAACATTCGCTTATAGGTAATAAAAGCCACACCCGAATCATCATATCCCAATTCTCCAAATAGTTTCGAAACATAACCAGCACCTACCCGAACATTATCATTTCACAGCATGACCTACCATAGTTAAGCAAGCTCAAACCACAAGCAAATATAACTAGAATTAAACATGGAAACAGGCCATTTTCACATGGCTCAAATTATACAAAACTAAAATCCGGTATTTCAAAAGATAACCCTGCCAATACATGCCATAGGTTTGATAGATTGTTTATAAAGATACCGAAAATGATAGATAGTGTGAGTGACTTTGACGATGATCCCCGAGCCTGTAGTCTGAATCCAAAAATCTATAAAACAGAAACAAACATACAAACACAAAGTAAGCTTTTTAGAGCTTAATAAGTCATAAACAAATAAACATTCCATTAATTTTATCAACTTAATTAAACTCAACTAAATTATAATATCATAACACATTAGCTCCAATAGGTAGAATTTAGTTTACACACATATACTTACATATATATATATATATATATATATTCACTCCCAAATAAATACCTTAGCCGAATGCTCGTGTAGCATAATTATCATTATTATCATTTAAGTTTCACAACCAGATAATCACTGCAACTTATTTCATAAATTCATAATCATAGTAACTCATGTGCTATGGCATTTTTATATGTGTGTATTTTTTTCATTCATATATTAAACATACAGCCGAATACATATGTCCATGTGAGCATTTAACTAAGTTTTTTTTCAATAAAAATCTCAAGGCCTAATATACTTACCTTGTTTAAGTAAGTAATCACCTTATTTAAATAAGTAACAAGCCAATTTTTACCTGTAATTTAACTCATCAAATACATTCGAACACCACCTATCTTTACCCGATGAACCATTCAGAATTGGATAGGACACTCGGATAATCCCAGATGTCGTACGATGCCAACGTCCTAGACATGGTCTTACATGTAGTCGATGCCACTGTCCCAGACAAGGTCTTACTCTTACACACATATCGAAATCACATATCGATGCCATGGTCTTACTCTTACACATATATCGAAATTCTATATCATGACATAGGCATCCTAACTATTCCTATGGTTCATATGGGGCTTTCAGATGTCGTAACTCAATCGAAATGAAGTCAAAACATAATTTTACAATTAACAACATTCAGCTATTACTTTTAAAATTTTATATATTTCAATTCAGTATATAAATACCTTGCATTTAATTAGAATTGAGTACGTTTATTTGCTTATAACTTACCTCGGACAACGAAAAATCGATACGGATCGACTAGTCGACAACTTTTGTTTTCCCCAGATCCAAATCTGATTTCTTTGGTGCTTGATCTAAAAATATTCAAATTAAGCTCATTCAAACATATTTTCATTCAATTTCCAAAAACATATAAATGGGAAAATTACCATTTTACCCCTGACATTTACAATTTTTACAATTTAGTCCCTAACGCACAAAACATCAAATTATACAATATTAACTATATATAAGATAGGCTGAATGCTCTTTATATCCAAATAAACCTATATTATTCATAAATTTTACATTTTAGTCCCTTCACATTTTTATTTTTGCAATTAAATCCTAATTACTCAAAATCATCAAAAATTCCTTTATATACTATGTTAACCTACTCCACATCTTTCAAAATTCACCATCAAACAACAAAAATCACAAGCTCTCAACAATGGCACAATTTAAAATATTCATCAAAATCAAAAATTAAAGCTTGGGTTTTATAGTACTCAAAGCAACGATCTAAAAATGTAAAAATTATCAAAAACTGATAAGAAAACGAACCTTGATGGAGCTTAATAGGTGGCTGAATCCTAGGTGGTTTCTTCCTTCTTTTCTTATGTTTACTTTCGGCAATAACCAAGAAGAACATAAAAATATAAGTGACTTTTATTTTATGTTTTATTAAATACATTATAATTAAGTTTAATTTACTTATTTAACCTTATTATTTTAATATGAAAGCTTTATATTATATGCCTTGCACCGTCCCACTATTTCAAAATGGCATAATTACCATTTTATGGTTTCAATTTAGAAAGCCACTAACAAGTTGATCCCTTTTAGAAATAACCACTACATTTTTATTTTACACGATTAAGTCCTTTTATTTAATCGGACACCTAAATGACGAAATTAAATCACAAAAATTTCACAAATATAAATTCACACAAAATAAACACATAAAATAATTTTAAAATATTTTTCTAACTCAGATTCGTGGTCCCGAAACCACCGTTCCGATTAGGGTCTAAATCGGGCTGTTACACATATCATCTTTGTGGTGGCCCAAGGAAGTTCCCACAACATCCACCATCACCGAAAATGGTGTTTATTTCATCAACCATCATCGAAAATCAAATAAAGAGAAAAGAATAAAAGCAAGCAAGGGTTCGGCTATTGAATTCTCCAACTAAGGTATGAGTTTTGATTGGTTTTTGATAATTTTTACGTTTTTGTGATCGTTGCTTAGTATACTACGATGCCCATGTCTGAATTCTTATTTCTGTTGAAGATTTAATGAGATGCCATTGATGATTTTTGAAGCTTTGTGATGAATTTGGTTGAATTATGATGGATAGGTGTTGAATAAATATGCTTTGCCTTGAATTTTTGATGAAATTGAGTAATTTGGGCTAAATAGTGAAAATAATACTTTGGGGGGACTAATTTGTGAAGAAATGTATTATATGGGCTTAATTGAATAGCATTGAAATTTGGCTATGTTTAAATGTGGTTAAATTTGTTGAATTTGATGATTTTATGTATTAGGGACTAAATTGTTGAAATGTGCAAATGTGAGGGCTAAAATGCAAAATTCCCTAGATATGTATACATGGAATGAATAATTGAATGGTTGAATTTGAATTTATTTAGATCAAGAACAAAGAAAAACGGACTTAGATTGGGAGAAGTCTAAAATCGTTGAATAGTCGACTTGAATCCGTTTAAATCCGTAGGAGGTAAGTCAATATACAAATATGCGTTATAATACTGTTTGTTATAAATTCTTGAATTATAAACTGTATTTGATGGCCATGAGAGCCTGATGTATTCATTCCAAGTTAATTCTGATTGAGTGAGGGTAAAATGATATCTTGTAAGACCTCGTCTGGGACGTAGGCATTAATTAGAGAATTATGTGTAAGACCGTGTTCGAGACACTGACATCATATATATTTCGTGTAACACCCTATTCAGGACAGTGGCATCGATGTCGAATGACATGTAAGACCACGTCGGGGACGTTGGCATTGTATGAGATTTATAAGTTTTGCAACATTTCTGAATGATTTGAGGAGAAATTTCGAGGAATGAATGAATGCATATCATATGTGTTTGACTCAGGTACGTCAGTTTTGTACTGAATTTCTGAGAATGGAAGCTATGCTAATTGTGTGAACTAGAAGTATGTATTAAAAGAGTAAATCTGATTCGTTGATTTATCTATGCGAAATGGTTATCGTATTACATTTATGAATTGCATATTTTTGTGTTTGGCTTACTAAGCTCATTGTAGCTTACTCCGTTTATCCTTTCAATTATTTTACAGATATCGTATCTACTGTAAGCTCAGGGATAGTCAAGGATCGTTACCACACCATCGAGCTCGATTTTGGTACCTTTTTGAATGTACAAAGTTTAAGTATGGCATGTATAGGCTAGAATGACTATGATATGTTTTTTAGTCTATGTATATAAGTCATGTGATACGGTCAAGGCTTGGGAATATGCTTTGTTTTGGTATCTTGAATGGTGCAAATGTTGGCATGAAATTGATTAATGAATGTCCTCAATGAAAGGGATAGCTTATTATGAAATTTAGGTGATAAAAGGTAAGTTTAGTTGGTGATTGAATGAGTATAAATGATGAGTTTTAGTTATAGTTACTACCTATGAAATGTTTGTTCTTTGGCATGAGATTGGTGTATGAATGTTTTAACTATATAGATGAATGTTTTAGGCTTTGAATTGGTTGGTTTTTGTTTAGGCAAAATAGTTTTTTTAGCATGTTTGTAAAATTAACCCAAATAGGTGGAAAATATAACTTATATCAAGTCTGCTTAGTGCCACACAGCTAGGGCACACGGGCGTGCCTTATGGCCGTGTTAATTTTCCAGTATCGACATAAAACTAACACGGCCAAGACACACAGGCATGTCTTATGGCCGTGGTGAAAAGTCAGTATACTTGCTCTGTTTTGGCACGACTTGGGTGCATGGGCATGTCTGGGTCTCGTGTGAGGCACACGACTTGGTCACATGGGCATGTGACCTCCTTAAGTTGGAAAATTTTATATGCGTTCTGAAGTTTATGAATGTGTTCAGTTTAGTCTTGACCCTATCTTAATGCATGTTTGAGGTCTAGTCGATCTTCAATAAAAAGGGACTTTATATTTGAACCTTGTTATAAACTGTGAATATTTTGTTCTGATCTATTTTGAATATCCGGTAATGCCCCTACCTATTCCAGCGATGGTCACGGGATAGAGGTGTTACAATCATCACACAAACTAGGGCATGCATCCATTGTATGTTCGAGTGTTACACTGTAACGCCCCAAATTTTAGGGTTTTAATGATTTTTTATTTAATTCTTAATTGTATGGTTGGGTATGCTAAATTGAGGATTTGAGCGGGTTTGGAGGGCCTTCGGAAGGCCCGGGGTTAAGTCAAGCCTTTAGCAAAATATTGATTTTGGGCTTAGGGGTGTATGGGTGTTGGTTCATAGGGCTTGTGTGTAGTTGTTGGAATTTTTGTGACACAAAAAGGCTTGTAGAAAGGTGGCTGTGGCGCTACTTGTGGGCATAAGGTGGCGTCTTGGGCAAGGGGGTCTGGGGTTCAAATCCCCTTGCAGGCGAAGGTGTTCATTTTTGTTGAAGGTAGGCGGTAAGTGTCCAAATTAATTTGAACTCTGGAAGGTGGTTGAGATTGGGTAAGAGCAGACTTGGTCATGGGAAATTTGAATTGAATTCAAGTGTGAGGTGAGTGAATCAAGGAGAAAATGTAAGGATTTAGGTGAGAGGATAGAGTTAGCCAAATGTGGGAGGCTTGGTGAGAAAATTCGACTTTTGGGCAAGTGAGTTTGGGGTTTCAGTATTTGGGTAAAGGGGTGAGCCGATAGTCCTTTGGAGGTCTTTGGAGTGGTGTTTTTGAGTGTGTTTCGGCTTTTGTGGGACCTAGGGGTCGACTTCTTTTGGGGCAAATCAAGATCGTTCCACTATTGGTCAGTTAATCAATTTCTTTTCCCTCCATACGACTCCCTTTTTGCCACTCTTGTCTCTAGTATGCCAAATTCAATTTGGTTCCAAGCATAAGGCCATTTTTTCTTATTTTATTTACCTAAGCCTTATTCGACAAAACTCTTTTCTCTTCTTTTCTTTGCTCTCCCTTCCTAGCCGAACCCTATAGCCTTATTTCGGCATTCTGTCTCGTCTGATTACTTCTAGCCTAATCTCTCATTGTTTTTCTCCATTGCCATAGTTTCTTCCTCTCTCTGAATTTGTGTTTCTCCAGTATATCTTTCAACTTTGGTTGCCGAATCACTTGTTGGTTGAACCCTATTACTTCCCTCTTTATTTGTTCTTTTACCAATCGATTGCTTATTCTTTTTCCTCTTTATTCTTCATTTGATGTCCTGTTAGCATAGTGGTGGGTTATTGATGCAACCATAGCTGAATGCCCTAGATATCAAGTGTTTATTTCATCATCAAAGGTTGGATCTAGCTAAGTACTCACTTTTCTCACTAAGCGAATACTTTTATGGAAGCCGAATTCCCTTCCCTCCTTTATGGTAATCGGCTTTTGGGCCTTTCTTTAGTAACCATTTTGAACTTCTTCTTTCTTGACTACTCTAATGTTCTATGCATGGTTTAGAGATCAATTTTGCGAGACATGGGAGACTGCTAGTGTTATAAGGGCAATATAAGCCTAGTGATCAGTCTTCAGCCAAGGTAAGTATTGGTATTTCTTTTAGGGGTGTTGGCCGAACATGTTGGGGGTTTTGGTTGTATAGCTAGCAAATGAGATGGTATGATTAATGGTTTGTTGGGCGATTTTAGGTTGATTGTTCGCAAGTGGTTTGACTCGACTTGTAATCAGATGTGTAACTACACCTTCTGTAGTGTAGATCGGCAAAAGCCGAAAAGGCAAAATGCTAGCAAATCGAGGCCCCATTGGCGTGCGAATGCTAATGGGCCAATCTGAACCTGTTAAGATGGGTTTTAGTTTGTAGAGACCATTGGGTGCGGTTCTACACGCTTAGGCTATGTTGGGTTTGATGGGCCGAAATAGGCCCAACGGGCCGAAATAGGCCCAATGGGCCTATGGGGCCATAGGAGTAAAATACCCAGTAAGTGATTATTAAAATGTGTATTAGAAACAAATCTGTAAGTCTGAGCGTGAAACTAGACGTAATGGGCCACACGGATGAGTGGGCCCGAACGGGCCCTATAGGGGTTTTAGGGCCCAAAATCACTTTTGACTTAAGTAATGCATCTAAGTTGCTAGGTACAATGTACGATCTGTTAAAAGGTTGTATTTAGTGTTAAGGCTTAAAATCTGATAAAAAGACTGAAATACCCTCGAAGGGTAAAATTTCCATTTTACCCCTATTCTTTAAAATGACTACTATACCCCTGGAAGATACTTTGATGACTTGCATGATTAATTCTGTACCAGCTATTCTGTAAGCATGTTCTATGTATTCTGTTCTGTGAATCTGCATGGGGTTGGGATTATGTTTATGGAGGAAGCTCTGTTCAAGTGGCTCTGCCACATATTTCTATTAGCAGTGGCTATGCCACATGTTCTGATTTTGGGGGCTCTGCCACAATATTCTGTTATTAGCACCTTTGCTGCATATTGGTGTGTGGGCTAGGTGGGTTGAGTTATTCCCACATGGTGTGTTGGCTGATATGGGTGGTGTGATGGCTGGCCTGGGAGGGATCTACATATTATATGTTCTATTTCTGTTTAGGGCTTTGGCCCATTCTGTTCTGATGGGGAGTTGCACACTGAGTTTCCAGAAACTCTCTCTTTTAATTTTCAACATGTGCAGGTAACCCCCAGACTTAGTGGATTTGGAGCCGTAATGGATGGAACGGTGGAAATGTGCAAGTGTACACAATCGTAACAAGTAATAAAGTGACAAGTAAATGTCGAGTTATCGTACCCACAAGGACTGTAAAAAGAATTATTTATGAAATTAATTGGAAAACACTTTGGTGAAATAAAAATAATTTTGGTTTGAAAGAGTGATTTTATATAAACAATTTAAATAAAAGAAAAGAATCCTAGTGCACAATTTCAAATACGAATTAATCAAGATGATATAATTGTGTTGGATTAATTATACCTTTTTAACTAGAATTATTAAATTCATGCTTATGCTGTTACGAATAAATTCACGGCAACCCAGTAATCTGCTAACTTATGAACATATTTACTAATTAAAATCCATTTATCTCTTGAACATATTCCTATGCCAATTCAACCGACTAAATAGAATTAATAAGGTAAACATGCTATAACACATACATACTTATTAAATTAAATTATCTCTCGCATATTCCTATGTCAATTCAACCGATTAATTCAACTTGATAAACATGTAAAAGATTATGTGAAGTAACAAAGTAGCCATACCTTGAAACAATTTAATCACAACAATCTTGCAAGTTATGCAAGGCATATGAATCGTCAGATACTATGCTAATTTAATCTTCAGCTTCCTTAGAAGAATTAAACATGCACAGATTAAGTATTGAGTCCATTAATTGCAATTTCAATCCGCTTAAACAATTAATTCTTTAATTATCCAAACAATTATAATGCCAGATAATCTAAACAAGATTTTGCTTAATCAAACCGTTTACTAAGACCTATAACAGCATAAACACTATTTTAATAATTCAAGTAGGCAAAATATAATCAACCCAACACGAATTAAATTCAAGCTAAATTGATTAAAATAACCATTTCAACAACAATCATATTCATATATATGTTCATCATAAAAACAACAGAATGTAAAAAGGTTGGGAACAAGAAGGCAAATCCAGTGTTCTCCGTGGCTTTGTCTGACTGCCCCGTCCTTCATCTCCGTTGTCCTTGTTGGTCAAGGCTCCTATGAACTCTTGCTTGCTGCCCAAATTGGCTGAGAAAACACCTCTTTTCCAAGAGGAGAAATCGGCACAAGGGAAAGGAAAATGGGAAGGGAAAATGGAGAGAAAAGAGAGTGGAGAGGAGAAGAGAGAATGAGAGATTGTTGAGAAGTGAGGGATGCTTTGAAATGAGCAGCAAGGGGTGGCTTTTATAGCTGAAGAGGGCTGCTAAAAATAGCAAACTCAGCAGCCAAAAGACCCCCTCATGGCCGGCCACACACATGGCAAGGTTGAAGCTTTCAACCTTGCTAAAAATAGGTTAGGGCAAATCTAAAAAGCCTAAAATAAAGGTGGGGTTTGAACGCGATTTAGAGGTTTTTCAAGGGGATTTTTGCAAGCATATTTAATCAGCTAATTTGCTGATTTGGGTCACCCAAATGAACGGTTCTGGTCAGCCCAATTAGTGGCTGGTTCGGCTCACTCCGTTCGGTTCAACCAGTGCGGTTCACTAGGCCCTTTCTCCATAATTAATTAAAATTAATTTATTCAACCTAAATTAAATAGGAAATAAATTAAAATTAATTTAATTATGAATTAATACACATTTCTGGACCGTCTCGGGCTGGAATTAATTCACCTTGATACTTCAAATCGCTTCTCGCTTTTGTTCTTCTCATAGTGTCTGCCGGGCCATTTTTCGCCGATTGTGCAATTCTGTCAAAAATAACCAAATTTTATCAAAATTAACTATAAAATTAATTAAAATTCATAATTTTCATATTTTTAACATAATTTAATTATTTTATAATATTTATTTATTTTTTGACAAGAATTTATTCGAATTTGCATGAAATTAAGTTAAAAAGGGCATGAAAAAGTATATAAATTTTTGTGTTTCCACACCCCCGAACTTAATTCATTGCTCGTCCCGAGTAATGCACAAATTTTGAAAAGAATTTCTCGGAAACACTTTGAAAACTTTCTTCAGAACAACCCTTTTCTCAAAATTATGAATTGGATATACTCATGCTCAAAAATAGGCAATTTGATCCTTATGCTACTCAAGTATTCATATTATTCAAATTAATCTCAACAATTATTAAAATAGCAAAATTAGACTAAATGTTTCGTAATAAAGACATGTTAATTTCTACCAATTCAATTTTTAATCCTTTATTCAAGATTAAGTTGCAATCATTAAGCTTAACTCATGTCTTCATATGTTGAACAAAGCAATTTCTCTCCACTAATGTAGGTAACATTGGAACTTCAAATCAATAGGTCTTTAATAAGGTTGTCACATGGCTGGGCTTAGGGGTAGGTAAAAAGATAGATAAATTTCGGCTAAAAAACCCTAAACTCAGTGTACATCGAACCTTCAGAAATTTGAACCTTCGGAAATTTTTACCTTCAACCACCAACTTTCACATGCTCTTTTTCAAATACTTATGCTCTCTCTCTTTTTTTTTTTTTTTCATTTTTGAGCACTTGCTTTTTGCGTACAATTTTCGAGCATTTGACATTTCTTTTCAACTCCCCCAAACTTATTTTCAAACGATATTCTTGAATAGTACCGGGTCTAGTGTTTGAGACAATTTAAAGATAATTACGAGAAATGTGATGGGCTAAATTTGTATAGGTTCCAAAAATTAGGCCATATAGTCTCAAAGTTGGGTTTTAAAGGATAAAATTTATCATGGTGGGCTTGAAAGGCTCAAACGGTCCAAACAACAATTGCCTAAATCATTTTCAATGTTCCATGCTTCCTAGGATTTCGCCTCAAGAAAATACTAAGTCAATTCTAAAGACTTAAACTTTCATGCATACCTAACTTTCCTAAAGAGATAAAAATTTTATGGTATAAAATTGCATGCTTTATTAAAGTACATTCACGTCATCATTAAGCTACATAATAATTTATTGAAAAAATAGAATTTTATTCATACTCAAGTTTAGCATACTTAACAAAATTCAAATTTATTGAATAAAAATGTATCCTAATCATACATAAAAGAAAAATTTTATTCTGAATGGAAATTTCAAATTTCGGTCCCCCCAACTTAAAATGAACAATGTCCTCATTGTTTAAAGTGAATAGATACTATACACCAGGTAGGTATTTAGAAAAGAGCAGGTGAGTCAATGTGACTACTTAAGTACCAAGCTCTTTCTAAATCCAATCCTAGACATGTATATATCTATTGCCACACTTTATGCTTTATGACTTGTCCATATTTATTCAGGATTTCCTTCTTGTGTTTTATTATGCAGAAATAAAAGTTCCTAATTAATCTAATCCTAAGTAACCTAAAAACAAAAATTTAAATAAAGTCAAGATCCCTCCCTCTTATTTATTTGCAGATCCTTCCAACTTGGACTCATCTTTTACTCCATCATTATCGCCTTTGCATGAGTCGCCTTGCTCCTTTTTCGAGAGTGGAGTCCATGGCTCAAAAATGAAATCTGGAAATTCAGGCACAAAAATAAATGGGTCATTGTATATTCTCTGGAAAGCACTTCGAAATGAGTCATCCCTTATTTTTGAATATCTCCAGTATGCTTGTTGCTGCCATTGCATGTGTTGCATTAAGTCCATCAAATTTGACAGCTCATCTCGAAAGTCTGGGCTAGGTGACTAAGCTCTAAACATTGGAGTTCCAGCATCCGATTCATCTTTTTGCTCCACTGGGTCCATCTTCTCAGGGACTTCAAATGATTGCATCGTTGCATCTTCTTCTTCATCAGGTTCCTCAAGTTCTTCACTTTCTTCAACTTGTTGTTGTAGAACTGAGTCTCTGGCTACTCAGTAGAGGTCCCAATCTGTAATTGTACCTTGAGTGTACCCTGTCTTCTTTACATTAGCAAGAATTTCTGCTTTCAAGCACAGAATGGTTATTGTAAAGGGAAAGTAAGCAGGGCCAGAACGTCTAGCGGCACAGTTTCGAATTTTTTTCAAGATGACCTTTCCTACGTCAATGGTCTTACCCGTCAAGATTGAGTATAGTAATACCATTCGCTCCAATGAAATTGTAGTCCCATGTGAGCTAGGCAGAAGGCTGAAACAGATGAAATAGAACCATACCTTTGCAATAGGTGTTAAGTATTCTTTTCGACAAGTGTGAGTTTCGTTTTTTGATACAGTCCAACTGGAACCTTCAACTGTAAGCTCCTCAAGAATTTCTTGCAGAAATTTCGGCTTGATATTGTTCATCAAAGATGAATACTCGTCGTTCTCAAAATCAGGTAACTCAAAGAACTCATTAATAGCATTCGAATTTATAGGTACCTTGATTCCACGAACAGGGACTTCTGTCATCTCGCTTGAAGTTAAATTTGCGTAAAACTCACGAACTAGTTCCTCATCCACACTAGGTCTCTTCTCACAAAATAGTTCCCAATTGAGAGCTTAAACAATTTGACGAATTCATGCCATGAAATCTTTGTAGTTGCTCTCCTTCAGTGTGAAGCCTTTCTCAGGATGCATTTGTTGATTTTTGTAGATATTTTCGTATCTCATTTTAGCTTCAACACAATGGAACTTGCTTTGTGTTTCGTCAATTTGAACAGAGGCGCGAGTTCTCTTGCGAGGCATAATTGACCTAAACACGAGATGGAAAAACAAAATTTATTCTCCCAAAAATTTTAAATCACAAAAATTATTAATAATTTAAATAATTGAAAAATTAAATAATTTAAATAAAATAAAAATTTAAAAGAGAAATTAAATCTTACCACTTTTTGAAAAAATATAAGAACTCTAAATAAAAATAATTATGGAGAAAAAAATTGTAAATTAAAAGGAGGATTGAAGAATTTTGGTTTAAGGCTTGGGTGAAGGTGATGTGCAACGAGGGTGGAAGGATGTGTCGCACAAGCTCTTGGCAGCAGCAGCAAGGCTTGGCGTGGGCGTATGTTGCGGCCTGGACTAAGGAGCAGCAGTAAGAGCCTTCAGTCAGCAGGGCGAATGGGGCGCACGACGCAGGTGGCGTGCGAGGCTTTGTCGAGCAAGCCTTGAGCGCGCGCGGAGCAGGCCTGGGTAGCAACTGGACGTGCAGTGAGGCGCTGGAGCTGGCCGAATGCATGTGGCTTGATGCTGCTGGGTGGTCTGCTTGCCAACTAGTGTTGGGGCTTGCGGCACCTTGATAGTTGGTGTTTTGGGTGGTTTTTGGGTGATGAATGAATGGGAGGTATAAGGTGGTATTTATAGGATGGTTGATAGGAATTAGAATGGAACTCTTAATATAATTATAAATTAAAAATAAGAGTTTAATTCTAATCTTACTCAAATTTAACAATAATTAATAATTAAATAAAAGCATATAAAATTATCAATTGCTATTAATTATTTAAGATAAAAATAAAGATAAAATAAGAATTGAAATTAAATTAATCCTAATTCTAATCTAAGTTCATAAAAATTAATATATAAATTATAATAAATATAATTATATATTAAAGTTTATCATTTTATTTAAAAATAAAAATATTTCTTCTAGATGCCTTAAAAATATATTTACAAAGAAAGGCACCTAATTTTTATTATTTACAAAAAGGGCAATCAAATTTTTAAAATAATTCAATTAAGTTCCTAAGCTTAATGAAAATTAAAAATTGAGTTGCAAATTAAAAAATTGGATCGAATTGACCTTTTTATTTGAAAAACAAAAAATTATTTCATTGATTAGGGCATAATTTCTTGGAAAATTATGTTAAAATAAATTCCCAGGAAAGATTGGAGGGGTCACAAACGGTCCCGCTTAAGTTTCAACCTCCTAGACAGAAGTTATTTAAACATACTAAACCCGAAAAATAAACCCTAAATTATTTATTAAAAAAACACGAAAGATTTTAAATATTTGATAAAATGAACGAAATGTTATCCCGTTCAGTTTTATTCCCCCAATAGTGTTTTAAACGTTGAGCATTAACTTGAAAATTACCTCTCTTACCTTGGAGTTCAACAACTCCGTATGAATAAACTCTGTGAATTGTAAATGGACCGGGCCAACGTGATTTAAGCTTACCTGGAAAGAACCTCAGTCTAGAGTTGAACAATAAAACTTGCTGACCTGCTTCAAATTCTCGAACTCGGATGTGCTTGTCATGCCATTTCTTGAGTCTTTCTTTAAGTAGTTTGGCATTTTCATATGAGAACATTCAGAATTCTTCTAACTCGTTGAGGTGGAATATCCGTTTTTCTTTCGCAAGCTTAGGATCTAAGTTGAGCTGTCGAAGAGCCCAGTAAGCTTTGTGCTCTAACTCTAAGGGTAGATGACATGCTTTTCCAAAGACCAGCCTATAGGGTGACATCCCTAAATGTGTCTTGTATGCTGTTCTGTAGGCCCATAAAGCGTCATCCAATCTTTTGGACCAATCTCGTCGGTTCGGGCAAACTACCTTCTCGAGTATGCCTTTGATCTCCTTATTTGCCAGTTCAGCTTGCCCATTCATCTGCAGATGGTAAGCTGTTGCAACCTTGTGTTTCACTCCATGCTTGTCTAACAACCATTTTAACCACTTGTTCACAAAATGGGATCCTTCATCGCTGATAATGGCTCGTGGGGTTCCAAACCTTGTGAACACGTGCTTCTACAAGAATTTCATCATTACTCTAGCATCGTTCGTCGGATAAGCTTTAGCCTCGACCCATTTGGATACATAGTCTACTGCTACCAATATATACTTGTGACCAAAAGACGGAGCAAAAGACCCAAGAAAATCAATGCCCCATACATTGAATAATTCGATCTCAATGATGTTTGTTAGAGGCATCTTATTTCTATTGGTGACATTCCTAACTCTTTGACATCGGTCACAACTCTTTACGTATGCATATGCATCCTTGAAGAGTGTTGGCCAAAAGAATCCGACTTGCAATACTTTGGCCGCGGTACGGGTACCTCAAAAATGTCCCCCACTTGGAGCTGAGTGACAATGGTATAGGATCTTCTGTATTTCTTCTTCCGCCACGCATCTCCTGATCATCTAATCTGCACACTTTTTAAATAGATATGGCTCTTCCCAGAAATAGTACTTCACATCATGAAGAAACTTTTTCCGTTGTTGATACATTTTATCAATTGGCATCAAACCACATGCTAAAAAGTTAGCAATATCAGCAAACCAAGGGGTGTTATGGACATGATTTACCTTAAGTATATGCTCGTCTGGAAAGGTCTTGTGAATCGGTATAAGTGGAGAATTTCCTTCTTGCGGCTCCAATTTGGACAAGTGATCTGCTACTTGGTTTTCTACTCCCTTTCGATCTTGGATTTCCAAGTCGAACTCTTGAAGTAGAAGTACCCACCGGATTAACCTCGGCTTAGCGTCTTTCTTGGCAAGTAAGTACTTGATTGCCGAGTGGTCCGTATAAGCAGTCACTTTGGTACCTACAGGGTAAGATTGAAACTTGTCGAAAGTAAACTCAATAGCAAGTAACTCTTTTTCTGTTACCGTATAGTTTAATTAAGCTCCTGTAAGAGTCCGGCTTGCATAATAAATGGGGTGAAAAACTTTGTTCCTTCGTTGGCCCATGACAGCTCCAATAACGAAGTCACTTGCGTCACACATCAGTTCAAATGGCAAGTCCCAGTCTGGTGTGACAATTATAGGTTCCGTAACTAATCGACTCTTCAAATCCTTGAAAGCTCTTAAGCATTCATCATCGAACTTGAATATCGCATCCTTCTCCAACAATTTACACAAAGGTTTGGCAATTTTGGACAAGTCCTTAATAAACCTTCGATAGAAACCTGCGTGTCCCAAAAAGCTCCTAACACCCTTTATAGATGTTGGAGGTAGGAGTTTCTCGATAACATCTACCTTTGCTCTGTCTACCTCGATCCCATGTCTCGTTACTCGATGCCCTAGAACAATTCCTTCATTAAGTACTAGGTTTGTTTCTTCGCATCACCTTAGTACCTTAGCGAGATTGGCTAAGCAATCATCGTACGTATCTCCAAATACTAAAAAGTCGTCCATGAAAATTTCTAAAAATTTCTCAACTATGTCAGTGAAAATAGACATCATACATCTTTGAAATGTAGCAGGTGCATTACATAAACCAAATGGCATGCGTCTAAATGCAAATGTACCTTACAGGCAGGTGAATGTGGTCTTGTGTTGATCTTCCGGTGCTACCGTAATCTGGTTGTACCCCGTGTATCCATCGAGAAAACAGTAGTAATCTCATCCCGCAAGTCTATCCAGCATCTGGTCCAAGAACGGTAAAGGAAAGTGATCCTTCCTGGTTGCCTTGTTCAGCTTCCGGTAATCGATGTAGATTCTCCATCCCGTAACTGTTCTGGTCGGTATCAACTCGTTGTTCTCGTTCTCTACGACTGTGATACCTCCTTTCTTTGGCACTACTGAACCGAGCTTACCCATGAACTGTCTGAAATGGGGTAAATGATACCCGCATCTAGCCACTTGATAATCTCCTTTTTCACCACGTCCTTCATGATCGGGTTCAACCTTCGTTGTCCATCGATCATCCCTTTTTCACCATCTTCCAGGATGATCTTGTGCATGCATACAGATGGACTAATACCACGAATATCGGCTATGGTCCATCCGATAGCCTTATTGAGTTCTAACTTAAGTGGCTCCTCGATTGACGCTTTCGGTTGTGTGTAATCTCTCTCCTCTAAATCCAAAGATTCAAAACGGGATTACGGAGTATATCCCTTTTGATTAGCTTCTAGCAAAGCTAAGTCTTCTTCCTCATCTTCATCACTTGGAGGGTCTAATGTCAGAATTCTTTCCAGAAGGTCCTCAACAGAGTTGAGTTCCTTCTCCACTATTATTTCTTCCAAGTTAGATACTGCAGAACAATCATCTATTGCGTCAGGAAATCACATTGACTTGAAAACGTTAATGTTACCTGATCATCCTGCACGCGCATAGTGAGTTCACCCTTCTGCACAACAATCAGAGTCCTTCCGGTTGCTAAGAATGGTCTCCCCAAGATAATTGGTACTTCTTTGTCTGCTTCGAAATCTAGGATTACAAAGTCAGCGGGAAAGAGAAACTTATCTACACGTACCAATACATCCTCGATTTTTCCTTCTGGATGAAGATCGATCTGCTAGCTGAAGTGTAACCGTAGTATGTCTAACTTCACCTATCCCCAACTTCTTAAATATCGACATAGGCATCAAGTTGATACTTGCACCTAAGTCACATAATGCCTTACCACAATATGTTGCTCCAATATTGCATGGTATGGTAAAACATCCTGGATCTTTCAACTTCGGGGGTAATTTGTCTTGAAGATATGCACTACATTCCTTTGTTAGAGCTACCGTCTCAAATTCTCTAAGTCTTCGTTTCTTGGACAGGATATCCTTCATGAATTTGACGTAATTCGGCATTTGTTCGAGTGCTTCCACCAACGGGATGTTGATATGAAGCTACTTGAGTACTTCAAGGAACTTCTTGAATTGGACCTCCTGTTTCTGCTTCTGAAGTCTTTGAGGGTAGGGTAGTGGAGGTTTGTATACTGGAACTGATACTGGTTGATTCCTCTTTGCCGGTAATTCTGTACCTAACAGAGTTGTTAGTTGATCAGAATTAACTAGGTCTGAGGTTACCTTATCAGGTCTTACAGATTCTGGTTCAGGTGGAACTGGAACTTCAACACTCGGTTGAACTTCTTCCGAATCTTGAGCCTCAGCTGGCTCTTTCTCTGCTTTGACAGTGTTGGGCTCTACTATTTTTCCACTCCTCAATGTTAGTGCTTTACAGTGCTCCTTCCCTGGATTTCTCGGGTTCTCTGTATCACTAGGTAGTGCACCTTACGGACGGTTCCTAAGTTCAGTAGCAAGCTGGCCCACTTGATTCTCCAAATTCCTTAGAGTGGCATCATTCTTTGCCATGTATGCTTTCAATAAGTTCTCTAAGCTATTGGATAATTCAGCTTGAGTTGGTTTCTGAGCTTGCTGTGGAAAACTAGGCGGCTGGGTCGGTCTAGGTTGGGCGTAGTTATCGCTTCCCCCAGCACCTTGGTTACTCTAGGAGAGATTGGGGTGATTTCGCCATGATGGGTTGTAAAAGTTGGATTGCAATCCCTACCTCCCTCAGTTCTGGTTCTGATTACCTATGTAATACATGGATTTTAGGTTTGATGGACATTCTTCAAACACATGTCCTTCCCCACAATAGACACGGCTAGATTCTCATATTGGTTAGGTGGCTGAGCTGCAAAACTGTTAGACCCATTAGTGGTAAGATTCTTTAACATTGAAGATATCGAAGATACCTGAGATACAAGTAAAGTGAGAGCGTCAACTTCATGTATTCCAGCGACTCGTCTTCCTGACGCTACTTGATTGGTTGGCCATTGATAATTGTTACTGGCGGTCCTCTCGATAATATCATAAGCCTCATTGTAAGACTTAGATAGGATGGCACCGTTAGCAGAAGCGTCTACTACCATCCTTATGTGAGCGTTGAGACCATTATAGAATGTCTCAAGTTGGATGCAATGCGGGATTCCGTGATGAGGGCATTTTTGTAATAACTCTTTGAATCTTTCCCATGCCTCATACAAGGACTCATCATTCAATTGTTGGAAAGCAGTAATCTCATTTCTCAGCTTAGCAATCTTACTAGGTGGAAAATACTTCACAAGAAATCTCTCGGCTAACTCTTGCCATGTAGAAATCGAGTTCGGTGGCAACGAGTTTAACCAGGCTCGAGCTCTGTCCCTCAACGAGTACAGGAACAACTTTAATCATAGTGCATCTTCGGGTACTCCGGCTAGCTTGAAAGAGTCGCTCACCTCCATAAACAATCTTAAGTGAAGATGAGGATCTTCAGTAGGCATTCCACTGAATTGGCCTACTGTCTGAAGCATCTGGAACATGACTGGCTTCAGCTCAAATTATTGTGCCACGATTTCGGGTCTTCTAACTCCCGGATTAAGATCATTGAATACAGGCACGGCATATTGACGCAAGGCTCTATCCCTATCATCAGCAATAAAGATAGGATTTTGAGCAAGGTTTGCTCCATTTCCTTGATTGATATCTCTGAAATTCATTTCTCTGGTTCACTTGGCTTCTTCATTGTCGAAAGGTTCGTTTTATTTCAGGGTCCACAGGAAGTAAGTCGATAATTCAGTCAATACTCATAAACACCTGAAATAATCAAAGAAAAATTAATTAAGAAAATTGAACAGAAAAATAAATGAACCAAAATGTAAAAATAAATTCACAAATAATATTTTTCAAAACAGTCCCCGGCAATGGCGCCAAAAACTTGGAACGGTGGAAATGTGCAAGTGTACACAATCGTAACAAGTAATAAAGTGACAAGTAAATGTCGAGTTATCGTACCCACAGGGACTGTAAAAAGAATTATTTATAAAATTAATTTAAAAACACTTTGGTGAAATAAAAATAATTTTGGTTTGAAAGAGTGATTTTATAACTAAGATGAAAACTAAGTAAATAATTTAAATAAAAGAAAAGAATCCTAGTGCACAATTTCAAATATGAATTAATCAAGATGATATAATTGTGTTGGATTAATTATACCTTTTTAACTAGAATTATTAAATTCATGCTTATGCTATTACGAATAAATTCACGGCAACCCAGTAATCTGCTAACTTATGAACATATTTACTAATTAAAATCCATTTATCTCTTGAACATATTCCTATGCCAATTCAACCGACTAAATAGAATTAATAAGGTAAACACGCTATAACACATACATACTTATTAAATTAAATTATCTCTCGCATATTCCTATGTCAATTCAACCGATTAATTCAACTTGATAAACATGTAAAAGATTATGTGAAGTAACAAAGTAGCCATACCTTGAAACAATTTAATCACAACAATCTTGCAAGTTATGCAAGGCATATGAATCGTCAGATACTATGCTAATTTAATCTTCAGCTTCCTTAGAAGAATTAAACATGCACAGATTAAGTATTGAGTCCATTAATTGCAATTTCAATCCGCTTAAACAATTAATTCTTTAATTATCCAAACAATTATAATGCCAGATAATCTAAACATGATTTTGCTTAATCAAACCGTTTACTAAGACCTATAACAGCATAAACACTATTTTAATAATTCAAGTAGGCAAAATATAATCAACCCAACACGAATTAAATTCAAGCTAAATTGATTAAAATAACCATTTCAACAACAATCATATTCATATATATGTTCATCATAAAAACAACAGAATGTAAAAAGGTAGGGAACAAGAAGGCAAATCCAGTGTTCTCCGTGGCTTTGTCTGACTGCCCCGTCCTTCGTCTCCGTTGTCCTTGTTGGTCAAGGCTCCTATGAACTCTTGCTTGCTGCCCAAATTGGCTGAGAAAACACCTCTTTCTGAAGAGGATAAATCGACACAAGGGAAAGGACAATGGGAAGGGAAAATGGAGAGAAAAGAGAGTGGAGAGGAGAAGAGAGAATGAGAGATTGTTGAGAAGTGAGGGATGCTTTGAAATGAGCAGCAAGGGGTGGCTTTTATAGCTGAAGAGGGCCGCTAAAAATAGCCAACTCAGCAGCCAAAAGACCCCCCTCATGGCCGGCCACACACATGGCAAGGTTGAAGCTTTCAACCTTGCTAAAAATAGGTTGGGGCAAATCTAAAAAGCCTAAAATAAAGGTGGGGTTTGAACGGGATTTAGAGGTTTTTCAAGGGGCTTTTTGCAAGCATTTTTAATCAGCTAATTTGCTGATTTGGGTCACCCAATGAACGGTTCTGGTCAGCCCAATTAGTGGCTGGTTTGACTCACTCCGTTCAATTCAACCAGTGCGGTTCACTAGGCCCTTTCTCCATAATTAATTAAAATTAATTTATTCAACCTAAATTAAATAGGACATAAATTAAAATTAATTTAATTATGAATTAATACACATTTCTGGACCGTCTCGGGTTGGAATTAATTTGCCTCGATACTTCAAATCGCTTCTCGCTTTTGTTCTTCTCGTAGTGTTCGCCAGGCCATTTTTCGCCGATTGTGCAATTATGTCAAAAATAACCAAATTTTATCAAAATTAACTATTAAATTAATTAAAATTTATAATGTTCATATTTTTAACACAATTTAATTATTTTATAATATTTAATTATTTTTCGACAAGAATTTATTCGAATTTGCATGAAATTAAGTTAAAAAGGGCATGAAAAAGTATATAAATTTTTGTGTTTCCAATGGACTCAAGGTGACCACATGTTTTCTACTTATTTCTGCACCAGTTGGAATTCCACTAGTTGCATTTCTATTTCTGTTTCCTATATTTGGTTTAAATTTTGTAATAAGGCCATTACGGGGTTTTAACTTTTATTTCGTTATTTATTTATTTTGAACGGAAAAGGCATGAAACTGGATAATTAATCAAACTGGGCTTCTAAAATTGACAACAAATGTTTTGAATGGAAAAACACGTCCTATATTTTTTTTCCAACACAGTAACTCAACTTTCGTCACGACTTCAAAACAAAGGAAAAAGTATTTCTAACTAAACTAAAAGAAAGTTTTCAAACTAAATGAACTTGTGATAAACAAGACCCTAACTTCTTTATAATGGTTTAAACGGTTTTCAACTTTAAGCCATGAGACCCTCCAGATCCGGGTGAAATGTTCAGGCCGGGTTTGGGGTGTTATATTTACAAACTCTGCACAGTTGGATTGGTTTTGTAACACCCCTTACCTGAGACCATCGCTGGAGTCGAGCACGAGGCGTTATTAGACTTATCTTACTAATTCTGGGCATAAAAATTTTCTTTTAAAATTAATTCATTCACATTCATCTAATATATCCCTAAAATGGGTCCTCGAGGCCCTAAACAAACAATTAGAATGATTCGGGACCAAACAGGGAACATTTAAAAAATTTCCAATTACTTACACAAATTAAAACAATTTATTTCACTATTCATAGTAAAAAGTACTAGTGTACCCCATGGTGAACAACTAGGTCTTGCAAAGCCTCTATCTGTTAATTCCGGCAACTGAACTTTTAGTTCTTTCAATTCCATTAGAGCCATTCTATAAGGAGCAATAGAAATGGGTGTTGTACCCGGAACCAACTGAATACCAAACTCAACTTCTTTGATTGGAGGTAAACCTGGTAGTTCTTTCGGAAACAGATCAGGAAACTCACATACCACAAGCATTGATTCAATTTTCAACTCTGGATCTTTAGTATTCAACACAAAAGCAAGATAAGCTTCATATCCTTTCCTCAAGCATTTCTGAGCAAACATAACAGAAATCATGGCAATTGAACTATCTAACTCATCTAAATTAACCTGAAGAATTTCACCTTTTTTACATTTCAACTCAATGAATTTCTTTCCACAATTCACTATCACATCATGCACAGTCAACCAATCCATACCAAGAATCACATTAAACTCATCAAATGCCAATAGCATGAGATCGGTCGGAAAACAGTAACCTTTAATCATCAAAGGGCAATTTTTACATACTTTGTCTACTAATACATGCTGACCCAACGTGTTCAATACTTTAATCACAAATCCCGTTGTAACACTCCAAACTCGACCCAGACGTTATGGCTGACTCTGGCGTGTCACATTGAAGTGTTTTTGTGAAAACCTTGTTTTCATTGAAAACCCTTCCTAAAGAATTTTGATTAAAAACCCAGTTTATAGTTGTCTTCCTGTAACACCCCAAACCCGGCCCAGACATTATGGCCAGATCTGGTGTGTCACATGGACAATTGATTAAACTTTGATCTTTCTTGAATAACACGTGATGTTGATTGTAGTAAAACCGCTTGTAATTAAGATATATTATTAGTTTTTAAAATCGCATCTATTACCAAGTAAAGTTCACTTTGTAAAAGATCTTATAGTTATGTTATCGTTGTTAAGTTATCCATTCATTACGTGTCGCATGTTTAAAATCATTTGATTAAGTTTTAAAGAAAACCTTGCATTGACTAGTCTACCGTTGTATATAACAAGTAACAAAGAAAACCCCAAGCCAAAAATACCCGAGCGGCCTTATTACAACTTAAATCTAAAATTTAAAAAAATGAAATATAAATAAACTAAATTTAAGAAAACTCTAGAAACTGGAAACATGAACCTCGTGGCCACCTCGAATCCCTCGCAGCTCCAAGTCCTTTATGGTTGGGGGTTACCGCGTAGATAGAATTAAAAGGGTGAGTTTGTGAAAACTCAGTGTGTAAAGAAACCCAACCAGTGTCAAAGATCAGACAAATTTAGTTTGGGCCGAACCCCTATTCAGATGTAGGTCATACTGGGCCTTGGCCATTTTCAGAAACAGAGTGGGCTTTGGGACCATTATAGAAATAGATTAGAGTATATATTTATGCATGTATGCAAAGCCCAAACCCAATCCAGCCCTACACACCACCCGTACTAGCCCTACACACCATGTGGGGAATAACGCAACCCACCCAGCCCAACACACCACAGTTGCAGTAGAGCTGCTAATACAGATATCGTGGCAAAGCCATCAGAAAAGAAATACGAGGCAGAGCCTCTAAGCAGACTACGTGGCATTGCCACTTTTAGCACTTCCTTTGTATCCATAACCTAAACCCTTGCAAATCAGAGTATTACAGTTCATGGCATACATAATATCAGATACAGTACATGCACATCAGTCAGTTATTTCTAGGGGTAAAAGAGTCATTTAGCATCTAGGGGTAAAATGAAAGTTTCACCCTTTAGGGGTATTTTAGTAATTTTGCTATGTTTCTAAGTTTCATGCTTAAAATGGCCTTTTAGCAAGTCTAACGTCGCTCTGAGTGACTCAAATAGCCCTTACTTCTATACAGTGCCATCGGACCCAAAAACCCCGAATGGGCCTGAGGGGGCCCACAAGCTACTGTGGCCAACTCAGTTTAATCTTTACACATTTTATCGTAGAGTTAACACATAGTTTACCATAAATCACTTATTGCATAGTTTACCCATATCGGCCAGCAAGCCTATTGGGCCCAACTTCGGCCAATCGTGGCCCAGAATAGCCCAAGTGCACGAAAACAAACACAGTGGCCCTTACAGTCCAAATTCCAATTTCACTATTTCGTACTGACCCACGAGCACTCGTATGCTCGTAAGCCCCTGAAATGTCAACATTTTGGCATTTCAGCTTTTGCCGATCTAATCTACTAGAGGGTGTCGTTACACACCTATTTGCGAACTATGTCGAGATCCCACGAGTGATCAACCTACAACAGTTACCCACTACGTTAATCCATAATCTAATAGAAACTACTAACATCATAATCCACACATATTTGGCCATCATAATAAATCACCCAACCATTACCTTTGTCGAAATCTGACCCCAAACATTAGATTTAGCTTTCTTCCCTTTTATCCAAACAACAACCACACTTAACGAGATCCATCACTATGAATAGTTGTAAGCACAATCGACCACAAGAAAAGAGGTTTAAAACGGTCTACTAGACAGGGACCCCAAAACTGATTAACATAAGGAGATTAGGGGTTTCGCCTTTTCTCCTAACAACTTAAAAGAGAATAAATGAGAGATCTCTTGCATCGATGGAGTGAGATTTGCCTCCCACTACCCTAAGCCCAGATCTAAAGTAGATCTAACTAAAACACACAGAAGAATAGAGGATATAGGATATTCGGCTAGAGAAGGTTACTTAAGAAATAGAGAAGGCAAGGTTCGGCTATGGAGGCCACGCAAAAGGAGTAGTTGATAGGAGAAGGTATAATCGATTTATGGAAAAAGAGTGGTGAAGTTCAACTTTAGAAAAAAGCTTAAGAAACTAAATGAAAAGAAGAAGAAAAGGTCTCTAAGGTTCGGCTCCTTGAGTAAATTGTCAAAGGGGAAGGCTAACAATTTCAAGATTTCGGCTTTTGGAAAAATAGAGTAAAGGATGGAGGTTTTGAGGTTTTGGCCTTGAAAGAAAAGATAATGAGAACAAATGAAAAGTGGAAGCAGAAGAGATATGGTAACCTAAGAAAGCATCAATTGGCCAAAGAGGAAAAGAAAGAGGTTATGGTTCGGTTTAAAGACAAATATGCCGAATGTAAAGAGAGAAGAGAAAATAGCTGAGCAAATTCGGCTCCTTAGGGATCAAAAGCCTAAGTGATCCCACCAACACTACCTAGGTGCACCAAAAATGCTGAAAACCAAACGCTAAAGGAATGAATCGGCAACCTACCCTCTAATTGCCGAAATGTCCAAAGCACAATCCTTGCTGATTTTGCCTAGCTACACTTCCCGTTCGACTACCACCTCTTCATTTGAAAACTCCAAAAATTTCTCAAAAAATCTCTCTTGCTAATCCCTACCAACTTCATCCTTATCTCTAGTGACCAACTCCCAACCACCTACAGAGTTTAAATCCCAACCACTTCTTACCAAGACCATGCAATAAAATAAAATAACTGCCTTGCTCACAAAGGGACTTGAACCTTAGCTCTCTTCACAAGCTACCACACGCCACCATCCTATGCTCTAAGTGGCGCCAGCTTGACACTTTACCACAAGCTTCCTTATGCCTTAAATTCCCAACATTTATTGAAAAGCCCACTTTGCCAAAGTCCCTTCTCACTTAAAGCTAAAAATTAAAAATTTTGCCAGGCTTTATACTTAAACCTAGGCCTCTTAAAGGTCCACTAACCACACCCAAATCATGAATACAACACATCAAACCATGTAAAGATAAATTCATGCAAAAATTCAAAACCACTAAAAATTGGGGTGTTACAACTCTACCACCCTTAAAGAAATTTCGACCTTGAAATTTACCTGGTCCAAATAGGTAAGGGTATTATTGACGAATCACCTCCTCTGGCTCCCATGTAGCTTCTTCTCTATCGTGATTACATCAAAGCACTTTCACCAAAGGGACTGATTTCTTTCTTATCACCTTGACATCACGATCTAGAATTTGCACAGGCTATTCCTCGAATGTCAGATCGATTTTAACTTCAATTTCCTTAACAGGTATAATATGGGAAGGATCAGACTGATATCGCCTCAACATGGAGACATGAAAGACGTTGTGAATTCGATCTAACTCCCGAGGTAGTTCCAACTGATATGCTACTGAACCCACCTGTTTAAGAACCCGATAAGGCCTGATAAACTGCAGACTTAATTTGCCTTTCTTTCTGAACCTTAAAATTTTCTTCGAAGGTGAGACCTTCAAGAAAACCAGATCTCCTATCGATTACTCAATTTCCTTACACTTCAAGTCAGCATAAGATTTCTGCCTATCAGATGCCTCCTTTAACCGACCCCTATCAGCTTGACCCTATCTTCTGTATCCGCTACTAGCTCTGGCCCAAGAACCTGACGTTCTCCCAATTCTGTCCAACAAGTAGGCGTACGACACTTATGCCCATACAACGCCTCATATGGTGCCATTCGAATACCTGGCTGGTAACTATTGTTATTTGCAAATTTTGCCAACGACAAGTAGTCTTCCCAGCTACCTCAGAAATCAATAATTCACCTTCTTAACATATACTCCCGCACCTAAATCACCCTTTCTAACTGTTCATCTGTCTGAGGGTGAAAAGCAGTGCAAAAATCCAATCGTGTACCATACGCCTCATGCAATTTCTGCCAGAATCGAGATGTAAACCTAGGGTCCCGACCAAAAATAATCGAAACTAGCATTCCATGAAGTCGAGACTATTTCCGCTACATACAACTTTGCCAATTTTTGAAGCAAATAGTCGGTTCAGACGGGTATAAAATGAGTAGATTTGGTTAGCCTATCCACAACACCCAAATTGAGTCTTTCTTGGTAGGCGTCAAGGGTAGCCCACTAACAAAGTCCATGGTTACCCTTTCCCACTTCCACACTAGAATCTTCACCGGTTGCAGAAGTCCAAAAGGAAGTTGATATTCAGCTTTCACCTGCTGGCATGTCAGACATTTGCCCACAAACTCCGTCACTTCCCACTTAAATCTAGGCCACCAATACAATTCCCGTAAATCCTAATACAACTTATTCCCTCTGGGATGCATGGCACAAGGACCGCCATGAGCCTCTCTTAGAATTGACTGTCTCAAGTCGGAGTCCCTCGGAATACAAACTCTTCCTTAGAAACACAGAACTCCTTCACTATTCAATCCAAAATCAGAAGTTCCACCCTCTTCAACCAGCCGAAACCGAGGAGCCAATGACTCATCTAATAATTGCTTCTCCTTCATTTGCTCTACCCAGGTCGGTCTTACTTACAACTCAGCTAACAAGCTACCACCATCATACAGACTAAGATGAGCAAACATTATTCTCAACTCAGCTACAGCCCTTCGACTTAGTGCATCAGCTACCACATTAGCTCTGCCTGGGTGATACTCAATAGAACAGTTGTAATCCTTAAGCAACTCTATCCATCTTCGTTGCCTAAGATTCAACTCCTTCTGAGTCAAAAGATACTTGAGGCACTTATGATCCATGTATATGATACACTTTTCTCTATACAAGTAGTGCCTCCAGATCTTTAGTGCAAAAATTACTGCCACCAACTCCAGATCATGCGCAGGGTAATTCGTCTCATGAGGCTGAAGCTGTTGTGATACATAAGCAACCACTTTGCCCTCCTGTATTAACACACAGCCCAATCCAACGTGCAATGCATCATTGTACATAGTAAAATCCTTTTCAAACTCCGGCGAAATCAACACAGGTGCCTTAGTCAAAACTTTCTTCAACTTCTCGAAACTCTCTTGTTGTTTTCCAGTCCAAATAAACAGTACTCCTTTTCTCAAAAGTTTCGTCAACGGTGCCGCAATCAAGTAAAACCCCTCCAAAAATCTCTTATAATACCCTGCCAAACCTAGAAAACTCTGAATTTCTGACACAGATCTTGGTGGCTTCCACTCCAAAACTGACTCAATTTTTCGAGGATTCACCCTAATCCCCTCAGGAGAAACAACATGACCCAAGAATGTCACTTCGCCCAACCAAAATTTGCACTTGCTGAATTTTGCATATAGCTGCTTCTCCATCAATACTTACAGAACAATCCGGAGATGTTCATCATGATTCTCCTTAGTTTTCGAATACACCAGAATGTCGTCTATAAAGATGACCACAAATTGATCTAAGTAGGGTTGGAAAACCCGATTCATAAAATCCATGAAGGTCACTAGTGCATTCGTCAACCCAAACAGCATTACCAGGAACTCGTAATGACCATATCGAGTCCTGAATGCTGTTTTATGAATATCCACCTCTTTGACCCTCAGTTGATGATATCCAGATCAAAGGTTGATCTTGGAAAATACCGAAGCTCCTCACAGTTGCTCAAATAGGTCGTCGATCCTTGGCAGAGGGTACTTGTTCTTAATAGTTAGTTTGTTCAACTGACGATAATTGATGCACATGCGTATCGTCCTATGCTTTTTCTTCACGAACAAAACTGGTGCTCCCCACGGAGACACACTTGGTTTAATAAAACCCCGATCCAGAAGCTCTGAGATTTGTACTTTCAATTCCACCAACTCCTTCGGTGCTATCCTATAAGGAGCGATGGACACCGAAGCCGTTCCAAGAACCAAGTTGATTCCAAATTCGACTTCACTGTTTGGAGGCAATCTAGGAAGCTCATCCGAAAATACATCCTGAAACTCCTTGACAGTTCTAACTTCGCCTATGGTCAAACCCTTAGAATCTGACTAACTTACATATGCCAAAAACGCCTCGCAACCTTTGCGAATCAGCTTCTCAGCTCTTAAAGCCGAGATAACATTGGACAAGTAATCTCTTAGCTTCCTTATAACTGTTACCTCCTCATCCTCCGTGGTCTTTAACACCATCCACTTGGCAGTGCAATCAAAAGTTGCTCGATACTTAGCAAGCCAATCCATGCCTAAAATGAGATCAAACTCTCCAAATGGAAACTCCATCAAGTCCGCACAGAAAATCCTACCTTGTGTCTCTAAAGGTTCATCCCTAAAATGTTTGTCTACCCTAACCGAGTGACCCAGTGGACTTATCACAGATACTCTACTCACATTATTCTCAGATTGCACACCCAAAGTCCCAGACACATCACAAGCAACATACGGATGGGTAGATCCAATATCAATCAGAGCAGTATGCTATAAATTAAAAACATACTGGTTATGACATTAGGTGCGTCACCCTCCTCTAGGTGACGAGCAGCATAAACCAATGCCAACTTTCGTGCCTCAGCATTACCAACACCCCTGCCCGGTGCTCCCCGTCCACGTCCATTCCCATTGTTGCCCCTAGCCTAACCATGACCTCTCGGTGGTTGTTGTCCACCTCTCACTGGCTGAGCGACCCTTGGTTCAGCAGCTTGCATCTGCGCCGGCCTCTGAGGGTAATCTTTAACTTGATGATATTTGGACCCACACCGGAAACATGCTCCAAAACGCTTCCAACATTCGCCCAAGTGTACCTTCCCACAATCTGCACAAGTTTACGATCTAACCACATTCATCAGAACTGCTCGAGCCGGCTCGTCCACTCTACCCCTTTTAGTAGTCCTACCCGCAGCATCCGACGGCCCTGAATCCCTCCTGAATCAGTTTCTATCTTTTTCACGATTTTGGCACTCTGTGCGCTTCACCTCTTCAACAATCTTGGCTTTTTCCACTAGAGGAGCAAAATCACGCTCCATTTGTGGAGAAACCAGCACTATTAGATCATCTCTGAGGCCGTCCTCGAATCACACACTACGTTCATATTCTGTAGCAACTATACCATGAGCATACCGGCTTAACCTTACAAATTCAGCTTCATACTCTGCTACAGTCTTACTACCCTGAGTCAGATTCAGGAATTCCATCAATCAGGCGTCCACATAACTCGCCTCGACGTACTTCCCTTTAAAAGCCATCTTAAACAGCTCCCAAGTCACCCGCTCAGCTGGGGTACCATCCCTTACAGTGATCCACCAGTGGTAGGCCTCGTCAGATAGCAAAGATACTTCTCCCTTCAACTTCTACTCCACTGAGCAGTCCAGGTCATCCATGATCAGCTCCGTGGCCTCCAACCAATATTCGGCCATATTCGGGGCTACACCAGATATGCCACTAAGAATCTCCGCTCCATTAGCTCGAAGCCATTCAAAAATCGATCCTCGATTCACCGTTCTCGTGCCCGCGCCAGCAACCCTTTCCAGAACATGAAGCATCACCTAGGATAAAGCATCATCCCTTACAGCCCGATCATAAAACCCCGTCTCAGTTGCTAGTGGCGCTCGTGCCTCCCCGGCTAGCATATGTCCTGAAGATAAAGATCCAGCCTAAGTACTTCCACGGCCACATCCACGGCCCCTTCCACGTGCTACCCTCGTACTCCATCTTCTAAAGTTTTCAATTTCCTACTGTCTCAGTCCTCTACAGTCTCAGTATTACCCTAACTACAGAGTTTCAATAGGGTCTTAGTACTATTTACAGTAATATCTTAGTATTACAGTAAAATACAATAAAGCAGAAGATACTTACGAACTTGGTGCCGGAGATTTGGTGTGCCACTCTTTAAAAACCAAATTCAGAAAGCCCAAATTTCATTGGTTGTAATTTTAAATGTACTCTGTTAAAAAATTTCTCAAAAACCCTAGTCTTTAGAAAAACGAAAAAATATTTTCGAAAAAGAAATTGATTTTTAAAAGACCATTCTTAAGAATTTTTTTTTCAAAATCAAATTTCAAAACAAGTTAGAACTGAGATTTTGAAAATGTTTAAACCCATTCCACAGCCGAGTTATTGCAAACGGGCACTGGTACCACTAAATGTAACACCCTAAACCTGGCCCAGATGTTATGGCTAGATCTGGTGTGTCACATGGACAATTGATTAAACTTTGATCTTCCTTGAACAACATGTGATCTTGATTGTAGTAAAACTGCTTGTAATTAAGATATATTGTTAGTTTTTAAAATTGTATCTATTACCAAGTAAAGTTCACTTTGTAAAAGATCTTATAGTTATGTTATCGTTGTTAAGTTATCCATTCGTTACGTGTCACATATTTAAAATCATTTGACTAAGTTTTAAAGAAAACCCTGCATTGACTAGTCGACCGTTGAATATAACAAGTAATAAAGAAAAACCCAAACCAAAAATACCTGAGCGACCTTATTACAACTTAAATCTGAAATTTAAAAAAATGAAATATAAATAAACTAAATTTAAGAAAACTCTAGAAATCGAAAACATGAACCTCGTCACCATCCCGAATCCCTCGCAGCTCTAAGTCCTCTATGGTTGGGGGTTACCTGCATAGATAGAATTAAAATGGTGAGTTTGTGAAAACTCAGCGTGTAAAGAAACCCAACCAGTGTCAGGGATCAGACAAACTCAATCTGGGCTGAAGCCCTATTCAGATGTAGGTCATACTAGGCCTTGGCCCTTTTCAGAAATAGGGTAAGCTTTGGGCCCATTACAGAAATAGATCAGAGTATATATTTATGCATGTATGCAAAGCCCAAACCTAATCCAGCCCTACACACCACCCGTATCAGCCCTACACACCATGTAGGGAATAACTTAACTCACCCAGCCTTACACACCATAGTAGTAGTGGAGCTGCTAATACAGATATCGTGGCAAAGCTACCAGAACAGAAATATGAGGAGAGCCTTTAAGCAGATTACGTGGCATTACCAATTTTAGCACTTCCTCCGTATCTATAACCCAACCCCATTCAAATCAGAGTATTACATGTCATGGCATACAAAATAACAGATACAGCACATGAACATCATTCAGCTATTTATAAGGGTAAAATAGTCATTTAGCATCTAGGGGTAAAATGGTAATTTCACCCTTTAGGGGTATTTTAGTAATTTTGCTATGTTTCTAAGTTCCATGCTTAAAACGACCTTCTAGCAGGTCTAACTTCACTCTAAGCGACTCAAATAGCCATTACTTCCATAGAATGCCATCGGGCCCAAAAACCCCTAATGGGCTTGAGGGGGCCCACAAGCTACTGTGGCCTGCTCAGTCTAATCTTTACACATTTTATTGCATGGTTAACACCCAGTTTACCATAAATCACTTACTGCATATTTTAACCATATGGGCCTGTAAGCCCATTGGACACAACTTCGGCCCATCATGGCCCAGAATAGCCCAAGTGCACGAAAATGCACATAGCGGCCCGTACAGTCCAAATTTCCAATTTCACGATTCCGTACCAACCCATGAGTGCTCGCACACTCGTAAGCCCTCAAAATGCTGACATTTAGGCATTTTGACTTTTGCCGATCTAATCTACTAGAGGGTGTCATTACACACCTGTTTGTAAATTACGTCAAGATCCCGCGAGCGATCAATCTACAACAGTTACCCACTACGTTAATCCATAATCTAATAGAAACTACTAACACCATACTCCACACATATTCAGCCATCATAATAAATCAGCCAACCCTTAACTTTGTCGAAATCTGACCCCAAACACTAGATCTAGATTGCTTCCCTTTTTCCAAACACCAACCACCCTTAACGAATCTGCCACTACGAATAGCTGTAAGTACAATCGACCACAAGAAAAGAGGTTTAAAATGGTCTACTAGACATGGACCCCAAAACCAATTAACACAAGGAGATTAGGGGTTTCAACCCAAGAGTTTGTTTTTCTTGCAACGATGGAGTAAGATTCGCTTCCCACTGGTCTAAGCCCAGATCTAAAGTAGATCTAACCGAAACACATAGAAGAATAGAGGATCTAGGATAGTCGGCTTGTAACGCCCTAATTTTTGGGTTTTTCTTAGATTGATCCTTATCTGATAAAATGTTTAAATGTTAGTATTTGGGTGTGTAATGCATGTGTGGGGTGTGTTAATGGGCCTATGGAAGGCCCATGTGTTGGTTAGGAGCTCGGCAAAATTTTGAATTTTAAGCTTAGGAGATAGGGGATCATTGAAAGTTAGGGTCTTAAGAAATTGTGTGCAAAATAAGACACAAATGGATCAGTGGTAAAGTGGCAGGGGAGACGCCACTAGGCTCCTTAAAAGGTGGCGCCTAAGTGTGCTTGGAGATCCAAGGTTCAAGCTGCAGAGGTTGCAAGGTGGTGTTTTATTTTTGAGCTTGAGCAGGTAAGAGTTTGAAGCAGAATTGAACTCTGCTTGGAGGAGATTTGAATTGGTCAAGGGAGCAAATCGTGGAGGAGGTTGAGGAGCAAATCAAGGAACTTCGAATTTTGAAAGGAGGTAGCCGATTTTGGGACTTTGCAAGTGCAATTCGGCTAGGGGGAGTAGTGCTTGCATATTCGGCAATTAGGCTCTAGTGGGGGTCGAATTCTCTTTAGTTCTCTGAGAGTTTTGTGTCGATTTTCCTTAGGTAAGAAAGCTCCCCTTTCTTTGTCAATTTCGCATAGTTTATTAGGTACTTTTCTTTTTGCCATTTTGTTCATCTCATCAACCTAGTAGCCGAACTCTTATTCCACTCTTGAGCTGAATCTTCATTAGACTAAGCACCTCCCTTGTTTCTTTTCTACTCTCATCTATTTGCTTCTCTTCTTCTCAAACCATAAATCGACCCCCCTTACCACTATTCTTCTGTTAGCCGAATCACATCTTCTCTCCCTCTCTTATCTGAATCTTTGTCGACAACTGTGAAAGAGGTCAAAACTCTTGGTGACCGATTACCCTTCTCCCAAAGTCGACTGCTCTCTCTTCTTTCAAAACATTCAATTAGCCGAATCCCTATCCCTTCATCCCTTGTATCTACTGAATCACTCTTCTTTCTCTCTTCTTCTTTCACTTTATAAAACTCTTGTTTTGCCGAAACCGAATCTCCTTTTTACCGAAAGCCTCCATACTGGTGGTGCTTTAAGCCAAATTCTAAGTCATCTTTTATCCCTTCTGGCGGTGGCAAGTGGAGCTGTTGTAGATCGTGGTTAGATTGGTAAGTACCTTCAGACTTATTTCGTTAATTCTTCAGGATTTAAAGCAGAAAGTCGAAACCCCTTATGGGGAGGCTAACGTTAATGACTAAGGGCTTGTTGGCCGTTCTCTTTTGGTTTGATTATGTTAGTGCGATCAGGAGGCTGTGCAACTAAGGACTTGGAAGGCTAAACACGATTGGACTTCGGGATTTAGTCCACAATCGACAAAAAGGGGTAAGATTTCGATGCTTAGGCCACGTAGGCCGATTATGGTAAGGGTTGATGGCTCTTTGGTTATAGATTATTAGACTAAAAATTATCGTTCGATTGTAGGCTCTTCGTACGTGGATTCCGTCGTTGTTTCATCCATTAACAGGTGTATAACGTATCTCTATCATAGACTAGGATGGCTAAAGGCCGTAGTAACCGAAAATTGTGCTAAGTGACCGATCGGAAGTGACCGAAAATTAGTCTTGGAAGGATCTAAGAGTAGCCGAATACTCTATTGTGGTCACACAGGGAATTGACGCTGGAGGAATTGCAGAAGGTGCAATTCTAAACGTTTCGGTAAGTTGGGCCAAGATTGGCCCAATGGGCTTCCGAGCCAAAATCGATAAAGTGACTATTATAGGCTCTCTGGTGACATGGTTAATAAAAACATGGTCAAGTTGGTAGGCTAAACCTAAAAATTAGACTTAACAGGTTTGAGATGATAATGAACTCAGTAAGGCCCATTAGAGGTTTTAGGCTAAAAAGGGCAAAAGTGGAAATTAAGCTTAAAAGGGACTTCTGTGAATATCTATGGACTAATAACCAATTGAACATGCATAAAATCTCTGAAAATATGAAAAAGGACTATAGTACCCTTAGGTAGGAAAAATTACCAAAATACCCCTAGGTGTAAAAAGACTATTATACCCCTAGGGTCAATTCTGTATGAAATGTATAATTTTACGTATATGCATGAGTAATCTTTATTATGAATATATTTGATGCATGAGATGCTATATGTTGCATGCTAGTATGATTACATCTGTTGCATGGGGTATGGGTTATGACGGAAGAAGCGTTCTGGCAGCCTCGCTGCAATCTGGTGACTTTGTCACATTATTATCTGGCAGCCTCACTGCAATCTGGTGACTTTGTCACATTATTATCAGGCAGCCTCGCTGCAATCTGGTGGCCTCGCCACAATATCTGTATCTGGTGACCTCGTCACAATATCTGGCAGCCTCGCTGCAAATTATATCTGGCAGCTTCGCTGCAATTATCTGTGGTGTGTAGCGGTTGGGTGGGTCGAGTAGTCTCCCCACATGGTGTAAGGCTGGTACGGGGGTGTTATGGATGGATCTGGGTTGGGTTTCTATTTGCATATCATACCTGATCTGTATCCGTTAAGGGCCTATGGGCTTAACCTGATTTCTGTAATGGGCCAAGGCCCAACTAATCTGATTCTGAGGCTTGATCTGTTTTGGCCTATGGTTGAGATAATGTTGCACACTGAGTTGTCAAACTCACCCCCCTTTTTATTTAATCTCTGCAGGTAACACTCAACCATAGTGGGCTTGGAGCTGCGAGAGATTCGGAGTGGCCACAGCATCTGTAGAACTGGTTTTCATTTTGTTTAAAGTATTTTATTATTAAGTTATTTTTGGGTTTTATTTTGTAATAAGGCCGCTATCTAAGTTTTTATTTGGTTTAATTTTTCTTTGATGATTAAATTATATTTTGTAGAATCGCTAGTTTAGGCTGCGCTGGTTTCAAAATCTAAAGAACGTTTTTTAAAACTCAACGAGTGAATAATATGGATAACTTGAAGGATTAATAAACTGGTTTTAACAAACTTACTCTTTTGATTCAAACCTCACTTAAGACACAACAAGACTAAAAGGGCCGTAAACTTAGTTTTAGGATCGTGTGACACACCAGATCTGGTCGTAACGTCTAGGCCGGGTTTGGGGTGTTACATTTAGTGGTATCAGAGCTAAGTTGCAACAACTCGGCTGTGGATTGGGTCTAAAAATGGAAGTTTTCAAACAATCAAAGTAAAGATTTTCGAAAGGTCATGTTTTCAACAATTGTTTTCAAAATTTATTGGAACCTGTTTTGATGAACTTCGTTTGTATATAAATAATTTATTTTCAAAGAATAAATAAGGTTTTTCTAAGTAATCTTTCTAAAAGAGTGGCACACCGAATCTCCGGCCCAAGCCTGTAAGTTTTCTAAACTTTTCTGATGTTTCTGAAAATTCTGATTATATGCCTGACTAAAGACTCTATTATGATACTTTAGCTAGGGCATTACTGAAACTGTAGAGACTCTGATAGGTAAACTGAGACTGTAGCTAGGCTACCGCGAAAGAAGATAAACTCTGAAACTCTATTTATTCATAAGACATCTGTAATAAACACCGAAATATTAATCTGACTCATAAAATTTCTAAAACAGAAAGTACGAAATGAGTACGCGAGCAGCTCGTGGTAGGGGCCGTGGACGTGGCCGAGGTAGTGCACGAGCTGAAACTTCATCTTCGGGTCATGCGCCAGCGGCTGATATACCGATACCACCGGCAACAGAGGTGGAGTCCCATGATCGAGGTGTTGGGGACGGCGCCCTATCGCAAGCGATGCTTCGAGTTCTGGAAAGGGTTGCTGGGGCAAGTACCGGTAATGGATTTCGAGGATCTATTTCTGAGCGACTCCGAGCTAATGGGGCGAAATTCTTTAGGGGCGTGTCTGGTGTAGCCCCGAATGTGGCCGAGTACTGGTTGGAGGCCACAGAGCGGATTATGGATGATCTGGATTGCTCTATGGAGCAAAAGCTGAAAGGAGCCGTGTCGTTGCTGAGAGATGAAGCTTATCAGTGGTGGCTTACGGTGAGAGATGGAACTTCAGATGGTGAGGTAACATGGGAGCTGTTTAAGAAAGCCTTTAAAGGAAAATATGTTGGGGCTAGCTATGTGGACGCCCGTAGGAAAGAGTTCTTAAATTTGGTTCAGGGAAGTAGGACAGTATCTGAGTACGAGGCTGAATTTCTGAGGCTGAGCCGATATGCTTCTGGGATAGTTGCTACTAAATATGAGCGTAGCGTGCGTTTCGAAGATGGTCTGAGAGATGAACTAAGGGTACTGATTGCTCCGCAAAGAGAGCGTAACTTTGCTGCTTTGGTTGAGAAAGCTAAGATAGCTGAGGAAGTAAAGCGTACCGAGAGACAGAATCGCGAAAAGGATAGAAACCGCTTTCGGAGGGATTCTGGACCATCAGGTGGGGCTAATAGGAATGTTAAGAGGGCAAGAGTGGCAGAACCAATGCGAGCGGTGCCAATGAATACTGTCAGAGGAGTTGTGGTAAGATACATATGGGCGAGTGTCAGAAACGTTCTGGAGCCTGTTTTCGATGTGGGTCGATGGAGCATAGGATTAAGGACTATCTCGAAGAACCGGATCAAGGACAGGTTATGGCTCAAAGGGTTGCTCAACCAGTGAGGGGTGGACCACTAGCTCCGAGGGGTCGTGGACAAGGTAGAGGCGGAAATGGTAATGGTCGAGGACGAGGAGCACCTAGTAGGGGTGCTGGTTTCGCTGAGGCTCGTCAGCCAGCGCTAGTTTATGCAGCTCGTCGCCGAGAGGAGGGTGATGCTCCTGACATCATAACTGGTACGTTTTTGATTTCTAGTATGCCATACACTGCGTTGATAGATGTTGGATCTACCCATTCTTATGTTGCATGTGCCATGTCTGGGTCGCTGGGAGTGCGTTCTGAGGAGACAGTGAGTGGGGTATCTGTATTAAGTCCTTTGGGTCACTCGGTTAGGGTAGACAAACTGTATAGAGACGTGCCTATAGAGACTCAAGGAAAAATCTTTTCTGGAGACTTGATGGAGCTACCTTTCGGAGAATTTGATCTCATCTTAGGAATGGATTGGCTTGTAAAGCATAAGGCTACTTTGGATTGTACTGCAAAACGAATGAGGCTAAAGACTGCAGAGGATGAGGAAGTTATGGTGATAGGTGAACGTAGAGATTATTTATCCAATGTGGTGTCAGCATTGAGAGCTGAGAAGTGGATTCGTAAGGGATGTGCGGCTTATTTGGCATTCGTAGGTCAAGTAAAAACTGAAGAACTAACTGTGGATCAAGTTAGAACCGTTAAAGATTTTCAAGATGTGTTTCCAGAAGAGCTTCCAGGTTTGCCTCCTAATCGAGAGGTTGAATTTGGGATCGATTTGTTGCCTGGTACGGCACCAGTGTCCATTGCACCGTATAGGATGGCACCAAAGGAGTTGGTGGAGTTGAAAACGCAGATTCAAGAACTGTTGGATAGGGGCTTCATTAGGCCAAGTGTGTCTCCATGGGGAGCACCAGTGCTATTCGTTAAGAAGAAAGATGGGTCAATGTGAATGTGCATCGATTATCGGCAGTTGAACAAATTGACGATTAAGAATAAGTACCCGTTGCCAAGAATCGATGATCTGTTCGACCAGCTTAGAGGAGCTTCAGTATTCTCCAAGATTGACCTTCGATCTGGGTACCATCAGTTAAGGGTGAAAGAAGTGGATATTCACAAGACAGCATTCAGAACTCGCTATGGTCACTATGAATTATTGGTTATGCCATTTGGGTTGACCAATGCACCTGCAGCTTTTATGGATCTGATGAATCGAGTGTTCCAACCATACTTGGATCGATTCGTGGTCGTCTTTATCGATGATATTTTGGTCTATTCTGAATCTGAGGGGAAACATGATGAGCATCTCCGTATTGTGCTGCAAGTGTTAAGGGAAAAGGAGCTTTATGCGAAATTTAGTAAGTGTGAGTTCTGGTTAAGAGAAGTAACTTTCTTGGGGCATGTTGTATCAGCTGAGGGTATTAAGGTGGACCCTCGAAAGATTGAAGCAATTCTGGAGTGGAAACCACCGAGGTTAGTGGCAGAAATTCTAAGTTTTCTGGGACTAGCTGGGTACTACAGAAGGTTTGTAGAAGGATTTTCTGTGATGGCAGCGCCATTGACAAAACTCATAAGGAAAGGAGTACCATTTATTTGGACCCAGCAGCAGCAAGAAGCTTTTGAGAAACTAAAGAAGGTTCTGACTGAGGCACCTGTATTAATTCAACCAGAGTCTGGAAAAGATTTTACCGTGTACAGTGATGCATCACATGTTGGGTTGGGCTATGTGTTGATGCAAGAGGGTAAAGTGGTTGCTTATGCATCGCGACAGCTTAAACCTCATGAAGTGAACTATCCTACCCATGATCTGGAGTTGGCAGCAGTAATCTTCGCACTTAAGATCTGGCGACATTATCTGTATGGAGAAAGGTGTATTATATACACAGACCATAAGAGTCTTAAGTACTTGTTGACTCAGAAGGAGCTGAATCTTAGGCAACGGAGATGGATCGAGTTGCTTAAGGATTATGATTGTGCGATTGAGTATCATCCAGGCAAAGCTAATGTGGTGGCTGATGCCCTAAGTCGTAGAACTGTATCTGATCTGAGAGCTATGTTTGCTCGTTTGAGTCTGTATGATGATGGTAGTCTGTTAGCAGAATTGCAAGTAAGACCGACCTGGGTGGATGAGATTAAGGAGAAGCAGTCGAAGGATGAGTCGATGGTTTCTCGATTTCAGCAGGTTAAGGATGGGAGTACTTCTAAGTTTGGATTTAACAGTGAGGGTGTTCTATGTTTCCACGGTAGAATCTGTATGCCTAAGGATTCCAATTTGAGGCAAGCAATTCTGAATGAAGCTCATAAAGGACTGTGCGCTATGCATCCTGGAGGTAATAAGATGTATCATGACTTAAAGGAGTTGTATTGGTGGCCTAGACTGAAGCGAGAGGTAACAGAATTTGTGGGGAAATGTCTGACTTGTCAGCAAGTGAAAGCTGAACATCAGTTACCTTCTGGACTTCTACAACCAGTGAAGGTACCACTCTGGAAGTGGGAAAGGGTGGCCATGGATTTCGTAAGTGGATTGCCCTTAACGCCGTTAAAGAAGGACTTGATTTGGGTGATTGTGGATAGGTTGACTAAATCTGCTCATTTCATCCCTGTACGTACTGATTATTCGCTTCAGAAGCTAGCCAAGTTGTATGTGGCAGAGATTGTGCGACTGCATGGGGTACCAGTGTCTATCATTTCTGATCGAGATCCTAGATTCACATCTCGGTTCTGGCAAAAGTTGCATGAGGCATTGGGAACGCGACTGAACTTTAGCATGGCTTTCCATCCTCAGACTGATGGTCAGTCAGAAAGGGTTATTCAGATTCTGGAAGATATGTTAAGGGGTTGTGTTATCGACTTTCGAGGCAGTTGGGAGGATTATCTACCGTTGGCAGAGTTCGCGTATAATAACAGTTATCAGGCTAGCATCCGTATGGCACCTTATGAGGCATTGTATGGGCGTAAGTGTCGTTCACCTAGTTGTTGGACCGAATTGGGCGAGCGGCAAGTTCTTGGACCTGAGTTGGTAGTAGAGACTGAAGAGAAGGTCAAAGTAATAAGGGATAGATTAAAAGAGGCATCTGATCGACAGAAGTCTTACATAGATTTGAAGCGTAAGGAGATTGAGTATTCAGTGGGTGACTTGGTCTTTCTAAAGGTTTCGCCTTGGAAGAAGATACTAAGATTTGGTAAGAAAGGCAAGCTAAGTCCGCGGTTTATTGGGCCTTATCGGGTTCTTCAGCGAATAGGTCCGGTGGCGTATCAGTTGGAATTATCTCCAGAGTTAAATAGAATCCATGATGTGTTCCACGTATCCATGTTAAGACGATATCGTTCTGACCCTACCCATATTCTACCAGTTGCAGAAGTGGAGGTACAGCCTGATTTGACTTTCGAAGAAGAGCCGGTGCAAATTTTGGATCGAGACGTGAAGGTTCTAAGAAGAAAATCAGTCCCGTTGGTAAAGGTACTTTGGCATAACCATGGCAGAGAGGAAGCTACTTGGGAACCAGAGGAGGCAATGCGTCAGCAATATCCTCATTTGTTTGGATAAGGTAAATTTCGAGGACGAAATTTCTTTAAGGAAGGTAGAGTTGTAACGCCCTAATTTTCGGGTTTTTCTTAGATTGATCCTTATCTGATAAAATGTTTAAATGTTAGTATTTGGGTGTGTAATGCATGTGTGGGGTGTGTTAATGGGCCTATGGAAGGCCTATGCGTTGGTTAGGAGCTCGGCAAAATTTTGAATTTTAAGCTTAGGAGATAGGGGATCATTGAAAGTTAGGGTCTTAAGAAATTGTGTGCGAAATAAGACACAAATGGATCAGTGGTAAAGTGGCAGGGGAGACGCCACTAGGCTCCTTAAAAGGTGGCGCCTAAGTGTGCTTGGAGATCCAAGGTTCAAGCTGTAGAGGTTGCAAGGTGGTGTTTTATTTTTGAGCTTGAGCAGGTAAGAGTTTGAAGCAGAATTGAACTCTGCTTGGAGGAGATTTGAATTGGTCAAGGGAGCAAATCGTGGAGGAGGTTGAGGAGCAAATCAAGGAACTTCGAATTTTGAAAGGAGGTAGCCGATTTTGGGACTTTGCAAGTGCAATTCGGCTAGGGGGAGTAGTGCTTGCATATTCGGCAATTAGGCTCTAGTAGGGGTCGAATTCTCTTTAGTTCTCTGAGAGTTTTGTGCCGATTTTCCTTAGGTAAGAAAGCTCCCCTTTCTTTGTCAATTTCGCATAGTTTATTAGGTACTTTTCTTTTTGCCATTTTGTTCCTCTCATCAACCTAGTAGCCGAACTCTTATTCCACTCTTGAGCCGAATCTTCATTCGACTAAGCACCTCCCTTGTTTCTTTTCTACTCTCATCTATTTTCTTCTCTTCTTCTCAAACCATAAATCGACCCCTCTTACCACCATTCTTTTGTTAGCCGAATCACATCTTCTCTCCCTCTCTTCTCTGAATCTTTGCCAACAACTATGAAAGAGGTCAAAACTCTTGGTGACCGATTACCCTTCTCCCAAAGTCGATTGCCTTCTCTTCTTTCAAAACATTCAATTAGCCGAATCCCTATCCCTTCATCCCTTGTATCTGTCGAATCACTCTTCTTTCTCTCTTCTTCTTTCACTTCATAAAACTCTTGTTTTGCCGAAACCGAATCTCCTTTTTACCGAAAGCCTCCATACTGGTGGTGCTTTAAGCCGAATTCTAAGTCATCTTTTATCCCTTCTGGCGGTGGCAAGTGGAGCTGTTGTAGATCGTGGTTAGATTGGTAAGTACCTTCAGACTTATTTCGTTAGTTCTTCAGGATTTAAAGCAGAAAGCCGAAACCCCTTATGGGGAGGCTAACGTTAATGACTAAGGGCTTGTTGGCCGTTCTCTTTTGGTTTGATTATGTTAGTGCGATCAGGAGGCTGTGCAACTAAGGACTTGGAAGGCTAAACACGATTGGACTTCGGGATTTAGTCCACAATCGACAAAAAGGGGTAAGATTTCGATGCTTAGGCCACGTAGGCCGATTATGGTAAGGGTTGATGGCTCTTTGGTTATAGATTATTAGACTAAAAATTATCGTTCGATTGTAGGCTCTTCGTACGTGGATTCCGTCGTTGTTTCATCCATTAACAGGTGTGTAACGTATCTCTATCATAGACTAGGATGGCTAAAGGCCGTAGTAACCAAAAACTGTGCTAAGTGACCGATCAGAAGTGACCGAAAATCAGTCTTGGAAGGATCTAAGAGTAGCCGAATACTCTATTGTGGTCACACGGGGAATTGACGCTGGAGGAATTGCAGAAGGTGCAATTCTGAACGTTTCGGTAAGTTGAGCCAAGATGGGCCCAATGGGCTTCCGAGCCAAAATCGATAAAGTGACTATTTTAGGCTCTCTGGTGACATGGTTAATAAAAACATGGTCAAGTTGGTAGGCTAAACCTAAAAATTAGACTTAACAGGTTTGAGATGATAATGGACTCAGTAAGGCCCATTAGAGGTTTTAGGTTAAAAAGGGCAAAAGTGGAAATTAAGCTTAAAAGGGACTTCTGTGAATATCTATGGACTAATAACCAATTGAACATGCATAAAATCTCTGAAAATATGAAAAAGGACTATAGTACCCTTAGGTAGGAAAAATTACCAAAATACCCCTAGGTGTAAAAAGACTATTATACCCCTAGGGTCAATTCTGTATGAAATGTATAATTTTACGTATATGCATGAGTAATCTTTATTATGAATATATTTGATGCATGAGATGCTATATGTTGCATGCTAGTATGATTACATTTGTTGCATGGGGTATGGGTTATGACGGAGGAAGCGTTCTGGCAGCCTCGCTGCAATCTGGTGACTTTGTCACATTATTATCTGGCAGCCTCGCTGCAATCTGGTGACTTTGTCACATTATTATCAGGCAGCCTCGCTGCAATCTGGTGGCCTCGCCACAATATCTGTATCTGGTGACCTCGTCACAATATCTGGCAGCCTCGCTGCAAATTATATCTGGCAGCTTCGCTGCAATTATCTGTGGTGTGTAGCGGTTGGGTGGGTCGAGTAGTCTCCCCACATGGTGTAAGGCTGGTACGGGGGTGTTATGGATGGATCTGGGTTGGGTTTCTGTTTGCATATCATACCCGATCTGTATCCATTAAGGGCCTATGGGCTTAACCTGATTTCTGTAATGGGCCAAGGCCCAACTAATCTGATTCTGAGGCTTGATCTGTTTTGGCCTATGGTTGAGATAATGTTGCACACTGAGTTGTCAAACTCACCCCCCTTTTTATTTAATCTCTGCAGGTAACGCTCAACCATAATAGGCTTGGAGCTGCGAGAGATTCGGAGTGGCCACAGCATCTGCAGAACTGGTTTTCATTTTGTTTAAAGTATTTTATTATTAAGTTATTTTTGGGTTTTATTTTGTAATAAGGCCGCTATCTAAGTTTTTATTTGGTTTAATTTTTCTTTGATGATTAAATTACATTTTATAGAATCGCTAGTTTAGGCTGCGCTGGTTTCAAAATCTAAAGAACGTTTTTTAAAACTCAACGAGTGAATAATATGGATAACTTGAAGGATTAATAAACTGGTTTTAACAAACTTACTCTTTTGATTCAAACCTCACTTAAGACACAACAAGACTAAAAGGGCCGTAAACTTAGTTTTAGGATCGTGTGACACACCAGATCTGGTAGTAACGTCTAGGCCGGGTTTGGGGTGTTACACGGCTAGAGAAGGGTACTTAAGAAATAGAGAAGGCAAGGTTCAGCTATGGAGGCCACACAAAAGGAGTAGTTGATAGGAGAAGGTATAACCGGTTTATGGAAAAAGAGTGGTGAAGTTCAACTTTAGAAATGAGCTTAAGAAACTAAATGAAAAGAAGAAGAAAAGCTCTCTAAGGTTTGGCTCCTTAATTAAATCGACAAAGGGGAAGGCTAACAATTTTAGGATTTTGGCTTTTGGAAAAATAGAGTAAAGAAAGGAGGTTTTGAGGTTTTGGCCATGAAAGAAAAGATGATGAGAACAAATGAAAAGTGGAAGAAGAAGAAGAGATATGGTAACCTAAAAAAGCACTAATCGGCCAAAGAGGAAAAGAAAGAGGTTATGGTTCGATTTAAAGACAAATATGCTGAAAGTAAAAAGAGTGAAGAGAAAATAGTTGAGCAAATTCGGCTCCTTAGGGATCAAAAGCCTAAGTGATCCCACCAACGCTACCTAGGTGCACCAAAAATGCTGAAAACCAAACACTAATGGAAAGAATCGGCAACCTATCCTCTAATTGCCGAAATGTCCAAAGCTCAACCCTTGTCGATTTTGCCTAGCTACACTTCCCATTCTGCTACACCTCTCCATTTGAAAACTCCATAATTTTCTCTAAAAATCTCTCTTGCCAATCCCTACCAACTTCATCCTTATCTCTAGTGACCAACTCCCAACCACCTACAGAGTTTAAATCCCAACCACTTTTTACCAAGACCATGCAATAAAATAAAATAACTGCCTTGCTCACAAAGGGACTCGAACCTCAGCTCCATTCAGAAGCTACCATAAACCACCATCCTGTGCTCTAAGTGGCGCCACCTTGCCACTTTACCACAAGCTTCCTTGTGCCTTAAATTCCCAACATTTATTTAAATACCCACTTTACCAAAGTCCCTTCTCACTTAAAGCTAAAAATTAAAAATTCTGCCAGGCTTTAGACTTAAACCTAGGCCTCCTAAAGGTCCACTAACCATACCCAAATAAATAATACAACACATCAAACCATGTAAAGATAAATTCATGCAAAAATTCAAAACCCCTAAAAATTGGGGCGTTACACTTCCAAAACGATGTGTAATTTGAAATTTGTCTTTTTGGTTATAAGTTAACAAGTATTAAAAATAAAAATTTTTACCAGCGGAAGCTTAATTTTGAATAAAAACCATTGTTTCCAGAAAAACTTGATATAAATTTAATAGAAAGTAAAGCAATCAATGTAACGATAAGCATAGGAAGGCCTTATTACAATCCAAACTTAAAATAATGAAAATACTTAAATATATAAAGAAAATCAGGAAAAATGAAAATGTCTTGCTAGCTGGCCACCTCTGAGTCCCTCCATTCGTCGAACCAGCTACTGAGGGTTTCTTGAGAAAAATATAAGAGGGAGTGAGTTTCAAAACTTAGTGTGTACAACCCTCAGCAAACAAATAGCATACAAGCAATCAATTAGGCCAAAGCCCTTATCATAATATCATCATCTTAAACATATCACATATGCAATACAGTAAAAACCCACCCCAAAAATCCATCCAGTACACAACATTTCCCTTCTACCCTTATACACCTGTGGGGATTTCTAAATTGACCCACCCATCTGCTACACAGCAGTGGTAGCCCAGTTGCGGTACTGCTCAACGTTGCAGCAAAGCTGTTAATCATATATTGGGCTAAAAAAGCCAACGGTGGATCCACGGTCGTCAAGTAACCATGTGATCCTCAAATTCTTCCTCCGTACCATAATTCCCATCCATATGCAACCTAGGCAGTATATCATATGAATGCATCATGTCATACCTATAAATCCTAAGTTTAACTCATAAGAGTATTTTAGTCATTTTCACTCTTAGGGCATTTCGGTCATTTTTAAGTATTATGGATTTAGTACTTACCTGGGTCTGCTAATAAGTCCCCTTGGCCAAAGTGAACAGATACTATGCACCAGGTAGGATTCCAGAGAAGAGGAGGTAGGTCATTGAGAGCGCTTACGTACCAAGCTCTCTCTAGATCCAATCCTAGACATGCATATACCTATTACCACACTTCAACCTTGTGACTTGTCCACGGTTGCAATTATGTGTTTAAGTTTTATGTATGTTTTGGCAATTATCAGATACTAGGCCCAAACCCATATACAAAGCCTACTAAGGCCAACTCGCTCATATGGCCTTTCAGGACCAAATCACATTCATGTGGCCTAATAGGCTCGATCTCTTTCATATAGCCCATTAGGCCCAAATCAAATTCATATGGCCTATTAGACCGAAATCAATTCCAAGTCATGTAACCTTCATGACTAGTTCAATCCATATAGAAAAATCAATAATTCCACATATCTTAGCCCTAGGGCCCACTGGTCCATTTAGCCACTTTTGGCTTTTCAGCTTTTCAGCGTTGCCGATATTGTGTGTGTGTAGTGTTTGTACACACCTGGTAATAATGCGTGTTGCAATCCCCTTAATCACAAACCTACAATCGACATCACTTAACGATTAATCATGGGTTTAATACATACTTTATCAAAAACTGAAACCTCACCGTAACCTTAACGTGTGCGACAAGCCTTAATAGTTTTCCTTTGACCACTAGTCGCGAAATATTTCTAAATTTGCATTAATCTTTCATCATTAAAACCAAAATAGTAGGGGACTCGTATCCATCATGAATCACCCTCATAAAATAAATATCCATTTGGCCAACTATCTAAAATCAAGGAAATTCTTACCCAAACCCGGAATGTGAAGAGTAACTCGGCAGAAATCTGAAGCATAGAGATTTAATACTAATTCCCTACCCAAAACTTATTAGGAGAAGTGAGGGGAAAGAGTAATTGGTATTATCAATATTAATTGAAACAAAGAAAAAGAAATACTTACACCCGAAGGAGTAATGGGCCAAAGGAAGATTCGGCTTTTCGGCTTTTAAACTAATATGGTGAATAAGGTTTATTCGACACAAATTAAAGAAGAAGAGAGGAGGGAATTTGGTTATACCAAAGGTACACCAAAAACGAAGTTTTTGTGAAGAGAAAGAATGATGATCAAGGGAATTTAGGAGACGAAGATTCGTTAATTGCAAAAGAGGAAAAAGAACTAGAAAGAAGGAGAAGAATGAAGCATTCGGTTTTGCAAAACAAGGGAAACTCTTCAAAAAGAATTTGGCACCCCCAATAAATACCCAAAGTTGAGCCCCTAAAGTCCCAATTGGCTCCACTTCATCCACATCCCATCTCCTAATTTTTCTCCATAATAGGCTCTTCTAACCTCTTCTTATATTTTCTCTTCTGATCACTCTCCTTAGAGTCTAACTTCACGCCACTTTCAACCTTCTAGAAGGCCAAAATTAAACTCTTAAAAATACTAAGCTAGGATTCGAACCAAGGACCCATTAACACATGATTAACTCCTGACTAAATATTAAGCACACATTCACATAGAAGTCGCAAAAATAAGGTTCAAGATTTTTGGGGTGTTACACTCGTAGACTCTATGGACATGTTCATACTAGGCATTAATTTCATGTAAACATAGGAATGGGTCGAACCCAGATCAATCAAAGCAATAACATTAACATCATGAAAAGAAAATGTACCCGTAATTACGTCGGGGGAGGATGCCTCTTCACGAACACGGATGGCATAAGTCCTTGCGGGTATTCTAACATCTGGTCTCATTGCTGAATCTCTAGACACACCTCTATTACCTACACCTATTCCCGGGTTTCCCTATGGTCTACCTCAGACTGGAACATTCCTGGACCTAGCACTCTGTAATTTTTCCTTTTTAATCATTTCTGGACACTCTCGCATAAAATGATCTAGAGCACTACACTTGTAACAACCACTCTCATCTACTCGACACAGGCCAAAATGACGACTACTGCACCGTGGACACTCTGGTCTGCCTGGTCAGACATAGCCTACACTCGCAATTGAGGTAGTTTGAGCTTTCGAACCCATATTTCTATTATCTCTATTTCTACTCAAATACCCAACTAAAAAGTTTGATCTAGTAGAGAACTCTCTAGGCCTCTTGGATGTAAGCTGAAACGACTTGCTCATTTGTCTTTTCTTTGTATCTTGCATCTCAATTTTAGCTTTGCCTTTTTCTTTTTCTTTTTCTTTCAGCAACACCTCTGCCTTACAGGCTCTATCAACTAAAACAATAAACTCTTTTATCTTTAGAACACCGACTGATAGTCGAATATCATCATCGAGCCCATCTTCAAACCTCTTGCACATAATAGCTTTAGTTGACACACACTCTCTAGCATAATTGTTGTGTCTGACAAATTCACATTCATATTCAATCACTGTCATCTTACCCTACATTAGTTCAAGGAATTCCTTTACTGTCATCTTACCCTACATTAGTTCAAGGAATTTCTTTCTTTTTTGGTCGATGAACCTTTTACTGATGTACTTCTTACGGAACTCTTCCTGAAAGAAATACCAGGTAACTCTTTCTTTTGGTACTATTGACACAACTGTCTTCCACCAATGGTAAGTTGAATCTTTAAGAAGTGTCATCACACACTTAATACACTCTTCTGGTGTGCAAGATAACTCATCAAAAACTTTGATAGTATTCTCGAGCCAAAATTTAGCTTTCTCTACATCGTCATCTTTAGTAGCTCAAAACTCTTCGGCCCCTTATTTTCTAATTTTATCAACTGGTGGCTTCTCTCTTCTGACTGTATCTGTAACTAGGGAAGCTACATAGGTAGTCTAAGGATCATGAGGGGGTGGAGGTCTAATAGTTGGATTCGTACGAACGAACTCGACAAACCATTCATTCATAGCTAGGAAGAAGGCTTCTTGAAGCCCTCCTCCCTGACTAACTGTAACAGGCCTTTCACTACTATCTGATGGCACCATCCCTTCTGCGGGAACGGGTGCATTACTTTCTACATCATCTGCACCAACTCGTTCGGGATCCATAACTATAAAAGAAAAGCATTTTAAAATCGTCAGGAGTCGTCACACTATCAAAATATAACTATGGCATGTATAGCCTGACTCTTACTCATACTGAATATTTCAATAACTGACTAAACTCTTGCTCTGATACTAATAAATGTAACACCCCTTACCCAAGACCGTTGTCGGAGTTGAGCACGAGGCGTTACTAAACTTATCTTACTAATTTCAGGCATAAAAATTTTCTTTTAAAATTAATTCATTCACATTCATCTAATATATCCCTAAAATGGGCACTCGAGGCCCTAAACATGCAATTGGAACGGTTCGGGACCAAACCGAGAACATTTAAAAAATTTTCAATTACTTACATAAATTAAAACAATTTATTTTACTATTCATAATAAAAGTGTCCACCTGCATAATAGTCACTAAATTAATTATAACTTGAGTTACAAAACTCAAAAATTAAATTTGTAAATTTTTCGTGAAAATAGACTCATATATCTTCTTACCATAATTTTATCAGAATTTTTAGTATGGCCAATTAGTACAGTTTATGAGTTAAAGATTCCCTTGTTTCGCAGCCTAGCAGACCGGACCTCTCTTCACTAAAAATCAATTATCTCATAGTACAATTTTCATTTAGTGTTTTCACTTGTTTCTAATGAAAATAAACTCACTAAGGAAGCTATACATATAAATTATGGGTCATAACTCTCTTTATACAATTTTTAGTGAATTTCTAAAATCAAAACAGGGGATCACAAAATCTCTCTGAACCAGTCTCAGAAGAATTTAAATATCTCAGAATATGGACTTCCTTTGCTTGCTCTAAGATTTAATTCTATATCTCCTTCAACATTTAAGTCCATTTCTACAATTTTTAGTGATTTTTCATATTCATGTCACTGGTGATGTTCCAAAACTGTTTCATGGCAAACTTTTACTCTTTCATTATTTCTTTGCAGAAACTATCATTTAGGCATACATAACATAAAATCATGTTCTTAATTAGCCATTTCAATAGCTAATCATTATCAAGTATTCACATGCCATTCTTTAATTGTATCATAAAGACATACACACAAAATAGTTAAGTCCCTATACATGTCATAACTCAAAACATTTCAAACTACAAAATATTGAGATAGCCTTTGATAGTGTGAGATGAACTCCAACGTCCTTACGATCCCCTAATCGGCTTGGCTAAACTATAAAAGAGAGAAAGGAAAAGGAGTAAGTTACAATGTTTAGTAAGTTTACAAGTGAATAAATGACAACATTCACCAAGTATAAATATACTCATATTATACCATCAACTAACAAAATCTTTATTTTACTTCTCCACTTACTCTTTAACTTTCCTGTTTATTATTCCTTTACCTGAACTTTCTTGTAACATAGCCTATATATTAGCCCAATGAACCATTTGGAATACTCAGGATACTTGGGTTTTCCTGCCTGATAATAGCCTGCCAATGCCATGCTCTACGCATGGTCTTACATGGGATGTTCCCTGTCCTGCCAAAGCCATATATCTAATATGGACTTACATGAGATGTCCCAGAACTGTCTCAACCTACCAATGCCATATGTCTGATATGGACTTACATGAGATGTCCCTGAACTGTCTCAACCTACCAATGCCATATGTCTGATATGGACTTACATGGGATGTTCCTCAACTGTTTCAACCCAAAATGTCTTGACATTCCGTATCTCATACATTCTTATGGTTCAAACGGGCTTTCTGATACTTTTTCTCTATTACCTCATCTTTGATTCAACTTGGAATACTCTCATAAAATAAATGTATATATGCTGGAAATTAACAAAATTAATATAAAATATCAAAATATTGCATTTATTTATCGTAAACTTACCTCGGTGCAAAATACGATCAACTTGACAACTTAATCTTCTACCTTTTTCTTTCCTCTGAATTTGGGCTTAGAAGTTTTGGGCCTTGAGCATGGGAGCGGTTGAAAGCAGCTTATAATATTTTGTTTTGCATGTAAATTCCATTAATGAAGGCTTGTTTCAGTGGTTAAGTGTGTTGAGAAGTGTTGGGGAAGTCCTGGGTTCAAACCTGGACTCTAGCAAAAAATTTGGTTTAAGGTGAATTAAACCCTGGGTGTAGTAGGTAGGCATTAAGAATATTGTTGGAGAAATTGTACCACAAAAAGCCTTGTGGTCTAGTGGCAAAGTAGCGTCACATAAGAGGTAGGAAGGTGGCGTCATAGAGTTGGCAACGAGGTCCAGGGCTCGAAACTCATGGCTCTCAAAGAGCTTTTATTTTGCTAACAAGGGGTGGCAAGAGTTGGAGTTGAATTTAAACTCTGATGATGGGGGGATCCCACATCAGGAAGCTAACACAAGAGTGGATGCGAAGTTGGCTTTAAATAGGGAGAACCATGAGGAGAGTAAATGTACCTTTCTTGGCTGATCCCTTCCGCTTTATGGCAGGCTCGTTTGGGTTGGGCGTCAGCTAAAAGTGCTCGGAGCGCGAATGAACTCCAGTCTCCTATCAAGTGTGTATTTCTCACTACTCTAGCGGTAGGACAGCTACTCCGGGCTGCGATGGGCCGAAAAGGGCCATGTGGGCCCAATGGGCCTACAGGCCCAATGGGCCTAGAGGCCCAATTGGATAAGTTGTTTGATTGTGTAGTAAATATTGGACTAGACTAGGTGAATCTCATATCTGTGGCTAGATTTGGGCTAAAAGGGCCACACGAGCATGTGGGCCTATTTGGGCCGAGAATGGGCCCTAGGCCCATTCGTATTGTTATCTCTGTTTAGAATGCTTTAGTTTACCAAATTACTGAAATACCCTCAACTTGTAAAATTAACAAAGTACCCTTGATTTACAAAATTACTGAAATACCCTTGATTTACAAAATTACTAAAATACCCTTGATTTACAAAATTACTGAAATACCCTTGGTTTACAAAATTATTAAAATACCCTTATAGGGTAGAACTACTGTAATACCCCTGGTTTGTAAAATTACCATTTTACCCCTGATTTGTAAAATTATCGTTTTACCCTTGATTTGTAAAATTACCATTTTACCCCTAATTTGTAAAATTATCGTTTTACCCTTGATTTGTAAAATTACCGAAATACCCCTTTAGGGTGGAATTACTGAAATACCATTTAGGGTAGAATTACCGAAATACCCTTGTAGGGTAGAATTATCGAAATACCCCTGTAGGGTAGAATTATCGAGATACCCTTATGGGGTAAAATTACCATTTTGCCCCTAGGGTGTTAAATGATTGTTTTGCCCTTGTGGGCAAGTGACTGACTTGGACTGTGTGTTTGACAGATTTGATTATGAATATATGTTGGTGATATGAATGACTTGACTGTGATTGTTTGATTCAAATATGGGCGTGACATTCTGCATACATAACATGTTGCATGGGTTGGGATTTTGTATGGAGGAAGATCTAGTGTGTTAGGATCGCATGGTTGCTTGACGACTGTGGATCCACCGAAGGCTTAAGAGCCATATATTCATACTAATTTGATAAGGTCGCACGGGTCACCCGAGACGACTATGGATCGATTGATGGCTGAGTGCCGATCATGTTACCAAAGGCTGTGTGCCGTTATTGTGTGCTTCGTATTGATATTGTGGGCTTCGTGCTGTTATTATGGGCTCGTGCCATTTCTGTGTGTTGTTATTGTGGGCTTCGTATCGATATTGTGGGCTTCGTGCCGTTATTATGGGCTTTGTGCCATTACCGAAGGCTTTGTGCCAATATCACAGGCTTTGTGCTGATTATAGACATGTTACCGATGGCTTTGTGCCACGTATTCTGTTAAGTGGCTTTGCCACGTTATCTGATTTTGGTGGCTCTGCCACGATATTCTGTTATTGGCAGCTTTGCTGCCCATTGGTGTGTGGGCTGGGTGGGTTGAGTTATTCCCCACATGGTGTGATGGGCTGGTACGGGTGGTGTGATGGCTGGATTGGGTTGGGATTGCATTCACATTTTGATTCTGATTCTGTTAATTGATTCTAATTCTGATTCTGATACTAATACTGACTCTGATTTTGGTTCTGATACTGATTCTGGTTTAGATAATGTCTCTGATTTTGTAATGGGCTAAGGCCTATCTGGTATTGCCTTTTATAATGGGCTAAGGCCCAATTGATATTGGAACTGTGGTAGGGCAAACTTTTTAATTCTTTTACATGACTGACTATTCGTATTTGTAGTAGGGGATTACACACTGAGTTTTCGTAAACTCACCCTGTTTATTAACCTTTCAGGTAATTTCTAGCCTTAGACGGATCGAAGCTGCGAGGGACTCGGAGGTGGCCACACTACTGCTCCTGTTTTCTTTTATTTGGCTTTTATTTACAATTTAATTTCATTTTGGGATTTTATTTTTGTAATAAGGCCATTTATAATTTTTGAATTTTAAGTTTGATTTTTTGTTTATTATCTGCTCTAAATAGAACTCGATTTTCGAAAAACGTTAACAGTTTTCAAATCAACACATCCCTACAAACTACTAATTTTTTTAGCTTTCGTAAACTTACTTGGTACTCACTTATGACAGTAATTAAAGTTTTAAAAGTAAATTATTTTTCAATGAACCATGTTTTGAAAGTAGTGAATGCAAACTAAGATTTAAGTTTTTAAATAATAAGAAGGGTTTTCAATAAAATAAGGTTTTCAAAAAACAAGTCAATATGACACACCAGATTCGGGCCTAACTTCTAGGCCGGGTTTGGGGTGTTACACGGTCTCTCCCCAAATTTTGTTCTTCTTGATCTATAATTAGAAAATTTAGCTTATTTAATACTCACATTTATCACAACAGTCCTTAACTCTAACTCTGGCAAAATTATAATTTTACCCTTAAACTTTTGCATATTTACACTTTTACCCCAAAGCTCGAAAATTAAAAATTTTCCCTAATTCTTATGTTTTAGGACATTTTGATCATTTTCCCTTAATGGAAACATCAAATTCTCCCTCTAACATGTACTTATGAACATTAGGTATTTTTACCGATTATGTCGTTTTACTCGTTTTCACTTAAAACCAAGTAGCACAAGTTGTTCAACATAATTTAAAACTTCATATCGTATCATAAAACATCACAACAAACACATTTCACCTATGGGTATTTTTCCAAATATGAACCCTAATTTAAATTACTGCTAGAATAAGCTAAATTGAGTTACTGGGACTCCAAAAACGTAAAGAACATTAAAAACGGGGCTTGGAATCACTTACTATGGAGCTTGGAAACTTGAAACAAACCCTAGCTATGGAAAACCCTTGATATTCAGCCTAATGAAGAAGATGATAAAATTTTACCATCTTTACCCCTTGTAATTCCTTTTAATTACCAAATGACTAAAATGCCCTTCATTAAAACTTTGGTTATTTTTATCTATGTATGTCCATTTTTATCCATGAAAACCTAATGGTCTAATTACCATTTCAGGACCTCTACTTCAATTATGCTCTTCAATTTAATCCTTTCCTATCTACAACTCATATTTATCAACTTTTGTAATTAAGCCCTAATAGGCAATTTAAACATGCAATTCATGAAAATTTCTATCAATATTCTAACACATGCATCTATTCACTCAGTAAATCATAAAAATTAATCGGAATAAATTTTTTTATCTCAGATTCGTGGTTTCGCAACCACTACTCCATTTAGGCCCTATTTCGGGATGTTACAGGTTTTGCTTTTTCTGGAACAAAAGAATTCAGAATATTAGTAATTCTATCAACTTTATCTTCTAAGGTTGAATTACTTAGCTAGTGAACCCTTCTAAGGGGGTTGAGATTAGCTTAGAATTGTTGTGTTTTTACAGCCATCATGGATATCAAGTCTCTCCCTTGTTAGGGAGTCATGTTGACTAATGCTCCTCTATTTGCTACATCTATCATATTCATCTCTATGGGCTTCAAGCCTTCATAAAAGTGTTGGAGTAAAGACTGTTTTGTTATACCGTGTTGTCGGCAACTTGTGCACAACTTCTTAAATCTCTCCCTATAGTCGTAAAGAGACTCTACTTCTTTTTGTCTTATACTGACGATCTCCCTTCTTAACTCAGCTGCACACGATACTGGAAAAAACCTGTTGAGAAACAAACGAGAAAGTTCAGCCCAAGTTGTAATAGATCCAAGGGTAAATAAAATAACCATTCGCTAGTAGAATCTACTAGGGAAAAAGGGAAAGCATGCAATTTGATTTGATCCTCAGTTATCCTCTGAGGTTTAATTCTAAGACAAACCATATGAAACTCTTGTAGATGTTTGTGGGGATTTTCGTTTTGCAACCCACGAAATGTTAGTAGTAATTGGATTAAACTTGACTTCAGTTTAAAATTAGTATCCATAGTAGGATACGTAATACACAATGGCGGTTGTTCTGCAGGAGCTTCGGCCAATTGTCCAATCGTTTGAGCCATAGGTTGATGTGCTAGATTTGGGTTTTCGTTTACACTGGCGTTAAGCACTTTTTCTGGTGAATCAACTTCTACTCTTTCGTTTTCAAGTGTTTGAGTAGGGTTTTATTAACCTTAGACTCAACTTTGCTGTCGACTTCAATTTTTGGCAGTGGGTTACCTTGAGTCCCAACCACCATTGACAGCGTTTTCCATAGCTTTGTTTATTTGCAACTAGCTCTTAAAGTCTTCTCTATTTCTAAATCAAAAACAAGAATTCATAGAGCAGATCTGGTCATAAGAAAGAAAGAAACAAGATTAGTTTGTTACCAGTCCTCGGCAACGATGCCAAAATTTGATGCATCGTCGAAAGCACCAAATATATCCTATCCCTATAAAATAATGAAAAGAATAGTATAAGGGAAGTAGGGTTAAATCCTCCGGGATTAGATTTGCACAATGTCTTATTCCACGATATCCCAGACAGAATCATGCTTAAGAAAATGTGCGTACCTAAAAAAAATAAAAAGACAGAATTAAAAGTTGATTTAATTGAAATTTTGAAAATTAAAATTGAAATTATAAAAATAAACAGAGTTGAGAAAAAAGAGTTTTTTATGTAGAGATTCCAGCCTCCGGTTGTCTTGATCCTCCTTGGGTTCAATCCTCAGCTTTTAGGTGATCCTTCTCGAACAGAATAAGCCAGTTATAGTGGAAGAGGATGCTTACGACCATCAGCTCCACTTAGATTTTTGACCTACGATTTAGAAGAACCTGACTCTAGCCAATTGTCGCTTTTGTGGGACCATCTTACACTTGATCATCACTTCTAAATGGCAAATGCCTCACCATTTTGTCTATTAGACTCGACAACTACTGACGCAGTAAGCTAACAAACCGACTGTATAAACCTTCCCAAAACATTCAAAGTGGCCTCTTTTGCACAAAATGAAAATATCACTTTTGAAGGGACATAGACGGAAACGTCAGTCCCATAGTGCAAAGAAACGATGAATACTCGTTGAGAAGGCTAAGTGATAAATGATAAATTATACATATTTTTACCTCATGTTTAGCCTTTATTTTGGATGAATTATTATCAATTTAGTGAGAATTGGTGCTCTTAATCTTTTTTTTTTCATATCTTGTACTGAGGAGAGCATAGAGAAGAGAAAAGAACAAAAAATAGACTAAAAACTAGAGAAAATGAGCCAAAATGTGAAAACGCACGGCCCAAGAAGTCACCACACGGCCGTGGCACACAGCCGTGCCACACGAAGACCACACGGTCCAACCACGACAAGCACGACCAGGCCATACGGCCGTGCCCCAATCAACAGAATCTCACACGGCCTCTTGTCGAAGTACACGGGCGTGGCACATGGGCGTGTTCTAGTCATGAGGAAGAGGAATTTCACTCAGATTTGGATGCTTAGAGGCTAAGAAAGGCTCCCCAGAGCTCTATATAAAGACCCTAGGAGACAACTCTAAGGGTGTACTCTTTTCTCCCAAAAAGGAGCGCCATCTTTCAGCCAACACAAGGAGTGGAAGAAAGGAATTACTCCAAGGGAAGCCGATTGATTCATCCCAAAAGCCAGAGTTCTACATCAAGACTGAGGATCTCCCTAAATTCCTTCAGGGGTTTTTGGGTTCTTTATGTTTTGTTATCTTATTTCTACTGAGATGTTTTCTTTCTTTATTATGAACTAAACCCCTCAAATACTTGAGGGGATGAAACCTAAGACAGATATTGCTATTATTTATTGAAGTTATGTGATAATTGCTTGAATTGTTCTTAATCACGTGTTCTTCATTCTTGATTTAATACTCCTAGGTATTACTTCAAGAAATTGATGTGCTTAGAGCAGAGGAGCAAAAGTCCCTGTAATAAGAGTAGATCTACCATAATTAAGCGGAGTTGCATGCAACCCTAGACATAGGGCGACATAAATCTGCCGGATTAGGGTCAAACCTAAAATGGGGATCCATAAGTCGAATTAATGCAACCTAGGGAGCTAATTAATAAAGGAACTTTAATTAATAACTTAGGCCTAGTTGCTTTATGCCTTGACGGAGGGTTTAGCATAAGTTAGGGATCTCTACAGATCAAGGCAAGTAATCAATTATATAATTCAAGAAGTTAATAACAAGTGAAGTCTAGGTGGATTCTCCCTTGAGTATTGCTCATATCAATCAATTTTCCTGAAAGTTTTTCCTCAATTTACTTTTTGTGCACTTTTAGTTAGTTTTAGAATTAGTTTAAATCAACTCTCTTTATTTTTAGGCTAGATAATAGAAGGAAGTAAGTACTAGTACTTTTGGTTCCCTTGGGTACGATAACTCGGTCTTGCCACTAAACTATACTATTGTTCGACAGGTGTGCTTGCCTTTAAGGTCGTGATATTAGTTAGTTTTGGTGTGATCAGTTTTATAAATTTATTACTTAATATCGCGAGTCGTTATCAAGTTTTTGGCGCCGTTGCCGGGGAACTAAAATATTAAGAAAACTCGATTTCTATTACTTAAGCCATTACTATATTTATATATATTTATTTATTTTTCTTTTATTTTTATTTTCAGTTTTTATTTTTATTTTATTTAATTTTAGATTTTCTTTGCTTTTTCCTTCTAGGTATTTCTAATTTATGACTAGAAACAACCCAACAGGACCACTGCTTTTTGACGAAGATCTAGAAGCGACAGTTTGCAGAAATCGCAGAGAAATTAGACCAGAGCCAGAACCTGAGCAAGAGCCAGAACCTACAGAAGAGGTGGACGCGAATCAAAACGTTCCCCCACCTCCAACACTACCAGCAGAACCAGTAAACCAGGATGAAGCTCCTCGTACTCTGTATGATTATGCTAAACCTAGTTTGATTGGTACCCAAACTAGCATTATTCGACCTGCTATTGCTGCTAATAACTTTGAATTAAAGCCGAACACTATTCAGATGATACAGTAATTTGTGCAGTTTGATGGTTTGCAGGATGAAGATCCCAATTCGCATCTAGCAAATTTCTTGGAATTTTGTGATACCTTTAAAATAAATGGCATTTCTGGCGATGCCATTCGCTTAAGGCTATTTCCATTCTCTTTGAGAAATAAAGCCAAACAGTGGTTAAATTTTTTACCACGAGGTTCAATCACCACATAGGAGTAGATCACCGAAAAATTTTTACTTAAATATTTTCCTTCAGCTAAAACAGCTAAATTACGAAACGATATTTCTTCCTTTGTGCAGATGGATTTAGAAACCCTTTATGATGCCTGGGAGAATACAAAGATCTTTTAAGAAGGTGCCCTCATCATGGTCTGCCTTTGTGGCTACAAGTTCAAACCTTCCATAACGGGTTGAACCCATCAACCAGACAAATGATCGATGTAGCAGCAGGAGGAACAATCAACAACAAAACACCTGAAGCAGCTTATGAATTTATCGAAGAAATGTCACTGAATAACTATCAGTGGCAAGTCATGAGGACAAAGCCGACGAAAGCTACAGGAGTCTATAATATTGATGCTGTTACTATGCTTACTAACCAAGTAGAACTCTTAAATAAAAAGTTTGATAATTTTGTTGGTTCTACGCACGCACAACTAGTGATGCAATGTGACGTGACTCAAGGACACATGTTCAATCTAGATTTCTCATCTTATGGACACAGCATGGAAACTGAACAAGCCAACTATATGGGTAATAATTCTAGATCTCAAAATAGCCCTTATAGTAATACTTACAATACAGGTTGGAAAAATCACTCAAATTTTTCATGGGGAGGACAAGGAAATCAAAGACAACAGCCTCCTCCAGGATTTCAGCAACCACCACTGCAACAAGAGAAAAAGCCGAATCTTGAAGAGATGCTCACCAAATTTATGGCTGCATCAGAAACTCGTTTTCAAAGCATTGAAACGGCATTGAAAAACCAACAAGCGTCACTTCAAGGGCTAGAGAACCAAATCGGTCAACTTGCAAAATTGATTTCAGAAAGACCACAAGGTAGATTACCAAGTAACACTGAGCCAAATCCCAGAGAACATGTCAAAGCGATTGCTTTAAGAGATGGAAATGTCCTAGCTGAGCCAGAAAAGAAGACTATTCTAGAACCTTCAGAAGAAAAGGCAGAGGAACCCAAGGAAAACACTCCACCACCACTCAAGGAATACAAACCGCGCATCCCATATCCGGCAAAATTGAAGAAAGACCATACAGACGCTCAATTCGGTAAGTTTCTCGAACTTTTTTAAACAATTACACATTAACTTACCTTTTGTTGAAGCAATTTCACAGATGCCGAATTATGCGAAGTTCCTTAAAGAACTTCTGACAAATAAAAGGAAGTTGGAAGAATTGGCCACAGTAGAACTTAACGAGGAATGCTCAGCTATTCTCCAAAATAAACTGCCGGCAAAACTGAAAGATCCAGGGAGTTTTACTATTCCTTGCTTGATTGGTAGTTTACTTATTAATAAAGCATTAGCTGATTTAGGTGCTAGCATTAATCTCATGCCTTACAAAATGTTCAAACAAATAGGTCTAGGGGAACCCAAGCCCACTAGGATGAGTATTCAATTAGCCGATAGATCTGTTATGTAACACCCTGAATTTGGGCCTAGAAGAATTAGGTTTTGAGTCTGGATTCGAATAAATTGAAACCTGAATAAATTGAGAAGTTTTAAATATTATTGTTTAAAAATTTTTTTTGAAATAAATTACTATTAGAAAATTTTTCTGTATTTATTATTACTGATATTTATGAAAATTATATATTCTTATTACTATTACTATTGATAAAATATTTTTGTTATTATTATTGATGTTTTAAAATTTTATGAAAATTATAATTAATTATTATTAGAAAAAATTTACGGTATTTATTTTAATTAGTATTTTGAGATAAAATTATTATTATTATTTTTTTTAATTATATGGCATTAGTACTAATTTTGTGTTTAAATTTAGTTTTCAAATAAATTTGGAAGTGTTTAAAGTGTGGGAAAAATTTTGGTTCAATCCAAGACTTTAGCAAAGAAATTAGTTTTTGTTTGTTAGGGGAACTGGTCAATAAGGCTTTAACAATAAAGTGGGCTAAATATGTCACAAAGGGAAGTCTGGTTCAGTGGTAGAGGCGCTAGGAGGTTGTTGGAGCGCCTAGGTTCAAGGCACGGTGCACGCATAAATTGTTTTTATTTTTAGAAGCCAGGTCGCGCTAAAATAAGGGTTAAAAGGAGTGGCTGCCGAAATATGCCACAAGGGTGCCTGTGGCGCAGTGGCAGCAGGGTGCTAGGAGTTCCTTAGGTGCACAGGTTCGAGTCTAGGCGCAGGCATGTTTCAATTTTATTTTTATAAAATGAATGGGACTTCAACAGGTAACCTTTAAGATTAATTGTAACCATATATCACTAAAAGCAAACGCGCGTCCTGGTGGCCAGCAGCATGCTGGGCGACCTGGAGGTCCCAGGTTCGAGTAGCGTTGCACGCAGGAGGATGTTGTTTTTGCTGGGCGCGCATGGAAGGAGCCGTGCGGGACTGGAGGACCCCTAGCAGCGAGCTGTGCGGGATTGAAGCTCCTAGCAGCGTGTGGTGCAAGCGGTGGATAAGGCTGTTAGGTGGCTGAATAGAATTGAAATGCTAAATCCAAGGAGAGGATTAAGGAATTTAAATTAGGAAGGAATTTTTGATTCATTCGGCAGTAGGCAGTTAAATGCCGAAATTTGCATTTGAATTTTAGCCATTTGGGTCGTTTCCTTTTGGAGTATTTCTTTGTTCCTCCTTTTAATCTATTTTATTTTTGCTGCTTATGTTTCTTTCTTTTATTTTTTCTATTGAAAAGCCGAAGTAGCCTTTTCTCGTTACCTATTCTTTTTCCAAAGCAAAATCCTATTAAAATAATATTTTCTTCTCAAGATTGTTGTCGATCATCTTCACTTTTCCTCATACAATTTCTTTTGTATCGTTCGTCTCCTCTTTCAAAGCCAAAGATTCTTTTCGTGATTTGGGGATTAATTTCTAGATCTATTTTCTACTCGTGTTTTAAGTTGGATCTACTGTGAATATAAGATTTGGCAAAAGTGTTGGAAATGTTCTAACAAGAACGCCCTTGGCTAGCGATCAAGATCTATTTGGAGGCTATTAAGATCAACGGGTTCAAAACAGTCGAGATCTAGATCTAGTAGTCAAAGATCGACAAGGTAAGTCGTTATTAAGGCTTTGTAATAGCCGAATGTGGTAGGTAATTTTTACATCGGTTTTCATAGATTCGTAAGTTAATCTGTAAGTGGTTGATTATAGGAGAAATCGCATAGGAGCTCTCACCGGCAGAATCGTAAATCAGGTGTGTAACGAACCCTCCTAGTAGCTTAAGTTAACAAGTGCCGAAAAGCCGAAATGCCGAAATTTCGGCATTTCCATAACTTGTGAATATGCGATTGTTCCAAGATTAGTTAGAAACGATGAGATCGGTGATCGGTATCGATGGGACAGGTAACGGCACAATTTTGTGCAAGTCGGTAAGTTTGAGCCTCGAGGGGCTGAAATCAGGCCCAATGGGCTTTCAGGCCCATTTGGGTAAATTTGATAGAAAATGAAATATGGATAAATTTCATGTTGAGACTGTTAAAACCGTTATGGAACATAGGCTAAATGGGCCTAGATGACTAAATCGGCTACATAGGGCCCATTAGGGGTTTTGGGCCCAATAACTCAGAATTGCTAAAATGGGCTGGAAATACTGTTTAAACGCTTGGAAATTGTTGATAATTGTTAATGAGCATGAAAACCCTAATAGTTGATAAAATTACTGAATTACCCTTCAATGTGAAAATTTCTATTTTACCCCTAGGCGAAAATGACTATTGTACTCTAGGGTGTTATTTTGATTAAAATGCATGTGACATTATTATTGTACATGATATGCCATGATATGTTCATTTTATGCATGGGTTGGGATTTATATGAATGGAGGAAGTGCTAAAGGGCTTTGCCCCAGTTTACCGAAAAGGGCTTTGCCCCAGTTTACCGAAAAGGGCTTTGCCCCAGTTACCGAAAGAGGCTAGGCCTCATGTTATATAATAAAGCAGCTATGCTGCCAGTGGAGAGTAGCAGCGGGGTGGGTTGAGTAGCATCCCCACATGGCGTGTTGGTTGGTACGGGTGGAGAGTAGCGGATGGTGGGTTGAGTAGTCTCCCCAAATGGGCTTTGCATACATGCATTGATGTTTACATGTGTTATTGAAATGGGCCTATGGGCCATACCGATATTTGAAAAGGCTTCGGCCCAGTGCATTGATATATAAGAAAGGGCTAAGACCTAGTAACCGATATTTGAAAAGGCTTCGGCCCAGTAATTGTTGAGATTAAAAAAGGGCATAGGCCCAGTATGCTTTTGTTGATTTGGGCTCTAAAAGGGCTTTGTTGCACACTGAGTTTCCCCATAACTCACCCCTTTTCCTTCCATCCTTTCAGGTAAGCCCTAGACTGTGGACTTGGAGCTGGGAAGGATTCAGAGTGGCCATGAAGACTGCGTTTCTGGTTTTAATTAATTAATTCAGTATTTTATTTAATCGATTTATTTTCAATTTGGGTTTGTAAAAGGCCTTTTTAATTATTTTAAATTTCGTTTCTAGCTGAGGTGTGATATTATATAAATTGTTCTTAATCAGTTAGCATTAGGGCACAATTTTATAAACGCTACCTGTTTTCAAAGTATCTCGATAAGTAGAACAAAGCTTCCGCAATGTGAATGTTTTCATAAATAAGTAAATCTTAAATACGTTTAAACTTAATTTGTTCGTAGACAAGTCACAAGGTTAAAGTGTGGCAATGGATGTGTGCATGTCTAGGAGTGGATCTAGGAAGAGCTTGGTACTTAAGCAGTTTAAATGACTCACCTCCTCTTCTCTTGAATCCTACCTGGTGCATGGTATCCATTCACTTTAAGCCATAACAAAAAGGATCTGATTTTCTGATAAACCTAAACTGCTTTTAAGATAAACATGTTTTTCGCAACTACAGAGGTTTACGAGTTTTCAAAATTTCCCATAAGATTTTACAAAGTTGTTTACAATGTTTTGATTGTTACAATGTATCACGTTTTGATAAAGCTAAGTTTTTATACAAGTTTAACGGTAAAAGTTTCGAAACATTAAGAAGGGTTTTCAATAAAAACATGGTTTTTGAAAAACACTTCCATGTGACACACCAGACTTGGCTGTAACGTCTGGGCCAGGTTTAGGGTGTTACATGTTAAATATCCTAGGGGAATCATTGAAGATATGCTAGTAAAGGTAGATAAATTTATATTCCCTGTTGATTTTGTTGTACTCGACATGGATGAGGATATTGAAGCACCTTTAATTTTGGGACGTCCATTTTTAGCCACTGCTAGAGCTGTTATTGATGTAAGAGATGGTAAATTAGTACATCGAGTTGGTGAGGAAGAAGCTGTCTTCAAAATCTATGATGCCATGAGATTCTCTAAAGAACAAGATGATTCTTGTTATTTTGTTAATATTATTGACTATTTTGTTCAAGATAATTTTCAGGAACTTTCTCTCACAAACAAGTTGGAACTGTTTCTTGTTCAAGGTGGGGGGGAAGATGAAACCACCACTGAAATTGATGAAGTAAGGAAGGAGTTGGATTCTAATGAAATCATCACTAGGCACATAAGTTATGAAAATATAAAGATGAGTGATGAGTTGTAACACCCTACACCCCTGTCCGTCACCGGAATAGGGTATTAAAGTATTACATATCTAACTACAACCTACCGAGGTTCATAGTTACACGCTAGACATAGATTCATTGAGTTCTATAGTCGAATATATCACTTGTAAATAGGTTCGGTCAGTACATCATATCTCATTAAATTCGTTCTATAAGCATGCTAGCATATTTCTACCATGTGGCTACTAACAATTTAGCTAAATCAAACTTTTCAATAACCGAACACCATATTAGAAACTCATTGCATATTGGGTACTAACTAAATATCATGCCACAACATCGAATCATATGAGTATCATCCAAACATATAATCAAACTCGAAGACTAATCAAGCCATTTTCGCATGGCTAGAATAATTACAACTCAAAAGGTAATTTGGTTCAACAAAAAGGAGATTAGCCTATACATGCCATTGATCCAAAATAAATATCAAATGTACCAAAATAATAGCGATAGTGTAGGTGATTAAAGCTTCAATCCCCGAGTCTGTAGCTTCCAAAATGAGATCTATAAAACAGAGGAAACAAAGTAAACGGAGTAAGCATTACAATGCTTAGTAAGTTTTAAGCAATGACAACAGATATAACATCAAATTATAACATAGTTGTTCGTATTTTTGTTTCCCTCCTCTTTTAGGTAAGTCACCCTTTAACCAATCAACACACTCACATCATATACGAAAGTAGATAGCTTTCACTTATAGTAAACTCATGTAAACATAAACATGTCACAAAATTTCACATAACATTTCGCATTGACCAATTGTACTTTGACCATATTAGTAGTCTCATTTCATGCACACATATGTAATCGCATAATGACCTTAGTATACGGTCCAAAAACCAGCTTGTGTATAAGCTTAGGGTACATACCTGTATAACTTAACACTTTAAGCGCATTCATTAGCAATCGTTACCTTGAAGACCATTAGTCTTAGACTTTACTCGCATCATCATCTAGACCTTTAGCTCGGGTAAAATCTCTATACATAGCCATCGGGTCTCTACCCTGGATATAATCTCCGCATATAGCCTTCGGGTCTTAACCCGGACATCATCTCTGCATATAGCCTTCGGGTCTTAACCCGGACATAGTCTCCACATATAGTCAGCAGGACTTAATCCCGGATTCACATCACAAATTCTCATACATATATATATTCACATATTGCCAAGTTTCACATAGCAAGATCACACTTGTAATTCAATCAATTCATTTGCATACAAACATATAACATGCTCCTCGACTTTATATCATAAATATATATAGTTCAAAACTTATTCATGTATACTCTTCTTTTCTAGATTTTCGGCCCAATGATCAAACATACATAAGCAATGCATTTCAAATCCCAATTTCGGTCCCTTTCTCTACGAGCCATTCGGCTATATAGCAAACATGAATAAGGTTTCTTTCTCAATGGGACATCGTTCAACTATCAGCATGTATATCATGGCATTTTAAATTAAATATCAAATTCAATTACTCAAAACTTACCTTGAACTTTCTCGAGCAACTATGAGTTGGCTATTCGACCACTTTAGCCTTCCCTTTATCCGAACTTGCCCCTCTATGCTCTTGAGCTAAATAAAATATTTAATTTTATTAATCCTTATTCAAATATCTCAATTAATCAATTTTCACTTATACTCAAATAATACATGCATATACTTCTCATTGCAAGCACACACACACATTCGGTCATTTCACATACATATCATAAGTCGCAACAGGCTGATTTTCCGAGCAACATTCAATAAATTACTCATAACTGGAGCTACGAAATTCCAAATGATGTGCCGTTAATTTTTCCTGAAAATAGACTCATATATCTTCCATCCATAAAATTTCCAGAATTTTTGGTTTGGCCAATCAATACCAGAATTTTCTTAAAATTTCCCCTATTTCACTGTTTGACTAAACTGACCACTCTTTACTACGAATTGAATTTCTCCTTGTACAGAGTTCAAAACATGTCCTAGCCTATTTCATTCGAAACTATACTCATTAAGGAGTCTAAGCATATAAATTTTGCCTCATAAAAATTTTTATGCAATTTATGGTGATTTTCTAAAAACAGAACAGGGGATTTCAGAGTCATTCTGACACTGTCTCACACAACTTTAAAAATATTTTTATCGGCAAGTCCATTGCTTGTAAGGTTTCTTTTATAAGAAACTAGAATCATTAAGCTTTAATTACATAATTTATTCAGCCTCTAATTCATCTCCCACAATTTATGGTGATTTTTCCAAATCACGTTACTGCTGCTGTACCCAGCAGATTTATACGATTTCACTTTTTAAAGTTCTTATTCACATAAGGCAACATTTAGAGAAGTCATTGACCTTAACATAAATATACATAATTCATACTCATATTAATTAATATACCACTTTTAAGGCACCAATTATTAAACAAAAAATCAAAGAATTTATGCACATGGCCGATTAGGTCATTTCTTTAATCAAGAAACTCCCACAAGCACAAATTAATCTATTTGTCTAACTACCAATTCCATATGCATACACACTAAGGCCATTCGGCCATATGTCCAAGCATGGACTTTTATTCAATTCCACCTCCTAAACTTTAATTAACATTTTGTAGCATTCAATCTTATACATAACACATACTTCCATCAATTCAAAGTTCAATCACAAAAGAAGTATGTTTGATTTACTTCACATGCTAAGACTAAATGCATAAGGTCTTAAACTTCACTTATAAATCAAAATCAAACCATCCCTTTCCTTATTACATCACTAATCAACCGAAACTAACATGCTTCATAATTTTCAAATCACTAGTAGGTTTCGGTCAAACAATTTAAGAAGCTCACCACATCCAATTTAACTTCTATTAACCTTAAATCATTTTCATTAAACTACATATCAAGCATACTACCAAATTGCTACTCAAGAACAAGACAAATCCTATACTCATAGAACCGAATGCTCTTAGGTTCGGTATTATCCCACAACACCAAAATCTTCTAAGTTCAACTTAATATTCCATGCATATAACACCATAAGGTTCATTGGCAAGCTTTAGTAAGTTCATGACTTCAATTTAACAATTCCTTAGCCTAATTTGACATAGCCGAATGCCTACTTCTTCCAAGCTCAACGAATTCCATAATGGGCAAAGGAGAGGACCCTTAAACTAGCTCAAGCAACACCCAAATTTCATTATTTAACACAAGCATCAAGGGAAGCACAATTTCCCCCACCCTTGCTCATATGGCCGAATATTACATCTTGTCTATCACACAAGGATTTCATGTTTACAAAGCTCAAATTCCCTTAGTAATAATCTTCAAAACAAGGAAAATCTAACAAAACATCAACAAAGAAGACATGCATCCATGGCCGATTATCCATGGCACAACCAACTCAAATTTTATTCAAGACTAAGTAAATAACTTAGCATCCATCTTTGATTCACCAAATTTCAAAAGCAAAAATCATGAACATACCTCCCAATTTGGCTAAGCAATGACCGAATCGACTAGGAAGAATTTTCAATTTCCTTTCCTTGAGGTTCGGCTATGGAGAAGAGAAAAAGATGAACACCTTCTTTTTTTTCTTTTTTTTTTCACCCAAAATCTCTATTATTTAATTTATCTTTTATTTTTATGATAACTAAATATTAATTTCTTTTATTATATTAATACATAACTAAGCTACAAATCACAAAATGCCAAAACCTCATCATTACCATCCACTATCATAAAAGTGGGTAATTTGACATGCAAATCCCTTATTTTGCATGCATGTAATTATTAGTCATCACACATTTGCCTAGCACATTTTCAAAGTTCTTAATTTAGCCCTTTTAGGTGAAATTCAAAATTTTAATACTAAATTGAAGCACCTAAAATGTCACACATGATTTAGCATATACAATAGGCATCAAAATAATTATTAAATTATTTTTATGCCTCGGTTTTGTGGTCCCGAAACCACATTCAGACTAGGGCCGTTTTAAGGCTGTCACATGAGTTGAGACAGAAACCTTCCGTTGCTGAACCCCCTAAATTAAAGTTAAAACAACTGCCAGATCATTTAAAATATGCCTTTTTAGGGGAAGAATCAACTTTACTAGTTATTATCGCATCCGATCAAAGCATCGTAGTAAAAGATGAATTACTCCATGTGTTACGAGAACACAGACGTGCTATAGCTTGGAGAATTTCAGATATCAAGCGAATAAATCCTTCTTTCTGCACCCACAAAATTTTAATGGAGGACGAATTCAAACCATCAGTGCAAGCCCAGAGACAATTGAATCCCAACATGAAGGAAGTTGTAAAGGCCGAGGTAATTAAACTTCTAGATGTAGGTATTATTTATCCTATTTCTGACAGTTCTTGAGTAAGCCCTGTGCAGGTTGTTCCTAAGAAAGGTGGATTGACCGTGATGTCTAATGACAAGAAAGAGTTAATACCTACAAGAACAGTCAGAGGATGGAGAGTTTGCATTGATTACAGGAAGCTGAATGACGCCACTCGGAAAGATCATTTTCCTTTACCATTTATTGATCAGATGTTGGAAAGATTATCAGGTCATATGTATTACTGTTTCCTAGACGGCCTCTCTGGTTACTTCCAGATCCCGATAGCTCCAGAATATCAGAAGAAGACGACATTCACATGTCCTTACGGTACGTTTGCTTATCGCAGAATGCCTTTTGGTTTATGTAATGCTCCTGCTACTTTTCAACGATGCATGCTAGCTATCTTCAATGAATTCGTGGAAGACATCATGGAGGTATTTATGGATGATTTCTTAGTTTTCGGTAATTCTTTCCAACTTTGTCTTAATAATCTAAAACGTGTTTTGATAAGATGTGAAGAGTCAAATTTAGTGCTAAACTGGGAAAAATGCCACTTTATGGTTCAAGAGGGTATTGTTTTAGGACATAAAATTTCTAGTAAAGGGATATAGGTAGATAAAGCAAAAATCGAAACCATTGAAAAATTACCTCCCCCCAATTCAGTAAAGGCTATAAGAAGCTTTTTAGGACATGCCAGTTTTTATCACAGATTTATTACAGATTTTTCTAAAATAGCTAAGCCTTTAACAAAATTACTAGAAAAAGACGTGCCTTTCAATTTTGACCAAGAATGCTTAGAAACCTTCAATATTCTTAAGGAAAAATTAATCGATGCACTAATCATGATTTCACCCGATTGGAACTTACCTTTTGAGCTAATGTGCGATGCAAGTGATTTTGCAGTAGGTGCAATTTTGGGACAGCGAAGAGACAAGCACTTTCAACCGATCTACTATGCTAGCAGAACTCTAACAGCTACCCAAGTAAATTATACTACCACAGAAAAAGAGTTGCTAGCTGTTATTTTTGCATTTGATAAATTTAGATCTTATCTGATTTTGTCAAAAGTCATTGTTTATACTGACCATTCTAGTCTTCGCTATCTTTTAGCCAAAACCGATGCAAAACCTCGACTAATAAGATGGATTCTATTGCTACAGGAATTCGATTTAGAGATAAAGGACAAGAAATGAGCTGAAAATTTAGCAGCAGATCACCTTTCAAGATTGGAAAACATGCAGCCCATATATCTCGATAAGATAAACGACTTATTCCCTGAAGAACAACTCCTATCTTTAGTAGATACAACAGTGCCTTGGTTTGCCGATTTTGCAAATTATTTAGCAGCTAACATAACCCCAAAAGGGTTGACACATCAGCAGAAGAAGCGATTCTTCGCTAATGTGAAAACTAGTTTTGGGAGGATCTTTTTCTTTTTCGAATTTGTGCAGACCAGGTTATTCGGAGATGCGTTACTGAAACAGAAGCATACCAAATTTTAAATCATTGCCATTCAGGACCCACAAGAGGACATTACAGTGGAGCTAGAACTGCTCATAAGGTACTCAAATCAGGCTTCTATTGGCCTACACTTTTCAGGGATGCCAACAGGTATGTGACCTCTTGTGTTAAATGTCAACAAACAGGTAACATCTCTCGACATAATGAAATGCCTCAGAACTATATACTCTCATGTGAAATATTCGATGTATGGGGTATTGATTTCATGGGTCCATTCCCTACTTCATTTGGGAATAAGTACATATTAGTAGCAGTAGATTACATGTCAAAATGGGTAGAAGCCCAAGCCTTGCCTACTAATGATGCTAGAATGGTAGTATGATTTTTAAAGAAACTTTTCTCTCGATTTGGAACACCTAGGATAATTATTAGTGATAGGGGTACTCATTTTTGCAATGCCCAGTTTGAAAAAGTTTTAAAAAGGTATGGACTGCACCATAGAACAGCTACCCCTTATCACCCACAAACCAGTGGTCAAGTCGAAGTAACAAATAGGGAATTAAAATGCATTCTAGAGAAAACAATAGAAACAAATAGAAAAGATTGGTCACGAAAAATAGACGATGCATTATGGGCTTATAGAACTGCTTTTAAAACACCCATTGGTACATATCCCTATAAACTCGTCTATGGAAAAAGTTGTCATCTACCATTTGAACTTGAACACAAAGCATTCTGGGCTATAAAATTTTAAAACCTTGATTTCAAGCTCCCAGGTGAGAAAAGATTAATGCAGTTAAATGAACTAGACGAATGGCGTTACAATGCTTACGAGAACTCACGACTTTATAAAGAAGCCATGAAGCGACATCATGATAAAAGGCTGAAACAACCTAAGCAGTTCAAAACAGGAGATCTCGTCTTACTCTACTACTCAAGGCTGAAACTATTCCGTGGAAAACTCAAATCAAGGTGGTCAGGTCCATTCACTGTTCTAAATGTTTTCCCATATGGCACCATTGAGGTAACCCATCCTAACCATGGTACATTCAAGGTAAACGACCATAAGCTTAAACATTATAGAGGTGAGAATTTTACAAAAAACAGGGAGGAGCTTCGGCTCCACGAAATTCCGTCATGACACATCCAGGCAGAGTCGAGCTTAGACTCTAAATAAGCGCTTCTCGAGAGGCAACCGAGCACTAACTTAGTAATTTTTCATTTATTTTATTTTTAGTATTTTTTCATGCATTACACTAACCCTTTTTAATGCAGAGATTTAGGACCACACGGCCATGCCCACGGGCGTGTCCCAGGCCGTGTGAACCCTTTAAACAGAGACACGGTGGTGTACCAAGGCCGTGTATAAACAGAGCAAAAATTTTCCCAAAACACGGGCCATCGATAATATCCCACTACCGTGCAACATGGCCGTGGCAACCTTTCGACTTCAACACGGGCTATCAACAACACCCCACGGCTGTGCGACATGGCCGTGGCAACCCTGCAGTATCAACACGGGCTCACACAACTCCACACGCCCGTGTCCCTAAACCGTGGAAGACACTGTCAAATTTCACATGCCCGTAGAACATATTACACGACCATGGGAAACAAGAACACGATCTCCCACAGTCGTGGCAACCATCATACGACCGTGTAAGTAACAAAAACCCGATCTCCCATGGCCATGCGAATCAACCACATGAGCATGCTCATCGAAACTAGGCGCGCCATAACCACCGATTTTCGAAAGACACAGGCAAAACACGACTCACACGAGCGTGTGACATGCCCGTGTGACCCAAAAACTATAAATAATGCGCCACTATTCACCTTCCCTTTTACTCAAACCCTAAATTCTCTCATCCAAACTCCTCCCCAAACCACCACTAGCGCCGCGACAGCCCTCAAAACATCACCATACCCGAACTCAGCCAACCCACGCCCGTGTAAACTCAACCCACGATCGTGCACCCTCAATTTTGGTTCTATTCTCTCAAATTTTCTCATTTATTTTTTTATATCTCATTTTCATTATATATATTTTTAATTTTGCTTTATTCTTTATGATAATTCAAGCATGGAATTAGGAAAAAAAGGATGAATAATCTAGAATAGCATAGAATATATTAGGATTGCATGCCACTTAATTTCAATTTTTGCTTGCCACTTAGAACTGAATTTCATTTGCCATTTAAACTCATATTTACATGACATTTTGTCATAAAATTAGTATATATACACAGCCATAGCTTTTAATTTTGTTACAAGTCAATATGATTAGATTCTACTATTTAGGTTAATCCTCATTTTTATTTTTTAGAACATTGTCATTTTAATCTATATTTTACTTATTATCTATCTAGTTTAATTTCAATAATTTGGACTAATGCTTATATTTCATTTCAGATACAATGTCATCATCACGTAGTAGGAAAACCGCCGTCCCCATCTCCAAGAAACGAAAGGGACCAGGAAGTTCCTTATCCAGGCCCATATCCGAGGAGCGCCACCCGTTCATCACCTTCTCGCAAGCCTCCTAAGAGGAACGCTATCAACTACTTCAGACCCGCACTATCTCCACGGGCCGCTGCATAGACTGGGATGCCCTCGCCCAGATACAGTTAGTAGATGACGTCTGGGCCTTACTGATGACAGAGCCATAGGAGCAGTTCTTCCAGATTATAGAGCCGACATACTTGGAACTCACTTTAGAGTTCTGCTCCACATTCCACCTACAGACGGTGATGACTAGATTTGACGATCCAAGGACGGTCCAATTCCGATTGGGAGGCCTCGTGCGACGTCTCAGCGTACCAGAATTCGGTATAGTACTTAGGCTCTACACAGAGCAATTTATGATAGACGAGGACTTCCCCACCCTTTCTCGTCGCATCCACATTCGGCCCGTCGACTGCTGGAATGAGATCGCCCCAGGACGTCAAACCTATAACCCCAGTGTCAGCAAGGCGACCGCCCTCGTGCCTTCCCTGAGGTAAATTCATGCTCTTCTTGCTCACACGTTGACAGGTAGACGAGAGAGCACCGGTGTTTTCAACACTCATAACGTCTACTTCCTCTGGTGCATGGCCAATGGACACACTATCGACCTCGCATACTTCATCGCGCTTACCATGCAGCACCAGACTGAGAGGCACCGGAGAGGCGTCTTATCGATGGGGCCCTACATCACACGTTTAGCCCGTCACTTCGGGCTCCTCAACACTATAGCCCAGACATCCTCCTATACCCTACTTAGCCAGATGTCTTCGCAGGGCATCCAGAGCATGCTGCATATGAGGATGGTAGAACGACAGCCAGGTGGCGGCCACTTCCACTTCTGCCTTGTACAAGAGGGCGAGGACCCAGAGGACATTGCTGATGATGTCCTACCACCACCACCGGAGAAGGATGAGCCCGCCGAGCCACCACGCCCCAGACGGCCCACCCAGATGGTGGCCCCACATGCTGACATACACGAGTGCCTAGATCGATTTGAGCAATAATACTTCCAGTGCCTCGATTATATCGACACCACTTTGGCGCAGATATGCCAGCACTTGAGCATCACCCTGCCACCGCGTGATCCATCCGAGGACTAGATCCTCTTATGTTTATTTTCTTTTTCTTATTATTTTATCTTCACTTAGATTTGACCACTAATCTTTATTTTTATCTTTTCTACTAACTTTGTTTTTTTCAGTTTATTTATATTTTCTTTCATTTCATCTTTTTCATTTTTTGAATATTAGTATTTTTAATATTTTGTTTTGTTTTATTTATTTTTCATAACAGCCAACCCCTAACAAGTAATTTCTATTGATCTAAATTCCCCACGACTAATAAATCCATTCGCAATTTCAAAGGAGCTCTACCGCTCAAATCTCTACGAAAATGGGAACACCGTGCCACAACTGCCAGCTCTTCCAAGTCCAATCTCTGTCTCACAAATTCATCCAAAATTCAGAGAGTTTCAGACCTTTCCCTACCTTATGATCTTGTGCTTCTATTGCTACTAATGTTATCTTTGTACATTGAGGGCAATGTACATCTTAAGTATGGGGGGGAACTTACTTTTAGTCATTACATTCTCTTTGAAATCCCTGAATTTTTTTCTTTCTAACTTGTTGCATTGTTCTCAATAACATCATCTTCAGTCTCCTAGTTAGAACTTTATTTTGATTGATTTATAGTTTTTATTGATATGTGAGAATTAAGACATAGGTGCTTGTACTTTGATTATTCAAACTTTAAAACATTAGGGAATCAAGCATGATAAGTTGAAATTTTTAGGAACCCCAATTTTGTTCATAAGTTCCTTTCCTTAATTCTAAGTATTATCTTGAGATTTGAAATTCACAGGAGTGACATCAAAAGCCATAATTCTGGTGAGATTTTGAGCCTTTTTGAGCATATATTCTTTTGTGCTCACTTTTATTATTGCTTTGAGTGAATCAACACTGATTTGTTATTCTAGAACTTGCTTTGATTATACATGTCAAGACCACATCATTGATTTGATATACCGAGATGATAAAGGTACTTAGGATTTAACCCACTTACTCCACAAAGGCTTACCTCCATAAATTAACCCCTAGTAAACCCCGTTGAGCCTAACAACCCATTCTTTGACTTACCTCCTAATTATTAACCAATAACCCATTTTTTGTTGAATCTTATTCAATTACTTTGACCCCTATTTTTGTCGAGATTTGAGTTGAATCATTATTTAGCTTTATTCTCTTTTCCAAATTGTAAAATTGTAAATTCCCAGATTATTGTACTTGAATTGTTCTTAAAAAAAATGTATTAATTCAATTGTAATATAGTTCAATAGTTTTTGCACATTTCTATTTTAAGGCTACCAAGGCAGAAATGATGTTATTATAAGAATTAGCCCGAGGAATGTGTTCCGGTAATAGAGATTTTTCTAGCTAGATAATTTTTCAGTTCAATCTCGATTCTAACCCTCTTTTGCAGCCTGTGACAACACCCGTAACCAAGCCCCATTACAACCATTGAAAGACCTTTTGATCGATGTATCATGTCGATCTACAGTGGTGGAGACTTGATTTTCTAGCAAGCCTATGGTAATAACTTTTCAAGTTGACTAGAGAGTACTTAATTTTTGAACCCTAAACACTTCGAGTGGATAGAGTGAATCCTTAGCGAGGATGTCAACTCTTGTTAATTAAGATGGAGAGATAACTACTTAGGAGAAAGAAGAAAACTTATGTTTTAATGATAAAATTCTCAACTTAAAGTAATTGAGTCTTTAATGTTCTTTTGATTGAATTTTCATTGTATGCTTACCTGTGGATTAATTTGAAACATTATTGATAAAGATTATGAGTTGAGAAGAATAATTCTTATTTAGGGATTGAGATTTTGCTTGAGGACAAGCAAAGGCTTAAGTGTGGGGGTATTTGATAAACGATAAATTATACATATTTTTACCTCATGTTTAGCCTTTATTTTGGATGAATTATTATCAATTTAGTGAGAATTGGTGCTCTTAATCTTTCTTTTTCATATCTTATACTCAGGAGAGCATAGGGAAGAGAAAAGAACGAAAAATGGACCAAAAATCGGAGAAAATGAGCCAAAATATGAAAATGCACGGCCCAAGAAGTCACCACACCGCCGTGGCACACGTCCGTGCCACACGAAGACCACACGGTCCAACCCCGACAAGCACGGCCAGGCCACACGGCCGTGCTCAATCAACAGAATCTCACACGGCCTCTTGTCGAAGTACACGGGCGTGGCACACGGGCGTGTTCTAGGCGTGAGGAAGAGGAATTTCACTCGGATTTGGATGCTTAGAGGCTAAGAAAGGCTCCCCAAAGCTCTATATAAAGACCCTAGGAGGCAACTCTAAGGGTGTACTCTTTTCTCCCAAAAAGGAGCGCCATCTTTCAGCCAACACAAGGAGTGGAAGCAAGGAATTACTAAAGGGAAGCCGATTGATTCATCCCAGAAGCCAGAGTTTTACATCAAGACTGAGGATCTCCCTAAATTCCTTCAGGGGTTTTTGGGTTCTTTATGTTTTGTTATCTTATTTCTTCTGAGATGTTTTCTTTCTTTATTATGAACTAAACCCCTCAAATACTTGAGGGGATGAAACCTAAGACAGATCTTGCTATTATTTATTGAAGTTATATAATAATTGCTTGAATTGTTCTTAATTATGTGTTCTTCATTCTTGATTTAATAATCCTAGGTATTACTTCAAGAAATTGATGTGCTTAGAGCAGAGGAGGAAAAGTCCCTGTAATAAGAGTAGATCTACCATAATTAAGCGGAGTTGCATGCAACCCTAGACATAAGGCGACATAAATCTGCTGGATTAGGGTCAAACCTAATATGGGGATCCATAAATCGAATTAATGCAACCTAGGGAGTTAATTAATAAAGGAACTTTAATTAATAACTTAGGCCTAGTTGCTCTATGCCTCGACGGAGGGTTTAGCATAAGTTAGGGATCTCTACGGATCAAGGCAAGTAATCAATTATATAATTCAAGAAGTCAATAACAAGTGAAGTCTAGTGGATTCTCCCTTGAGTATTGCTCATATCAATCAGTTTTCTCGAAAGTTTTTCCTCAATTTACTTTTTGTGCACTTTTAGTTAGTTTTAGAATTAGTTTAAATCAACTCTCTTTATTTTTAGGCTAGATAATAGAAAGGAAGTAAGTACTAGTACTTTTGGTTCCCTTGGGTACGATAACTCGGTCTTGCCACTAAACTATACTATTGTTCGACAGGTGCACTTGCCTTTAAGGTCATGATATTAGTTAGTTTTGGTGTGATCAGTTTTATAAATTTTATTATTTCATATCGCGAGTCGTTATCACTAAGCACAGATTCTAAGCCTCATGAACCCTCTTTGGGGGATTTCAACAACCTTTGGCTAGATTAATTTAGTGGCTCATGCTTTTTTGGGGAAAAAATAAACTTAACAAAAATGGAATTTTATTGAATAAATGAAAGAAAAAAAGGCTAAGCTTTTGGGAGAGGGAGTGTTTTTTTGAAAAAGATTAGTCAAATTTGTATCACTCCATCCCCTATTTATAGTACTAGGAAACATAGTCTATTCCTAATTAAATTCTAAAAGATAAATACAAATAAATAAAGATAATTAAAGATAATTAAAGTAAAGGTAAAAGCTAAAATAAAATCCAAATAATAATCTTTAACAATTATCCTAATATAATTAAAATTTAAATAGAGTCTTGTGTTCATGAAATCTCTTCTTTACACTTTTTCCCTCATGTCTTCCACACTTGCACTTTCGGCACCACCTCTTTTCCTATTTCTCATGTTGGCCCATTTTATCTTTAAATTCACACTTTTGCCCTTAAATTTCCTTTTTTCCTTTAATTTAGTCCCTACAAGATAAAAGACCATAAATAGCTCAAATTAGTAGGATCATACTCAAAATAAATATAAAAATATGTCATTTTAGAGTATTATCAGTCGCGTTGTCGGGATGTTGATTTCTTCTCGTTGGGATGTCAAGTGTCACGTTGTCGACTCTATTTTGTCCAAAATACGAGACACACTCCACAAACTACAATTTCATTTATATATCTAATCAATAATTCATACAAGTAAATATGCTTCCAAAACATAATTACAATACATTATTTATTCAATTCCGGGTTTAAACAACCTTATAGAAGCTCTCATACTAATTTGGTAATGAATGAGAGACTAAAATAAAAAATTTACATAATACAGGGGTAATGTCGTAATATTTGAGGGATTCATAGTGCGACTGTGAGGATAGAAGCATAATGTTGTGACTTCAACCATGGCGAGTCATTATCTTGAAGATAGGAAGCTGACATAATAACTTTAGCAGGGGAGCATCGTGACCTTAAGGGTAGGGAAATTTGATGTCACGACACAAATAAAGGAGTGTCGCGATTGTAAAGTCAGATTTCCCTCAAACTTTACTTCATTCATCTTAATTCATTAAGCACAAATACTAATTGGTCAAAGTGACCCCACAATGCAACAACTTAATATTTTGGCATTAAATCAAATGCCAAACTATCTTACTTGACATAACATGTACCTTTCAATATGTGAACACAATTATGTAGCATATTCATTTACTTAGCAAGCAAGTAACAAGTCCGTCACAAGTATAACAAGGCCAAATTTGTAAGTAAATGTTAACTCTTTAGAGATATGCATTTACTTAGCATCTAACACATGTGGGCATGATCATAATGTAAATCTCTCTATCATATTTACCTAAATGACGACTTGAACCCAAGGACCAACTCAAAGGCTAAGTATATTCCACTTGCAATTAGCATAACAAAATCTATGAACTTACTGAGTCAAAAGTTGGTTATGGATGTTGTTAATCACTTTGAGACTTATGAGATCTATAGTACCTGCGTATATAAATAAACAAACTATATGCTAAGCAATACAGCTCAGTGGTGCTAACATGATTTGAATCTATAATTCAAATTAAAATAAGTTATCAAATACAATCAATATGTGATCTAATTATCATTTAATATCAAGTATATATTTCACATCTCATGTGCATAATCTCATGCTACATTTCATTTGGAATATCATATATGGACATATAATTTCATTAATCATCATCTCACACTGCATGTGTGCCATAACATATCTTCAAGTATAATTCTTTTCTCATCTCCATCTTGAACCCACTGATTCGTTTAATATCCATATTGACACCCAGGGCTCATTTTAACTGGTTCACATGATCTTTCACATGTCATCTTTTGTCACATAGAAATTCATAGACAAGATACACCATTTGCTATTAACTTTTCATATTATATGTCATTTGACAAGGTATATGTTTTTCTTTGTTGGATCTGGTGCCTTAAGTGTAATATATTCATTTGTATACTTGTATTTATCGAATAGATTAATTTAATAAAATTATTCATAAATTAAATTAAAACCCTTTGTATATTATCCTCAATGGGTTTTGCACACAAAACAAAATGAAAATAAATATCAACTAATTGATTATTTAATGTTTAATTAATACTAAGTGGTATTACATGGTCGGATCGTATTAGGAAAGACAACTTGTACTAGTAGATGAACCTAAACATGTCCTTCGTGACTAAATGAATTTATAATTAATAGGTGAAAAAAATAAAACTTAATTATAAATCATTTGAGCATTAATTATATATGTCCAATCGATCCCTTCGCTAGCTCGTTGGAACCAAAGATGAATTGCATGTAGAATCAAATATGTAGAAATGAATGGAAATGATAATGTTAGAGGAATGAGTTACATTGAGAAATGAATGTGGTTTCTCACTAAGTATGTAACACCCACACTCGGCCTAGAAGTTAGGTCCGAGTTTGGCGTGTCACATTGAAGGGTGGAATGATTGTTTGCGGTGAAAAACAGTGAAAATTTATAAATTTGTAAGTTTGAATAAAACCTTGAGTTGTTATTTAAAAACCTTAGTTTTTAAATTACTAATATCCCATTTTTCAGTTATAGCGGAAGCTTTTGTTTTAAAACCCATTTGTTGGGTTATCATGATATTTTTGAAAAACAGATATCTTTTATGGAACCATGCCCTAGATCTATCAGATTCAAAAGAGAAATAAATAATCCCAAATTAAAACAAAATCGGAGAAAAGGCCTTATTACAAAAATTTTAAACCTAAAGAGAATAATTTAAGTAAACTAAATGCGAATACCAAAAATTTAAAACTGCCCATAGTTTGGGCACCTCCAAGTCCTCCTGTACGGCGAATCGCCTACTGAAGATCACCTGAAAAAGAATAAAAGAGGGGATGAGTTTTCAAAATTCAGTGTGTACATCCCTCATTGATCAACAAACATGCATCAATCAATTTGGGCCTAAGCCCATTACAATACCGATGGCATTTGGGCCTTAAGCCCAAAATAGCCTCAACTGGGACAAAGTCCTTACCACATTAACACATGTCACATTTATCTGGGCCTGAGCCCATCTCAGTATCAGAATCAATATATGTTATGCTCAATGCCCAATCCAACCAGCACACCACCCATACCAACCAGCACACCATGTAGGGATTTAATTAACCTACCCAACCAGCACACCAAAAGTAGCACCGGTTGTGGCACTAACCAATATCGCAACAGAGCTGTCAATCACATAATCGACTTAAATCCTTCTATGGGTCCACAGTCATCTCTAGTGACCCGTGCGACCTCACCCTAATATATCCACAGTCATCTCAGGCGACCCGTGCGATTAGGTCCATAGTCGTCTCGGGTGACCCGCGTGACCTTTACAAATCAATCACTTCCTCTAACAATGTTCCCATCCCCATGCCGTAAAATATCACATGAATGCAAACATATCATAACATGGCATTCAAAATCAGTCAAATAGCCTATAGGGGCATTTTAGTTATTTTGCCCTTCAGGTACTTACCACGAATGATAAGATTGCTTAATGGAAGAAAAACTATCGGTCTCACCCCCTTGGCTAAAGAGATCGTGTCCCTAACAACCCTTTGATAAACATCAAATTAAATAATGGTCATTTAAGCGAACCTAGAGAAGAGTGAGTAGGACACATACAACTCAAAGAAGAAAAGAAATCTTAAATTGAGAAGAGAGAAAACTAACCAATAATTGGCCCAACTCCAATCCAAACGTTGCCTCAATAACAAATAGATATTCGGTCAAGAAGTGGGTGTAGGTGTATCAAAAGAACAGAACAGAAATGGGTCAAACAAGGTTGAAGAGAACAAAGCCGAGAGTGAGGTAGGAGTAGGGAGTATTCAGCCAAGCAACAGAGACAAAAGTATGAGAAGGCTATACTGTGATTGTTTTAACAAAGTTTTATGAATAAGAAAAGGTGTGAGGAGTAGTAAGAGTGGAAGAGTTCGACAAATGGAAAAGGTTTGGCCAAGCACAAGTAAGGGGTTGAAAGTTTAAGGCGATTGATAAAGGGACTGAAAAGAGAAAGAGGAAAGAAAGGAAAAGAAAGGATGTGCCTAAGAAAAGTAAATAAAAGAAATATGTGATCCACAAGAGAAAATGGCACTAAACTGACCCTAGCAAATCCCGAAAGGCATGAATGGCTATATGCGAAATTGGCACTTAGAGAGAAAAAGGTCAAAAATGCAAAAACACCAAAATCCCAAAGGAAAAAGAATGGGAATTCGACACCCACACTCACAAAAATGCCGAATACTCATTTCTAAAGACCCTTAGCTGAAAACCTCCTACTCAAGCTCTTCTAATTTGACAATTGCTCTCCCAATCTCAACTCCTAGAAAATCTCCTTGATTCTCTCCCATATCTCTCCATGAATTCTTCCTTAATTCACTTCCCACCTCCTATTCAAATTTCAAGGCCAAGTCAAACCTTCCACCACCAAAGTTCAACTCCACTCAACCTCCTGCCCATCAAGGGAGTAAAATATTTACCCATTGAGCAAGGAAGGATTCAAACCCCAGACCTCCTTGCCATGCATGTGATGCCACTTCCTTGCCTCCCATGTGGTGCCATCTTGCCACTCCAACACAAGCCTCCTTGTGTTATTTATTCACCACAATAATTTAAAATACATACCTCTTAAAGTCAAAGCTCCCCAAAGGCTAAAAGCCAAAATTTTTCCTTTACTGAAACTTGGACCAAGGATTTCATAAAAGCTCTCTAACACTCCAAAATCACTAACCCACAGAACTAACATGCAATTGTGTCGATTCCTTATTATCAAAAATTTTAAACACACCCACGCCCGAGGCCCAATTCTTCTAGGCCAAAAATTTGGGGAGTTACAAAGTATTGAAATGACCTAAGAATTAATTTATATTTTTTAAATTATTATTTAATTAAATAATTAAAGTTTGAAAATAAAATAAAACTAATTGGTCATTGAGAATTCGTTGAATGTGGAAATTAAATATGTTTTCTTATAGATTCTTTTACAGTAAAGTTGTCATGATTTTAACAGAATTTGAATTGGGTTAAGAAAATTATTTAATTGAAAATATAATTAATTTAAATTAATATGATAAGTAATATTTATTTTGGGAAATAAAAAAAAACATGTATTGGTTTGGATTAAATTATAAAGTGTTGGGTTAAGTTCAGGAAGCACATATAAATGGACCCAATAGAGGAGAGTCCTAAAATCCCTCATAATGCATATTAGGGGCTATAATGCCCCAAACCTGATCCTTAAGGAATACCCAGGATTGGAGCGTTACAACCTTAAAATCAATTTCCTTTAAACTTGTAAAGGTGTGGATTTTATAAAATTATAGTTAAAGTATATATGAGTTGTAAATCCTTTGTGAAAATTAAAAGATAAATAAGGTTGTACATTTCTAAGGAAAATGAAAAACATAGAAGCTCCACAGGAAGCTTTTAAAACCTATATTTGGCATAAACTTATATTTAACCACAACATCATGCACATATACATATAATTAGACAAACATTAATCATTCAAGGTAAATAATTCGATACGTTGCAAAAACATAATCACTTCACCAAGGTTTCATTGAATTAACAGTTTCAAAAGAATAACTTTAAAATACAAAATTCATTCTTCGAAATGACACCATCTTGACACCACCCCATGCCATGCATAATACAAAACACTTAGAAATCTCCTGGAATAAATTTCCTCTGGTGTAGTCTTCGAGAAGTCTTTTACTTCGTCAGCGATTCTGATAGGGAAAGGTAACTAAATAAGTTTAAAGAACTTAGTGAATTCTAGAACAAACATCTCAATAGATATATATAATACCAATAAACCTTTAGTGAGTCATACAATTTGCCCATTGGCAAATACCATACACAAACAAACTTTATTACAGACACTATTCATTGGTGCATACACTACGCCTATGCAACCATGCAGACAACCTTCTTTGTGCTAGCCACACCCAAGTCCATGATCACGCCTTAGCATTTATTTCATTTATTCCATCATGATTTTCCAATCTGGTTTGCAATAACTCTTGTCGATCATTTTTCATGTATTGTGATCTACCAGTTCAATTCTCATTTCATTGAAAGCATCGTCATGGTTTCATTTTCATAACTCAGTTCATATTGTTCATTTTAGAAATAATGGGTAGTGGTTTAAAAATGAAGAAATGCCTTTACTCTATTTACACAGACAACTAACTTAGACTTATAACCACAAACCTTTATTACCCATATACAAACATATCATCTTGTAGGGTAAGAGTGCTCAGTTCAATCAAACATAAACGAAAACATTATAAAAACACATGGAAGCAATAAGAAACTCACCAGAAAAATGCATCAAGATTAGACAACAGGGCTTTTGCCCTTATCACGAGAGTTTTCAAAAGTTTCTTGAGCTATAATATAAAAAGTAACTTATCAGATCATTTTACAAAAAAAAAAAAAACTAAACAAGTTAAATTAGACAATTAACAAGAAGCCCATAATTTGGAAGTTTCCTCCCTTACACCTCAAACTGACCCTAAAGCATAAAACACTAGGGCTCTATAAATAACCATGTAAATAACTTGAGTTTCATCAATTTTAGTAGGTATTAAGTGACTATGGAGTTACCTGAGTGCAACGAACCCAAAATCTTTAAGCAAGTCTTAGGTTTGGGATTTTTCAAGATAAAATTTCGGAGAAAGTCTAGGAAGAAAATATGGCTGCCAAATAAAGCATAAACTTGGTCATGAAGCCAAAACTTGCTTTATACAAATATAGCAAGAAGGTAGGATTAGGGTTTAGGTAAAACTTAATGGATAAGTTTGATTTCCCTGCGAACACCTCGTTCTTTCTGATTAAGCACTTCTCTCTATTCATAAATATGGGTGTGACATGTTATAGAAACTTAATCATATACTAACAAAATTCTTGCTCGTCTAACCAGATTGTTCAACCAGGATGATAGAATAATAATACATATAGTTCTTTTCAAATTAAGGTCCTAACACTAAAGGCATAATGTTTGTCTAACAACTAGGGTGGCGTATACAGTAACAACCCGTTTTTAGTGAAATCAAAATAGTGGTTTTGGGACCACAAATCTGACTTCAAAAAATTTATTTTATTATTATTTTAATGCTTGCATCATGATAGTAGCATCATATAAAAATTTCATTTAGAAATTTTACCATTTGCATGCTTAAATTGGTAGAAAGGACTAAATCATGTAAAGTGCAAATGTTGAGTTTTAATAGATATAGAACATTAAAGTATGAGTCCTTCTGTTGTAAATAGACCATTAGAATTAGTTCTGGACAAGTTTGGACATCATTAATGGGATTAAGTAAGGTTATATAAGTAATTTAATAATTAAATAAACAAATTAAGTAAAATAAAACCAATTTACCTTGTCCATCTTCTTCTAGTTGAATTTCTAAGGAAGAAAATCACCATTTTGTAGCATTCAAGCATTCGGCCAACACTTCCTAGTGCATGTAAGTGATTTTTGGTCCCGTTTTTAATGATTTTTATGTTTTTAGAGTCGTTGTAGCTTAATTTAGCTAGCTTGGGGACTAATTTACAAAATTGTTAAAAGTCTAGGGTTTTACCATGAATGTATGTTAGTTGTTTTTTTTTGTTTGATGGATGAAAATGAATGTTTGATGACATTAGAACAACTTTTGTGAAGGAAATTTTGATGAATTTTTCAATTTAGGATTAAATTGAAAAATAGAAAATTATTCATGGTAAAATTGTGAAATAAATGAAATGTAGGGCTTGTTAAGGGCTTAGGTGATATTCGACTATAGTGGGTTGGTACTAAATTGCATGAATTTCCATTTTAATGAGCTAGGGACTAAATTGAAATAAATTCAAAATTATCGAGGAAAAAGTGTAATTTTACCAAAATATATTTTTGGATTTAATTGAATAGAATGAAATTTGAATGAGCTAAATTTGATTATATAGATCAAGAAACACAATGTATGGATTTAGATCGGGAAAAAAAAAGTGTTGGATTAATCGATCGTATTTCTTTATTCGTGTATGAGGTAGGGTCGTACATTTAAATAGCATTGAATTATTTTGATTTAAATGCTTTTATGTTAGCTTGGGGACTAATTTGCAAAAAAGTCTAGGGTTTTACCATGAATGTATGTTAGTTGTTTTTGTTGTTTGATGGATGAAAATGAATGTTTGATGATACTAGAACAACTTTTGTAAAGGAAATTTTGATGAATTTGTCAATTTAGGATTAAATTGAAAAATAGAAAATTATTCATGGTAAAATTGTGAAATAAATGAAATGTAGGGCTTGTTAAGGGCTTAGGTGATATTCGACTATAGTGGGTTGGTTGCATGAATTTCCATTTTAATGAGCTAGGGACTAAATTGAAATGAATTCAAAATTATCGAGGAAAAAGTGTAATTTTACCAAAATATATTTTTGGATTTAATTGAATAGAATGAAATTTGATTGAGCTAAATTTGATTATATAGATCAAGAAAAACAACGTATGGATTTAGATCAGGGAAAAGAAAAAGTGCTGGATTAATCGATCGTATTTCTTCGTTCATGTATGAGGTAGGGTCGTACATTTAAATAGCATTGAATTATGTTTGATTTAAATGCTTTTATGTTACATTATGATATTATGACTTCATGGAAATATCCAACGAAGTTTTACCGACTTTCAGATCTCGTTTGAACCTTAGAAATATATAGGATCCAAATGACATGTCATTAGGGGTTACCATGTTTCGGGTGTTGGTCTTGTACTTCCTACTAGTGGCTAAGTTTTCAGCATGTGTTACGGTTACTTGACAACTTGTGTGAGCAGACCCGCTTATGGCTCGAGAGAGAGAGCATTTATATGAGATATGAGAAAGTATTGGTTTCGACCATGTGTTATGACATAGTGTGTGAGATTCTCAAGTATCCAATATTATTCCAGTGGTTCAACGGGAATACAAAACTGAAGGATCGGTATATGCCTTGTTTAATAATGCCATGAAAGCATAAGAAAAGTATGAGATAACAGTGATTAAATATTGCTAGTACGTTCATTAGAATATGAATGTTTGTATGGAAAGTATATGGAAACTCTTTGTTGTGTAATAAATTTGGTTAAGTAATGTGCTAACCACTAATGTGAATTGTTGTTGGTGCTTAGGCATGTGCCAAGCTATGTTGGATATGTTTATTAATTTCCTTTAAGTTGTTATATTGAAATGGTAAGTTTTGTTTATGAATTACGAACTTACTAAGCAATACATGCTTACTTTTTGTTATTTCCTTTGTGTTTTGAGATAACCAGAAGCTCATTTAAATTAGACGTTTATCGGAGATCCATCACACTATCCATCGGCTAATCGGTAGATTTTGATGACTTTGAGTCATGGTTATAATGGCTCTTATAGGAGCATTGTTTAATGAATTTTGCCATTATGTTTAGCTTGTATATATATGTGGTTTTGGTTGATGAACTAGTTGGTGTGTTATGATGAATTTATGGTATTTTGTGATGTTGTTATTTTGATGTAATGGTGGTTAAAATGATGGAAATTAAATGATGTTTATAATGGTCTATTATTAATTTTTGGTTGGTATAGATTGAGGTAGTTCATGATATGGTTCATGGTTAGAGTTGGTAGCATGAATGTGTTTGGTTTAGGTTAAAATGGTAAGGTGTATGATAGATATGGAAATAGCCAAAATGGTATATGTTGTGCTTATATTTGGTATATGAACATTATGGCAAATGTAGTATTGAAATTGTTCAATTGGTGGTTTGATTGATGATTGAATTTGATAGATTGGTAGGCAAGTTTGATGGTTGAAATTGAGGTGCCATGTTGGCATATTGGTTGAATGGTTAGTTTGTATGTTGTAAAAGCTTGTATATGCATATGTTAGATGTGATTTAAGTGCATGATTGTAGGAAATGGCCTATTTTCCATCCACACGGGCGTGTGTCTCAGCCATGTGTGACACACGACCAGGTGACACAGCTGTGTGTCCCCTGTACCTTTAAAAGTGTTGCAAGTCAGACTGTTACATGGTCTAGCATACAGCCTGGCACACAGGCATGTGGGGTTCTTTTGAAGGGTACACGACCTGGCACATGAGCATGTGGCTTGGTTGTGTGACCCAAGTCAATGAGTTACACAGGTACGGACAAGGGCTAGGACACGGTCGTGTGTCCTTATTTTGAATGCCCACACGACCTAAGAGATGGGTGTGTCTCTTAGCTGTGTGAGTCACAAGGTTTGGCAACATGACCATGTGACTTTGTAGTTTGAAAAATTTTAACTCTCTCTAAAAAAATTCATATGTTTCCAATTTAGTCTAGATTCGTTTCTAATTTCTATTTAGGACTTCGAGGGCTCGTAAAAGGGACCATATGTATCATTCTGGTTGATATTACTATGATTCATGTTGTGGTTTGTTTGTAATAAAAAAATGTTCATTATATGATGTTATACTCCGGTAATACTCTGTAGCCCTAATCCGACGACGGATACAGGTTAGGGGTGTTACATTTATTGGTGTCAGAGCTATAGTTAACTGATTCTCAAACTGAACGTAGCATATGTGATTCTAGAAATACATGTCATTATATAACCTGTGATAGTGTGACAACTCCTGACACATTTTGAATTATATTTTCAGATAGTAATGAATTCCAACTAAGCTAACTCCAATGAAGCAGAAAGGAACGTGCAAGCCTCCATTCACGGAGCAGCAGCATCTAGTTCTAGGCTTGTATCTGAAGGCCGAGAAGTAGAGGCTAAGGAAGCCTTCTTCCAAATGATGAACGAGTGGTTTACAAAGTTTGTTCGAACAAATTCGGCTGCTCAATGACCTCCACCTCAGTTGTTACCCAACCTGTCCCATTGTTCCTCAAGGTTTAGAACTTTTAAGCGTTACTAAGTTGCCTATTGATAAAATCCATAGATATGAGGCTAAAGAATTCAGAGCTACTATTGATAATAATCTTGAAAGAGCAGAGTTTTGGTTAGAAAATACGATCCGATTTTTTGATGAGTTATCTTGTTCACCGGCCGAATGTGTTAAATGTGCCATATCTCTACTAAAAGATTCAACCTATCAATGGTGGAATACGTTGGTTTCTATTGTTTTGAGAGAGTGGGTAGATTAGGAATTCTTTCAAATTGAGTTTTGAAAGAAATATATTAGTCAGAGATTTATGGATTAGAAACATAAAGAATTTCTTGAACTCAAGCAGGGTCATAATTGACAATGTCAGAGTATGAAATGAAGTTTCTTTGATTAAGTAAATATGCCCAGAAGTGCATTCTAACCTAGACCGCAATGTGTAAACGATTTGAAGATGGATTAAACGAGGATATTAAGCTTTTAGTTGGGATTCTTGAGCTGAAAAAATTCATCATTTTAGTTGATAAAGCACATAAAGTCGAGGAGCTTAGCAAAGAGAGGAGAAAAAACTGATTTTGAAAACAGGGATTCAAGAAAGAGATAAACTTTAAAAATCGTGTCATTCATCATTAAAGAGATTGAAGGAATTCCATAATCATTCAACTTTTTCAGTGGGGTATCCTAACAGAGATAGAGGTAAGCAATATGTGAGTACTAAAGCTCAAGCAACATTATTAGCGAGCATTGGCAGTGTTAAAGCCAACAAGCTTGATTGTTAGTGATGTGGACAAATATATTTTGGACAATGTCGGATGAAAGACGGAGCCTGTTTCAGATGTGGTTCGTAGGAACATTTTATTCGAGATTGTCTTGAGTTACTTGAAAAAGACAAGATTCAGACTGTTTGATCGAGTAATACATTAACGAGAGGGAGATGGCCGAGGAACCATAGAAATGTGCATAATAGCCGTAGTGTGACTAAGGACTCTGCTGTGAGGTCTGAGGCATGAGCACCAACAAGAGCCTATGCGATCCGTGCGCATGAGGAAGCTTCTAGTCTAGATTTTATTACTAGCACTCTTTCTATCTTTGACACTAAAGTTACTGCTTTGATTGATCCTGGATCAACTCATTCGTATGTATGCACGAATCTAGTGTTAAGTAAGACTTTATCTATTGAGTCCACTGAATTTGTGGTTAAAGTATCGAACCCCTAGGTCAGTATGTGTCATATATTTTATAACATGTTTCCCCAAGAATTTCCCTACTACCCTCGTTCCATTGGTGACCGCATTTGAGTACTTCAGTTTCACAATTAACTTTCAAGATTAATTTATTATTCTCTAAGTCAATAGTGGACCTAGACGAGGCTAGAAATGGTCTTCCTAACATAATAGGGATTTTACAGTCTTCTTCAAAGTCTAGAATTACAAAGTCTACTGGGATTATAAAATTGCACACTTTAACCAACACATCTTCAAGTACCCCTTTCGGTAGTACCAAAGATCTATTAGCTAACTATAGCGTGATATGTGTATTTTTTAGTTCCTCTAACTTGGGCTTTTTATAAATTGATAGGGGCATTAAATTAATATTGGCTCCTAGGTCACATAGGGCCTTAGTAAAATGAATGGCCCATAGCTCTATTAGAATTGTGAAGCCCCCTGGGTCATTCAATTTAGGGGTTATCGGGTTTGTAATAATCGTACTACAGGATGCATCTATATTAACTTACTCTCGTGTTTTAATTTTCCTATTCTTAGCCATTATTTCTTTTAAGTATTTAGCGTATTTAGGAAAATTTTCAATTAGTTCTATGATAGGCAAGTTAACATTAAGTGACTTAAATATGTTTAGGAAACTTACAAATTCCACTTTATCCCATTTCCGCTTGTCTTCTAACCATGAGAAGAATGGTACCTTGGTAAGTATAGGTTCTACATTTGGCTCGGCTTTCGCTCAATTACCTTTTCTAATTCTAGTTCAGCATTTTTGTTTTAAGGGGTTTCTTCTTAAGATCGTTGGCATCCTCCTCATCCTCCACTTAGGTTGGGTTATTCGAGCTACTCAATAATTTACTTGAATAGAGCGCTATTGCTTTCACGTACTTCTTGTCTTCTCTCTGAGGATTATTTTCAGTGTTGTTGGAAATAGCCGTGCCACCTTGTCATTTAATATCTTCCATCAAGCTTATGAGTTGGCTCATTTGATCTTCAAGTTTCGTCAATGTATTTTTTGTTTGGGTGCACTCAGATTGCACCTGTTTTACTTCAATTCGCATTAGTTGAATCTTTCCCTCGATTCAATCCAGTATTTGAGCACATATTGTATAGTCATTTGGGTTGGCCCTTTCATGAGGTTTTTGCAGATATGGTGGTTGGTAAGTATTATTTTTTTTAACAAGGTTAAGATCGTTACCTCTTCCTTGATTCCTGCCCCATTTCAGATTTGGGTGATCTCTCTAATCAGGGTTATCAGTATATGAATAGGGATTTTCACCCTTATTCTCAATGTAGTTTATGTTTTTGGTTGGATTCATAGGATATTTGTCGAATTGTGTATCTCCATCATATATATTGGACCTACTGGATGTTGACTCGATCTTATTAAGTCTATCCAACATTCGTTGGTATTTTTCTTCTTCATGACAACTTTAACCATGAAGGGGCTCTGGTCATAAGTAAACCATTCATTTGGCCATTGGTACGAATTTGTCGCCATATTATCTATTAATTCACATGCATCCTGGTATGTTTGGTTTATTAAGGCTCCTCCTACGGCTCCATCTAATCCTAGTCGTGAGTGTGTATGTAGCTCATTAATAACATATGCAATTGCAACCAGTCAGGTAGACGGTGGTGAGGGCATCTTTGTATCAGCCTCTTAAACTGTTCCCAAGCTTAATGAAAAGTTTATCCTTCTAAATGTTTGAACATTGCAATCTCCCCCATTAGTTGGACTATTTTACTAATGGGAAAGAACTTGTATAAGAACTTCTTTATAAGTTCATTCCATGTTGTGATGGATCATCGTGCCTATGAATCTAACCAAGAGAAAGTGTTATCTATTAAGAAGAAGGGGAATAACCAAAGAAGAATAACATCATCAAGGACCTCGTTAAATTTGAAAGTATCTTAAAGTTGGAAAAATCGCTTTAGATGTTCATTTGGGTCCTCCGTCATTATCCCTCTAAATTGAAAATAATTTTGTATCATCTGGATCATGGCCGATTTGATCTCAAAGTTGTTCGATGTGATGGTCGACCTTGCGATACTTGTAATGCCCTTGACCCAATTCGATTTGCCAGACCTCTAATGTCACATTTTCTGTTACAATCTTTTTACTAACTTATAAAATTTTACAATGTAATGGAAATAACACAGATCTTCTAACTAAATTTGCATCTGAGGTACAATATATAATTACATTTAATCATGATGGCTTTACATGTTAATCGTATGACTTTGTGACAACCCTATTTTGGCCCTAATCAGAAAAGTGGTTTCGAGGCCACTAAACCGAGTCTAAAAATTTTTAAAATATTATTTTCTGTGTTTTTATTATGTGAATGGTCATATGTGAAAATTTGGTGTTTTAATTTTGTCGTTTGGATGTTAATTTAGTAATTAAGGACTTGATTGCATAAAATAAAAATTAGTGGGACAATGTGCAAGTGCCGAATTGTTGATGTTCTTTTAATATAGAGGACTTATGAAGCAATTAAACCATGCACAAATTGCATGGACACATTCGGCCATGTGATAGTGGGGAAACAATGATTTTACAAAGGCTAATTTGGTACTTTAATAAATAATGGTCATGCATGTAATAGTAAAACAAATTGGTTGTTTATTTTCACTCATGCTTGGCCGAAACAAAAAGAAAAGAACTAAGGAAGGAATTTTGAGCATTCAACACTCTAGGAGCAAAAATTCCAAGGTAAATTCATGTTGATTTGATTATGTTTTAATGTTCTTGAGCTTCTTGCCGATTCTATCTTCAACCCACAAATTTATCTCTTGATTTGGTGTTGATTTCATGTTCGGTATTGGATAAGAAATTATAAATAGGAAATTATGATAGAAATTGATGAATGAGTGTTTGATGGATGTTATGAGGGTAAATCCATGTGATTTTAAGTTTATAATCCTAAATTGAGCAATTTGTGTTTTGAGTGGCTTAATTTCTTAAGAGGGAGACATTCGACTAAGGTGTTTTAATGTGAGGATTTTAGCTAAATATTGGAAAACAATGCCTAAGTGTTAATCTATGCTTGTTTAATTGCCGAATGACTTGTTAGTTAATAAATTGAATATTTGTTTATAATTTGAGGTTATTGAAAGTTTGAATTAGATGATAAATGCAATCGACTATTGTGTTTATGTGAATATAGATGTCGAATGTGGACTTAAGCGAGTAATTGAGTAATTTGTTATTTATTTAGGTAATTGAAAGTACAAAATAGTTTATGGATAAGGGGCATTTGGCATTGGAGGTTAAATTGTAGAACCTCATATTAGTTAATAGAAGTAAATTATGATTTCTAAGAATTTACTTACCTATGACCGAATGTGATAAATTGTCAAGGGATAATTTAGTTTGTTTGTGTTTTAAAGTGAATTGAAATGAGGTTGCCGAATGTGTTTATTGGTGTGTAAAATTAGAAATGTATAGCTTAATTATTAGTATATATATGTGATTTGCCGAATATGCACTTGGATGAGAATGTGAATGATTTGTTGTTTATTGAGGTATGTACTTTCGGTCATGGATGAACTGTATAACATTTTTGGGACGTTTGATGTATTACAATGCAAGTTGAGCTATGAGCTCAGTAATCTTGATAAATTAGGCTTAAATGACTACTTAGTGTTCGGTTAAATTATATGTTTCATTACTTGTCAAATGTATTAAGCATATAAAGTTAATATATGAAATGAAATGAAAGTATTGATGAAGTTATATGCGGCTATGTTTAGAATTTATTGAATGAGGTTTGCTATGAATTAATGCAAATTGCCGAATAAGATTTATACTAAGTTAGATGATATTAAAAGATAGTGAAGTGTGGCTAGTAAAGTATAATTTGGTTTTCTTGCTACATTCAGCCAAAGGTATGAACAATTAAGTCATAACGAGTTACAATTTGTTTAATTTAGCTCAAGAGCAAAGAGAGCCGATTTCGGATAAAGGAAAGGTGAAGGTGGTGGAATAGTTGATCCGTAGTTGTTCGACGACAATTAAGGTAAGTTCTTAAGTATTAGAAATGATATATTTTCATTGACTAAATTTGACTATTGTAGTTAAGATGAAATGAAATGTTAGCATGTTGCTTTAGGCTTATGGCTGAATAGCAAATATGAAATTTTAAGTAAACCTTGTGATATGTTTTTGAAGTGATTAATAAGTGCTAATTGAAAGTGAAAGAAAGGTGAATTGAGATGTATGAATTATATTTCAAATGATACTTATAATTTATGAATGTGATTGTGATAAAAGAATCTGGTCAGTATAAGTTCCCTGTCGAAGGAAGTTAAAGTTTATTAATATAGTTGCTCTATGTGATATATGTGTAAACTTGAATTTGATAAGGCTATGATTTCGTGAAATTATATTCGAAATGATTATTCGGGCATTTTGGGCCTAGCAAGCTATAAGCTGGTGCTATAATTCAGGCTTTGAGCCTAGCAAGCGTAATGCCAGTGATATGATATCGGGCCTTGAGCCTAGCAGGCGTAATGTCGGTGAAGTAATTTCAGACTTAAAAAGTCTAGCAGGCTTTGAGCCAGTGATGGAACTCGGGTGTTATACCCAGCAGGCCAAGTGCCGGTGAATTTAATAAAAGTATATGACAACGAGATCCTACGCTAAGATGACAAATTAAATTCGTATTACATATTAAGTGGCCCAGGTATGTGATACTTACCTACTTATGTGAGAATGATTCGAATTGGATTTTGATTATGTTCATTTGTGAACATTTGGTTCATGTGAAATTAGTCATGGAAGTATATTAATTATGTATGTGTGGTTACGAATAAAGAAGGGATGTTTTAAATGTGGAAATGGTATTTAAATTATAGCTCAATTTGGGTGACTTAATGTTGGTATTGAGACCATGAAATGTTCGTGTCCATATGAATTTGAAGCTAATGGAATGACTTACCATTAGTACATATAAGTGATTATGTATATTCGGCCCTAGTGGAAATGTATACATGGAGAATATGTTTTGTTCATATGTGAATTTGTATTTTAAAGAAATGTTAGGTATATGAAAATGTGTACAATGTGGCTATGTACATTCGGCCAAATGATGGTTACTATTAAATCCTGTTTATGTGATTAATTTGTTCAGATTAAGTTCGGTTGTTTAACTTACTTAAGACTTACTAAGCTAATTAGCTTACTTCGAGTGTCTTTGTTACTCTGTTTTATAGATCTCGTTCGAAAGTTACGTGCTCGGGGATTCAAGCTCAAAGTCATCCACACATTCGTCACTGTTTTAGTACTTTTGTTAGTCTATATTTTGAAAGATGGCATGTATAGGCTTAACTCCTTTTTTGAAACAAATTGCATTTTGAAATTGTAAATATTAAAGCCATGCAAAGATGGCTTATTCATTTTGTTTAGTAAGGTCTCATAGTCGACTTAATGTTTATGAAATGTTTTGGTTATGGATGATATATTCGGTTATGGCACATCTATATACTTATAAGCATGTTCGGTAGTCGTTATAAATATTGAATTATTAAGTATGATAAATGGTTCGTTGTCATGAAAGTATAGTAAGATTTTTTTGTAAGTCACTGATGTGCATAAACTAAAAAGAAAGCTGATTCATTCGGCCACTTGAAAATTTTTCCTAAGAGTATCTTCGAATGCCATGAGGCTGTGTTTAGTTAAGTAATACCTTGTGACCTTATTCTGGCGACGGATAAGGGATATAGGATGTTACAGACTTAGTTACATAGTTCTAATCATTTACTTCTAGGTGTTATCATTGGCTCAACCATATTACAGACATGGTCTGCATACAATCCTAAGCCTTATAATGACTCTCTTAGTTGTTTACATTATTCCCATCAAACTTGTTATGCATAACAGCCCAACACGTCCCTCTTCAAGCATAGCCTTGGCGTTGTTATAACAGCTCATTTTCAGTGAAATTGTAACAGTGGTTTCATGACCACAAATTTAGCATCATAAATTATTATTTTATGCTCTGTAGCATGATAGTTCCATCTTGTAAAAATTTCGTGAAGAAATTTTATAGTTTGCATGCTAAATTTGACAAAAGGACTAAATTACGCTAAGTGCAAAACTTGTGTGCTATTAGTAAAAGATGATATATTGCTATGGAATTTAAAATTAAGTGGCTTTAAATGGCAATTAGACCATTAAAGAAGATTTTGGATGATTATGGCTTGGTAAAAGTGAAAATTTTAATGTTTTTGAAGGTTATTAAATTAAATTAGTGAATAAAGATAAATTAAATAAAACAAAACATGGCCATCATCTTTCCTTACTGTCTTCAACCAATTTTGCTAAGGATAGAAAACCATTTAAGCTTGCTAGGTTCAGCCATGGTACCCTTGGGTGCATGGTGAGTATTTTTGTCCCATTTTTAATGATTTTTATGTTTTTGTAGTCGTTGTAGCTTATTCTAGCTAGCCTAGGGACTAATTTGCAAAAATGTTAAAAGTCTAGGGTTTTACCATGAATATATGTTAGTTGTTTTTTATGTTTGAAGGATGAAAATGAATGCTTAATGATAGTTGTGCAACTTTTATAAAGGAAAATTTGATGAAATTGCCATTTAAGGATTTTTTTGAAAAATAGAAAATGTTCATGGTGAAAATGTAAATTAAATGAAATGTTGGGTTTGCTAAGGGCTTAGATGATATTTGGCTAGCATGAGAGTGGACTAAATTGCATGAATTTGCATTTTTATAAGCTAGGGACTAAATTGTATTGAATTCAAAATTATAGGGCCAAAAGTGTAATTTGTCTCAAACATGATTTTTGGATTAAATTATATAGAATGAATTTTGAATAAGTTACATTTGATTGTATAGATCAAGAAAGGCGATATACGGATTTAGATTGGGGAAAAGAAAAATTATTGGATTAATTAATCGTTTTTCTTCGTACGTGTTTGAGGTAAGTTGTATATTTAAATAGCATTAAATTATGTTTGATTTAAATGCTTTTATGTTATATTCTTGGTATTACGACTCTATGGAAATATCTAATGAATTTTCGGTGACTTTCAAATTACGTTTGAACTTTAGGAATATATAGTATACAAATGACATGTTATTACCATGTTCTGGGTGCTGATCTCATACACCCTACCGATGGCTGAGTTTTCTGCATGTGTTGTAGTTACTTGATAGCTTGTGTGAGCAGCACTGTGTAGCTATGTCTTGACTGATAGCTTGTGTGAGCAGCACTATGTACTACATTTTGACTGGCAGCTTATGTGAGCAGACCAATTTATGGCTCGGGAGAGAGCACTGATACGAGAGATGAGGTGGTAGTGGTTTCAACCACATGTTGGCACATAGTGTGCGAGATTCCCAAGTATCTGATATTATTCTAGTTGTTCAATAGGTATGAAAAAGGGAAGGATTGGTAAATGCTTCAATTAGTGTTTCTATGAAAGTATGAAAAGCTATGAGTTGATGATCATTGAAATATGATTAGCCATATACTTGAAAATATGAATGCTTATAAGTAATGTGTACATATGCTATTATGTTTGAAGATGATCTGTTAAGTTATGTGATGTAACAGCCCAATTTTGACCCTAATCGGAACGGTGGTTTCGGGACCATGAATCCGAGTCAGAAAAATATTTAAATATCATTTTCTGTGTTCTGAGTGTGCTAATTTAGTTGTGTGAAAGTTTTGTTTAAAAATTTTATCATTTGGATGTCGATTTAATAATAAGGGCTTAATCGCGTAAAATTAAAAATTTTATAGTTTAAAGTGTAGGGGCCGAATTGCTAGTGGTTTCCTAAGTGGGAGTATTTATGTTGCAAATTGCCCATAAGCTTATGGCATGTTCGGTTATAGGCTTAATATATATGTATAAGTTATTAAATATTTTTTAATAGGTTTATTAATGTAAATTAATAAATAAAATACGAAAAATGACAAAACACTAAAGAAACCATGCATGTTATCATCTTTAATTTTTTTGGCCGAAACTAGGAGAAAAGAAAAGAGAAATAAAGACAAGCATATTCGGTCATATTGAGTCAAAATTCAAGATCAAGAACCAAAAAGATCGGATGTGGATCGGAGGAAAACAAAAATCGTTGAATAGTCGAAATTTACTATTTGTTGATATCTGAGGTAAGTTACTAAGCAAATATTTGTCGTTGATTAAATTAAATACTATATATACATATATGTGTCGAATTGAAATGTATAAAAAGTTGAGGTTGCCGAATGCAAATAGAGTTGATAATTTTGAATTGATGTATATTGAGTGATTGAATTTCAGCACTGAGTGTGCAAGTATAAAAGGTTACGGATGTGAAAATTGCACTAAGTGTGCAAGCTTAAGTATCGAGCACTAAGTGTGCGAATTCGATATATAATGTCGAGTAACTATTGGCACTAAGTGTGCGACTTTTTGAGTAATCAGGAATAGTCGAATTAATTATTTCCTTGAATTTATTGAGGAGTATTTATGATTTATAAGTTTGAATTTGAGCAGGTGAGTATCAAACCTATGTGGTTAATATTATTGATCGTAAATCTGTGTGATTGATAATGGTAAAGAAGGTTGCATGATAGATGTACGAATTGGACGAGTAAAATGATATGATTATATATATATACGATACCATGTAGTATGTTATAAGAAATGTTAATGGATAATTGGCCAAATTGTGAGTATGTAATGGTAGATATGTTAAATGGCTTTGTACTTGATTATATTAATATTACATGATGATGGAATGCCATAATATATTCGGTCTTGTGTTTGGAAGTAATGAAGTACTTTGGGGTTGAGTAAATTTATATTGGAGTTATTTGAGTTTTAGTATATGATAAACAAAATGTCTTGTATGTGGTAAGTTACTAGCTAGATGATCTAGTAGTATGATTTAGTTAAATGGTATTAGATTATTAAGTTAAATTGGCAGTTTTAGTTGCTTATAACTTACTAAGCTAAGATAGCTTACTTGGATGTGTTTACTTGTCTCTATTTTGTATATTTTGAAAATCGTTACGTACTTGAGGATTGTCAGTGAAGTTTGTCACACTATCATCTATAATTTGGTACTTTTAAAAGTTGAACTTGAACTTATGGCATGTATAGCCTAGTAATTTGTTTTGTTTGAATTTGAATTGTATATATAACTAAGCCATGCGAAAATGGCTTGTTTATAAAGTTGAGTTTGGTTCTATGTTTGGTTTAGTTATGGTAGGAGTTTAATGATTTGGTTAGTATGGATATAAGTGATATATGCTTGGTATGTTTTGGTAAAAGCTAAAATATGTGTTTCATTAATAAGACATGTAATGAATGTTATTTGAATTAGGTTATGATATGTATTGGTTGAGTAACTTGCTTATTATATGAAAATGGAGTAATTGACATGAACTATGTATGTCTTTGAATAAATTTAGATTGTTGTATATTTAGATAGTGGTACATTCGGCTTTTGAGTAGTAAATTTGAGAAATGATTTTATTTTGGAAAAAAAAAAGATTTATGGTTTGTCATGCGTAAATAATATCTGGGTGAGTAAATTACAATATGAGTTTTGATTGAAAATTTACCTAAGGAATAGTAAAGTTGGTTATTTGGTGATTGATATTTGTATACAATTTTGATAAATGGTTTTGAGTATGTGTATTGATGAGTGTATGTTTTGGCTAAGGACTATTAAAGCTTATAATGTATTCGACTTAATTTATGAAATGGGGTGGTAATGATTCAACATTTGTGCTTGTAAATGGCCTTCATTTTTAAGATAGCATGCGCCTAACATGATAGCTATATTTGGCATATTCGACTATGTTGTTTTGTTTAATTTGTGCACATGCAGAAACTTATAAAATGATATGTCTAACATTTAAATAAATATATTGATTTTTGTATATATATTCGATATATGTAAAGTGAGGTTATATGCTTGGATGGGTTTTAAGTAAGCGAGTGCCATTAATGTTGAAGTTAAATGATTCATGTATGTAATATGATTATTATTGCATGGTTGATGTGTAATTAGCTATGTGCTTTATATACACATGAATTTGACTTGTATAAATAAGTGAATGTTTGGAACTGTGTTTATGCTCGGTAATGCCTCTTAACCCAAATCCAGCGACGGACACAGGTTAGAAGGTGTTACATGTGATTACCTAAATTAAGAGGTTGTTGTTGCTTAGGCTAATGCCAAGTCATGTTGGACTGCCTCAATGCTTATAAATTTAAAAGGTAAGCTTTATTTTTGAATTTCGAACTTACTAAGCATTACATGCTTACTCCGTGTTAATTTCTTTGCATTTCTAGATATCAGAAGCTCGTTCAAGTTAGAAGTTTTCCAAGGTTTCATCACCCTATCCATCGGTTATATCGATATATTTTGAAGATTTTGAGTCATGGTTATAATGGGATGTATATGTGTTTGTTTGATGCATTATAGCCATTAAGTGTGGATTGTATATTTATGATATTATGGTTGATGATCTAGTTGGTATGATGTATAATATGTGGTATCTTTTGTGTTGGCTAAAATGATGATATGGGAATGATACAATATTAGTTGGTAAAAGATGTAAAGGGGATAGTCCACAATGTTGCAATGACTTGAATAGGTAACTTGAATGTGATCATCTTTTGGTCAATGTGGTAAGGTATAGGTTAGTTGTATATATGGCTATTTTGTATTGATTATGTATGTATATTTGGTTGATAAGTATTGTGGCAAATATAGTATTAAGATAATCTAATTAGTAGTTTAGTTGTGGATTGAATTGGTTAGGTGTTTAGGTAAAGTTGTTTTGTTAAATTGAGGTGCCATTTTGACATATTAGTTGAATAGTTAGATTTTAGGTTGATTAAGCTTGGATATGCATATGCAAAGTGAGTTTTGAATGCTTGATTTTACGTGCAATTGGCTTATGCATGAGTTGTGAGTTTGGGTGAGAAAAATGGCTCGGAGATAGCCTATTTTTTGTCCACATAGGCATGTGTCTTAGCTGTGTATCCCTTGTAACTTTCAAAGGGTAGCAAGTCAGGCTATTGCACAGCCTAGCACATAGCCTGGCACACAGGCATTTGGGGTTAGTTTGAAGGGTGCACGGCTTGGTACACAGGCGTGTGGCTTGGCCATGTGGCCCAAGTCAGAGAGTTACACAGGTGCGAACACGAGCTTAGACATGGTCGTGTGTCCCTATTTTGAATGCCCACACGGCCGTGTGACCATTACAATTTGAAAAATTTTAACTTTTTTCAAAAAAAATTTTATGTTTCCGACTTAGTTTCGAATCATTTCCAATGCCTATTTTGGGCCTCGAGGGCTTGTATAAGGGACTGTATGAATGTTTTGATTCATATTACCTTGATTTAACATGTGATTTGTTTAAGGTTGTAAATTGTTCAATGTTTGACGTTATGATTCAGTAATGCTCCGTAGCCCTAATTCGACTAGGGATATGGGCTAGTGGTGTTACAGTCGTCCCTCCTGCCTTAGCCTCGATCGACTTACCTGTGACATAAGAACACTGAGATAAGTTCAATAGAACTTAGTGAGTAAGCCCTCGTTTACTTGAGCCTCATCTGAGAACTTAGTTTATACAAATCATTATCTCTTGCTCTTCAACTTGACTCTAGTAGATACATCCCTCAAATTGTATTCATTATACCATGGGTGTCATGCTTTGCACTGAGGTAATATCTTGCCTTTCGTATCTTTTGTACTACTTTCACATTCCTCATCATATTTCTTCATGACTCCTTAGCCACTCTCGTTGTAAAGGGCTTTATAGACAAAATACCTTCGGTTAGCCACTCACACTGATGCACTCAAGCTTTTCTTTTCTTACCCTAATACTATACAAGATTCACCTTAACACTTCATATAGAACTTTTCTTTCAGAATTCGCCATAGTTATTGTTTCTTCAGAAGACTTCATATGTCGTTTTATCAGAGTTTTCCATGTATTCCTTTCTTTTAGTTTAGAGTCCACCACAGAGGCATTTCTTTCAAATGGTTGCCACAATTGAAATTCTTTACATTGCACCGCTAAGGTATTCTGAGCTATCGTAATTTGGTGTAGTAGATTAAACTATTTTTCACATTTAAATAGCTTGAATACAAGCATTTTCGTTATGTTTTAGTTAAATTTATTTAGTTTTATTTACATTCAATAAAATGTGCACATCGAGCCTTTTATTGACCTTAAGGGATGAATGAGGCCTACGGGAGAGCTAATGTACATTTTGAGTGTGCAAGAGACCATTAGAAAGAATTTTAGGCCAATACTAGATGCTATGTCGCAACATGGGAGATCCAATGTCGCAACACAGAGAGCAAAATAGAGAAGGTGAGAAACTATCTTCAATGTCACGACATAAGCTGAAGATGCCGCGATATACCCTTGAAAATGGCTACAGAGGAGGATACTAGTTGCTATGTCGCGACATAGGTCGTAGTGTTCTGCCACATCGACTCTGTGACGAGAATAAAATATAAAGTAGAGGCGTTTTGGCTATACAATCGAAGTTAAAGCTCGGAAACGTCAGCTAACCTAGGGTTAAGGATGGCGGCTGCCTGAAGACTATAAAGAGGCTCTTTTAGCTCACATTATAGGGACCATTCCATTACCTCAGACTCTTTTCTGATGTTTCATATTTGTTTCTTGTTTCTCTTAGGTTTTCATAGTTCAGTTTATTTGTTCTTTTGAGAGATCTGGTTTTAAAGCAAGATTAACTTTTGTAGATTCTTATTATTCAGTATCAATCAGGCTTTTTACACTATCTATTCCACTTTATTCCTCATGATTAATTATTCCATTCTTTCCATGTTGTTTATTAAAGCCATGAGTAACTAATCCTTTTATGGGGGATCAGCGAGTGGAGGCATGATCTCTTAACTGCTTTGTAGAGTTACTCAATGGATCAATTGTTTGGAAAAGGAAGAACGTGAAACAAACCCTAGGTCTGACAACCCTAGGAAGTCATCAAGGTGGGAATTAGCCCAAAATTGGTATTGCCTATTCATGAACACATTTACCCCAAGCCAGACTAGACTGTGAGGTTGGAAGATAAGTAGTTCTTGTTGATTTGTTATGCTGGAGGACTATTGGAAGATCCTGCTAGGGTAGCAACTAATTGGTTGACGAGAACTCAAGATGACAGTTAATTGGGATTACTGAAGTGAGCTGATCATCCATTCTCAAATTTGATTCACTCTATTTATTTGTATCTCTTGCAATTTTAATTTCTTTTTTTATGTTATTTTATTTTATTATTTTACAAACCCTAAACATATTTCTTATTTTTCTTCCATTCTATAACTGACCTAAAGGATTAATTAGATATTTAATTGTTTAGGTTAATATTGATTTAGTACTCGCCTCTATTGGGTGCGATCCTTAGAGTACTCACCTACTTGGCTGTAAAATCTATATTACAACTCGACTCGTATACTTGCGAATACCGCCTCATAACTCTCTATTTTATTGTAGTTTCACACTCTCAAAATTAGTACGTCTGGAGGTGGTCACGTTCTATTTTAGAGATAGCCATAAAGGCTTTTGTGTCCAAATATTTTCCATAAAGGCATTTTATTGAAGAGATTCGCCACATAGTCTTACCATTCTTGAGTTTTGCTACAAAGGTATTCCTTAACTTTCAATACTCACCATAAAGGCTTTCCTATCCAAAGTTTTGCCACAAAGGCATTCTTGAACACTCAGTACTCACCACAAGGGCTTTCCTTTCAAGAGTTTTGCCACAAAGGCGTTCCTTAACATTCCGTACTCGCCACAATGGCTTTCCTATCCAGAGTTTTGCCACAAAGGTTGTCCCACTCCTAGTGATTTAGGCGATAAGGATTTTCCTAGACACACACTTAGTAAGGTTTACCCCTCATTGTCCTAGGACACACAAGGAAACATGTTAGGTAATAAACTTCCTTAAATTTTTCCAGATGATGCCATAATCCACCAGTTACAGTCATACACGTTATGGCCCTTCAATGTCATGGCCATTGACTTGTCCTTCAGAGATTCATGTTTTTAGTCCCGACGGACCCCTTTAATGACTTCGAAGACAAACACATACTCATCATGTATCGACTCATTCATGATAGGCTTTCTTATGCTTGCCAGACACGCATGCACTTCCTATCAAACTCGTTCTCACTTTCGAACATAAGCACACCATAGTCATTTAGTTTTGTCACATCATGCTTTATTAATTTTACTCTCATGGTTTGACTACTATGAATAGAAGTATATAGGGGGCATATTATACATGTATGATTTAGTTTATAGACTCATCTTACACTCACGTACAACAGTTTGATCTCCAAGCTTGCACATCCATTCACGAACTCTTAAAAATCACTGCCTATGAGACATAGGAATACTATCAAAACTTCATTCATATAGCATTTTATTTCGTTTGAAACCTAATCAACCTCAATGCCAATATTTTCATTTACAAACATAGGCATACTCTCATAGAAACCCACATGTGATTCTAGAATACTTACCCCGAGTGAGGAAACCATCATATACATTAACTACGATCCTTAATTTTAGCTTAGCAAGAAATTCCTAATTAGCTTCTGGAGTTGGGCATCATTGGTTGTTATCAAAGAGAAGGGAGAAGATAACTTATTTCTTTCTAAACTAAGTTACAATAATTTTTAGAGATAACATATGCTCTTTTAGTTGAACTTGACACGTATAATTAACTTTCCAAGCTGCTCTTATTAGTGGCTTACTATAACACCCAATCCGTATCTGTCGTCGGATTAGGGTTACGGAGCATTACCGGACTTATCACATAATTAAGCATATAGTTCACATACAATTTCCAATTTCAAATGAACATCATTCAATTTGAATCACATTGTCCCTAATACGAGCTTATGAGGCCCAAAACATGCATTAGAAGTGGTTCGAGACTAAACCGATAACTTATGAAAATTTTGGGAAAGCATTAAAAATTTCAAAGTACAAGGGACCCACGCCCGTGTGGCCAGGCCTTGTGTCTCACACGGCCAAAAGACACCTGTGTCACAAGCCGTGTGGACATTTTAAATGAGATCACATGGCCGTGTCCCAGACCATATCCTACCCCGATAACTCTCTGACTTGTGTCACACGGCCAATCACACACCCGTGTGACTAGCTCGTATAACTCCTTAACTTGTTTTCATTAAATTCTACAGGGGACACATAGTCATGTCACCTGATCGTGTGTCACACACAGCTGAGACACACGCCTGTGTCTCTGCCCGTGTAGATAAAAATAGGCTATGTTCAAGCCACATTTTCTTATCCAAATTTGGTGCCAACCTACATAACTCAAAAGCTTATATTCACAACAAAAGTAGGCATTCCATACAACCAAATCAAGCCTAAAATATGCTATTTCAATACCAATAACCGTAAGATACATAAGCATCAAAATTAGCCATTCAAGTTCATACCTATTTCTTGTCCAAAAAGTCACCTAAATGGTTAACTTCATATGTGCATTATTTTGCCTAATATTTATCATGCTATCACATTCACCATTTCAACCATTTACTACCTTCAATACCCATCCACACAACCAACATCACATAGCATTTATCAACCATATATCAAAATAGCCATTTGCATAATATATACATAACAAAATATGTCAAAATAAGCTAGTTCACTTGGCTTTAAACATAACCAAGCATAATCATTTACAAGCCAATTCAAATGGCTAAATCTATAACCAAACTATAGTCCAAGATGACTATCACTCCTATACATGCCATATAACCAAAATTCACAGGTTCAAAAGTACCAAAATGATAGCTGGATAGTGTGATGCGATCTCTGATGACTTCTAAATCGAGCGAGCTTCCGAAACACTGTAAAACATATAAAAGAAATAGAGTAAGCTATAGAGCTTAGTAAGCTCATATGATAATAAACTCAACTTATAAATGTTTACAATTCAAGCAATTAAGCATATCATATTATAACTTATATTGATCCACAAACCTATCACATGTTCATTCACAAGATTAGATATGAAATTCACAAGTTTCTTTGATTCAATGCTTGTACGGTTCATGTACATACCTGTACCAACACGTATCAATCTCATACTCATCCATATCCTTGATATACCCGTTGAACCATTCGGAATACTATCGAGTACTCAGGAATCTCTCACACTAAGTGCCACATACATAGTTGAAGCTATCTCAATCTCATATGATGCTCACTCTCGAGCTATCAACGGGTCTGCTTACACAAGCTAATGGTCAAGATGTAACTATACAGTGCTGCTCACACAAGTTGTCGAGTGCTGAAACACATGCCGATAAGTTAACCACCAGTAGGACATACGGACCAGCACCCAAATCACACAACCCCTAATGACATGTCATTCGTATCCTAATCTATTCTTAAGGTTCAACCAGGATTTCACATTGCCAAATCTTCGTCGAACGTATCCATTAGGTCATATTCACAATTAAATTCAATAATAAAGCATTTAAATATAATAATAATGTTTATTAACATACGAACTTACCTTGGTTCACAAAAATGATGAAATAGGTCGATTAGTTCGATATTTTTTTCCCCTGATCTAGACCCGAACTTCGCTTTTCTTGACCAATTTGACAAGGATGAAGATGGCCAAACTTCAAGCTCAAAAATGGCTGGGTTTTCTCTTACATTCGGTGGAAATAGGAAATAAAGATGAAAACTTTGGTTTTGTTTTATTTAATTAACCTTTATTTGTTAATTTCCTAATTTAACCTTTAAAGCACCTATTAATTACACCAAATACCAAGCCACTATCATCCACTAACTTATAAATAGACTAATTACCACATAAGGACCTCCACTTCATGGTTCTGTAGTTAATTGACTCCTTTAGTTAATAGAACACAAGTTTTACACTTTACACGATTTAGTTCTTTTCATCAAATTAAACAATTAAAGGATAAAATTTCTTCACGAAATTTTCACACAATTATACTATCATACTGTAGACCTCAAAATAATAATAAAATAAATTTTTCAACCGTGAATTTGTGCTTCCAAAGCCACTGTTTTGATTTGACCAAAAATGGGTTGTTACACTAACAGTGGTAGAGAAGCACATTCTAGAATCCAAAATCTTTTCATGTCTTTGATTTGACCCATCATTCCATCCTAACTATCTTGTTCGTACATAACTTATGCCTTAATTGGCAAACTAGGTGTACCTTAACTTGGTGACATCTTCATATAACTTAGAAATCCTTAATATATTTGCCAATATTTCCTTTTCCACAATCATACACTTTTCAAAGATCATTCCTTTACTTATGTCCTATAATTGCCTATACATCTTACTATTGCACCAGAAACATCATCTTTTCATGTCTTTGATTTGACCCATCATTCCATCCTAACTATCTTGTTCATACATAACTTATGCCTTAATTGGACAAATTAGGTGTACCTTAACTTGGTGACATCTTCATATAACTCAAAAATCCTTAATATATTTGCCAATATTTCCTTTTCCACAATCATATACTTTTCAAAGATCATTCCTTTAGTTACGTTCTATCATTGCCTATGCATCTTACTATTGCACCAAAAACATCATCTTGACAGATAGGACCGTGCCCATCAGGTTTCCTTTAGGGCACTTTTCCATGCACTATGTCCAAATTTGGTAGTGTGTGTCTCTTAGGATATGTTCTTCTCAAGCCATTGGTGGTTCTAACAGAAATTGTGGTGGTGATGGTGGTAAGTCTAGTAAGTTAGGATAGTCAAATAGTGGATTTTCTTGTGGTATGTTAACTGTAGTAGGTGGGTTATTCTGCATTTGTTTTTGATGTTGTCAATGATTTCTACGAATAATTCTCTTTGGATCAGTGGTTCGCTTTATAGGTGTACTCCTACTTTGAGTCATACACTGGATCCATAAAGAAAAGTAAAAAACTTTAGTAGAGAAAAATAAAAGAAAATAAAAACATATCTATAATTTAAAATTTTCCTAACTAAACGTATCTATAATCTAAAAATTTCCTAACTATTTTATTAAACGCAAAAATTAAAACTAATCTAGTGACGTTGCCTCTTTGGAACGATGCCAACAACTTTATCTCCTCTTGGTGTACTAATTTCTATAGTGTAAATCTTGCAACTAAATATTATCATTAGGCAGTTTTCATAAGTAGACGGGTTAGGTTATAATATAGATTAATAAAACAAAGTATTGGAGTACTCCAAAGATCATACCCAAGGGAGGTAAAATTAAACTAATTTTAATTTTGACGTTAATAGATCTAATTAGTAATTTAGTTTAACTATATCATGAAAAATCCTAAGGTGATGACAAATCCTAATTACTAATTTAATTTAATCATATCATGATAAATCCTAAGGTAATGAAAAATCATATTTTATAATAATAGTTAAAATGCATAAAATAAAGACGAGAAACTAATTTGTAGACTTTATCAATTCTAAGGACAAAAGACTAACTTGCTTCAATGATCATAACTAACTCCTATTTCGGGTTCTATTCGATTAACTAGTCATTAACCGGCAGGATCTCTAGATCTTCCACTAAACTAATGAGTCGGCAAAAACTACTCATCTCTCAACCTCACAGTCTAGACCAGATTGGGGTAATATGTTCACGAATAGAAAATACCAATTTTGGGTTCATTCCCACCAAGATGATTTCCTAGGGTTGTCAGGCCTAGTGGTTTTAAGTTCTTCCTATCCCAACAAACGGATTCGCTAAAAAACCCTACATAGAAGTTAATTACTCCTACGTCCACTCGTTAATCTCCCATAAAAGGATTAGTTGGCTTTTTTAATTTTGTGACACAAATATCTATCTGCTTTAGTGGTTATGTATTTTGGGTGTGTGTGGGAGGTCCCAAGTTCAAGCTATGACTTGGGCAAATTTTGGTATATTTATGAATTAAGCCCTATCTCTAGTGAGTAGGCTTTTAATTAAATGTTGTTAAATCATATTAGAATGAGCCTGTTGGTCTAGTGGTTAAGTTGTGTGTTGGTGTGCTAGAGGTCATGTGTTCGAGTCACTACGTAAGCGACATAATTTATTTTTACCTTGGTTGACTGGAGGTGTTTGACTGAGATTGGAATTCTGCTATTAGTGGGGGAGTGGTGGATGGTTTTGAGGGAGTGTTTGAGGGGATTTGGGTAGTTCCAACTTATCTTCTTTTTGGATTTCTTTTCTGTTCTCTTCTCTCTAAAAAACTCTCAAGTTTTTGATGTTCTATCCCATCTTATTGTCGAAAATTCCTTCCCCCATCTTGTAACACCTTTTACCCGTATCCAATGCCAGAATAGGGTACGAGGCATTACCTTACTAAATCACATGCAACCATTCAACTTACACTCAAAGAAATGCATCCCAATTTAAAACTTTTTCAAATAATATCCTACGGGCCTTAGTGTGGGCCCACGAGGCCTAAAATGTGGTTTAGAAACGATCCGGGAACATTTCAGGCACTCAAGAAAATTTCTTCAAAAACTACTATAAACAAGGCACACACCCGTGTGGAAGGGCAACATGCCTGTGTGGCCTCTAGACATGTTCGTGATGATGGCCCATGTGGTTCACACAAACTAAGAATCCTAGGGACATGCCCGTGTCCATCATCTGCGTAGAATTAATTTCTAAAATTGAACCTACAGGGGTTTTCACACGACCTGGCACACGCTAATGTGCTCAGCCCGTGTCCCTTACATGGCCATAACACGCCCGTGTCGCCGCCCGTGTGTAAAAACCTGGGTATTCTATTTTTGACGTCAACAATCACACGGTCGTGGCACATGCCCGTGTGCTTGGGCATACTCTACACAAGATTGAGATACACGGCCGTGTCTCAGCCCGTGTGTCTACTACAGGGCATTTAATTCTTTCCATGCAAGGTGCAGGGGGCACACGACCTAACCACACGCCCGTGGGATTGATCGTGTATCACACACAGCCTGGACACACGCCCGTGTGTCTACCTGTGTGGACAAAAATAGGCTATCTACCAAGCCTTTTTGCCACCCTGAAACAAGATCAAATACAACCCAACACTTCATATCATGAGTCAAAATTGATTGTGCATCTAAATGTCCATAACTATGCATTTTTCCAACAACCACAGTTTGCATAATGTGCATGCACGATTAATCTAAGCAACCATCCACAATTTTGGCCAATTCCAATGGCTATTTACAAAATAAACTTTATAAAATAAATGGCCAGCACAATTGGCTAACTAGACTAACTTGTAAAAAATGACCAATTAGCCTATACATGCCATTACTCAAAACACAAAATATAACTATACCGAAAGCTTCAATTGGTAGTGTCAACAATGCCCCCCACGTCCTTGGATCCTCGAATTACTTAGGCGGCACTATAAGAGAAAATGAAAAAGGAAAGGGGTAAGCATAAAGCTTAGTAAGTTGCAAGTAAGTAAATAATAACAAGTACCACGTTAAGTCATACTCTGAATACACCATGATTTAAGCATAATGCAAAGAACAAGCACAATTTGAATTACTTGTTTTCATCCATTTCTAATTACATAACATGCTAGTGAGCTCACATTTCATACATTACATTTAGGCACCTATACCACTTGCAAAGGTCATGACAATATCTCATAACAAGCATTAACTCTGAATTTTCCCGTTGAACTATTTAGAATATGAAAGGATATTCATTAAGCCTCCAACGTAGGGTATCGAGCCGATGCCATGTGCCAGACATGGTCTTACACTAGCTCGCATATCAAGTTGATTCCATGTCCCAGACATGGTCTTACACTGACTCTCAATGTATCGAAGCCGATGTCATGTCACAAACAGGTCTTACACTAGCTCTCATCTATTGGTGTCGATGCCATGTCCCAGACAGGTCTTACACTGACACATAACAAGCTGACGCCATGTCCCAAACAGGTCTTACACTAGCTTGTATATCTTGAGGCTGATGCATATCCCAAACATGTCTTACACTCGCACACACATTACCCAATGTCACGGCATGAATATCCAATTCTATCCCAATTGTTCAACGGGGCTCTATTACGTATGTTCTCATCATTTCATCAATAAAAATTGATCATTTAACAATTTATGTTTGAATAAACATTTTCGTACATAATTCTTTTCATAATGCAATATCTTATAACAAAAGAAGGATTTCATACATACAATTAGTAATGTTGCATTATTTACCTACAACTTACGTCGATATACAAAATGTAGGCAAATGGTCAGTTTATTCAATTTGCTTGGCCTTTCCCCAGTCTAGGTTCGAATTTGGTAAATCTTGATCTATAGCAATAAAAATTTACTAATTTAATCACCAATCTATTTTAATCAAGTCAAAAATCACAATTTTGGGAAAATGACCATTTTGTCCCTAGACCTCGGCAAAATGACCATTTTACCCCTAGGCTCAAAAATTGATTCTTATCGAGTTTCCTTATTCACCAAGCCTAAACAAACTCTTTTAACTCTTATGGCAACACAAAATTCCTAATATTTCACACAAATAACATCAACTTATCAACTTCGCAACTAGTCCACTTTAGGTGTTTTTTCCTAAACACCCTTTCATAAAAGTTGTTTATTCGACAACTAGAATTCATATTCTTCCATAAAAACCCAGCAAACAAAATTTATTCATTCATGGCAACATTCTAAACTTTCAACCATATTGTAAAATCCACCCCTCAAGAGGTAGCTCATGCTACAAAAGTTCCAAAAATGCAAAAATATTCAAGAAAGGCTTCAAAAATCACTTACTTTTGAGTATTAAAAGTTGCTACAAATTTTGGAGCTTTAAAGCCCCCTTAATGGCTAAAATTTCAGTGAAGCAGAAAGCAAAATGAAGCTAATAGAAGGCTAGGCTATTTAGGTATTATTTTATCAATTAAAACACCAAATATCTTACTAACTATTTTGACCTTTTCTTTATTCAAGACCTATGGCCGCTCATCACTTCTTGGAGGGCTAAATTGCTCTTTAAAACCCCCAAACTTCAGTTCTCTATCTAATTAACTTAATTTTATTAGTAATTTGCAACTTTTACCTTTTTTACAATTTAATCCTTTTTCGCGATTAAGCCTTCAATCACATAAATTAATTCATCAAAATTTTTGTGCACACTTATAAAAATACTACAACACATAAAATAATACTAAAAAATTTTTCTCAAATCTTGGGTAAGTGATTCTGAAATCACTATTCTGACTAGGACCAATTTCGGGCTATTACACATCTCGTCCCTTTTCCTTTTTTTCCTTCATCTTTTTCGTTGGTGCAAACGTGTGATTGCATTGTACGGTAAGTTGGTAAGTTGGATTCTACTTTACTAAATAATTTACGGGCTATTTCTAAGAGGGATTCCTTTGTATGCTCAGGAATTAATTAAGGGACTAAACATCGCTCCGAGTTGACGTTTTAAGGGCTTATAATCTCTGATACCCAGTTAAAGGTAAGGGTTTTTGCTCGAATGACGAATATCCCATTTTGGGCTTAGACAGTTCGGTTGATTAAGTGATTTACTAAATGAAATATTAGTCAATTATAGGTACTGGAGTGCTCGGAAGGGTTTAGGCATCGAAAACAAATCAGATGTGTACCCGAAACGTAGAAAATTGGAATTGGCAAAAAGCAAAAAAACTTTCTGTCAACACCACACGAGCGTGTTGTCACCCGTGTGGTAGGCTGTGTGACAGAACACGAGTGTGTGATCGATGAGGCCAGGCCATGCGTGAGGGACACAGTCATGTTATGGCCAGGCGAGGCCGTGTACGACACATGGGCATGACCAATTGGGTAGTGTAGGCCACATGGGCGTGTGGGCTCATACGGGCAAGCCACATGGGTGTGCGAGCCCATTTTTTTGAAGTGTTCTGTAAGGTTGCACAGGTCACCCAAGTCAACTGTGGACCTACTATAGGGTCGATAAGCATTACTTAGACCCCTTAATTATGTGATCTGATTGTATGATGTCTGACTGAGCATGATATCTATACTTAACTGAATGTATGTTCTGATATTAGCCTAATTGCATGTCACGTATGGTATGTTGCATTGCATCGGGGTGGGTTGTTGAAGTTTAAAGGAAGTATTTGTAAGGCATTTAAAACATGTTATCTAATAGCATAGTTGTAAATTTCTAATAATGTGCTGCATTTTGGTACAGTATGGTGTGTAGGGTTGGATAGGTATTATAAACCCTATATGGTGTGCAGGGATGGGTGGGTGTTTTAAACCCCACATGTTGTGTAGGGATGGTCAGAGATCGTGTGAGGGTTGGTGGGTAAAATTCTAATTCTTTTACTGCATGTTATACCCAAGATGGGCCAAGGCCCTAATGTATATGAGACTGCTTCTGTATGGGCTAAGGCTCGAACTGATTCTGTAGCGGGCTTAGGCCCCAAACTGTATATGATATATTTCTGATATTATTCTTTGTGCATGTTTTTTGTGGGGATTACACACTGAGTTTACGAAAACTCACCCTTTTCTATTTGATCAATACCGGTAATCCCCTGACTTGACGGGTCGGTGCAGTAGAGGACTCGATGGTGGCCATGCGTAATTTCAGACTATTTTCCATTAATTTTCAGAAGTATGAATTATTTGGGTTTTTTTGTAACTTGGACTTTATGGACTGTTTACTTTTAATTGTGGGTTTTTAATTGTTTTTATGGTTTTACCACTTTGACTACAACAAAATACGGTTTTCTAAATAAGTAAAACTGAGATTTCATCAAATGGAAATAGTTTTCTTAAAATAAGTGGTTATTAAAGCTTCTGCTAGAAAGAAATGGATTTGACTTAATAAGGAATCTACATTTTTACTTCAAAACAAGATAAAAGTTAATTAACTGGAATGGTTTTAAACTCGACATCTTGCTTTCAAATTCCATTCCATGTGACATCGCCAGATTCGGCCATAACATTTAGGCCAAGTTTAGGGTGCTACATAGTTCCTCATGGATCTAATAAACATTATAAACTTGATTAAGAAGATAACAATAAATAATAGATTAAGAATAAAGTTTAAGAAGAATCCTGATATGTATTGATAATTGCGAGGACAAAATTCTACAAAGAGTTGATGGATCCATGACACAAGTTCCACGACGAAAGAAAATAAAAGCTCGAATAAAATTACAAATGAAAATAACCTAAGAATAAAATAAATTAGAAAGAAACTAAAAATAAAACTAAATGAAAGTCGAAACCTAAAACTTGAATAAAAATTGTTTATGAAGTGTTTAAGTCATCTATTTATAAGCTTAGGGTTGGTCGCCGTCCATTGACCTAATTCAGCTTACATTTTTGCTTTAAAGTTTGTTGTGTGAACCAAAACACCCCTTGCTCATTAATTCTCCTTGTCAAGGTGGTGTCGTGACACCCTCTAGCCTGTGTCTTGGCACTAAATGCAGTTTGCTCCTTTTGAATGCTCTGCTTACTATGTTGCGACATTGACACTTCGTGTTGTAACATTACGGCCAGTCTTGTGTTCCTATCTCTCCAAATGATGTCTTGGGCATTCACTAAATATTTTAGCCTTCCCTTTGGCCTATTTTGACCCCTAATGTCATATACATGGCTCAAATCACACCTTTTATCATTGACGAACTAAGGATGAAAATTAAGTAAAAACATAACTAAATTGCTTTTATAAAAGCTCTTCAAGTACAAAAATTTGTTTAATTTGCTACAATGAATTGCATTAGATCATAATTATATACGCATCTCGATACTTAATCATTCAAATAACATGAATATACAAACAAGTAAATTGAACTTGAATTAGAGAAGTACAGACTGAATCCTCGCATTACTCATCGACAACTCCCGATTTTCCTTTCCCTCTCGACAGCCCAACATCATCTTTAGCTTAGTATGATAATACAACAAATAAGCATTATTAATTTCCATTCAATTCACATTTATATATAAAGTGAAACATATTTTTTATTTTATACAATTTAGTACTTAAAATAGGGATATGCATATCTTTTGATATATCTTCAGATTAAAATCTAATTTTACATTTACTTATTATGGACATTACATTTTCTATTCCTAGCATAATTTCATGTTAGGTTTTCACTTATCCCCAATGTTACAAAGTTGACAACCAAGCTTATTAAGTTTTACAATTTAGTCCTTTTTCATAATCTAAGCTTAATTCATCAAGCTTATTAAGTTGAAATTTCTATCAATTTCAAGCCTAATTCATCAATTTCTCAATAATGGAAACATGATTAAAAACTTAACAATTGAAAAATTGATACATAGGCTAGCTAAATTAAGCTCCCATTATCATAAATCTATAAAATTTATAAGGAAAATGACTTGTTTACCTTATTTAATTAGTGGTCGAATGTATGTGAAATTTTGAAAGTTTTTTCTTTCTTTTTTGTTAATAGAGGACGGTCTGAGAGAATGATGATAATGCCTCCCTCTTTCATCCCACTTAATTGAATATATATATATATAATATAATTATTATGTTGATTAGCTTAATTAATCATTAAGACATGTTCCACTATCAATATGTTTGTAATTAGTTAAACAACCATTTTGGTCCTTTGAAGAATTATTATCTAGGTCCTCAAGTTTTTTATAAATTAAAAACTTAATAGTGAATGGACTTTTACAATTTAGTCCTTGAGATTTAATTAACTACATTTTTTGCTAAATTACTAAACCAAATTTTTATATTTTTATATTAACTCCATAATTATTTGTATTTTATATTTATAGACTCAATTTACGAAAATGGAATCCTCAAAACTGCATTTTTCGACACCACTATAAACCAGATTGTTGCGATAATTAGGTTGAGAAAATAATTTAATTAGAAAATTAATTTTTTTAAATTAATTTAATAAATAATTTTTTTATTTTAGGGATAGAAAAATATGTATTAGATTGGACCCTATACAAGAGAGTCCCAAAACCCCTCATAATACTTATAAGGGGTGGCAAGCCTAGTATTTTTAGCTAGTGTTTGTCCCCCCTCTCTCCTTGTAGAACTAGAGGACTAGTTTTTCTATCAGATAAATTGTAACGCCTTAATTTTCGGGATTTTCAGGATTTTTACGATTTTGGTGTGAACTTAAAATTTTGTTGTCTGGTTAGGATAATTTATGCTTTGAGTATGTTAGTGGGCCTCTAGAAGGCCCAAGCCTAAGTTAAAACCCAATAGAATTTTAAAATTTTAGACTTAAAGAGAAGGGGTCTTGAGTATGTGGGCTTTAAGAAAAAGTGGGTAATTTAAGACACAAATGAGCCAGTGGTAAGATGGCAATGTAACGCCGCTTAGAGGACAAGGGTGGCGTGTGGGAGCTATGCAAGAGCCAAGGTTCAAGTCTTATGGTAAGCGGTGTGGTGTTTTATTTTTAATGCATGTGTAAGGCATGTGATGGACTCCAAGTGAAACTATGTTGGGAAGAGTTTGAGATACTCATGAGATTGAATCAAAGAAGATAATGAGGAGAAAATTTAGGGATTTCAGATTGAAGCAAGAGGTGGCTGACCAAGTGACTTTAGGGTAGCAGTTTCGGCTAGAGTGATAGAAGTTTTCATTTTCTGCAATTGGGAAGTAAGTGCCGATTTCTTCTTGTAGTTAGCCTACAGGATTTGTCAAGTGGGACATTTTCTTTCTGCCGATTAGGTATAGTACTCCTTGCTTCTCTTTTTCTTCCTCCCATATGTTCTAAAAGCCAAAAATAAGGCCTACAAACCTCTTTTGTGCCGTTTTACCCAAAGAGCCCAATCAATCATCCTCTTTCTCACCTTCTGCATCTTTCTCGTTTTCTTCATCTCTACTTCTTAACTTTTTCACCTCTTCTCTATCAATTAAAGTAAAGACTCCCTTCTAAATCTTTCGTAGCCGATTTCCCCAAAAAGCTGAAACTAAATCCTTTGTGGCTGATTTCCTCTTGGTCCAAACTTATTCTTCTCTCTATTGTTAGTTTTACAAAAGCCGAACCTTAACCTCTCATCTGCCGATAACCTCTTCTATTTTGGTAACCTTTTCTTCTTCTTCTTCTATTTTCTTCTCAAACTGAAATAAACATACCTTAGAGTAGGTTCTAAAAGCCGAATCATTAGATCTGTTCTCTACTCATATCTTGGGGTTAGATTTACAACAGATTTGGGATAGAAAGGTGTTTGGAAACGTTCTTCAACAAGTAGATCTTCAGTAAGTACTTGGACCCCCTTTCCATTCAGTAACTTGTGGTTCAAGAAAAGCCAAAAACCCCTAACTACATGGGGTGACTATCGATTAAGGCTAAAGGTTTTCTTGGTTTTGTCTTTCGGGTTATTATGTGCTAGCATGGACTGGAGGCTATCAACCAAAGAGTATTAGAGGCTAGGACTATTGGAGCGACTAGATCTAGATCTAGTCACAGTTTTGGCAAAGGTAAGTATTCGAGGGCCTTAAAGGATGTTGGCCGAATATGGTGATAGTTATTACATTAGTTATCATTGGTTCATGGTCTAACATCATAATGGACGATTGTAGGTTAACCGCGTGGGAGATCTCGTCGTAGTATCTCGCAAATCAAGTGTATAACCGACACCTACTTGTAGACTAGATCAGTAAAAGTCAAAAAGTTGAAATGCTAAAATTTTGGCATTTTGTGGGCTTGTGAGCATGCGAGCACTCGTGGATCGATTAGAAATAGTAAAATCAATTATCACAAACGGTAAGGAAGATGTGTGCGCAATTTCGTGCATGTTGGTGAATTTGGGCCTCAAGGGGCTGAATTTGGGCCCAATGAGCTTACAAGCCCATATGAGTGAAGACGAGCGGTAAGTGGGTTCTAGTAATTTGAATGTTAAGACTGCTAAAATGAATGTGAAGTTTAGGCTTAATGGGCCGTAATAGTTAGTGGACACCGTAGGACCCATTAGGGGTTTTAGAGCCCGATAACTCTAAATTGGACTAAATGGGCTAAATAAGTTACCTAGATGATTTTTGGACTAATAACAACTGAAATGTGCGTAAAACCCTAAAAACTGATAAATTTACTGAAATACCCCTTAAGCGTGGAAAATTACTATTTTACCCCTAGGTGTAAAATGACCATTATACCCCTAGGGTTAAATTGATTGAAATGCATGCTAAATTAAATATGTTCACTGTATGCCATGACATTTTATACTGATGCATGGGATTGGGTTTTTGATGGAGGAAGTGCTAAGTGGCAATGCCATGTTTACTATTAGGGGCTTTGTCTCGTTTTACTGTTAGTGGCTTGGCCACGTTATCTAATTAAGCAGCCATGCTGCGACTGTAGTGTGTAGGGCTAGGTGGGTTGAGTTATTCCCCACATGGTGTGTAGGGCTGGTATGGGTGGTGTGTAGGCTGGGCTTTGCATACATTCATTAATACTGTTCTGTTACTGTAATGGGCCTAAGGGCCACACTGATTTCTGAATAAGGCTAAGGCCAGTTAATACTGAATCTGAGTAGGGCTAATGCCAGTTAATTCTATGTCTAGATAGGGCTTAGGCCCAGTAAAGCTTGAACTGATTTGGGCTCTGGTTGGGTTTAGCTTACACATTGAGTTTTCCAAACTCACCCCTTTTTCTTACATCAATGCAGGTGAGCCCCAACCTTAGTGGACTTGGAGCTGGAGGGATTCGGAGTGGCCACGTGGCACTTGGTTAATTTTTCTTAAGTTATTCTTTTTCAGTATTTTACTCAAATTATTTCCTTTTCGGTTTTTGATTTGTAATAAGGCCGCTTCTAAGTATTCCTATTTTGGATTTTCATTTCTTTATTTATAACTTGCTTAAAATGGATAGACTAAGGCTACGCGGGTTTTATTTCAAACTAATCAATGATTTCAAAATATAACACACGTATCAAATAGATAACGTAAAGACAAACAAGACCTTGAAATAAAACAAACTCTAAATGAGTAGTGGATAGGACTTTCACAAATTAAAAACTGGATTTCTTTCCAAACTTTTAAAAACGGTTTCGCAAACTCACCTTTAATGAATTAACTAAAGAATATGATATAATTCCTCGTCGATGTGACACACCAGACTTGGCCATAACGTTTGGGCCATGTTTGGGGTGTTACATAAATATTATTTGTATTCTACTAATTTAACTAGGATTCTTCTATCTCTCTCTATAAATAGATGGCACTGGTAGGGCTAAAAATACACAAGTAATATACAACTTTGAGATATTGTTATTCTACCCGAAGATAGTGAGAATTTATTTCTAAGTATAAATTCTTTTTTTTTTAGAAATAACAACTATACTGGTGTCTATTTAAAGAAAAACTTACTTTCCTATTGAAAGTAAGAAAATTGTTTATGGTTCTATGTTTGATTAATGAGTTTCAATCCCACACTCAAAGCGATTCAGGGTAGAGAATGTCTCATCAAAATGTCTGAAATATAAATTGTGTTTCGTGCCTCATCAATATAAATCGAAGTAATGTGTGCTCTGCACCTCATTGGAACACCTGAAGTATAAATTGCACTTCATGCCTCATCAATATAAACCAAGGTATAATCTCTTATACTAATCCTATGGCATGCCAACTATTCCCAACCTATAGATAAACTTAGTTATTTACCTATTTTCAGCCAGTATATCTTTCATTTTTCTTGAATGCTCAAAATTGAGCACACTGGCAGAGACATGGGCGTATGTCTCAGCCATGTGGATGACACGGCCTGGAACATGGGTGTGTGCCCAGGGTGTGTGAAGTCTGCACCTATTTTATGAAAAATTATGAAAATTAAATTGACTACACGGCCTAAGCACATGAGCGTATGACTTGGCCGTGTGACCTTCAATTATTGATAACGTCATAAACAGAGGGTTACACAGGTTAGGGACATGGTGTGTGTGACCACACTGCTTGCCTACACGAGCGTGTCCCATAACCACACGGGCGTGTGATCCTATGAGTGGAAATTTTCTAAGTTTCATAAAATTTTTTAAAGTTCACGGTTTAGTCCCAAACTACTTCCAATGTATGTTTTGGGCCTCGTAGGCTTGTTTTAGGGACGTTATGATCGAATGTGAATGGTTTTAATTTGAACGTAGATTTATATCTTGAAATTGTATATTTATTCGTGTGATAAGTCCAGTAAGGCCTTGTACCCTATTCTAGCATTGAATACGAGTAAGGGGTGTTACATACTTGGTGTAATTCCCAAGAACCTTAAGCATACCTCAAATAATGTTATCCCGTCACTACCGTTGATGGTGTCCTTTATAGTATTGCTTGTAACAGCCCATTTTTGAGTCTGATCAGAATGAGTGGTTTCGGGACCACTTAACCAAGTCAAAATATTTATTTTATTATTTTATTATGTCTTACAGCATGATAGATTTACTGTGTGAAATTTTTGTTTAGAAATTTTACTGTTTAAATAGCTAATTCGATAAAAAGGACTAAATCGCGTAAAGCGATAAATTTGAGTTCTATTGCATAAATGGCTTAAATAACCTTGGTTTTATTAGTTGGAGTCCTTACATTGAAATTTTACCTTCACTAAGATGCATGTACATTAAAAGACATTAATTGATATATTTTATATGAATATAAATAAGGTTATATAAGTAAAATACAATTATTTGATTTATTAAATATTTCAAACAGGAAATAAGCCATTATCATTTTATTCTTCCACCGAATGTTCAAAGAAAAACAAGGGTTCTAAAGCATTTTTCATTTTGGCAATTCTTAAGCTAATTTAGGTAAGTAATTTGATTCGGTTTTTGCTGATTTTTGTGTTTTTGAGATCGTTGCTTTGTGTCCTATCATGCCCGTACCTCAATTTTTGAAATTGGTTATGTTTTTGAAATGTGCCTTTGTTGAATACATGTCTATTTTTATATTTCTTGATGAATTATTAATGGTTGTTTATATATATATATATATATATATATATAAGTTTTATAAAGTGATTTCTGACAAAATTGAGTATTTGGGATTAAATTGAAAAAGATAGAATTTTTGTGGTTCAAAATGTGATTAAATGAAAGATATGGGCTTATATGGACTACAAGAGTATTTGGCTATAGTGAATTGTAGTTAAAAATGAGTAATTGGTTATATTGTGAATTTAGGACTAAATTGTTAAAGTATGAAAATACAAGGGCTATTTTGTGAAATGGCCAAAATACATTTATATGTGTTTAATTGAATGTGTTGGTGAATAAATAGTTGAATTTGTATTAATATAGATCAAGATAAACAAATACCGGAACTTGATCGAGGGAAACGGAAGGTAGACAAATAGGTTTTGGATATACGAGCTAAATCAAGGTAAGTTCGTATAATTAGAATCGAACTTGTATAATGTTTATAATTGTTATTTTAATGTTATATGAATGAATAATGAACTATGAAATCAGGTTTGCCTATTAAATACATGTTGAATTTCATATTGTATAAATGTATATATGTGAAATAATGTATTGAAATGCCTATTGGTTACATGTTCAATTTGATTACCGAGTCCCGTTTAAACAGTAGAAAGTCGTAGGATACAAGTGACATGTCACTAGGGCTACAGGTTGGTTGAGCTCCTACATTCGTTGCGGACTCACCACAGCTCATGAGCTTACATGTTCAGCCTTCAAACTTATTGTTCAACCTTCGGGCTTACCGTTCAACCTTTGGGCTTACATGTTCAATCTTCGGACTTACCATTCAGCCTTTGGGCTTACTGTTACTGGCTCAGGAGGAGCATACCGTACATGGCTCGGAAGAGCATACTTGATGAATTAACGCATTTACAGGTTTACATATATACACTGTGTGTGTATCACCCGAGTAAACCTCAATGTTTCCAAAGGTTCAACGGGCAATTTACCGATTTGTAATACATGAAATACATGTTACATGAGATAGAAGATGTACATGATTTATCGTTATATGAATTACATGGAACCAGAGTTATGTTATTACATGATAATTGAATTACAAGTATATGCTTGCATAAAATGACATGGAATACATGAATTACACACTATAAAAATATGTTTACAAGTATATGTTACATGATTTACATGTTATATAAGACATATGATACGTATAGATGAATTGTTATCTGATTACATAATGGTATGTTATATGCTTATAAGGCAAATGAATGGATTGATACATGAATTGTGGTTACATGGATAATGTATATTTGTTTCATCTTTGGAATAGATAAGTACATGGTTGATACATGAATTGTGGTTACATGGATAATGTATATTTGTTTCATCTTTGGAATAGATAAGTACATGGTTGATACATGACTAACATATGTGTCATGGTTAAATAGGCATTGGGAATATATGACTTGGTTTGAAAATGTTGTTTATGTTTAAATGTTGATTTGGTAATTTAAATTCTATATTATACGAGCTTACTAAGCTTTTAAAGCTTACTCTGCTCATTTTTCCTGTGTTTTTATAGATTCGGAAGCTAACTCGATTTTGGACAAAGTCAGAGATTGCAATCAAACTATCCAAACAAGCTTTCGGTACTTTTGGATCTTTATAAATGTTGTAATAATGGCATATATAGGCTAGTTTATAAGTTAATGTTTATGGTTATCTTTGTGTTGTTGAATGTGGTATGTTTTGGCACCTAATCAAGCTATGTGATATGGCTTGATCTTGAAATGGATGTTTTGGTATGAAGACTTATATAATATGTCTTTTATATGATATGTGAATGCATTGAAATGGTAAGTTGGTAAATGACCTTAATTTGATGATTGTGGAAATAGTATGCTTTATGGTCTTGAATGAATTACTATATGTACTTAGAGAAGTTGAAATAGTCATTTGGTATGAAGTTATTTGAGAATTAAGATTGAAATATATAGATAGATGATGACTTGAAATGAGCACTTGAAATGTATTCATGTTTATGTTATTTATGTGACATTGAATTGGTTGACATGAAATGGTCTTTTTGATGTTTAGAATTGGCTGAAATGGTTTTGCATTGAATATATGTAATTGTTATGCAATTGATGTTTTAGGTACATAACCTATTGGGGTGTGAAATGGCTTAAATCAAGCCTATTTTGTGCCACACGGTAGAGCACACAGGCATGTGACTCGACCGTGTGACCTTTACACCTTAGTTATTTTGGTCAGGATGCCACACGGGATAGGCACACGGGCGTGTCTTGTACCCGTGGGTGCAACTCAGTAGCTTCATAATTTTCACACGGCCAAGACACATGCGCGTGTCATGTGGCTATGTGCACAAGTCAGTATGTATGCCCTCTTTTGCCACGGCCTGGACACACGGGCGTGTCTGGCGGTCGTGTGACCCTATTCTGAAAATTTTCTTAAGTTTTCTCATATCTTTTATATATTATCAAATTAGTCCCTGCTGTATGATTGAAGCTTTATATGTTTGTTTTAAGCATAATATGTTTATATATGATTGATGTTGCTGAAATGGACTAAAGTTGATAAAAGTTTAAAGTTTTACTATTCTATTCTGAATTACAAGTTCGGTAACGCCTCTTACCTATTCCGGCAACATTTACGGGATAGGGGTGTTACATTGCCAATATCAGTATTCCCAATTTGGCATTCGACTTAGCATGGTTTTCACTTCTCCTCATTTAGATTTATGAATTGAGGTGCATAGTGGATTGCTTTGTCATACACAAAACAATTTCATTTTGCTTTTCGAAGTTAGGATTATTTGTCTTGCTTAATGAAAATGCTAGTTCTTCTGCTTGACAAATTCTTATTATCTATGACATGCTAGATTATGAGATGTGAATTTTTCTTATGTTAGAAATACACAACAACTTTGTTTAATTTCTAGTACTAATAATACTTGTTTACAAAAATGTAAGATATAAGCCGAATCAAAATAGATTAAGAAAACTTGTGCATTGAACTTTAGAAAATTAGAACTTTGAGTTTAATTCATACTTATCCAGGAGACTTAAAATATACTATGAATAGAGGTGGTAAAAGGTATTATGTAACTTTTATTAATGAGTTTTAAGATGTACTAAAGTATATTTATTTAGAAATAAAGATGAAGCTTTTGATATGTTTCTAAAATAGAAAGAAATTTTTTAAAAAAAAGTTAAATAGAAAGATTAATAGAGTTATATTAGATAGAAGATGTGAGTATGTTTTGCTTAGTGACTTTATTGAAGAGGCATATAATATATGAAATAACTCCACCTTATTTACTTGAATCAAATGATAGTTTATCTTTAGTTGAAGTAGATAAATGTGTGATTAAATGCTTATTTTCAATGCTACTTAAGAGTTAGTACTTGAAACGAAGTATTTTCTTACTTCTAAATTTAACATAAAATATGAGTAAAGTAAGTGTTATTATAACACCTAGTTTCCAATAAACTCGAAATTAAGGAAGAATAATAGACTAAATTGAAAGAGATCACAAATGTTAAGGTTTAGGGTTTTAGGGTTTAAAATTTAGTGGCCTATATTAGAAGAAAGGGGAAAGCTAGAAACCAAATTGGATATGGTTGAGATCCAATTCTATCTATTAAAACAAAACTAGTCAGGTCCTTAGTCGGAGACATAATGATTGAGAATGTACAATTCTTATAGGGTTGGAAAAAGTGCGAAAAGGGTTATAAATAGTTGGGAGATGGCTTCCTAGGGATGCTTTTCTTCCCATTCAGATTTAGTTTTTCCATTCTTCTCCTTCTTCAATAGCTCGAAGAAGAGGTAACCATGGAAGGTTCTGCATAGAGCAGACTTCGTAAAGATGGAGCTGGAAAAGTAAGAAAACCAATAATCAGGTAAGGTTCTTAGCCCTTTTGAATATATAAAGTTTGTGGACATCAAAACTATTTTAAAGGTTTTACATGTTTCTGGAAAAATGAGTTTAAGATAAGAATATGGAGTATAACTCATGGTTTTTGGTTGTATGTTACCACTAGGAAAATGGAGGGTCTAGCATTGGAAAGAAGGATAAGCCATGGAAACAATAACGATTAAGGTGAGTTCCTAAAGCTCCAAACCTGCTATTAGGTTTATGTGGTTTAAGCATGCCATGGTTGCATAAGGGTGAAAGATGATGATATGAGCATGTAATGCATGATTAAGGGAAAACCTCTAGAGGTTAGACAAAGATTAGGATAGGAATGGGGATAGAACCCATTAGTTACCGCCTCGGGCAAAGCTATAGAACTTGTGAAGGGAACACTTCAGTGTTCGAGCATCAAGGATATGTTGTGTAAATGAGGTAATGGGAGGAGGATTTGAGAAATATGAATTGTGGAATGGTATTTACTGTGACAGCGGTATCAACTGGTCTTTCAAGGCGACACCGTGATGACGGTATATGGTGTAAGACCATAAATGAAAAAGGCTATGGCAGTCTAGTGTAAGGTATATAAGATACGACCATAGATGAAAGAGGCTATCACATTTTTGTATGTAGTACGTAGCATAAGAACATGGATGAAGGAAGCCATGGTAGTATGGAACACGATGAAATGGTAAATGACATAAGTCTATGGATGAAAGATGTCATGGCAGTAAGGTAAATGGTATAAGAGATGTAGTGTAAGACCATAGATGAAAGACGCTATGGCAGCCAAGTATGATGAGTAAGACCATGGATGAAAAACGTAACACCACTAACCCGTATTCATCGCCGGAATAGGATTACAGAGCATTTCCATACTTATTTCATAAATAAGCATACATTTCACATACAATTTCCAATTTCAAATGAACATCATTCAATATCAATCACATCATCCCAAATACGAGCCTATGAAGCCCAAATCATGCATTAAGAGTGTATCTGGACTAAACTGATAACTTATAAAAAATTTGGGAAAAACATTGAAAATTTCTAAGTTCAGGGGACACACGCCCGTATGGCCAGCCCGCGTGTCTCACACGGCCAAAAGACACGTCCGTGTCACAAGCCGTGTGGACATTCGAAATGGGATCAGATGGCCGTGTTCCAGACCCTGTTCGACCCCATGTAACTTTCTAACTTGTGTCACATGGCCAACCACACGCTCATGTGACTAGCCCATGTAACTCACTGGCTTGCTTCTTTTAAAAACTACAGGGGACACACAGCCGTGTCACCTGACCGTGTGTCACACTGGCTTAGACATACGCCCGTGTCTCTACCCGTGTGGACGAAAATAGGCTATATTCAGAGCCACATTTCTCACCCAAACTTCCATTAACATAAATGTTTCAAGTGGCACATAACATAGCATCAATAGTCGTTCAAACCAATCTCAATCAAGCCTAATTCATGTTATTTCCACACCATCAACCATAAGACACACAAATATCACAATAAACCATTCAATTTCAAACTAAATACAAATTCTCAAATCATCAATATGGTCACTTTCAATTATGCATTACTTTACCTAAAACCATAAGCATACCAATTAAAAATTTCTACCATTTATTACTCCGAATACCAATTCACAACAAGCATCACATAGCAATTATCAACCATATAACAAAATGGCCATTTGCACAATATATACACAACCAAACATGCCAAAATAAGCCAAATCACATAGCTATACACATAACTAACCATTCATCATTTACAAGCCAAATCAATTGGCTATATTAACCATAACTTCTATACATGCCATATAACCAAAATACATAAGTTTAAAAGTACCAAAACGATAACTGGGTAATGTGATGAGATCTCCACTGACTTCTAATCCGAGCAAGCTTTTGAGTCACTATAAAACATGGGAAAGAAAATAGAGTAAGCTATATGGCTTAGTAAGCTTGTATGGCTAATAAACGCAATATATCAATTCATTTGCAATTTAAAGAAGTATAAGTAAACGTATATGAACTTCATTCAATCTAACAATTAGCACCTTTCCATAACCATATGAATCATATTTGAATTCATCATCTATCACTTACTTGACATATGAATTTATCAACTCTCAATTACTTGTCGAGCTTATCATGAGTACCTGAACTAATCCGTGTCTTCCCTTATATTCTCGTACTATCATCTTTGCCAGTTGAACCATTTGAAATAATATCAAATACTCGAGTATCGCACACTAACTGCCATATATGTGGTTAAACCACCTCTATCACATCTCGTATACATGCTCACTCTCGAGCTATCACTAGGTCTACTCACACAAGCTGCCAGTTGAGACGTAGCTACATGGTGCTGCTCACACAAGCTGTGGAGTAACTGCAACACATGCCGATAAACTCAGCCACCAATAGGACATATAGGACCAACACCCAAATTACATAATCACGGTAAACCCTAATGACATGGCATTTTGTATCCTATCTATTCCTAAGGTTCAAACAGGAACAATTCTCGATCGATGCTTCATCTATAATGTAACACCCCAAACTTGACCTAGACATTATGGCTGAAACCGGAGGTGTCATAAGGAATGGGTTTTAAAAAAAACGAAGTCAATGTGATAAACTATTTTAGTTTACAATTCTTATTTGCTCACGTTCTTGTCAAAATGTTATTTATTTAGTTAATTTGCATCAAAACGTGTTTTAAGCGAAAGCTACAAAAACCGTTTTATTTCCAGAAACAGTTATTCAAAGTTTTGGAAAACCTTTGTTTACATAAAACCGTTGCTTTTACAGAAAACATTTTACTTGAACATGCAGTTTATTAATGAATAAAAACAAAGCCCACAGTTATAAAACCATAAAGTCCATGCAATCTAGAAAATTACAAACCCTCAAATAAACTGGAATAGTATATAAAACCCATAATTAACAAGTTTAAACAGTTACAGTTATGTGGCCACCGCTGAGTCCCTCGTTGCACCGATCCACCTAAGACTGTTGATTACCTGTATAGAACAGACAGAATAGGCTGAGCTTATGTAAACTCAGTGTGTAACCCAATAGAAATAAGCATGCACACAAACAAATTATTACAAATAGACATATAAAAATTTGGGCCTAAGCCTATTTCAGATACGAAATTAGATATAGATATGCAAATCAGAAAATAGAATCCTACCTCTATCCTCTACACACCATCTCCGACCATCCCATCACATCATGTGGGTTTAAAAACACCCACACAACCCTACACACCATATTGTGCTGATACGACACAAATAGATAAAGTGTAGTCTAACTGGCAGAATATAGGCAAAGATCGACTTTCAGAACATTTTCTCCATATACATCATCCCACCCCAATAACAGATAAAAATAAGCAGATGAATCATGCTAACATGCGTATATAATTATAGATATCAGAATACAAATGTAGATAACACATACTATAGATAAATCAACATGCTCAATAGTGTTAAGTTCAGATCAAAATATCAAACTACAAGATCATATGACTCTAGGGTTTGATTAGCCTTTACCGACCTTATGGTAGGCCAATAGTCGAATGGAGTGACTCGTGTGACCCTAGGGAAAATTTTAAAATTTTGGGCCCACACACTCGTGTAGCCCACACGACTTGGCCCAAAATCCACACACTTGTGTCGTCGCACACGGCCAACCACACGGATGACCATATGCCAGTGTGGCATCGACAAAATGACTTTTTGGCATTTGTCAAAACCTTATTTTCTGCATTTCAGGTACACACCTTGTTTGTTTTCATAGCAAACAAAATCCCAAAACCACCAGAACCTATAATTGTCCAACAAATTGATCACATTAGCCATATAAAAAGTGTGACTAGACCGAACCACATCAAAACAAGCAACTCTTTTGTAACACCCTTAACCTGTATTTATTGCCAGAATAGGGTGTCGAGGCATTACCAAAGTTTATAGGTCACTTTTAGATAAAATGAGATGAACATTATTCATTTTCTGAGATCAGTCATAACATCCCTTAGTAGGGCTATCAAGGCCCAAAACTTGCATTGGAATTGATTCAAGACCAAATCAGGATCTCGGGGAATTTTTCTCAATATCCCAATGTAACACCCCAAACCTAGCCTAGACGTTATGGCCGAATCTGGCGGTGTCACATTGAAGAGTGAGGTAAAAAAATGTTGTCGTTGGAAACCTTTAATTAGTTAATCAATTTTCTATTTATTGATGACTCCAAACCAGGTCGTTCATTTCCAAAACGTGCGTCATTGAAGAGTTATTCACTTTTTAAACATGATATCGTTTGGAAAGCCCAACTTTATTTAGCCTCTTTGTGTGACCCAAAAGAAGATTTAAAAATTTCAAAAGTTCTCTTTTTAAAACGTTATTAGTTTCAAAATCTTGCTTGTAGCAGAAGCTTTTTAAAACAGTTACGTATTTGCGTTCATTTTGTAAAAACGTTGTTCCTTTTTAAAACCCAAGTACTAATACTAGTAGTTGTAACTAAGCAAAATAAAATCCCAAAATTTAAAATAAAATCTAGAGAGGCCTTATTACAAGCAAAAACCCAAATACTGAACACATAAATATTATAAAGTACTAAAAATGTTAATTTATCAAGTAGTGTGGCCACCGCTGAGTCCTCCGATGCACTAATCCGCCCAAGGATTGGGATTACCTGTATAGATAAACAGAAGGGTGAGTTTACAAAAACTCAGAGTGTAATCCCTTATCAAACAGTCAATCATACAATATGCAATAATAGTCCGGGCCTGAGCCCATTACAGTAACAGTATTAATGTGGGCCTTAGCCCATTACAGTAACTGTAACACCCCAAACCTGGCCCAGACGTTATGGCCAGATCTGGTGTGTCATGTGCATAACTGATTAAGCTTTGACCTCCTTTTAATAAAACGATATATCGATTTGCATAAAACCAGTTGGTATTTTTATTGTAATTAAGAAACATTAATGGTTTATAAAACCCTATCCACTTTTGATTAAAGTCATCTTTTAAGAGATATTAATGTTGTGCCATTGTTATTAAGTATCCATTAGTCACATGTTGTATGTTTTTAAAACGTTTGATTAGTTTTGAAAACCCGCGCGAACTAGTCTACCGTATAGAAATCGACTAACCAATAAAAACCCAAAATAAAATACCGAGCGGCCTTATTACAACTTCAAAACCTAAATTGAAAATAAAAAACCAATGAAGAAATTTTAAAAACTAAACCCAGAAAGCAGTTCATGTGGCCACTCCGAATCCTTCGCAACACCAAGTCCTATGTGGCTAAGGGTTACCTACGTGGATAGAAAAGAAATCGATGAGTTTGTGAAAACCCAGTGTGTAAGCTAACCCAACCAGTGTCAGAGATCGGTTCAAGCACGGACTGGGCCAATGCCCTATTTAGATACAGTGTTAACTGGGCCTTGGCCCTATTCAGAAAACAGTAAGGCCTTGGGCCCATTACAGTAACAGATCAGATTGTAGTATTATATGCATGTATGCAAAGTCCAAGCCTAATCTAGCCCTACACACCATGTGGAGAATAACTCAACCCGCCTAGCCCTACACACCATAGTCACAGCAGAGCTACTTAAACAGATATTGTGGCCAAGCCACCAAAATAGTAACACAAGGCAGAGCCTCTAAACAGTATACGTGGCATTACCACTTTTAGCACTTCCTCCATAAAAATATCCTAACCCATGCAATCAGAATATATATGTCATGGCATACAGAACATCAGATATAGTAGCATGCAAATCAGTCAACTTAACCCTAGGGGTAAAATGGTCTTTTAGCACCTAGACGTAAAATAGTAATTTTCACCCTTTAGGGGGTATTTCAGTAAATTTTCTAGATTTTAGGGTTTCCTGCTCATTACAGTTTATTAACAGACCTATCGTCGCCCGAGCAACTAAATTAGCCTAATTTATTAATATGAAGTCATCGGACCCCAAAACCCCTAACAGGCCCAATGGAGCCCACATGCTATTGTGGCCCACTAGTCCAAATTTTACCTATATTTTAGCAGAACTATTATCCAGATTACCCAAAAATACTTACCGCATAAGTTTACCCATATGGGCTAGTAAGCCCATTGGGCCCACTTTCGGCCCATCGAGGCCCAAAACCACCAACGTGCATGAAAACGCGTATAATAATCGTACCTTTCATAAATACTAGCTTTGCATTTTCAAACTGACCCACAAGCGCTCGCACACTCGCAAGCCCTCGAAATGCCAGCATTTCGGCATTTCAGCTTTTCGACTTTTGCCAATCTAATCTACCAGAAGGTGTCGATTACACACCTGTTTTCGTACTACGTCGAGATTCGCACCCGATTAACCTACAACAATTTCACCATACTATTAAACTATAATCCAATAAAATCACCGGAATAGGCATCACCATCACATTTGGCCACCATTACCAAACTTACCCTTTTTACCGAAAACTACAACTAGATCTAGATCTAGATCGCCTTTGTAACATTAACCACCTTTAACGAGATCTGTCACTACGAATAGCTGTACCCAAAATTGGCCACAAAAGGAGAAGTTAAAATAGTCCATTAGGCAGAGCCCCAAAACTAACTAATACTAGGGGGTTTAGGGGTTTTGGCTTTTCTTGATTCGCAAGAAAGAATAGAGTAGAAAGGAAGCTACTTATCCAACAGTGTTCTTGACAGCCTTTCCGCATGAAAGAACCACCGATCACTAGCCTAACCCAGATCTATTACAGATCTAGCCAAAATCGCAAGAAGAAAGAGATCCAAAGGGATTCGGCTTTCAATACCACACTAGAACGTATGAAGGTTTCGGTTTCTGAGTGAAAGGGTGGAAGAAGGTGAAAGTAAAAGAGAAGAGATTGTAAAGTGATGTCGGCTTTCCAAAATAAAGATGAGTAAGGTTCGGTTTAAGAAGAAAATTGCAAGGAAGAATTTAAGGTTTCGGGATTTCAGCTTTTATAGTATTCAGCCAAAAAGAATTTCAGGTTGTGTCCCTTAAAGCAATCGGCTAAAAGGCTTAAGAAAAATCAATTACATTGTCAGAGAGAAGGAGAAGAAGAAGAGAAAGAAGAAAAGAAAGAAAGTGAAGTAAGAGGAGAGTAGGTTCGGTTTTGGAAGAAAAGGGGATGAAAGGGTTCGGCTAAGAATAAGAAATCAGCAAGGGGGATGATGAGCACAAGGTTTTCGAGTTTTCTGAACAGAGAAGAGAAAAAGAAAAGGGAATGAAGGAGCCCCACAAACTAAACCTAATCAAAAACCAAAAGAATGACCAAAATTTGCCCCAAAAAAATCCCGAAAACTAACCACCAGAAATCGGCACACATAGCCACTATTGCCGAAAATGCATGCACCTTAGGTCCCTAGCTGAACTTGCCATTCCAAAGTCCCTTATTCGGCCAATCCTTGCTTCCCTTTCAAACTTCCTAGATTTTCTCCTAGATAACCTCCCCTTATCACCCTCCACCTAATTCTATGAGCACTTCAAACTTCTCCCATCACAGTTTCACTTGGAGTCCGCCACGTACCTGGCACATGCAATAAAATAAAAGAACACTTGCTTGCCAAGGGAATCGATCCTCAGCTCCTTCCCAAGCCTCCACACGCCACTCTCATGCTCTTAAGTGATGCCACCTTGCCACTTTTCCACAGGCTTCCTTGTGCCTTAATCCCCCAACATTAATTTAAAAGCCCAATTAGCCACTGGCCCTTCTCCTTTAAGTCTAAAATTTTAAAATTTTGCCAGGCTTTAGACTTAATCCTAGGCCTTTAAAGGGTCCACCAAACACATGCAAAGCATAATTTAGTACATCCAGACATGCAAAGATAAATTCAAGCAAAATTCCAAAAAACCTAAAAATTGGGGCGTTACAGTAATAGTAGCAGTGCAATAATGCAGTCAGAAATCCCACCCAATCTAGCTAGACATGCCACTCTGTCCCACCAATCACACCATGTGGGGATAAAATTGACCCACCCAGCCAGACACACCAAGATTAGCATCGGTTACGGCACTAAACAGTATTGCAGCAAAGCTGCCAGTAATATGAATGGCTTAAAGCCATCAGTAGCTCTATAGTCATCTTGGGCGACCCGTGTGACCTTATCAGTATAGTACATTTCCTTCAAATACAATAACCATCCCCATACAATGTGTCATGTCATAATATCAGACGTGAATGCAAAATGTCATGCTCAATTACAGTCATACATATTATAGGGCAAATCAGTTATTTTCACCTTACAGGGGTAAAAAAGTCATTTTTATCAACCTAAGGTCTAGGTACACTTACTGACCGATCAAAAGGTCCACAGTCGTCTTGGGCGACCCGTGTAACCTTAATAGTCAAACCAGTGTAAATAGACCCAAGGCCCATTATGTGGCTCATGTGGGCCCATGCGCCTGTGTGGCCCACTAAGCCCAGAAATGACCTTGGCTGCGTGAATGACACATTCGAGTCCAATATCCTAAATCATCCGCGTGATTTATTCGTGTGGGCCCACAAGCCTGTTGGGCCCATACGACCCATTTTCGACTCAACATGGCCCAAAATAGCCTAAGCCCATGAAATTGCTCATGGTGGCCTCAGTAGTTGAACGCTTACATTTTATGCAGTCAGATTACTACATGAGCGAGTGTACGGTCGTGTAGCGTCAAAAGTCCTATTTTTCAGCTTTTGTTGATTTACGGTTAAGATAGTGTGATTACACACATGTTTGCGAATATGCGCACACGGTTCTTTAGGCACTTTAAATCTACATACCATTGCAAATATTTGATTAGTGGCATGCCAATAGAAATACAACCAACCTTAATCAACATACTCAGTCACTTAAACCATAACCACTTACCTTGCTTGAACCACCAAATATTTACACCTAATTGTTGATTAAGAGTGATTACTCGCTCCATGGTTAACCTTTGAATTCCAAACGAAACCTCCCATTAACAACCATTCATGTAAATAATTGTACCCTAATGAAAAACATACTTACTGTAACACCCCAAACCTGGCCCAGACGTTACGGCCAAGTCTGGTGTGTCACAATGAAGTGTTTTTCGAAAACCATGTTTTTATTGAAAACCCTTCGTAATGTTTAGAAACTTTTACCGCTAAACTTTTATAAAACCTTAGCTTTATCAAAATGTGATACATTGTAATAATCAAAACATTGTAAACAACCTTGTAAAATCTTATGGGAAATTTTTGAAAACTCGTAAACATCTATAGCTGCGGAAAATATGTTATTTTAAAAACAGTTTAAGTTATCAGAAAATTAGATCCCCTTTGTTATGGCTTAAAGGGAATGTATACTACGCACCAGGTAGGATTCAAGAGAAAAGGAGGTGAGTCATTTAGACTGCTTAAGTACCAAGATCTTCCTAGATCCACTCCTAGACATGCACACATCCATTGCCACACTTTAACCTTGTGACTTGTCTATGAACAAATTAAGTTTAAATGTATTGAAGATATACATTTGTGAAAAATATTTACATTGCGAAAGCTTTGCTCTACTTATCGAGATATTTTGAAAACAAGTAGCGTTTATAAAACCGTGCCCTAAAGCTAACCCATTAAGAACAATTTATATAATATCATACTTAAGCTAAAACAAATTAAAAATTATTAAAAAGGCCCTTATTACAAACCCAAAATCAAAATAAAAGTAATTAAGATTAAACTGAAATAATTAACTTGATTTAAACCATCAGTCCAGTCCAAGTGGCCACTCTGAATCCCTCCCAGCTCCAAGTCCACCAATCTAAGTTCACCTGCGAGGATGGAAGAAGAAAGGGTGAGTTTGGAAAACTCAGTGTGTACAGAAGCCCATCCAAAGCCCAAGTCAACTCAAGCCCATTGGGCCTAAGCCCAAACCAATCTCAGTCAGATACTGGGCCGAAGCCCTATTCAGATAACAGTAAACTGGGCCTTAGCCCTTTACATATAGCAGTGCAGCCCATAAGCCCATAACAATAACAGTATAAATAACATGCATGAATGCAAAGCCCAAAATATGTGGGGAGACTACTCAACCCATCCAACCGCTACACACCACCCGTACCAGCCAACACACCATGTGGGGAAACTACTCGACCCACCCATCCGCTACACACCACAGAATTTGCAGCGAGGCTGCCAGATATTGTGACAGAGTCACCAGATACAGATATTATGGTGAAGCCACCAGAACAGATATATGTGGCGAGGCCACCAGAACAAATATATGTGGCGAGGCCACCAGAACAGATATATGTGGCGAGGCCACTAGAACGCTTCCTCCATCAATACTTCCCAAATCCCATGCAACATGTCATGTTTGTAGAATGTCATGCCCATTTTTGAATCAAACAATCACAGCCAAGTCATTCATATCACCAACATATATTCACAATCAAATCCAACAAACACACAGTCCAAGTCAGTCACTTGCCCACAAGGGCAAAATAGTCATTTAACACCCTAGGGGCAAAATGGTAATTCTACCCTACAGGGGTATTTCGGTAATTCTACCCTAAAGGGGTATTTTGATAATTTCGCAAATCAAGGGTAAAATAGTAATTTTACAGATCAGGGGTAAAACGATAATTTTACAAATCATGGGTAAAATGGTAATTTTACAAATCAGGGGTAAAATGGTAATTTTACAAATCAGGGGTAAAATAGTAATTTTACAAATCAAGGGTAAAATGGTAATTTTAAAAATTAGGGGTAAAATGGTAATTTTACAAATCAGGGGTAAAATGGTAATTTTACAAATCAGGGGTAAAATAGTAATTTTACAAATCAGGGGTAAAATGGTAATTTTACAAATCAAGGGTAAAATAGTAATTTTACAAGTCGAAGGTATTTTAGTAATTCGGTAAACTAAAGCATTCTAAATAGAGATAATAATGCAAATCGGCCTAGGGCCCATTCTCGGCCCAAATGGGCCCACACGCTCGTGTGGCCCTTTTAGCCCAAATTTAGCTACAAATATGCTATTCACCTAGTTTAGTCCAATATTTAGTATATAATTAAACAACTTGTCCAAATGGCCCCGTAAGCCCATTGGGCCCACATGGCCCCGTAGGCCCATCGCAGCCCGAAGTAGCCGTCCTACCGCTAGAGTAGTGAGAAATACACACCTGATAGGCATCTGAAGCTAATCCACCCTCTGAACGCTACTATGCCCAGAAGCCAACAATAATCGCACCCTTGACTTTCCGGGGGTGTCGATCAACTACGATCACCATCACTATGACCCAATGGCATACAGATCAACGAATGATCCAATGCCTAACCCCAACGTACACGCTTCAACGTGAAAGGGGTAAGCCAAGAAAGGCATGCCTACTCTCCTCATGGATCGTTCTATTTAAAGCCAGCTTCTCGCCTACTCCCATGCTAGCTTCCCAATGTGGGATCCTCCATCAATCTTCAAAAACTAAAGTATTAGCAAAATAATCAACCATTGCAAGCAAAGGGATTCGAACCATAGACCTCTCGATTAGTCATGTCAAGGCACCACCACTCGGACACAAGCTCCTTTGTGTCATAAGTTTAACGCATTTATCTTTAAAGCCCGCCTACTCGCTTCCAGATTTATTTAGAAGAAAAACCAAAATAAATTGCAAGAGCCAAGACTTGAACCTTGGACCCCCTTGCTTCCTTGTCCCTTAAGTGGCGCTACTTTGCCACTACACCACACTCCTTTTTGTGTCATGCTTTCACCAAAAATATTCTTAAAGCCTACCCACTAACGTCAAAGCTCCCATAAGAGAAAAACATCAATTTTTGCTAAGGCCCAGGTTTGAACCTAGGACTTCTCCAACACTCCCAAACCTCTCACCCATCACACCAACACATCATTCAGTGAATATAGGCCAGGGGCCCATTACACAACCCAAGTGGGGCCCACGTGCCCGCAAGGCCCGCCAAGCCATATTTTCCTATAGCCACATGTACGACACAGTCGGACCATTAATTCTCATAAGTCATACGACAACGACCCGTGTGGGCCCACAACCCCATTGGGCCCATACTGCCCATTCTTCTAGGCCCAATTTCAGGGCGTTACACTTACCGAAATCATGAAATGTATAACAGAAAAAAAGAGGTTTCGATCACTCCAATACCAGAAACAGAGGAAAACACAGTCAACCCTCAAGCGAGAAAATAATTTTGGCAATGAAGAGGATGAAGAAACAGATAGAGAAAAGGGCAAGGTTCGCTACAAGAAAAGAGAGTATTCGACCTACCTTCAAAAGCCTACCCTTAACCCGAGGCACAAGATGTATCAATCGTACCCTTGAGATGGAATGTTCGACTAACACAAAAGGTGAAAGGAGAAGAGAATCGAAAGAAAGAAACGAGAGGGAAAGTATTCGGTCAAGGCTAAACGATTGAAACCTCACTAAGGGTGAAGCCAGGAAATAAATCAGGACAACAACCAAACCAATGGCACAATTGACAAAAAGAAAAAGGCTTGAGGAAAAGAGAAGAGGAGAGGAGGGGAAAAGTAATGACAAGAGTAGCAAAAGAATTCGGCAAGGGAGAGAATAGGTGACCGAAAATTGAGAGAACAAAAGCCAAAATGAAATTTTAGAGGAAGAAACCCATTTCAGCACCACTACCCTCTCAATCTCTCGCTCCACTCCTCAAAACTCTCCTTCAATTTCTCAACCATCAAATTTGAACTCCCACCAAACTATTCAGTGTTTCGATCAAACCACAACACCTCTACAGCATCAGCAGCAAAATTAAATACTTCATTGTGCCAAGTAGGACTTGAACCTCAGTCCTCTAACATAGATAATACGCCAGTTACCCCCTAGACCAATAGGCCCATTCTGTTATGTTTTACCCATATTTATTCAAAATGCCTATAGTCTCAAGACAAGGGTTTAACTAATTAAAACAAAATTTTTTCACATGCCCAGGCTTGAACCTAAGACTTTTCAGACTCTCTCCAGAACACCTAACCATTGAAGCAGACAGATATTTGTGTTACTTTCTTGCACAACTAAACATTTATGTGCAGGCCTCCTAACTATTCCCATGCTCAAGACCTAATACTTCTAAGCCCAAATTTGGGGCGTTACACCCAAAATTTTTCTCACTATTAAGAGTCACATACTTGTGTGGTATGGGACACACCCGTGTGGTATAGGACAAGCCCGTGTGGTCAGGCCGTATGGAATCATACGCCCATGTCCCTAACTCGTGTAACTCTCTGACTCAGAACTCATGAAAAAATTGATGTCATACGGCCAAGTCACACGCCCGTGTGCTAGGCAGTGTGGTTAACTCGAATTTTAAAAAAAAATTACCTTTTGATTGATTAATTTGGTAAAAAGGACTAAATAGCGTAAACCGTAAAATTTGAATTCCATTAGTAAAAAGGGTTTATTAGTTATGGAATTTCAAATGAAAGGTCCTTACATGGGAAATAGCCCATTAATAACTTATATGGACAGTAATGGACTTAGATAGTGGAAATTTTTAATGTTTGATAAAAGGGTAGTATAGTAAAATTATTAATATGTTATAATTAATTAAATAAAACATGCCAAAAATTCCTTCATTCATCTTCCCACCATTGAATTTGAGAAACAAAAATCACTATTGTTAGGGCAAGGTTCGGCTAAGCTTCTTTAGAGCATCAAGGTATGATTTTAGCTCGGTTTTTATTTATTTCAACATTTTTGAGCTTGTTGTAGCTCAATCTAGCTAGCCTGCACCTTTATTTTTGAAATTGTTATAGATTTTGAATAATGCCATTATTGAATGTTTGAGTTTTTAAATGTTTAATGATAGATTTTGAAGGTTTACTGATAGATATACAAGTTTTATAAAGTGATTTTTGACAAAAATAAGCATTTAGGATTAAATTGAGAAATGTTGAAATGTTGTGGTTAAATGTGTGATTAAAATGAAAGTATGGGCTGCTATGAAGCTATATGAAATTCGGCTACTATGGGTTAGGGCTTAATTGTGAAAATTTACATTTTTTATGTGATAAGGATTAAATTGCAAAGTGTCAAAAGTCTAGCGGCAAATGTGTAATTTGCCAAAATTATGAATTGTGGACTTAATTGAATTGAATGAAAGTTTGAATGATTTAATTTGATACTGTGTAGATCAAGATAAGCAAATATCAGAACTAGATCGGTGAGAAAATGGGCAATATTTTCTATCCAAGCAAAATGAGGTAAGTTTGTGTAATTAGAATTCAACTTTTATATATTTGTAATTGTTAAGTTGTATATATTTAATTGTATAAATGAGATATTTGAATTGAAATGCCTAATTGGTTATATGTTGGATAAATACCGAGTCGCGTTTGAACCGTAGAAAGTCGTAGGATACGAGTGACATGTCACTAGGGTTACTGTTTTGGTCGAGCTTCTGCATTTGTTGCGGACTCACCATAACTTATATGAGCTTACCGATTTAGTTCTTACGAGCATATTGATTCAACTCTTAGGAACTTACTGTTTCAGCTCTTCTGAGCTTACCGTTCAGCTCGATAGAACTTACCGTTTACCAGCTCAGGAGGAGCTTACCGATCATGGCTCGAAAGACCGGGAATGATGATGAATTGACGGATTACTAATTTATACACTTAGTGTGTATCACCCGAGTATCCTTCAATATTTTATTAGGATCAACGGGCATATTACTGTTACGGATTACATGATAAGGTATGGAAATGTGATATGAGTCATATGAAATGTACATGTAAATGAGATGGATATGAGTTATATTGATTATATAGATGAAATGATATAGATGAATTGGATGTCAAATGAACATATCATGATTGATTTCATCCTTGTGAATGGATGATTATATTGTAACTATGTGACTAACTTATGAATGGATGTTTGTGACAAGCTTAATGTCATATTGGTAACTTTAATTCTATCTTATACGGGCTTATTAAGCTTTCAAGCTTACTTCATTTAATTTCTATGTTTTATGGATTTTGAAAGTGGGCTCGATTAAGATAAAGTTGGAGAATCACATCACACTATCCAGTCTACTCTTCAGTACTTTTAGAATTTAAGGATTATGTGTAAATAGGGCATGCATAGGCTAGTTAAGTGAATGTTGAATTTGGTAAATGTTTTGAGCTATGATAAGCCATGAGATGTGGCTCAAATTGGTATTAAGTTATTATGGTATAAAAGTGTATTTACATGGTATGTTTTGTACAAGTTGATATGTGATAAATGGTTGCTTTGATAATGTTGGTTTGGATGTTGTTGTATGAAATTATGGATGAATTTAAGAACTTGTTATATAGTTGCATTAAGGTATATGAAACATATTATGGTAGTATGAGTTTGGGTTGTATAATGGTATTGAATTGAGAATGACAAGGGTCGGTTATGATATGGTATAAAATATGTATTGAATTGGTTGTATTGGCTGCTTATTTGAATATGCCTTTGATAACATTCAATTGCTTGTAGGTATATGTATTTTGGGTGAGAAAAGTGGCTTAAACCAAGCCTGTTTTTGTACCAGACGGTCGTGTGTCTCGACCGTGTGTGACACATGACCTTAGTACACAGCCATGTGTCCTCTAGGGTAGAATTAAGTCAGTATACCCTACAGGATTGGTACAATTTTGACACACAGGCATGTGGTCAGCCCTGTGGCCAAGCCAAAGAGTTACACGGGCTAGACACACGGGCGTGTGACTGGTCATGTAACCAAGTCAGTATACCACTTAATTTTTACACGGCCAGGCACACTAGTGTGTCTGGTGGCTGTGTGGATAAGTTAGTATGTATGTCCTATTGTCACACGACCTGGATACATGGGCGTGTCTGGTGGCCGTATGAGGCACACAGCCTGGGCACACAGTTGTGTGACCCTTACATGAAAATTTTTCTTATTTTTCCTAACTTTTTCACATGTTATAGGTATTAAATAATTGATACTTACTGAAATACTATGAGATTTGCTGATTAAATGTTCTAAATTGTATTAAAGGTCCGGTAATGCCCCCTTACCTATTCCGGCGACGGTTATGGGATAGGAGTGTTACATTTTATTAGTATCAGAGCTATGGTTTAGTCAATTCTAGGACTACCGTAACATGTGTAAGTTTAGCTGTACATGCCATATATAAACTGTGATAGTGTGATATCTCCTTACAGATTCTGATTTATGTTTTATATAGTAAATGGATCCAAATCAAGCTATAACTGATGATGTAGAGAGTAATACGGCAACTCTTACCCAAGAGACTCTGCCTTCTGAATCTCATCTCGTTACAGGCAGTCAGGGAGTAGCTAAACAAGCTTTCTTTCAGAGGATGAGTGAATGGTTTACTGAATTTGTTCAAGCAAACTCGGCTGCTCAACAACCTCCACCCCTGTTTGCTCCCCAACCAAACACTAGATATCCACGATGTATGGATCCTTTGAGATTGAATTGACCTCCTGTTGATAACATACGGAAGTATGGGGCCAAAGAATTTAAAGCTACAGCTAGTGATGATGCTGAGAAAGCTGAATTCTGGCTCAAAAATACGATTAGGGTTTTTGATGAATTATCTTGCACACCTGAAGAAAGTTTAAAATGTGCTATTTCATTATTGAGAGATGCAGCATACCAGTAGTGGAATACCCTAACCTCTGTTGTTCCATGTGAAAGAGTTGCATGGGATTTCTTCCAAATTGAATTCTGAAAGAAATACATCAGTCAACGGTTCATCGATCAGAAATGAAGAGAGTTTCTTAAACTGAAATAGGGCCGTATGACGGTAACTGAGTACGAGAGAAAGTTTGTCAGACTCAGCAAATATGCTCGTGAATGCATTTCCATTAAAGCTATAATGTGTAAAATATTTGAGGATGGATTGAATGAAGATATCCGACTATTAGTCGAAATTCTTAAGTTGAAAGAGTTCGCTGTCCTGGTTGATAGGGCTTGTAAAGCCGAAGAGCTTGCCAAAGAGAAAAGAAAAGCTAATTTTGAAGCGAAAGTTTCTAAAAAGAGATTCGCGAGTAAATTGCATCAGTCTGGATCGAATAAATCTAAAGATTTTCACCCAAGTTCAACTGCTTCTACGGGCATATCAATCAGAGATAGAGATGCTAGATAGTTTAGCCCGAGACCTCAAACAATGCTTATTGCCAGTGTGGGTAGCGTGAGAAATGTGGGATCTGAATGGAAACCTTGCAATAAGGAGCATTATGTGATTGTCGAGTGAAAAGTGGGGCATGTTTCAGATGCAGATCATTGGATCATTATCTATGAGACTGTCCAGAGAAACCTATAGCTGAATAAGAATAATCCGTTAAAGTGAGCAACACAGTTATCAGAGGGAGGCCACCCAAAAATGTTGGAAATCCGAGTGGTAATCGCAGTACTACACAAGACTCTAACGTGAGATCGAAGACACGAGCACCTCCTCGAGCATATGCCATCCGTGCACGTAAGGAAGCATCGCCACCTGATGCTATTATGGGTACTTTTTCTCTTTATAACACTGACATTATTACGTTGATAGATCCTAGATCAACCTATTCATATATTTGTATGGAATTAGTGTTTAAAAAAAGTTTAAATGTTGAGTCTATAGAGTTTGTAGTTAAAGTATCGAATCCATTAGGCAAGTCTGTATTGGTTGATAAAATTTGTACAAAATGTCCATTGATGACTCGAGGTTACTATTTTTTGTCTGACTTGATGCTCTTACCATTCGATGAGTTTGACGGGATACTGGGTATGGATTGGCTAACTATACATGACCAGCTGTGAATTGCAGACGAAAGATTATAGAATTGAAATGTCAGAATGGTGAAATTCTTCATATTGAATCTAATGATTCGAATAAATTACCAATTGTGATATCATCCATACGAGCTCAGAAATGTGTGAAAAAGGACTGTGAAGCATATCTTGCATATGTATTAGATACTAAAGTGTCAGAATCAAAGATTGAATCTGTACTAGTTGTCTGTGAATTTCCAGATGTATTTCCAGAAAAATTTTCGAGATTACAGCCGATTAGTGAGGTTGAATTTGGTATTGAAATATTACCAGGCACAACACAGATATTGATAGCTCCGTACATAATGGCACCGACTGAATTGAAAGAGCTAAAAGCATAGTTATAGGAGTTAACAGATAGAAGCTTTGCAGGACCAAGTTATTCACGTTGAGGTGCACCGGTATTGTTTGTAAGGAAGAAAGTCGGGTCAATGAGAATGTGTATTGATTACATACAATTGAATAAAGTAACGATAAAGAATAAGTATCCTTTACCACGAATCGACGACTTATTTGATCAGTTGAAAGAAGCTACAATATTCTCATAGATCGATTTGAGATCAAGCTACTATCAGTTGTGAGTTAAAGACTTAGATATATCGAAGACTACTTTTAAAATACGGTACATTCACTATGAATTTTTAGTTATGCCATTTGGTTTGACTAATGCTCCTGTGGTGTTTATGGATTTGATGAATCGTATATTTAGACCGTATTCAGACAGATATGTTGCTGTGTATATTGAAGACATTCTGATCTATTCTCATGATGAGACAGAGCATACCGAACATTTAAGAATTGTGTTACAAACTTTGAGAGATAAGCAATTATATGCTAAATTCAACAAATCTGAGTTTTGGCTTCTAGAAGTTGGATTTCTGGGTCATATTGTTTTAGTGGAAGGCATCAGAGTTGATCCGAGCAAAATATCTACAATTATATACTGAAAACCACCGAGGAATGTATTTGAGATCAGAAGTTTTTCAGGATTAGTGGGATATTACCAGAGATTTGTGAAAGGATTTTTAATGAATGCAGCACCGTTAACTCGATTACTGATATCCGTGATATGAAGTAATAAAATTTATAATAATGATCAAACCAGAAACTAACTATTATCACGATTTTAAGGCAAGCACACCTATCGAATAGTAGTATAGCTTAGTGGCAAGACCGAGATATCGTATCCAAGGGAACCAAAAGTACTAGTAGTAACTTTCTTTCTATTATTTAACCTAGAAATAAAAGGGGTTTTTATGAAACTAAACTAATTCTAAAACTAAACTATGAATGCACAAAAAGTAAATTGGAGAAAAACTCTTAGGGAAAACTGATTGATTTGGACAATACTCAAGGGAGAATCCACCTAGAATTCACTTGTTATCAACTCTTGAACTAGACAATTTATTCACTTGACTTGATCCGTAGAAATCCCTAACTTATGTTAATATCTCTCTCAAGACTAAAAACAACTAACCCTAGGTTGATTAATTGAAATCTCTTTCTAATTAAAACCCCTAGAGTCACATTAACTTGATCTATGGATTCCCTTATTAGGTTTGACCCTAATCCGGTAGATTTTCATCGTCCTATCTCTAGGATTGCAATCAACTCTGCTTAATTGTGTTGGATCTACTCCTATGCAGGGACTTTTGCTCCTCACATAAGCACATTCGACTTAAATCAATACCCTAAAAATATCAATTTAAGAGTTGAAACACAATTAAGAACAAATCAAATATTTATCATGTAATTCAAGAGAAAATAATAACAAGATCTGTCTTAGGTTTCATCCCCGTCAAGTATTTGGGGGATTTAGTTCATGATTATAAAAGAAAACATCTCAGAAGAATAATGATAACAAAACATAAAGAACCCGAAAACCCCTGTAGGAATTTGAAAGGAGATCTTTAGTCTTGAAGGAGAATTCAGCTTCTGAGATGGATCACTTGGCTTCCCTTCGAGTAATTCCCTGCCTTTAACTCCCCGTCTTGGTAAGAAATAATGTGTCCTCTGAAGTTGCCTCCTAGGGTCTTCATATAGAGTTTAGAATGGCTTTTTTAACCCCTAAGCAACCTTTTTCGAGTGAAATTAAACTTCCTCACGACAAGGACACGCCCGTGTGCCAACCCGTATGGATCAAGGCCCAGGCCGTGTTGGGGCCTGTTCAGGTGGCACGGTCGTGTGGTAATCCTCCAGGCCGTGTTATTTTCATACGTTGGCCCATTTTCTTTGTTTTTGGTCCGTTTCTCATTCTTTTCACTTCCCTATGCTCACCTGAGTAATAAACATGAAACTAAAGGTTTAAGAGCATCAATTTACACAAATTAAGGGTTCATTTATCTAGAATTTTGGCTAAGCATGAGGTAAAAACATGTATAATTTATCGTTTATCAAATACCCCCACACTTAAGCCTTTCCTTGTCCTCAAGCAAAATCTCAACTCACAATTAAGAATCATTCTTCTTAACTTATAATCCTTATTAATAATGTTTCAAACTAATCCACAAGTAATCATATAATGAAAATTGAATTAGAAGAACATTAAAGTTTCAAACACTCTAAGTTGAGAACTTTATCACAGAAACATAGGTTTTCTTCCCTTCTCTTAAGTAATCACCTTTCAATCAAAATCAACAAGATTTGACATCCTCACTAAAGATTCACTCCATCCACTCAAAGTGTTTAGGGTTCAAGAATTAAGCACTCTTTAGTCAACCTGAAAAGTTATTACCATAGGCTTGCAAGAAAATCAAATCTCCACCACTATAGATTGATATGACACATCAATCAAAAGGTCTTTCAATGGTTGTAATGAGGCTTTGGTTATTGAGATTGAATTGAAAAATCATCTAGCTAAAAAAAATCTCTGTCACTGGAACATATTCCTAGAGCTAAGCCTTATGATGACATCATTCTGGATTTGGAAGCTTGTAGAAATATGAAAAAACTATTGAACTATTACGGATTACAACTGAATTGACTGTATATACAAATTTTTTTCTTTTTTTTCTTTTTTTAAATCAAATCAAATACAATAAATTGAATATTTACAACTTTACAAACTAGAAAAAAGAACAAAGCTAGATAATAATTCAACTCAAATCTCGAAAAAAATAGGGATCAAAATAATTGAATGGAATTCAACAAAAATGAGTTATGGGTTAATATTAGAGGTAAGTTAAAGAATGGGTTGTTTGGCTCAATGGGGTTCACTAGGGGTTAGTTTATATAGGTAGGCTTTTATAGAGTAAGTGGGTTAGACCTGGGTGCCTTTGTCATTTCGGGGTATCAAATCAATGATGTGGTCTTGACATGTATAATCAAAGCAAGTTCTAGAATAACAAATAAGTATTGACTCACTCAAAGCAACAATAAAAGTGAGCACGGAAGGATGTATGCTCAAAAGGCTCAAAAATCTCACCAGAATTATGGCTTTTGATGTCAATCCTATGAATTTCAAATCTCAAGATAACACTTAAAATTAGGGAAAATAACCTAGAAAAAATTTAAATTCTCAAAAATTTCAACTTATCATGTTTGATTCCCTAGTGTTTTAAAGTTTGAATAATCAAAGCATAAGCACCTATGTCTTAATTCTCAACACATCAATAAAAATCATAAATCAATCAGAATTAATTCCTAATAGGAGATTGAAGACAATGCAGAGAGTGAAAGTGAGAATTTGAAATTTTGAGAACAATGCAAAAAGTTAGTTGTAAAAATTTTCAGGGGTTTCAAATATAATGCAATGACTAAAAGTAAGTTTCCCCCTACACTTAAGATGTACATTGCCTTCAATGTACAAAGATACATTAGTAGCAATAGAAGCATAAGATCATAAGATAGGGAGAGAAGTGAAACTCCCTGAATATTGGATGAATTACTTAAAAGTAGTGAAAGCTGGATTAGAGAGATGACTACTTTAAGTTCATGATCCTGGGTAACTTGAAGCACAACTGCCTGCGGAATTTAAGTCTTACTCGATAAGAAGTGAAATGTAAAATAAAAGAAAAAATATAAAGTGTAGAGAATAACAATAAAAAATAAAATAAATAGGGAATTGGGCACACGGCCGTTGGGCACGGGCGTGTGGCCTAGGTCTAGCCCATATGTTTCGTGCTCCTATTGGTTAAGCCACGGTTGGTTGGCACGAGCGTGTCTTATGCCCGTGGTAATTTCTCAGTCTCGCCCACGGTTAATTGGCACGGGCGTGTTGAGTCACACGGCCTTATAGCACACTCGTGTCTTTTTGTGTTCGCTTTGCCCACGGTCGTGTTTGTAATCGCTTGCCCATGTATGAATGGACAATTTTGGCCACGGCAGTATCGCATGGTCGTGTTTCTACTCATGGGGTGTCTACGGCCTTAGGCAAGCCCGTGTGTCTGGTCATGTGGTCCTAGGAAATCTGCGTTTTAAGGAGTTAGTTAAGAATTTAAGAAAATCAAACTTGTTAGTACTCGGGTTGCCTCCCGAGAAGCTCTTGTTCATAGTCTAAGCTCGACTTTTCTCAATCTTGTTTGATCATGGTGGTTTGAAGAGTTGATACTCTTCTATCCTACTTTCAATTTCATTGTCAACATAAGCTTTGAGTTGAGTGTGATTTACCTTGAAAGTGCCGAGTGACTCATGTTCTATGTCAACTGAACCATAGGCAAAGATTTTCATTACCGTGAAGTAAGGTGTATCACTTGTATGCTCTTTTGAATTCAAGATTCGAGGATCGTCTTCCCCTAAGATTACCTTATCCCCTACCTTGATTTGATTCGTTGTTACCTGGGGGTTGTCTTGGTGATGCTCTGGGTTGGTGTGGCATATTTTGGGCTTTTTGTGATAGTTCAACATCTCATCTAGTTCCTCAATCTGAAGCATTCACTTTTCAGGTGCGTCTACCTTGGATGGACTTGTCTGTGGTTAGGTCATCTTTAGGTGAAGTGTATCCTGCACAGAAGGTTGGGTGGTGAGATCAATGTTTTTACAAGGACTCGTCACTATATTCTTATTATCAACAGTCTTAATTGGGTTTTGAGCTTGTAAAGTAACTTTGTCATCACCTACACGTAGTGTAAGCTCACTTGTTCCTACATCAATTACTGTTCTAGCCGTTGCTAAAAAGGGACGCCCTAGAATTAAGGGTACATTGCTATCCTCATCGATGTCTAAAACAACAAAATCAACTGGGAATATAAATTTATCAATTTTGACAGGCACATCTTCAATTATTCCCTTTGGAAATCTAATGGTATTATCAGCTAATTGGATGCTCATCTTAGTTTATTTAGGTTTTCCAAGACCTAGTTGTTCAAACAGTTTATAAGGCATGACATTAATACTAGCCCCTAAATCAGCTAAAGCATTTTTGACGTCTAAGCTACCAAATAAATAAAGAATTGTAAAACTCCCTGGATCCTTCAGTTTGTTAGGCAGCTTTTTCTGTAGAATAGCTGAGCATACTGCATTCAGCTCCACATGAGTTTTCTCATCTAGCTTCTGCTTGTTTGTCAAGAGCTCTCTGAAAAAATTAACACCATTTGGCATCTGCGACAAAGCTTCAATAAACGGTAAGTTGATATGTAATTTCTTTAAGAGTTTAAGAAACTTACCGAATTACTCATCTGTACGATCTTTCTTTAACGCATTTGGGTATGGAATATGAGGTTTATACTCTTTTATAGTTACTTCTTTGGAACTTACCACACCCTTACCTTTACTTACCACAGTCTTCAGGCATGGCTCTGGGTTGGTTTTGGTAAACCCTTCCTCATCTATTGTATCCATAGAATTGAGCTACTCCTTAGGGTTAGTCTTAGTGTTGCTTGGTAACCCACCTTGCGGTCTTTTAGAAATTAGCTTAGCGAGCTAGCCTATTTAAGTTTTGAGACCTCGAATAGATGCTTGTTGGTTCCTCAGTGCCATTTCGGTATTTTGGAAATGAGTTTTTGATACGGCGATAATTTTTTTGTGAGCATTTCCTCAAGGTTTGGCTTTTTCTCTTGTTGAAATGGTGGTTGTTGAAATCCCGGAGGGGGTGGTTGTCTTTGATTTCCTTGTCCTCCCCATGAAAAATTGGGGTGGTTCCACCAACCTGTATTGTAAGTGTTACTATAAGGGTTATTTTGAGGTCTAGAGTTATTACCCATATAGTTGGTTTGCTCAGTTTCCATGCCATGTCCATAGGAGGAGTAATCTGGATTGTGCATGTTTCCTTGAATTGAGTCACACTGCATTACTAGGTGTGCCTGCGTAGAACCAACAAAATTATCAATCTTTTTATTTAAAAGTTCTACCTGATTAGAAGTATGGTGATAACATCAATATTGAAAACTCATGCAGCTTTCGTCGGCTTTGTCCTCATGACTTGCCACTGATAGTTATTCAGTGACATCTCTTCTATAAACTCATAGGCTACTTCGGGCATTTTATTGTTGATTGTTCCTTCGGCGTCTGCATCGATCATTTGCCTTGTTGATGGATCCAAATTGTTGTGAAAGGTTTGAACTTGTAACCATAAAGGCAACCCATGGTGAGGGCACTTTCTTAAAAAATCTTTGTATCTGTCCTAGGTATCGTAAAGTGTCTCTAAATCCATCTGCACAAAAGAAGAGATATCGTTTTGCAATTTAGCTGTTTTAGCTGGAGGAAAATATTTAAGTAAAAACTTTTCGGTCATCTGTGCCTATGTAGTGATTGATCCACGTGGTAAAGAATTCAACCATTGCTTAGCTTTATTCCTTAGGGAAAAAGGAAATAATCGGAGGCGAATGGCATCATCAGAAACACCATTGACTTTAAAAGTATCAAAGAATTCCAAAAAAGTGGCTAAATGTGAATTGGGATCCTCATCCTGTGAACCATCAAACATAACAAATTGCTGCATCATTTGAATAGTGTTAGGCTTTAGTTCAAAATTATTTGCTGCAATAGTAGGTCTAATAATACTAGATTGAGTACCAGCCAAATTAGGTTTAGCATAATCATACATAGAACGATGAGTATCATTTTGGTTCACCAGTTCTGCGGCTATTGCGGGAGGTGGTAGATTGTCTTGATTTGCTTCCATCTCTTCCGTAGGTTTTGGCTCTTGTTCTTGTCCTTGTTCTAGATAATGAAGGCTTTGTTTGATTTCTCTACGATTTTTGCGAACTGTGGCTTTTAAATCCTCGTCAAAAGTAATGGTCCTCCTGGGTTTCTTCTAGTCATAAACTAGAGATACCTAGAAAGGGAAAAGGCAAAGAAAATTAAAAGCAATAAAAAATAAAAACAAATGTTAAAAATAAATAAAATAGTAATGGCTAAAGTAATAAAAATCGAGTGTTGCTAATATCTTAGTTCTCTGGCAACGGTGCGAAAAACTTGATATGCGTGGTATGAAGTAATAAAATTTATAATAATGATCAAACCAGAAACTAACTATTATCACGATTTTAAGGCAAGCGCACCTATCGAACAGTAGCATAGCTTAGTGGCAAGACCGAGATATCGTACCTAAGGGAACCAAAAGTACTAGTAGTAACTTTCTTTCTATTATTTAACCTAGAAATAAAAGGGGTTTTATGAAACTAAACTAATTCTAAAACTAAACTATGAATCCACAAAAAATAAATTAGGGAAAAACTCTTAGGGAAAACTGATTGATTTGGACAATACTCAAGGGAGAATCCACCTAGACTTCACTTGTTATCAACTCTTGAACTAGACGATTTATTCACTTGACTTGATCAGTAGAAATCCCTAACTTATGTTAATATCTCTCTCGAGACTAAAAACAACTAATCCTAGGTTGATTAATTGAAATCGCTTTCTAATTAAAACCCCTAGAGTCGCATTAACTTGATCCATATAGGTTTGACCCCAATCCGACAGATTTTCGTCGTCCTATCTCTAGGATTGCAATCAACTCCGATTAATTGTGTTGGATCTACTCCTATGCAGGGACTTTTGCTCCTCACATAAGCACATGTGACTTAAATCAATATCCCGAAAATATCGATTTAAGAGTTAAAACACAATTAAGAACAAATCAAAGATTTATCATATAATTCAAGAGAAAATAATAACAAGATCTATCCTAGGTTTCATCCCCGTCAAGTATTTGAGGGATTTAGTTCATGATTATAAAAGAAAACATCTCAGAAGAATAATGATAACAAAGCATAAAGAACCCGAAAACCCCTGTAGGAATTTGAAGGGAGATCTTTAGTCTTGAAGGAGAATTCGGCTTCTGAGATGGATCAATCGGCTTCCCTTCGAGTAATTCCCTGCCTTTTAACTCCCTATCTTGGCGGGAAAATAATGTGTCCTCTGAAGTTGCCTCCTAGGGTCTTTATATAGAGTTTAGAATGGCTTTCTTAGCCCCTAAGCAACCTTTTCTGAGTAAAATTAAACTTCCTCACGACAGGGTCACGCCCGTGTGCCATGCCCGTGTGCATCAAGGCCCAGGCCATGTTCGGGCTTGTTAAGGTGGCACAGCCGTGTGACATGGCTGTGTGATAATCTTCCAGGCCGTGTTGTTTTCATACTTTGGCCCATTTTCTCCATTTTTGGTCCGTTTCTTATTCTTTTCACTTCCCTATGCTCATCTGAGTAATAAACATGAAATTAAAGGTTTAAGAGCATCAATTTACACAAATTAAGGGTTAATTCATCCGAAATTTGGGCTAAGCATGGGGTAAAAACATGTATAATTTATCGTCTATCGATTACTTCAAAAGGATGTGAAATTTGAGTGGTCAGAAGAGTGTCAAAAAAGCTTTGAACAGTTGAAAACGCTGCTAACTATAGCACCGATTTTAGTTCAACCTGAATTGGGTAAAGAGTTTGTGATTTACAGCGACGCGTCATTAAACAGACTTGGTTGTGTATTGATGCAAGACGGAAAAGTTATAGCTTATACTTCTAGACAGTTAAAACCACACGAGAAGAATTATCAGACACATGACCTTGAATTAGCTGTAATTGTATTCACATTGAAGATTTGGCGACACTATCTATACGATGAGAAATGTCGAATATTTACAAATCACAAAAGCCTAAAATATTTGACGTCACAAAGAGATTTAAATCTGTGACAACGAAGATGGCTTGAGCTATAAAACGATTACGAGTTTTTAATTGATTATCATCTGGGAAAAGCTAACGTTGTAGCTGATGCGTTGAGTCGAAAGTCCTTATTTGCTTTACGGGCAATGAATACTCAGATGATGATATGTGATGACGGGTCAATTTTAGCTGAGTTAAAAGCTAAACCGGTGTTTCTTCAATAAATATGTGAAGCTCATAAAAACGACAGTGATTTACAAGCGAAATGAATGCAATGTGAGTCTAATTCTGATTCAAAATTTCATATTGGAACTGATGATTGTTTAATGTTCCGAAATAGAATTTGCGCATCGAGAAATTCTGAACTCATTCAGAAGATTTTATGTGAAGCACACAGTAGCTATTTATCCGTACATCTAGGGAGTACCAAAATGTATAACGATTTGAAATAGTTGTACTGGTGGCATGGCAAGAAACGAGATATCTCAGAATTTGTTTCTAAATGTTTGATTTGTTAGCAAGTTAAAGCTGAGCATCAAGTAGCATTAGGTTTACTGCAGCCTGTGATGATTCCTGACTGGAAATGGGATAAGATTACAATGGATTTTGTATCGGGACTGCCTCTGACTCTGAGAAAGAAAGATACTATCTGGGTTGTCGTTGATCGACTAATGAAATCTGCTCACTTTATACCAATACAAACAGGCTACTCACTTGACAAATTAGTTGAGTTGTACATTTTTGAGGTTGTCAGATTACATGGGGTGCCACTATCTATTATTTCTAATAGAGATTCGAGATTTATGTTGCGATTCTGGAAGAAACTACAAGAAGCTCTGGGAACGAAATTGAATTTCAGTATAGCTTTTCATCTTCAGACAGACAGTTAGATTGAGAGAGTCATTTAAATTCTCGAATATATGTTGAGATGTTGTATTTTAGAGTTTGAGGGAGTTGGGAAAAATATATACTGTTGATTGAATTTGCGTATAATAACATTTTTCAGGTGAGCATAAAAATGGCACCGTACGAAGCTTTATACAGTCGTAAATGTCGAACACCGTTATACTAGACTGAATTCAGTGAGAAAAAGATTCACAGAGTTCAATTGATTAGAGAAATAGAAGAAAAAGTAAAAGAGATTCTTGATAGCTTAAAAGCAACTTCAGATCGACATAAATCATACTGTAACACCCCAAACCCAGCCTAGAAGTTATGCCCGAATCTGGCGTGTCACATTGAGGTGTTTTTCGAAAACCTTGTTTCCATTGAAAACCCTTTTTGTTAAAACTTGTTACCATTTAAAACTTGTGTAAATCTTGAATTTCGTATGCATATTTTTAAAACGTAGTTTATTAAAAGGCATTCTCTTGTAAAATGTTATTACCTTTAAAACCTTAATTGTTACGGAAGCCTAATTTAAAACAGTTGCAGAAACGTGATATCTTGAAAAATAGTTATTGTTTCGAAAAATCGTGACCGACTTCTAGCAATTATAAAACAATAAATAAAATCCCAAATGTAAAAACTAGAAAGTTTAAAAGGCCATATTACAACCCAAACCAGAATAAAGTACTTAAAAGTAAATCAAGATAGAGCATAAGCAAAGTGTAGCCTTCTCCGAGTCCCTCGCAGCACTGATCCTCCTAAAGCTAGGGATTACCTACACAATTATTAAATGGGGTGAGTTTTATGAAAACTCAATGTGTAGTCCCCTACCATATAAAACGAACAGTCAATCATACAAAAGAATTAAAAGTTTGGGCCCCAGCCATGCTACAATTCCAGTATCAATTAGCCCTTAGCCCACTATAATAAACAATACCTAATGGGAACTTAGCCCATTATAGAATCAGAAACATTATAAGATTAGAATCAAAATTAGAATCAGAATCAGGTGGGCCTAAGCCTAAAACAGAATCAGTAACAGTATAATACAGATATGCAGAACAGACTAGGCCGATACCCTATACAAAACAGATCAATCTGGGCCTTAGCCCTATATAGAACAGTGTGGGCCAAGCCCATAGCAGAATCAGAATAATATGCGAATGCAATCCCAACCCAATCCAACTATCACACCACCCGTACCAGCCCAACACACCATGTGGGGAATAACTCCACCTACACAGCCCTACACACCAATGACGCAGCCATGCTGCTAATTTAAATGCGGCCTTAAGCCTTTAGTAGCAGTATCATAATTGGCACAAAGCCATCAGTAACTGTAATAGGATTGGCACATAGCCATCAATTTCGGTAATATAACCGGCACACAGCCATGGGTAAACGTGATAGACACATAGTCATCAGTAAATAATATAGGCACATAGCCTTAAGTAAACATAATCGGCATAAAGCCATGATCCCGATAGCACAGAGCCATATGTTGGTGGGCACTAAGCCATATTCAGAATAACTGGCATTAAGTCCTCAGTCAGTCCACAGTCATCTCGTGCGACCCGTGCAATCCTATCAAAACAGAACTTCCTCCATATCAATGTCCCAACCCAATATGTCATGTATGCTATGCTCATTCATCACACATGTATGCAGAATGGCCATGTTCAGTATCAGTCATTTAAACACATATTAAAACATATCAATCACACAACCACGGTTACGTCAGTCAAATCACTGTCATACAAACACAGTCAAATCCGTCAAACACACAATCCAAGTCAGTCACTTGCCCACAAGGGCAAAACACTCATTTAAGACCCTAGGGGAAAATGGTAATTTTACCCCACAGGGGTATCTTGGTAATTCTACCCTATAGGGGTATTTCGAGTAATTCTACCCTACAGGGGTATTTCGGTAATTCTACGCTACAAGGGTATTTCGGTAATTCTACCCTGTAGGGTATTTCGATAATTCTACCCTAAAGTGGTATTTTGGTAATTCTAAGGGATTTGGAGTTGCGAGGGATTCGGAGCGGCCACGTGAACTACTTTCTGGTTTATAGTTATCTAAGTTTACTTTATTAATGCTTTATTTTAATTTGGGCTTTAAATTGTAATAAGGCCGCTTGGAGTATTTTGTTTGGGATTTTTCATTTATTATTTGTTTGCTTTATGGTAGACTAGTTCGCACGAGCTTTTCAAAACTAAGAAAACGTTTTCAAAACATACAACACGTAAAAAAATGGATTACTTAACAACAATAACACAATAACAAGATTTGCTAAAGAGAGATTTTACCTAGCAGTAGCAACGGTTTCTAAAACGGAGAATAACTCTAATTTACAAGCTAACGAACACGGTTTTACTATAAAACGACCTAATGTTTTACCAAAAGATCAAGGTTTAGTAAAGTATCCACGTGACACACCAGATTTGGCCATAACGTCTGGGCCAAATTTGGGGTGTTACATTTAGTGGGAATTTTGGTAATTTTATAAATCAGGGGTATTTCGATAATTTTGAAATTTAGGTATTTTCGTAATTTGTAAACTGGGGTATTTCTATAATTTTGTAAACTGAGGGTAAAACGGTAATTCTAACAAATCAGGGGTAAAATGATAACTTTACTAATCAGGGGTAAAACGGTAAATTTACAAATCAGGGGTAAAACAGTAACTTTACAAATCAGGGGTAAAACGATAACTTTACAAATCAAGGGTAAAACAGTAACTTTACAAATTAGGGGTAAAACGGTAATTTTGTAAATTAGGGATAAAATAGTACTTTTACAAATCAGGGGTATTTCTGTAAATTTACAAATCGAGGGTAATTCAGTAATTTTGCAAATCGGGGGTACTTCTATAATTTTACAAATCAAGGGTATTACAGTAATTCTACCCTATAAAGGTATTTCAGTAATTTTATCAATCCCTCAAAAAGTCTACAGTCGCCTCGAATGACTCAAGTATTCTAAACAGAGATAACGTTGTGAATGGGCCTAAGGCCCGTTCTCGGCCCAGGTGGCTCGTGTGGCCCTTTAGCCTAAAACTAGCCACAGATATGAGATTCACCTAGTCTAGTCCAATATTTACTACACAATCATATAATTTGCCCGATTGGGCCCACGGGCCAATTGGGCCCATATGGCCCATTTTGGCATTCCGGCATTTGCCGTTCTACAGCTAGAGTAGGGTGAAGCACACACCTGATACGTATCTGAAGTTAATCAATGCTCTGAATATTGCTATGCCCAGAAGCCAACAATAATCGCACCCTTGACTCCCTAAGGGGGTGTGTCGATCAACTACGGCCACCACCACCATGACCCAACGGCATACAGATCAACGAATGACCCAACGCCTAACCCAAATGAACACGCCACAACGTGAAAGGGATAAGCCAAGAAAGGTATGTCCACTTTCCTCATGGTTTGCTCTATTTAAAGCCAGCTCCTCACCTATTCTCATGTTACCTTCCCGATATGGGATTCTCCATCAATCCCCCAAAACTAAAGCATTAGCAAAATAATCAACCTTTGCGTGTAAAGGGATTCGAACCATAGTCCTCTCAATAACCATGTCACGCCACCACCACTAGGACACAATCTCCTTTGTGTCATAAGTCCAACACATTTAACTTTAAAGCCCGCCTACTCACTTTCAGATTTATTTAAAAGAAAAACCAAAATAAATATCAAGAGCCAAGACTTAAACCTTGGACCCCCTTGCTTCCTTTATGGTGTCACTTCCTTGTCACCTAAGTAGCGTCACTTTGCCACTACACCACACTCCTTTTGTGCCTTATTTTATCTTGATTTATTTAAGAGTCATACCACTTGAGATCAGTGTTCCACTAAGGCTAAAAATCAAAATTTTTCCTATGGTCTAACTTCAACCTGGGACTTCATAGTACCCTCTAAACACTCCAAAATCACACATTTGAATTGTTTAAGCCGCCTTTTAACAGATCCAAAACTCAAGGCCCAATACTTCTAGGCCTAAAATTTAGGGTGTTACACATACGCAGATTTGAAACGTAAAGAAATTCATTTTCAAGTTGGGGATCAATTATTTTTGAAAGTGTCACCATGGATGAAAATTATCCGTTTCGATTGCAAAGGAAAGTTATGTTCGCGATACATCGGGTCGTATGAAACTGTTGAAAGAGCAGGGCCTGTAGCCTATCGATTATCGTTAGCATTTAAAATTGAAGAGATACATAATGTGTTTCATGTTTCTATGCTACATCGATACTGATCTGATCTATCACATGTGATCTTTGCAGTTGATGTTGAATTACAGTCTGATTTGTTGTATAACGAAGAACCGATCAGAATTTTGGCTCGAGAAGTCAAAGAATTGAGAAATAAACATATAGCTCTTTTGAAAGTTCTTTGGCATAAACACAGGATAGAGGAAGCTACGTGGGAACCCGAGGAACCTATACAAAAATAGTACCCTAACCTATTTACCGGTAAGATTTTCAGGGACGAAAATCCCTAAAGGGGGAGAGTTGTAACAGCTCGCTTATGAGTCAGATCGAAATAGTGGTTTCGAGACCACAGAACCGAGTTAGAATATTTATTTTATTATTTATATGAGTTTTATAGCATGATAGAATGATAGTATAAAAATTTCGTACAGAGATTTTACCTTTTGATCGATTAATTCGGTAAAAAGGACTAAATCACGTTAAGCGTAAAATTTGAATTCCATTAGTAAAAAGGGTTTATTAGCTATGGAATTTCAAATGAGAGGTCCTCAAATGGTAAATAGCTCATTAATAACTTATATGGATGGTAATGGACTTAGATAGTGGAAATTTTTAATGTTTGATAAAAGGGCATTATAGTAAAATTACTAATATGTTATAATTAATTAAACAAAACATGCCAAAAATTCCTTCATTCATCTTCCCACCATCGAATTTGAGAAACAAAAATCACCATTGTTAGGGCAAGGTTCGGCTAAGCTTCTTTAGATCATCAAGGTACGGTTTTAGCTCGATTTTTAGTGACTTTTACGTTTTTGAGCTCGTTGCAGCTCAATCTAGCTAGCCCGCACCTTCGTTTTTGAAAATGTTATAGATTTTGAATAATGCTATTGTTGAATGTTTGAGTTTTTAAATGTTTAATGATAGATTTTGACGGTTTACTGATAGATATATAAGTTTTATAAAGTGATTTTTGATAAAAATAAGCATTTAGGATTAAATTGAGAAATGTTGAAATGTTGTGGTTAAATATGTGATTAAAATGAAAATATGGGCTGCTATGAAGCTATATGAAATTAGGCTACTATGGGTTAGAGCTTAATTGTGCAAATTTGCATTTTTTTATGTGATAAGGATTAAATTGTAAAGTAGTTAAAAGTTTTGGGGCAAATGTGTAATTTGCCAAAATTATGAATTGTGGAATTAATTTAATTGAATGAAAGTTTGAATGACTTAATTTGATATTATATAGATCAAGATAAGCAAATATCAAAACTAGATCGGGGAAAACGAAAAGTTGACAACTAGGTGATATTTTCTATCTGAGCAAAACGAGGTAAGTTCGTATAATTAGAACCAAAATTTTATATATTTGTAATTTTTGAGTTGTATATATATAATTTTATAAATGAGATATTTCAATTGAAATGCCTAATTGGTTATATGTTGGATAAATACTGAGTCCTGTTTGAACCGTAGATAGTCGTAGGATACGACTTACATGTCAGAAGGGTTACTGTTTTGGTCGAGCTCCTGCATTTGTTGCGAACTCATCATAGCTCATATGAGCTTACCAATTCAGCTCTTCGGAGCTTACCGTTTAGCTCTTTAGAGCTTACCATTCAGCTCGATAGAGCTTACTATTTAGCATCTCAGGAGGAGCTTACCGATCATGGCTTGAAAGAGTGGGAATGATGATGAATTGACGGATTACCGATTTATACACTTAGTGTGTATCACCTGAGTATCCTTCAATATTTCATTAGGTTCAATGGGCATATGACTATTACGGATTACGTGATAAGGTATGGAAATGTGATATGAGTCATATGAAATGTACATGTAAATGAGATGGATATGAGTTATATTGATTATATGGATAAATGATACAAGATTTATTTGAATTATATAAGTAAAATATGAAATGATTCTTATGAATTGTATAGATAAAATGATAGATGAATTGTATGTCAAATGAACATATCATGATTGGTTTCATCCTTGTGAATGGATGATTATATTGTAGCTTTGTGACTAACTTATGAATGGATGTTTGTGAATAGGCATTTGGCAAATGAATTGGATTTCAATTGTTTTATTGCTTAATGTTATATTGGTAACTTTAATTCTATATTATATAGGCTTACTAAGCTTTTAAGCTTACTTTGTTTAATTTCTATGTTTTATAGATTTCTAAAGCTTGCTCGATTCGGATAAAGTCGGAGAATCACATCCCACTATCCAGTCGACTCTTTGGTACTTTTAGAATTTAAGGATCATGTGTAAATATGGCATGTATAGGCTAGTTAAGTGAATTTTGAATTTGGTATATGTTTTGAGCTATGGTAAGCCATGAGATGTGGCTTAAATTGGTATTAAGTTATTATGGTATAAAAGTTTACTTACATGGTATGTTTTGTACAAGTTGATATGTGATAAATGGTTGCTTTGATAATGTTGGTTTGAATGTTGTTGTATGAAATTATGGATGAATTTATGAACTTGTTATATAGATGCATTAAGGTATATAAAACATGTTATGATAGTATAAGTTTGGATTGTATAATGGTATTTAATTGAGAAAGAAAAGGGTTGGTTATGAAATGGTATAAAATGTGTATTGAATTGGTTATATTGGCTGCTTATTTGAATATGCCTTTGATACCATTTGAATGCTTGTAGGTACATGTATTTTGGTTGAGAAAAAGTGGCTTAAACCAAGCCTATTTTCGTACCACAGGGTGTGAGCACACGGGCTTGTGTCTCAGCTGTGTGTGACATATGGCCTTGGTACACAGACGTGGGCCCCCTGGGGTACCCTTTCAAATTAAGTCAGTATACCATACAAGATTGGCAAGGTTTAGACACATGGGCACGTCTACTGGTCGTGTATGGCACACAAACTAACACACTGGCTAGACACACGGGCATGTGACTGGCCATATAACCAAGTCAGTATACCCCTTAATTTTTACACGGTCAGGCACACGGGCGTGTCTGGTGGCTGTATGGATAAGTCAATATGTATACCATGTTTTCACATAGCCTGGATACATGGGCATGTCTGGTGGCCGTGTGAGGCACACAGCCCAGGCACATGGCCGTGTGACCTTTACTCGAAAATTTTTCTAAGGTTTCCCAACTTTTTCACATGTTACCGATTCAGTCCCGAATGCACGTGGTAAGCTTTGTTTGTTCGAATTAAGCATGTTATAGGTATTGAATAATTGATACTTACTGAAATGCTAGGAGATTTGATGATTAAATGTTCTGAATTGTATTAAAGAGCCGGTAATGCCCCTTTACCTATTCCGGCGATGGTTACGGGATAGGGGTGTTACAAAACCATTACTAGCCATTCTAATGGCTAGATTACAAGCATCATTTACATTTAGATGCCAATATGGCCAATACATCCTATACATGCCATTACAACTATAATTGATTTACCATATTGTATCGACATGGGCCAATGGATAGTGTGAGTGATCTCTGCCAAGCTTCCAATCCAGCGAGCTTCCAATTTACTATAAAATAGGAAAATAAAACTATGTAAGCATAAAATGCTTAATAAGTTTGTATAAAATGGTACTTAACTTACCATTCATTCTATTTTGAGGTAACTATGTAAGGCATATTCAATCAATTTGACCTCAAGCCCTACACACATCCTCTTTACCCTTGTTATTCATATGTTCCATATTAACGTCAAAATATATATGGGCTCAACAAAAATCAAGTTTACATGACACATGCTTTTCACATAATGTTTTCATTTAACATGTATAAATCATCTTTTTATATTACAAGCATAATTTCATAATAGTTCGTCTTGAGTTCAGATTATTTCATGTTAGAGCCTTACTCAAATCGTTCTAAATATCAAGGTCACACGAGTAGTAGTTCACTCAAGGTGTACAAATATCATCATCTCATGTTTTCATATATCAATTATCATGTATTATCATCTCAGGTATTCTAGGCAAATACGTGTAATAACTCATTTCTTATTCATATCTTCTCATGTCTAGATTGTTACCTGTTGAATTTATTCTGAATATCGATGGAAACGTAGGTAGTACACTTGAGGCGTACAAATCTATTCTCATAGATGAATAAGTTCATGAAACAAATTTCTATGTTCATATATCATAATTTCATACTTCCATATTTCATAAAACATCATTTCCATGTACTTCAAGCAGATACATGTAAAAACCCATTTCATTTCGTGTCAGAGTTTTACCTGTTGAATTATTGAAAATATCGATGCATATCTAGGTAGTAACCCAAAGTGTACAATTCAGGAATCCGTCAATTCATGTTTGGGGGTACCCATTAGGTCACATACTCAGAAATCACACTCTTAAGCCAGGTATCATACAATAAGATTACCAGTCCAGGCTAAATCCCTTTTATAACACATGCTCTAAAGATCTTAATCTAGATTACCTGTTCGGGCTAAATTCAATATGTATCATATGCTCAGAGGGTTTATATTAGGATTACCCATCTGGGCTAAATCCTATCTATTATGAGGTCAATAGGATTACTCGTCCGAGCTAAATTCCTTCAGCAACAAATGCAAGACCTCATTCATTTCGGAAATCACATATCCATCGATTTTCCATTTTATTTAATTGGGATTTAAACATTTTTCTCAAGCATTATTGAGCATTTGACTATTTCATACATCCACAACATTCGTATAATTCAAATGAACACATTCCACATTCATTTCAAGCATACAAGTAATATGCACATCGTTTATCCTTTATCATCTATCGGGCCTTATCATTTAATATAATCATTTTTATTTATCGGGCTTGGTCAGATATATAATCATTTCACATATTTATGACATTTATACAATTTACATAAACACAATCAATGCAAGCATGTAAATAAACATAATTTAGTTACACAAACTTACCTCGACAATGTTCGTGTACATAAAATCTACTAATTCGACATTTTCCTCTTTCCTCGTTCTAGCTCTGAATTTGGTCTATCCGGATCTATGCGAGTAAATTTTACATCAATATCTCATATTTCATACTCATTTGGACTCATTTTACATTCTGGGCAAAATTACCATTTTGCCCCTATCTTTTCCATAAATTCCTATTTTGTCCCTAAGCTCAGAAAATGAAATTTGTGCAATTTACTCCCTATTCCAAGCCTAATCAAAATCCTATCACAAAATTTACAGCACATGTATTCATAAAAATTTAGAAATTTCCATCAAATTTTACAACTTTACATTTTAGTCCCTAAATCATGTTTTCATCAAAAATCACTTTGTAAAAGTTGTTTATCTATCAACAACCTTTCATTTTGTACCAAAAATTTCTAATTTTCAGCATATAAACCCATGACCCATTTTCCATGCTTTGATAACTTCTCAAATTGATCCCCCAAATAGATAGATTAAGTTATCTCAATTTCAAAAATATCAATATTACTAAAAACGGACCAAGGAAACTTACCCAATTTGGCCATGAAATGTTCTTCTCTCTCCTAGGGTTTCCATGTATTTTTAGGGAAGAAGATGAGAAAATATGATGATATTTCTTTTTATCATCTTTTAATTAATTAAATTATTTCACTTTCCAATTCAATCCTTACCCTTTTTCTAAAATTCCATGGATGAGTCACCTAAAATCTACACACTTTTCTTTAATGGTCTAATCACCATATAAGGACCTCTAGTTTTGAATTCCATAGCTATTTAATCCTTATAGCTACTAGAATTCTATTTTTGCATTTTACGCGATTTGGTCCTTCTCGTAATTAAACACAAAATCGGTAAAATTTTCTTATCAAAAATTTCACATGAAATTTCTATCATATTACGGACCATGTAATAAAATAAAAATAAATTTTATTTTTGGCTTGAATTTTGTGGTCCCGAAACTGTGACATCCCTATTTTGACCCTAGTCGGGAAGTGGTTCGGGACCACAAAACCGAGTCACAAAAATAATTGAATATAATATTTTATATCTAAAATATGTGATCATGCATGTGTGAATTTTGAATGCTTTGATTTTTGCCAATCTGAATGTGTTTCTAAATAAAAGGACTTATGTGGGAAGAATTGAATATATGTGTGGCTAATTTCAAGTGATTAATTATAGAATGATGTTAAAAAAATTGGACTTGCATGTCAAAATTGCCACTTTTACCTTAGTGGCCGACCATGCTATTGTTTAATTAAATATGTTTTTTGTATTTTATATGTTAGGTAATGCATTAGTGGAATTATTAATGATTAAAGGTAAATAAACTAATAAAAGTGGGGTGGAAATAACAATGTGGCTTCTTTGTTCTTCATTTGGTGCCGAAAGTGAATAAGAAATTTGGATAGAAGATGAGCAAGCATTCGGCCATGAGTGTGTCAAATTGAAGGTATAAATTCCATGTTAATTTCCTTAAATTTGAGTTTTTAAGTTAGTTTTCAAGCCTTTGGCAAAAACCCATGTATTGATTTTTAATTTAATGGTGAATCCTTCATTCGGCCATGGTTGCAAGGATAAGGATTTTGTTTGAGTTTTGATGATAGTATCGAGTTATGGAGGGTTTTAAAGAATGTTTTGAGGTCATATTTATATGATTAAATGTTAAGATGCTCAAACAATGCTTAGTGTGACTTAATTAGCTTAAGAGAACTTTCGGCTAAGTCTTTTGGAAGCAAATGAATTGGTTAAATGTTTAATTCATGTTCTTAATAATATAGTTGTGCTGGAAGCTAAATATATGTGCTATAAGGGTTGTAAATTGAAAATGTTAGATTTTAAAATGATGTTTAGCATCATTGCCGAATGTTAGCTTGTTGTTAATTTAGTAATATATTTTGTATATGTTTAAGGTTATCGTTAAATTAGTTGTTTAGTAATGGTTGAATGAATTAACAAGTCAAACATTGAGTAGTTAACCCATAGTCTAAATTCATGAGTTTACAAATATAGTAGCATACGGCAATTTGTTATATATATAGTAGCTCATGTTTGAATGTTAATTGAGTCTTGAATTAATGAAGGAATTAAGTGATGAGATTATAAATTTTTAAGTTGTGACAAATCATGCATTCGGCTATGAGGTCTTGAGTAAATTGAATTATGTGTTTTGATGCTTTATATCAACGGAATATGAATGCTTCATTAGGGCATGGTTAAAGGATTAATGATAGATAATATTTAAGCTCACTAAATGTTGGAAATTAAATATTAAAGTATTAGTATGTGTTTGTGCATTAGCCGAATGTATGCTTAATTAAATTGGTAATGTTCGATTATCATGATCGAGTAATGCAAATTGAGAATTTATATGGAATGGCTGATTTTAAATCTATTAAGTTCTATGTTGTGAGTGAATTATTTGCATAATTTTAACAGTATGAATTAAAGGTTTGAATGACATGTATGTGTATCTAAGGTGTTTATGGGTATATATATATATAAACACCTAACAAAAATATGATTGATGGCCGAATGTTGGGTATATGGTTAAGTGAATGTGAATTAGATATAGATTAAATAAGTATGAAATCGAGTCATGGCATGTTTTATTAAATATGATACATATTGAAAATGATATGAGATTGTCAAATGTGATTGTTAAGTGAATAATATTAGTAAAGTACTTAAGCAAATCTATTGTTTTACTTAAGCTTAAGAGCAAAGAGGATCAAAGTCGGATAGGGGAAAAGAGAAAGTAAACGAATAGCCGTGGATATCTAGTCGTCGACCACTTCCGAGGTAAGTTTTAAGTGATTAAACATTGAGTAAATTCAATCATAATAGGACATGATGAGTTGATTTAATAAGATATGATGTGGCCATGATATGTTCTAAACACAAATGGTAAGTTCTTAAGTGTTTGAACTTGGAAAATTAAGAACAGAATTGTAATAATCTGCTTAGGACAGCAGCAGTAATGTGATTTTAGAAAATCACCATAAATTTTTGGAGTTGAATTAGAGGCTGAATAAAAGTGTAATCAAAGCTTAATGAGTCTATTTTCTTATAAAAGAAACCGTGTAAGAAAAGAAATTTCCTATAAAGAGATATTTAAAGTTGTGTGAGACGGTGTCAGAATGACTCTGAAATCCCCTGTTCCATTTTTGGAAAATCATTATAAATTGTAAAAAAAATTTTATAAGATAAAATTTATATGCTTAGGCTCCTTAATGAGTCTAGTTTCAAATGAAATAAACAAGAACATATTTTGAGTTTTTTACAATGAGAAAGTTGATTCGTAGTGAAGAGTGGTCAGTATAGTCAAACAGTGAAACAGGGGAAACTTTATGAAAAATCTGGTATTGATTGGCCAAACCAAAAATTCTGAAAATTTTATAGATAAAATATATATGAGTCTATTTTCAGGGAAAATTTACGGCATTTCATTTGGAGTTTTGTAGCTCCATTTACGAATAATTTAATGAATGTTACTCAGGAAAAACAACTTGTGCTGAATTTGTGATTATGTTGTAAACCTTGATAAAACTATTTGAGTTGCTTATAAGCTATCGATTAAATATTGGTAATCAAAGTACCAAATCCGTATTAAAGTGAAGCTATAAGCCATAAATGACTAGTATACCTAGTCAATTTTGTTATGATGAAATTGATGTACAAGATATGCATATGTGGTGAGGCCAAATTGGCTAACATCAAATGTGTGTAAGTCATCTAAATGGCCTTTATGAAAATGTGTGCTATCTTTATTTGTATAGTGAGGCCGAATGGTTATTTAGAAGTGTAATATGTCTAAGTGGTTATTTAAATGAAAGCAAAGTATGTGATGTATTATCAAGTGATGATAAAAACATTATCTTATATATGTGTTTGCGTATGTGATGTGACCGAATGGGTAAATATGAAATGTACATATGTTTATGTGTACATAATGTGGCCGAATGATCAATTTTGAAAAGTGTGTATTATTAAATATGTGATAAGGCCGAATGGCCAATGTGATGAATGTGAGCATGCATATATGTGATAAGGCCAAATGGCCAATGTGATGAATGTGAGCATGCATATATGTGATAAGGCCGAATGGCCAATGTGATGAATGTGAGCATGCATATATGTGATAAGGCCGAATGGCCAACATGATGAATGTGAACATGCATATATGTGATAAGGTCGAATGGCCAATGTGATGAATGTGAAAGTGTATACATGTGATAAGGGCGAATGGCCAATGTGATGAATGTGAAAGTGTATAACTGTGATAAGTCCCGAAGGGCATTTGTGCCAGTACTATATCCGGGTTAAGATCCCATAGGCTTTATGCGAGAATATTATCCTGATTTAATGTCCGTAGACTTCGTGCTCGTACTATATCCGGGTTTTAAAGACCCGAAGGCTAAATGCTAGGATTCAAGTAAGACTTTGATATTGAGTATCCGCAGTAAGTTACCATCAAATAAGTATTATGTATTTAAGATGTTTAGGTACGTATTACTTACTCATCGGTGGATTGATTTCGAAGTCAATTATTAGTATCAAAGAGGTATGTAAATGTGATTAATATTATAACTCCAAATATGAGAATGATCAAATTATGGTATGCTTGTATAATGAAGTATGTGATGAAATATTCTTATGTATTAGTGCATATTCTGCCGAAAGGCCTTATGATTTGAGTATGGGTTGGGTTCAGCTAGATGTGCTAGTACAAGGTAAGGATTATATTCTGTAAACTTACATATATGTGATAAGGAATATGTTTGGTTCTTTATGTGCCTACGGTAATTTAGTACTTGTCATGTTGAAATACTTGAAAATATGGATGTGATTATGAACAAGTGGAAAGGATTATTGAAAGTTGTAAATTGGTGAAGAATGTGCTTACCATGTGAATCCAACTTCAGTTGATGAAGAATGTGCTTTGGAAATATTCGACCATCTAGGTCATTATTATTCAAAAGTATATATGTGATAGCCAAGTGACGCGTTTATTGATATTATGGTTCGAGATGAAGCTCTAGATTAACTTCATCGAACAGTTGAAAATGAATGACCAATGATATTGAATGAAAACACTTTGTGACTTAAAACTCAAGGCTAAAGAAAGGTGAATTAAATTATGTGAAATTTTGGCTAGGTATATTGGGTCAAATGAGATTTTACCTAGATTAAGTATATGTGAAAAAAAAAAGGTCATTGATTCAACAAAATTATTGTTTTGCTTAAAACTTACTAAGCTTATGAAAGCTTACTCTGTTCCTTCATGTTTTTGGTCTATAGGTGGTGGATTCTGACTACCAGCTCGGGGATCGTCAGCACTTCGTCACACTATCTACCATTACGGCAACCATGTGATTGAACTTAGCTTATGGCATGTATAGGATAGACAATATAGTAGAATGATATTTTGACTATTGTATATAAGCCATACGAAAATGGAACCTTTTGAATGTTTACTTATAGAAGTTTAAATTTTATCCCTGGCTGTGTTTAGTACTTATCTAAATGAATGTTCTTTATTTCAAGAAAAAGTTTAAATTTTTACTGTTCTGATATGAGTTACAAGTCTGGTAATGCCCCTTACCTATTCCGGCGACGGTTACGGGATAGGGGTGTTACAGAAACCACTATTCTGATTTCACCAAAATTGGGTTGTTATATCGTTAATTTACTAAAACCCCTTACCTTCAACGAAGATGATGATTTCACACTACCAGAGTATCGATTAGTAGCCCCCAGCCCCTTGATCTTCTCCTAAACATAGAATGAACTCTATTAACCCCATGATTCATTAGACAAAACCAAAAAAACACATCTACCAAACTTACCGGTATTCGCACAAAAAGCACCGAAATAATGAAACGTGGAATTTGCTAGAAGATTGAAGATAAAAACAAAATCGACGACGGGAAAGAAAAGGAGAAAAAAGCAAAAAGCAGAAAAGAGAGAAAAAATTACATCAGAACTTTGGGAATTTTGGAGGAGAGATGAAAATTTCAAAAAAAAAAGAATAAAAACATATTAAATCAGATAATATCAAGATCCCCTAAATTCCTCCCCACTAACCCCTCAAACTCAACCACTATAGATATTTAACTCCACTGAAACACTAACAGATGACTAAGTAAAAATAATACCCATGCCCGCGCCAAGATTCAAACACAAGACCTCTCACTCACATACTCCCTTACCACTTGAACCAGCAGGCTCATTCTGATATGAATTTACAGGCAATTAATTATAAGCCCGCAGAACAAAGACAAGGCTTATATCTAAAAATAACCAAATTTTGCTAAAGGTAGGACTTGAACTTGGGACCTCTCACACACACCGAGAATACTTAACCACTGAAGCAGATACACAGTTGTGTTAGATTTTGCAGATACGGAAATAAAAAGTTAGGGTGTTACAACTCTACCCACTAAAAGAAATTTTGACCCTGAAATTTACCTGATTAGAACAGATGAGGATACTGCTAACGCATAAAGTCCTCAGGTTCCCACGTGACTTCCTCAGTGCTATGATTCTGCCATAGAACCTTTACTAACGGTATCGACTTCCTCCTTAAAACCTTAACATCTCGCTCTAGAATTTGAACCGGCTCCTCTTCAAAAATCAAATCTGGTCTAACATCAATCTCCTCTATCGAAACAATGTGTGATGGGTCAGAGCGATATCGCCTCAACATTGAGACGTGCAACACATCGTGGATACGGTCCAACTCTGGAGGTAGCTCCAACTGATAAGCAACCTGTCCCGCACGCTTTAGAATCCGATATGGTCCAATAAACCTTAGAACTTTCTTCCATGGAGAGACCTTAAGAAAAACAAAGTCCACCATAGAGTACTCAATATCACGCCTCTTCAGATCTGCATAGGATTTTTGTCTATCAGAAGCCGCTTTTAGACGATCCCGAATCAATCAACCTTATCCTCAATCTTAGAAACCAACTCAGGATGCAAAACCCAACATTCACCCAACTCAGTCCAATACAGCAGAGTATGACACTTATGATGTAACACCCCTAACCCGTATCCGTCGCCGGACTGGGGTTAGAAGCATTACCGGACAATTTAGAACTTTTCAGACATTTCACAATCTTCAATATCATATCATAATCATACATCCCTTATGAAGGTCTCCGAGACCTTAAACATGCATTAGAAGAAGGTCGAGACTAAATTGAACACTTAGAAAATTTTTCAAAACTATAGAGGTCACACGCCCGTGTGGTCAGGTCGTGTGCCTTACATGGCCACCAGACACGTCCATGTGTCTAGGCTGTGGCAAAATAGGGGATACATACTGACTTGCACACACAGCCACATGACACGCCCGTGTGTCTAAGTCGTGTCAATCCTGTAGGGTATATTGACTTAATTCAAAAGGGTACCCTAGGGGACACACAATCATGTACTATGATCGTGTGTCACACACGGCCGAGACACACGCCCGTGTCTTTGCCCGTGTGGACAAAAATAGGCCATTCGAAAAGCCAACTTTGCCACCCATTTTGGGTCAACCCTACAAGCCAAAACCAATACATTTTATACCATCAATTCTCAGCCAAACCACAACCAAAATACATATATTATGAAACATAAGTTGTTCATACCACATTCCATCTCATATAAAAAACTTACCAAATTCACATCACTTTCACACCAAAATGACCATTTCTCATTATGCCATATTTGCAAAATAAACATACCATATTTGCTTCACAAAACACATACCAAAATCAAACAATACACATCCATTAGTTAGCCATATCACATGGCACAACTCATATACATATCAAAATCATAATTCAAAGACTTCTAGCCTATACATGCCATAACTTAACATTTACACTTTCAAAATGTACCAAAACAAGGTTTGATAGTGTGGTGACGATCCTTGATGATCCCCAAGCTCCCGATAGCAATGATATCTATAAAATAGTTGAAAAATACTCAAAGTAAGCTATAAAGAGCTTAGTAAGCTATATACAAGTAAATTCAAAAGATAATTCACATATAAATCATCTTAATAGCATAAATATCACAACCATTCACTTAACCTTTCATGAGCTTTCACTTACTCATATGTATACACAAATATCATATGTTCTCAATTCAATCTCACATATAACACATTCCATTTTCATGAACTTATACTCATCATATACTTATCATTTCATATAAACATGACTTTCATATTCAGTTTTTAGTATGATACAAACGTACCTGAACCGAATACACATTCATTCATACATTATTTCTCGGAGTTGCTTAATAAGCTATTCGGACACAATTAGATATATAGTAAGCTCAGGAAGCTCGTACAATGCCAACATCCCAGACATGGTCTTACATGTATTCAAATATCAATGCCACTGTGCCAGACAGGGTTTTACACAAAATCAGATACGATGCCGATGTCCCAGACATGGTCTTGCATGTAAACTCTAATCGAAGCCTGTGTCCTAGACACAGTCTTACATTATATCTCAAATCGATGCCAACATCCCTGACGTGGTCTTACATGAAATCACATCTCAAAGTTCCTTGGTTCGTATAGAGCTTTTCACATATAATCATGTTATGGAAATATCACAGATTATATTCATTTGATTCTCATGATGTTTCAATAGCAATTACACAACACATAGGTATAATTTAATAAACAGTACATTTATTTGTACATTGACTTACCTCGTACAGATTCAAACGATAACGATTGGCTATTCAACAACTTTCGACTTTCCCCGATCTAAATCTTTTTTTTTTTGTTTCTTGATCTAAACACATTAAAATTCAGCTCATTCAATCTCAATTTCATCCAAATCAATCCACATACTCATATTTAGGGAAATTTACATATTGGCCCCCACATTTGCACATTTGGACAATTTAGTCCCTAATTCACAACAATCATAAAATCATCAATTTCACAAAAATCTCATAATACATGTGCCTAGTCGAATTTCCATAGTGTTCATATAAGCCCATAAATTGCATTTATTTCACATTTTAGTCCTCTAATTTCTCATTTTCTAAATTTAGTCCAAATAACTCAAATTCATAAAAAATCCAAAGACAAAACATGTTTATCTACCACATATCTTTTATTTTCTATCTTCAAACTCACATTATCAACAATGGCACATTTCAAAATCATGCTCAAATTCAGAAATTGAAGTGTGGTCTTGAGAAAACACAAAGCAACAATCACAAAAACGTAAAAATCATCAAAATCAGATTAAATATCATACATTAATTTAACTTGACTATAGCCGAATGAAACAAACACTAAAACCCTTTTCTTTCTTTCTATATTCTATGGAGAAACAAATTAATGAACAAAATTTGTGTTTTGTTTTATTTAATTCATAATATTAACTCATTTACCAAATTGTCCCTCATATAAAACCATGTAAAATCACATGTAATAAAGTCATTTATGACCACTCAAATATTCAATGGTATATTTACCATATAAGGCCATTATAAACAAAAGCCATTTCAATTAAACACATAAAACATATAGCATGCTAATTTTATCACTTATGCAATTTAATCCTTTTTATCAAAATTAAGCACACAAATGAACAAATTAATTTATAAAGTTCTCTCACATGCTAAATCTCATGCTACAAACACAAAAAATAATATTAAAATATTTTTCAGACTTGGATATGTGGTCCCAAAACCACTATTTCGACTAGGGTCTAAACTAGGCTGTTACATACGACCACATAAAGCCTCGTAAGGTGCCATATAGATGCTAGACTGGAAATTGTTATTATAGGCGAACTCAGCTAGCAACAGATAATCCTCCCAACTACCTCGAAAATCAATCACACAACTCCAAAGCATATCTTCTAGTATTTGAATCACCCTATCAGATTGACCATCGATCTGAGGATGGAATGCAGTACTGAAGTCCAATCTTAAACCCAAATCCTCGTGTAATTTCTTCCTGAATCGAGAAGTGAAACGAGAATCTCTATCAGAAATAATCAACACAGGAACCTCAGGCAGTCTTACTATCTCAGAGATATACAGCTTTGCTAACTTTTGCAAAGAGTAGTTTGTCCGAACCAAAATAAAGTGAAAAGACTTGGTCAATCGATCCACGATGACCCAAATAGAATCCTTCTTAGTGGGTGTCAGAGGCATCCCACTAACAAAATCCATCGTCACTCATTCCCACTTCCATAAGGGAATCCTAATGGGTTGTAACAACCTCGAAGGCAACTGGTGCTTAGCCTTAACCTGTTGGCACGTCAAACATCGAGCAACAAAATTTGTAACTTCACGCTTCAGTCCAGGCCACCAACACAACTCATGGAGATCACAATACATTTTACTACCACCACGACGCATAGCATAAGGGCTACTATGCGCCTCCCTTAGAATCGACTGTCTTAAACCCAAATCATTTGGCACACAAATCTTGCCTCGAAAACACAACACACCATCATTATTCAACCTAAAATCTGAAGTACTACCAATCTGATCAATCTAAGTTGACTTAACTTGCAACTCGGCTAATAGACTCCCATCATCAAATAAACTATGTTGATCGAACATCGCTCTCAGATCAGAGATCACCCTATGACTCAAAGCATCGGCCACCACATTAGCCTTACCAGGATGATACTCGATTGTGCAGCCATAATCTTTGAGTATCTCAATCCAACGATGCTGCCTAAAATTTAACTACTTTTGAGTAAGGAGATACTTGAGGCTTTTATGATCAGTGTAGATGATACACCTCTCACTATATAGATAATGCCTCCAGATTTTCAATGCAAAGACTATTGCAGCCAGTTCGAGATCATGCATCGAATAGTTTCCCTCGTGTGTCTTAAGCTGACGGAACGCATAAGCCACAACTTTTCCATTTTGCATCAAAACACATCCGAAGCCGACGTGCGATGCATCACTGTAAATCACAAACTCTTTGCCGGGTTTAGGCTGTATTAAAATAGGAGCCTGAGTCAAAACAAATTTGAGCTTTATAAAGCTCGATTGTTGTTCATTAGACCTGACAAAAGGAACTCCCTTGCACAAAAAGCTTAGATAAAGGTGTTGCAATAAAAGAGAATCCCTGGACAAACCACAGATAATATACCACCAAACCTAGGAATCTGCGGATTTTAGACACATTCTTAGGCTGTTCCAATCCAGTACAACCTCAATCTTTCTAGGATCAACTCAGATCCCCTCAATAGAAACTACATGCCCTAGAAAAGTTACTTCATGCAACTAGAATTCACACTTGCTGAATTAGCTTAGAGTTGTTTTTCAGGTGAAGTCTGTAGTACCACCCTAAGATGTTCATCATGTTCATTCTCAGTCTTAGAATAAACCAGAATATCGTCGATGAAGACCACAATGAACTGATCTAGATATGACTAGAACACTCAGTTCATCAAATCTATAAACGCAGCTGGAGCATTCGTCAGACCAAAAGGCATAACTAGGAACTCATAATGTCCATAACGAGTCCTAAATGCAGTCTTAAGAACATAAGCTTCCTTTACCCTTAACTGATGATACCCAGATTAAAGATCAATTTTAGAAAACACTGAAGCTCTTCGGAACTAATCAAATAAATCATTGATTCTCAAAAGTGGATACTTATTCTTTACAGTCAACTTATTCAACTGTCGATAATCAATACACATCCTCATGGTCCCATCCTTCTTTTTAACAAACAGAACTGGTGCCCCCCATGGAGACACACTAAGACGGATGAAACCACGATCCAGTAACTCTTGAACTTGAGCCTTCAGTTCTGCAAGTTCTTTCGATGCCATTCGATAGGGAGTGATGGACACCAGAGCTATACCCAGAAAAAGCTCAATCCCAAACTCAACTTCTCGATTCAGAGGTAACCCCGGTAACTCCTCAGGAAATACATCTGGAAAGTCCCGCACAGTTCTAATATCATCAGTAGATGAGTTCCCAGATTCAAAAACACTAATATAGGCCAGAAATGTCTCACACCCTTTTTGAACCAGTTTTTTAGCCAAGAGCAGGGAGATCACATTTGACAGATGATCTCGATGTTCGCTGATCACAACCACCTCATTATCATCCTCAGTTCTCAAAACGATCCTCTTAGATGCATAATCCAAACTGACCCGGTGCTTAACCAACCAATCCATACCCAATATCAAATTGAACTCCCCAAACGGAACCTCCATTAGATCTGCCAGAAATACCACCCTTTGCACCTCTAACGGAACATCCCTATAAAGTTTGCTAACACAGACAGACTGCCCCAACGAACTTAGTACAATGATCTCACTAGAAGTGCTCTCAGCCGATATCCCCAAGTTTTTAGAAACGAAACTAGCTACATATGACTGAGTAGATCTTATGTCTATCAAAGCAGTGTAAGGTACATCACATATAGAAAACGTACCAGTGATGACATTAGGAGCATCTCTATCCTCTCAGCGTCGTGCAACATAAACCTTTTTACAAAACGTCGATAATAGCCAGCTAATCCCAAAAAAACTTCTGACCTCAGATATATTTATTGGTGGTTTCCAGTCACTAATTGTTGATATCTTACTCGGACCACCTCTGATGGCTTTTGCTGAAACAATGTGTCCCAAGAATCTAACTTCTCGGAGCTAAAACTCACATTTACTAAATTTAGCAAATTGTTGCTTATCTCTTAAGGTTTGCAATATGATTCTCAAATGCTCAACATGTTCAGACTCATTTCAGAAATAGATCAGAATGTCATCAATGAACACAACAACAAATCTGTCTAAATACGATCTGAAGATTCTATTCATCAAATCCACAAAGACTATAGTAGCATTAGTTAACCCAAATGGCATAACGAGAAATTTATAATGTCTGTACTTGGTCCTGAACACAGTTTTCGACACATCAGAATCTTTAATTCCCAACTAATAATAACCAGATCGTAAATCAATCTTAGAAAACACTGTTGCTCCTTTCAACTGATCAAATAAATCATCGATTCGTGGCAGAGGATACTTATTTTTGATCGTAACTTTATTAAGCTATCGATAATTGATACACATTCTCACCGTTCCATCTTTCTTCTTTACAAACAGAACTGGTGCACCCTAGGGTGAAAAAGTAGGTCATGCAAAACATCTATCTGTTAACTGTTGCAACTGAGCTTTCAACTCTTTCAACTCTGTAGGAGCCATTCTATACAGAGCTATAGATATCAGTGATGTTCCCGGTACTACTCAATAGCAAATTTAACCTCTTTAATTAGTGGCAATCTAGGTAACCCTTCTAGAAATATGTCTAGATATTCATAAACTACTGGTACTAATTCAATCTTTGATTCAGAGACTTTTGTATCTAGTATATAAGTAAGAAACGCATCATAACCCTTTCTCACATATTTCTGAGCTAACATAGACGATATCATTATGGGCAACCCGCTCAAATCATCAGATTCAATTTGAAGAATTTCACTATTCTGACATTTCAGCTCAATAATCTTTCGTCTATAATTCACAACCGTATCATGCAAAGTTAACCAGTCCATACCCTATATCACATCAAACTCATTAAACGGTAACAACATCAAATCACCTGGAATGCAATAACCCCAAGTCATCAAAGGAAAACTCTTGTAAACTTTATCAACTAGGACATACTGGCCTAAAGGGGTTCGATACTTTAATCACAATTTCAGTTGACTCCACAGGTAAGCTCTTACTAGACACTAAATTCATACGGACATATGACTAAGTCAATCCAGGATCAATATAGGCAATTACATTAATGTCATAGAGAGAAAATGTACCAGTGATAACATCTGGTGATAACGAATCTTCGTGAGCATAAATAGCGTAAGCTCTGGCTAGTGCTCTAGTCTCAGATCTCATAGTAGAGTTCTTTTTTGCTCATTTTCTACTAGTCACATTTCTTGTATTTCTAGGGGATCTCCATCTGGCAGTTGTATTACTCTGTCGAGTAGTCTGAAGTTTTTCATTTTCAGGTAATTCAGGACAATCACGAATGAAATGCTCTTGCAAACCACATCTCAAACATGCTCTATCATTCATTCTAAATTATCCAAAATATCGTCTACCACAGTGTTTACACATTAGTTTGTTAGCTTTAACACTATCAACACTCGACACTGAAGTAGCTTGAGTCTTTGGACTCGAGTGTTGCTTCCCACGTTCTCTATTAGAATACCCCACTGAGGCTATCAAACAGTTATAATAATCTCTTGATTTCTTTGATGATGAATGATAAGATTTACTCATTGGAAACATAAAAATTTATATACTTTTTCATGCTCTTTTTTACTTAAAATCATGCTATTCCAATTAAATTCTTGTCGAAAAATAATTAAATATTATAAAATAATTAAATTGTGTTAAAAATATGAACATGATGAATTTTAATTAATTTTATAGTTAATTTTGATTAATTTTGGTTATTTTTGACAGAATTGCACAAAGGGAGAAAAATGGCTCGGCGGACACTGCGAGAAGAACAAAACCGAGAAGCAATTTGGAGTATCGAGGCGAACTAATTTCCAACCCAAAACGGTCCAAAAATGTGTATTAATTCATAATTAAATTAATTTTAATTTATTTCCTATTTAATTTAGGTTAAATAAATTAATTTTAATTAATTATGGAGGGCCTAGTGAACCGCACTAGTTGAACTGAATGGAGTGAGCCGAACCACCCACTAATTGGGCTGACCAGAACTATCCATAGGCTGAACCAAATCAGAAATTTAGCTGATTAAATATGCTTGCAAAAAGGCCCTTAAGAAATCTCCAATTTGCATTCAAACCCCACCTTTATTTAAGGCTTTGTAGATTTGCCCCATGCCTAAAAAAGCTAAGTTGAAAGCTTCAACCTTGCCATGTGTGTGGCCGGCTATAAGGGGGCTCTTTGGCTGATGGGATTTGCTATTTTTAGCAGCCACAATCAGCTATAAAAGCCACCCCTTGCTGATCATTTCACTCATCCCTTATTCACTCTCATTCTCTCATTCATTCCTCTCCTCTCCACTCTCTTTTCTCTCCATTTTCCATCCCATTTTCCTATAGTCTTGTTCCGATTTCTCCTCTTAGAAAAAAGGTATTTTCCCAGCCCTTTTGGGCAGCAAGCAAGTGTTTGTAGAAGCCTTGACCGGCAAGGACAGCAGAGACGAAGAACGAAGCAATCAGCCAAGCCACGAAGAAACACCGAATTTGCCTTCTTGTTCCTTATCTTTTTAATTTCTGTTGTTTTAATGATGAACATATCTATGAATATTATTGTTGTTGAAATGGTTATTTTAATCAAATTAGCTTGAATTTAATTCGTGTTGGGTTGATTATATTTTTCCTACTTGAATTATTGAAATAGTGTTTATGTTGTTATAGGCCTCAGTAAAATGCTTGATTAAGTAAAATCATGCGTAGGTTATCTGGCATTAAAATTGTTTAGATAAATAAAGAATTAATTGTTTAAACGGATTGAAATTGCAATTAATTGTTTAAATTAGAACTCAATCGGATGGACCATAGCCGATATTCGCGGTATTAGTCCATCTGTATGCATGCACAAGATCATCCTGGAAGATAGTGAAAAAGGGATGATTGATGGACAACGAAGGCTGAACCCCATCATGAAGGACGTGGTGAAAAAGGAGATTATCAAGTGGTTAGATGCGGGTATCATTTACCCCATCTTAGACAATTCATGGGTAAGTCCAGTCCAGTGTGTGCCAAAGAAAGGAGGTATCACAGTCGTAGAGAACGAGATCAACGAGTTGATACTGACTAGAATAGTTACAGGATGGAGAATCTACATCGATTACTGGAAGCTGAACAAGGCAACTAGGAAGGATCACTTTTCGTTGCCGTTCTTAGACCAGATGCTGGATAGACTTACAGGACGAGATTACTACTATTTTCTCGATGGATACTCGGGGTACGACCAGATTACGGTAGCACCGAAAGATCAACACAAAACCATATTCACCTGCCCGTACGGTACATTTGCATTTAGACGCATGCCATTTGGTTTATGTAATGCACCTGCTACATTTCAAAGATGTATGATGTCCATTTTCACTGATATGGTTGAGAAGTTTTTGGAAGTTTTCATGGACGACTTTTCAGTATTCGGAGATACGTACGATGATTGCTTAACCAATCTGGCTAAGGTACTAAGGCGATGCGAAGAAACAAACCTAGTACTCAACTGGGAAAAGTGTCATTTCATGGTACGAGAAGGAATTATTCTAGGGCACCCAGTAACGAGACATGGGATCAGAGTAGACAGAGCGAAGGTAGACGTTATTGAGAAACTCCTGCCTCCAACATCTGTAAAGGGTGTTAGGAGCTTTTTGGGCCACACCGGCTTTTATCAAAGGTTTATTAAGGACTTCTCCAAAATTGTTAAACCTTTGTGCAAATTGTTGGAAAAGGACACAACATTCAAATTCGATGATGAATGCTTAAGAGCTTTCAAGGATTTGAAGAATCGATTAGTCACGGCACCCATAATCATCACACCAGACTGGGACTTGCCATTTGAGTTGATGTGTGACGCAAGTGACTTCGCTATAAGAGCTGTCATGGGCCAGCGAAGAAACAAAGTTTTTCATCCCATCTACTATGCAAGCCGAACTCTTACAGGAGCTCAATTAAACTATACGGTAACAGAAAAAAAGTTACTTGCTATCGTGTTTGCTTTTGACATGTTTCGATCTTACCTTGTAGGTACCAAAGTGACTGTTTATACGGACCACTCGGTAATCAAATACTTACTTGCCAAGAAAGATGCTAAGCCAAGGTTAATCCGATGGGTAATTCTACTCCAAGAGTTCGATCTAGAAATTCAAGATCGAAAGGGGGTAGAAAACCAAGTAGCAAATCACTTGTCCAGATTGGAGCCGCAAGAAGGAAATACTCCACTTATACTGATTCATGAGACCTTCCCAGATGAACATATACTGAAGGTAAATCATGTCCATAATACCTCTTGGTTTGCTAATATTGCTAACTTTTTAGCTTGTGGTTTGATGCCGATCGATAAGACGTATCAACAACAGAAAAAGTTTCTTCACGATGTGAAGTACTATTTCTGGGAAGAGCCATATCTATTTAAAAAGTGTGTAGATCAGATGATTAGGAGATGTGTGGCAGAAGAAGAAATACCGAAGATCCGGTACCATTGTCACTCAGCTTCTAGTGGGGGACATTTTGGAGGTACTTGTACTGCGGCCAAAGTATTGCAAGCCAGATTCTTTTGGCCAACATTATTCAAGGATGCATATACGTACTTGAAAAATTGTAACCGATGTCAAAGAGTTGGGAATGTCACCAACAGAAGTGAGATGCCTTGAACAAACATTATTGAGGTAGAATTGTTCGATATATGGGGCATTGATTTTCTTGGGCTTTTTCCTCCGTCTTTTGGTCACAAGTATATATTGGTAGCAGTAGACTATGTGTCCAAGTGGGTTGAGGTGGAAGCATATCTGACAAATGATGTGAAGGTTGTAATAAAGTTCTTGCAGAAGCACGTGTTCACAAGGTTTGGAACCCCAAGAGCTATCATTAGTGATAAAGGATCCCATTTTGTGAATAAGTGGTTGAAATGGTTGCTAGATAAGCACAGGGTGAAAAACAAGGTTGCAACAGCTTACCATCCACAGACGAATGGGCAAGCTGAACTGGCAAATAATGAGATCAAAGGCATACTCGAGAAGTAGTTTGCCCAAACCAATGAGATTGGTCCAAAAGATTGGATGATGCTTTATGGGCTTACAGAACAGCATACAAGACACCTTTAGGAATGTCACCCTATAGGCTGGTCTTTGGGAAAGCATGTCATCTACCTCTGGAGTTAGAGCACAAAGCTTACTGGGCTCTTCAACAGCTTAACTTGGATCCTAAGCTCGCGAAAGAAAAACGGATGTTCCAACTCAACGAGTTAGAAGAATTCCGAATGTTCTCGTCTGAAAATGCCAAACTACTCAAAGAAAGACTCAAGAAATGGCATGACAAACACATCCGAGTTTGAGAATTTGAAGCAGGTCAGCAAGTTTTGTTGTTCAACTCAAGATTGAAGTTCTTTCCAGGTAAGTTAAAATCACGTTGGTCCGGTCCATTTACAATTCATAGAGTCTATCCATACAGAGTTGTTGAACTCCAAGGTAAGAAAGGTAAATTTCAAGTTAATGCTCAGCGTTTGAAACATTATTGGGGGGATAAAACCGAACGGGATAACATCTCGTTCATTTTATCAGACATTTAATATTTTTCGTGACAATTTAGGGTCTATTTTTTGGGTTTAGTATGTTTAAATAAATTATGTCTAGGAGGTTGGAACTTAAGCGGGACCATTTGTGACCCCTCCAATCTTTCCTGGGAATTTATTTTAACATAATTTTCCAAGAAATTCTTCCCTAATCAACAAAATAAATTTTTTTTTTCAAATAAAAGGGTCAATTTGATCGAATTTTTAAATTGCAACTCAATTTTTAATTGTCATTAAGTCTAGGGGCATAATTGAATTATTTTTAAAAATTTGATTGCTCTTTTTGTAAATAATAAAAAAATTAGGTGCCTTTCTTTGTAAATATATTTTTAAGGCATCTAGAAGAAATATTTTTATTTTTTATATACTATTAGTAATATGATAAACTTTAATAGATAATTATATTCATTATAATTTATATATTAATTTTTATCAACTTAGATTAGAATTAGGATTGTTTTAATTTCAATTTTATTTTATGTTTATCTTAATAATTAATAGCAATTGATAATTCTATATGCTTATATTTAATTATTAATTGTTGTTAAACTTGAGTAGGATTAGAATTAAATTCTTATTTTTAATTATACTAAGAGTTATACTCTAATTCCTATTGACCATTCTATAAATACCACCTTATACCTCCCATCAATGCATCAACCAACCCTCTCAAACACCAAAACACCTTGTGTCGCAACACCCCTAGCTCTAGCAGCCTAGTCGGCAAGCACCCAGTAGCATCAAGCCGCACGCATCTGCCGCTCCAGTGCCCTACCTGTGCGCCATTGCTGCACCCAGACCACGCGTACGTCCAGCAGCTGCCCAGGACGAAGGCCTTTGCTGCTGCCCAGGCCACGTCCCGCTCCAGCACCTAGGCCTGCTCCCGCGTGCAAGGCTCCACACACTGCCTGCTTCAACCCACATTCGGCCTGCTCCCACGCACACCAAGCCGCGCGCCTTGCTGCTGTTGCCAAGCACTTGTGCAACACTCCACCTTCACCCAACCTTAGCCAAACCCTCCAACTCTCCTTTTAATTCATCATCTTTTTCTTCATAATTATTTTTCTTTAGAATTCTTATATTTTTGCAAAAAGGTGGTAAGATTTAATTTCTCTTTTAAATTTTAATTTACTTAAATTATTTAATTTTTCAATTCTTTGAATTATTAATAATTTTTATGATTTAAATTTTTTAGAGAATAAATGTTGTTTTTTCCATCTCGTGTTTAGGTTAATTATGCCTCGCAAGAGAACTCGTGCCTTCGCTCAAATCGACGAAACACAAAGCAAGTTCCATTGTGTTGAAGCTAAAGTGAGATATGAAAGTATCTACAAAAATCAAAAGATGCATCCTGAGAAAGGCTTCACACTGAAGGAGAGCAACTACAGAGACTTCATGGCACGTATTTGTCAAATTGCTGAAGCTCTCAATTGAGAACTGTTTTGTGCAAAGAGACCTAGTGTGGATGAGGAGCTAGTTCGTGAGTTTTACGCGAATTTAACTTCAAGCGAGATGACAGAAGTCCTTGTTCGTAGAATCAAGGTACCTATAAATTCGAATGATATTAATGAGTTCTTTGAATTATCTGATTTCGAGAACGACGAGTATTCGTCTTTAATGAGCAAAATCAAGTCAGAACTTCTACAAGAAATTCTCGAGGAGCTTACAGTTAAAGGTTCCAGTTGGACTGTGTCAAAACAAGGAACCCACACTTGTTGAAGAGAATACTTAACACCTATTGTGAAGGTATGGTTTTATTTCATCCGTTTCAGCCTTTTGCCTAGCTCATATAGGACTACAATTTCATTGGAGCGAATGGTCTTACTATAATCGATCTTAACAGGTAAGACCATTGATGTGGGAAAGATCATCTTGAAAGAAATTTGAAACTATGCCGCTAGACGTTCTAGCCCTGCTTACTTTCCCTTTACAATAACTAGTCTGTGCTTGAAAGAAGAAATTCTTGCTAATGTAAAGAAGACAGGGTACACTCAAGGCACGATTATAGATTGAGACCTCTACCGAGTAGCCGGAGACTCAGTTCTGCAACAACAAGTTGAAGAAAGTGAAGAACCTAAGGACCCTGATGAAGAAGAAGATCCCACGATGCAATTATTTGAAGTCCCTGATAAGGTAGACCCAGTGGAGCCAAAAGATGAATCGGATGCTGGAACTCCAATGTTTAGAGCTCAGTCGCCTAGCCCACACTTTCGAGATGAGCTGTCAAATTTGATAGACTTAATGCAACACATGCAATGGCAGCAACAAGCATACTGGAGATACTTAAAAATAAGGATGACTCAATGAGAAGTACTTTCAAGAAAATATACAATGACCCATTTATTTTTGTGCCTGAATTTCCAGATATCATATTCAAGCCATGGACTCCATTCTTGAAAAAGGAGCGAAGCGATTCATACAAAGGCAATAATGATGGAGCAAAAGATGAGTCCAAGTTGGAAGGATCTGCAAATAAATAAAAGGGAGGGATCTTGACTTTATTTAATTTTTGTTTTTAAGTTACTTTAGGATTAGGTTAATTAGGAATTTTTATTTCTGCATAATAAAATAAGAGAAGGAAATCCTGAATAAATATGGACAAGTCATAAGGTATAAAGTGTGGCAATAGATATATACATGTCTAGGATTAGATTTCGAAAGAGCTTGGTACTTAAGCAGTCACATTGAATCACCTCCTCTTTTCTGAATTCCTACCTGGTGTATAGTATCTATTCACTTTAAACAATGAGGACATTGTTCATTTTAAGTTGGGGGGACCGAAATTTGAAATTATTTCCATCCAGTATAATTTTTTTTCTTTTAATTATGATTAGGATATATTTCTGTTCAATAAATTTGAATTTTGTTAAGTATGCTAAACTTGAGTATGAATAAAGTTCTATTTTTTTCAATAAATTATTATGTAGTTTAATGGTGACATGAATGTATTTTTAATAAAGCATGCAACTTCATACCATAAAATTTTTTTATCTCTTTAGGAAAGTTAGGCATGCATGAAAGTTTAAGTCTTTAGAATTGACTTAGTAGTTTCTTGAGGCGAAATCCTAGGAAGCTTGGAACATTGAAAATGATTTAGGCAGCTATTGTTTGGACCGTTTAAGCCTTTCAAGCCCACCATGGTAAATTTTATCCTTTGAAACCCAACTTTGAGACTATATGGCCTAATTTTTGGAACCTATACAAATTTAGCCCATAACGTTTCTCTTAATTATTTTTAAATTGTCCCAAACACTAGACTCAATACTATTCAAGAATATCGGTTGAAAATAAGTCTAGGGGAGTTGAAAAGAAATATCAAATGCTCAAAAAAAATTGTATGCAGAAAGCAAGTGCTCAATAAAAAAAAGAAAAGAGAAAAAAAAAGAAAGAGCACATATATTTGAAAAAGAGCATGTGAAAGTTGGTGATTGAAGGTAAAAATTTCTGAAGGTTCGATTTACACTGAGTTTAGGGTTTTTAGCCTAAATTTATCTATCTTTTTTACCTACCCCTAAGCCCAGCCACGTTACAACCTTGTTAAAGACCTATTGATCCGAAGTTCCAAAGTTACCTACATTAGTGGAGAGAAATTGCTTTGTTCAACATATGAAGACATAAGTTAAGCTTAATGATTGCAACTTAATCTTGAATAAAGGATTAAAAAATTGAATTGGTAGGAATCAGCAACTCTTTATTAGGAAACATTTAGTCTAATTTTTCTATTGTAATAATTGTTGAGATTAATTTGAATAATATGAACACTTGAGTAGCATAATGATCAAATTTCTTATTCTTTGAGCATATGTATATCAAATTCATAATTTTGAGGAAACTGTTGTTCTGAAGAAGGTTTTCAAAGTGTTTTCGACAAGTTCTTTTCAAAATTTGTTCATTACTCAGGACGAGCAATGAATTAAGTTTGGGGGTGTGGAAACACAAAAATTTATATACTTTTTCATGCCGTTTTTGACTTAAAATCATGCTATTCCGATTAAATTCTTGTCGAAAAATAATTAAATATTATAAAATAATTAAATTGTGTTAAAAATTTGAACATGATGAATTTTAATTAATTTTATAGCTAATTTTTATTAATTTTTGTTATTTTTGACAGACTTGCACAAAGGGCGAAAAATGGTCCGGCAGACACTGAGGAAGAACAAAATCGAGAAGTAATTTGGAGTATCGAGGTGAACTAATTTCCAGCCCAAGACGGTCCAAAAATGTGTATTAATTCATAATTAAATTAATTTTAATTTATTTCCTATTTAATTTAGGTTAAATAAATTAATTTTAATTAGTTATGGAGAAACGGCCTAGTAAATCGCACTGGTTGAACCAAATGAAGTGAGCCGAACCAGCCACTAATTGGGCTGACCAGAACCGTCCAGACGCTGACCCAAATCACCAATTTAGCTGATTAAATATGCTTGCAAAAAGGCCCTTGAGAAATCTCCAATTTGCATTCAAACCCCACCTTTATTTAAGGCTTTGTAGATTTGCCCCATGCCTAAAATAACAAAGTTGAAAGTTTCAACCTTGCCATGTGTGTGGCCGGCCATAGGGGGGCTCTTTGGCTGATGGGATTTGCTATTTTTAGCAGCCACAATCAGCTATAAAAGCCACCCCTTGCTGATCATTTCACTCATCCCTCATTCACTCTCATTCTCTCATTCATTCCTCTCCTCTCCACTCTCTTTTCTCTCTATTTTCCATCCCATTTTCCTATAGTCTTGTGCCAATTTCTCCTCTTGGAAAAGAGGTATTTTCCCAGCCATTTTTGGCATCAAGCAAGTGTTCGTAGAAGCCTTAACCGGCAGGGACAATGGAGAAGAAGAACGGAGCAATCAGCCAAGCCACGGAGAAACACCGGATTTGCCTTCTTGTTCCTTATCTTTTTAATTTCTGTTGTTTTTATGATGAACATATCTATGATTATTATTGTTCTTGAAATGATTATTTTAATCAAATTAGCTTGAATTTAATTCGTGTTGGGTTGATTATATTTTGCCTACTTGAATTATTGAAATAGTGTTTATGCTGTTATAGGCCTCAGTAAAATGCTTGATTAAGTAAAATCATGCTTAGGTTATCTAGCATTAAAATTGTTTAGATAACTAAAGAATTAATTGTTTAAACGGATTGAAATTGCAATTAATGGACTCAGTACTTTACCAGTGCATGTTTAATTTTTCTAAGGTAGCTGAAAATTAAATTAGCATTGTATTTGGCGATACATATGCCTTGCATAACTTGCAAGATTGTTGTGATTAAATTGTTTCAAGGTATGGCTACTTTGTTACTTCACATAATCTTTTATATGTTTATTAAGTTGAATTAATCGGTTGAATCGACATAGGAATATGTGAGAGATAATTTAATTTAATAAGTATGTATGTGCAATAGCATGTTTACCTTTATAAATTTGTTTAATTGGTTGAATTGGCATAGGGATATGTTCTAAGAGATGAATGGATTTTTACTGAGTAAATATGTTCATAAGTTAGCAAATTACTGGGTTGCCGTGAATTTATTTGTAACAGGTGTAATTAAACCTTGATTAAACCTTAATTGAAATCGTGTGTTAGGACTCTTTTCTTTTATTTAAATTTCTTACTTAGTTTTAAAATCTCAGTTTATAAATCATTCTTTTCAAACCAAAATTATTTTTACCTCACCAAAGTGTTTTAATTAGTTTCATAAATATTGCTTTTGACAGTCCCTGTGGGTACGATAACTCGACATTTACTTGTCACTTTATTAATTGTTCCGATTGTGTACACTTGCACATTTCCACCGTTCCACTCATCAATCCCTTTCTTGAATCTCTAACCTCAGAATCTGGTTTTCTCTTTTCTTTACTAAGTTCCTCGACTTTGCAAGCTCTGTCAACTAACACAAATAATTCTTTCAATTCAAGAATCCCAACTAGAAGTCTAATGTCTCTGTTCAACCCATCTTCAAATCACTTGCACATAATGCCTCAGTGGAAGCACATTCCCGAGCATATTTACTAAGTCTCACAAATTCTCTTTCATATTCTGATACGGTCATACGGCCCTGTTTCAACTCTAGAAACTCTTTACACTTTTGATTGATAAACCGTTGGCCTATATATTTCTTTTTTAACTTAGTTTGAAAGAATTCCCACGTGACTCTTTCTCTCGGTACCACGGATATTAAGGTATTCCACAACTGGTAAGCTGAATCTTTTAGGAGTGATACAACACATTTAACACATTTAGTCGATGCACAGGACAATTCATCAAAAACTCATATTGTTTTCTCAAGCCAAAACTTGACTCTCTCTGGATCGTCATCAACTGTAGCTCTAAACTCCTCAGCCCCATACTTTCAAATTTTACCCACAGGTGGCTTACTCATTCCAAACCTTGAGGAGCTATGGGAACCGATTGGGGAATAAGTGGGGGTGGAGGTTGTTGAGCAACCGGATTCATTCAGTGAAACTCAGCGAACCATTTGATCATCATCTAAAAGAAGACTTCTTTGGCCTCTCCTCCACAACCCTCAGATACAAGTCTCAATTTGGATGGTGCGGCTCCATAAACAGAGGCTGGTGTATTACTCTCTACACCATCGGAGTCAGGTCGGTTGGAATTCATTTACTATATGGAAACAATTTTTAAAACTGTCAGGAGACATCACACTAGCACAAGTTAAATATGGCATGTATAGCTAGACTTGTATACGCTACGTTAGTCGTAGAACTGACTAAACCGTAGCTCTGATACCAATAAATGTAACACCTCTAACCCGTATTTGTCACCGCAATAAGGTTACAGAGCATTACCAGACTTATTTCATAAATAAGCATACATTTCACATACAATTTCCAATTCTAAATGATTATTCAATATCAATCACATTGTCCCTAATACAAGCCTACGAAGCCCAAATCATGCATTAAGACTGGTTCAGGACTAAACCAATAACTTATGAAAATTTTGGGAAAAACATTGAAAATTTCTAAGTTCAAGGGACACACGCCCATGTAGCTAGGCCGTGTGTCTCACATGCCCATGTAGCCAGGCCGTGTGTCTCACACGGCTAAAAGCCGCGCCATGTCACAAGCCATGTGGACATTCAAAATGGGATCACATGGTCATGTCCCAGACTGTGTCTGACCCCATGTAACTCTCTAACTTGTGTCACATGGCCAACCACACGCCCGTGTGAGTAGCCCGTGTAACTCACTGACTTGCTTCTTTTAAAAACTACGTGGGACACACGGCCTTGTCACTTGTCCGTGTGTCACACACGACTAAGACACACACCCGTGTCTCTGCCTGTGTGGATGAAAATAGGATATTTTCTAAGCCACATTTCTCACCCAAACTTGCATTAACCTAAACAATTCAATTGACACATAACATAGGTAACAACCCAATTTTAGTGATATTGGAATGGTGGTTTCAGGACCACAAATCTTATCCAAAAATAAAATTTATTTTTTTATTGTATGGTCTGAAGTATGTTAGAAATGTCATGTGAAAATTTTGGTAAGAAAATTTTAACGATTTTGTGTTTAATTACGAGAAGGACTAAATCGCATAAAATGCAAAAGTAGAATTCTAGTAACTATAAGGATTAAATAGCTATGGAATTCAAAACTAGAGGTCTTTATATGGTAATTAGACCATTAAAGAAATTATATAGATATTTTGGTGACTCATCCATGGAAATTTAGAAAAAGGGCATGGACTAAATTGGAAATAGGAAAAGTTAATTAATTAAAAGATGAGAAAAGAAAATATCATCTTATTTTCTCATCATCTTCAACCTAAAATACATGGAAACCCTAGGAGATAGAAAAGGAACTTTCAAGGCTTGATTGGGCAAGTTTCTTTGTCCTATTTTTAGTAATTTTGACACTTTTAAAACCGGGATAGCTTAATCTATCTATTTGCGATCTAATTTGAAAAGTTATTAAAGTATGGAAAATGGGTCATGGATGTATATGCTAAAAATTTGAAATTTTTGGTAGAAAATGAAAGGTTGTTGATAGATAAACAACTTTTACAAAGTGATTTTTGATGAAAACATGATTTGGGGATTAAAATGCAAAGTTGTAAAATTTAAGGAAAAATTCTAAATTTTTATGAATACTTGTGCTGTAAAATTTGTAATAGCATTTTGGTTAGGTTTGGAATAGGAAGTAAATTGCACAAGTTTCATTTTCCGAGCCTAGGGACAAAATTGAAATTTATGGAAAAGTTAAGGGCAAAATGGTAATTTTGCCTAAGACGTAAATTGAGTCCACTTCGGTATGAAAAATGAGGATTGATGATTAAAATTGTTTATATAGATCCAGACAAAACAAATTCGAGATTAGATTGAGGAAAAGAAAAAGTTTCGGATTAGTAGAAGTTTAATCGTGAACAAGTGTCGAGGTAAGTTTATGTAACTTAATCAAGCATGTAAATATGTTTAATTGAATGTTGTGTTTCTATGGAATGTGAATTATTTTGATGTACATTATTTGAATGTTATATGAGAACTGGTAATGCATGCTAGAAAATGGTGAAAAAGGGTTAAGTCACAATTGAACATTGAATTTTGATGAATATACGTGCTTTCCTAAAATGGATGAGGTCCTGTATTTGTTGCTGACGAGATTTAGCTCGGATGAGTAGTCCTATTGACCTTATTATAGAAAGGATTTAGCTCAGACGGGTAATCCTGATATAATACCTCTCGAGTATACATTACAATTAGGGTTTAACCTAGACTGGTAATCCTAATTGAGCTCTTTTGAGCATGCGATATATAAAGGATTTAGCCTGAACTATAACACCCCAAACCCAGCCCAGACTTTATGGCTGAATCTGGCAGTGTCACATTGAGGGGCGTATCATAAAATTTGATGTTTGGAAAACTTCAGGGTCAATTGATAAAAACATTATTAAACTGAAATTTTAAAACAGGTTTCTCTTTAAAGAAAACCATACACTTTCGTTTATTAGTTTAAAACATATGTTATCCGAAAATTTAAGCTAGGTTCACATTCTTTAAAAACATTAAGAATTGGTTGTAAACCTTAATTTGTTAATGAAAATCTTGATTAATTTAAAATCGTTATTAAACTTTCAAGTTCATTTACAGCAGAAGCAATTCTTTGAAAATGTTTAAGTACTTGCATTAGTTTAGAAAAATGTCGTTTTCTTTTTAGAACGCGCGACTTAAAACTAGAAGTTAAGCAATTCAAACATAATAAAATCCTAAAATTAAAAAAAAAAAACACGGAAAGGCCTTATTACAATAAAACCTAAATAGAAGAAAACGTGATTAAAGTAGAGCAATATGAAATATGAAATATAACTGTCCATAGTGTGGCCACCTCCGAGTCCTCCGATACGTCGAACCGCCTCTCACTAAGGATTACCTGAAAAATTAAAAAGACGGGTGAGTTTACGAAAACTTGATGTTACTACCCCTAACAATCTCATAACAAAAATCACATCATTCTTGGCCTAAGCCCAAAGAGTAACAATGATAATTAGGCCTTAGCCCACAACAGCCTCGGTTGGGCCAGAGCCCATATCAATATTAGAATCAGAATATGCAATGCATTAATTCCCCAACCAACCCTGCACTTCGTATCCCGTCCAACCCTACACTCTATTAGGGATTAAATCGACCCACCCATCCTTACACTCCCAATGTAGCACTAGTTGCAGCACTAACCAATATCGCAGCAGAGCTGCCAATCAAATATTCGGCTTTAAGCCATCGGTGAGTCCACAGTCATCTCATGCGACCCGTGTAACCCTAACGAATCAATTACTTCCTCCAATCAATAATCCCATCCCCATGCAGCATAATATCACATATATATCATAAAATGGCATACAAAATCGATCATATAACATATAGGGGTATTTTAGACATTTTGCCTTTTAGGGGCATAACGGTCATTTTCACTTTGGGGTTTAAGTACACGTATCGACACATCAATAAGTCCACAGTCGTTCTAGACGACTGGTACAACCTTTAGCAATTAATTGGTATAGTTGGGCCCAAAACCCAATATTTGGCCCAAGTGAAGCCCACATGCTCGTGGGGCCCGCTACGCTCAACATTGCCCTTGGCCATGTGAGCGACATGGCTGGCCTCATTATTTTCCCTACATCCATGAGTTTTGCCCATATAGGGCCTATGAGCCCATTGGGCCTGCACGGCCCATTTTGACCTATTTGTCCTAAAACAGCCCAAGACCATGAGATCGCTCATAGTGGCCTCTATCGTTGTATCGAATTTTCCATATGTACGTTCGTGCGCCTGTGTGGCAACCGTTGTCGTACTTTTGGCTTTTTGGCATTTCGACATTTCGGCATTTGTCGTACTATAGTTTGAGTAGTGTGTGTACACACCTATTGCGAACTCTTGCGAAAAGCCCTAGAGCACCAACCTACATCCAATCCAGGTACTCTATTAGCTAACCAACAATTTGGGTTAATAGCCTTTTCAACACTTAGTCTAAATCAACCATAACCTTACTTAGCTTGTATGGAGTGATTCTAGTTCCTTAGGACCCTTGACTAGAACCGATCCCAAATCCTTGTCGATTATCTACATTTACAGAAGAACTATTAGTACAACTACCTAATCCTATGGAATGTGTCAAACAAATCAACTACAGAAAACACACCACCCCATAGTAGGGGTAGTAACATTCGGCCAAAACAAGGATGGCAGTCAACACACCCCACTCGATCACCACCACCCATATATAACGTTACCTTTAATTGTGACGATGGAAAAATTTGGTTGCTTTAGTACCAATTGCACCCTATCACACCCCACGAATCAAAGACTAACCGAAACACTATAACAAAAAGAGTGTTTGGCTTTTCAAGAGTGTAGAAGGAAGGTGGCTTAAGAGATTAATAAAAACAAAAAGATAGTTGAGTTCACTACGAATTCTGAGATCGCTTGCCAACCAGAAATCAGATCAAAGAGAGTATGAGTTGAAGAAACAAGAAATCAGTTTAATCAAGCTACAACGAGAAAAACAGATTGAGATGGAGAAGGAGAAATAATCGGCCACTACTTGAAAGAGGGAAGGAGATGTATTTGGCTAGAGTTTGAGAGTAGAAACAAGAAGAAAAGGGATCGAGAAGAGGAGAATAAAAGGGAGAATTGACACAAGCAGTAATTGTTTGTGAAATTGTTGAGGAGAGAGAGGTAATGTTCAGTTTTGGAAAAAGGCAGAAAAGAACTAAAACGAAAGGTTCCTAAATCCCTTTAGCAAAGGTAATTGGCTTCCCAAACGTGCCTAAAACCAAAATGACTAGAATAAAATCGGCAACTACCAATATCAATACTCCAAAAACCAAACAAAATGAGCCAAATTTTCCCCTAGCCGAAATTCTTGAGTAACAAAGTCCCCATTCGGCTAGCACACCTTATTATTCAAATTCCCTCCTTGATTTTCCCCTAACAACTCTCCCCTATCCTCTCCATGATCCACTCCTTAAATCACTCACTTGACCAATTCAAAATACACTCAGTAGAATTTGAATCCACCTCAACTACTGGGCGTCCAAAGGTGCAAAATAAATACCCATCGTAATATTATGGCAACACTCGAACCCCAAACCACATGCACACTCCTAACGCCACCTTGCCACTTGACCACATGCTTCTTTGTGTCACCTTTTAGTCTCAATTATTTAAAAGGCTTATCACCTGGAGTCAGAGTTCCCCTAATGCTTAAAATAAAAATTTTCCGTATGTCAAGGCTTGAACCCAGAACTTCATAGGGACCCCCAAACACTCTAAAATCACCAACCCAACAATGCTAACATGCATTTAAAGCCATAATACACATAAATTAAAAACCTAGTTTTTGGGACATTACATGGACTGGTAATACTTTTCTATGATATGTGGCTCGAGAGTGTGTTCCTTGACTAGATGCCCGAATGGGTACCCTTGAATAAAAAATTGACGGATTATTGAATCGTATGCCCCGAGCGTACTACTTGAGCATCCATCGAAATTTCAATGATTCAACGGAGACAACTCTTGATATGTCATGAAAAAATGAGATGAAATGATAATGGCTTGAAAGAGTATTAAATGATGAGCTCATCTATGTTTGTTTGATTGATATGGAAATCTTGGTGACTAACATGTTTGATTGAGTACATCTGATTAGGAAGTTTTATGGACGGAAAACATGATATTGTATGATTAGCTCTAATAAACGGGATTGGTAAGTTTAGTTTTCCATTATACGAACTTACTAAGCATGTAATGCTTACTCCATTTTATTTTTCCCTATTTTATAGTGCTCGAAAGCTCGCGAAGGTTGGAAGATCGTTAGAGCATCGTCACACTATCAACTAGCTTATTTTGGGTATATATAGTTGAATCTTTTTGGTATAATGGCATGCATAGGACAATTTGACCATTAATGGTTTGATAATGATGTTTGTAATCTAGCCATTGGATTGGCTAGAAATGGTTGTTTTTGATATACTTGTAATGTCATGTTATGGTAGCTAAATATATGTTAAGTAGGTTATTATGATATATTCAAATGAGATAAGTTAAGTATATGAGATTAAATGTTGTTAATACTTAGGTTAAAATCAAGGTAAGTTATAAGCACTCATGTATGTAATGGTATGCTACGATGAATGGGGAAATTGCCTAGTTTAAATGCTTGAATTGGTTGGTATTGGATGTATGTCTAGACCGTGTGTGACACTCGGCCTGGTAACATGCGCATGTCATTGGGTCGTGTGGCCCCTACACCTAAATTTTGAGAAGCAAAATGCTCAAAATTCAGCACACGGGTAGAGACACGGGCGTGTGTAGCAGTTGTGTGATCCACAATGTAACACCTCTTACCCGCATCTGTAGCCGGAACAGGGTACGAGGTGTTACCACACTTAAACACAAACACTCATACCAATTCGAGTCATAAATTTTCATTCTAATTTAAAGCTTTTCATATGTAATCATATTGTCCCTATTGTAGGCCTACAAGGCTCAAAACATACATTGAGAGCAGTTCGGGACTAAACTGAGATCGTTGGAACACTTAGAAAAATTTCATGTTTTGGAGAGTCACACGCCCGTGTGGTTTAGGACACGCCCGTGTGGGTAGGACATGTGGTCACCCAAGCCCGTGTCCTCAACCCGTGTAACTCTCTATTTATGACATCATGCACCAAAAGGAGTTACACGGCCAAGTCACACGCCCATGTGCCAGGCCGTGTGGCAAATTTAATTTCTAAAAAATAGGTGCAGGCTTCACATGCCCAGGACGCACGCCTATATCCCGGGCAGTGTCCTTCACACGGCTGAGACACACGGCCGTGTCTCTGCCTATGTGATTACTACTGGACATTCTGTTTTGCAAAACTAGGGTGCAGGGGACACATGGTCAGACAACACGCCCATGGACATACGCCCATGTGTCTACATGTGTGGACAACTATAAGGCTATTGACCAAGCCGTTTGCCACCCTGGAACACAAGCACACTTACACCACCTCAAAGGCACATAACATAACATAAGTAAGCTATCAAACATCCCAAAATCAAGACATCCGAACATCATTCGCATACCACATCCATCATGCATATATCTCACATACTTAGCAACTTAAACATGCAAACTACCTCAATGATGAATAACATCACCATATGCATACACCAAGTATCAATATTAGCCAACTTTTAATGGCCTTATACAAAATGATCATTTATCAAAATAAGCCACCATTCTTGGCCCAATCAAATATGACACATATAACAAAATAAACAACTCCCTTATACATGCCATAACTGAAAATGCCAATAACTACATACACCAAAAGATAATTTGATAGTGTGAGACGATCCTCCAACGTTCTCCCAATCCAAGTTAGCTTGGTGACACTATAAGACAAGGGAAAAAGAGAGGAGTAGCTAAATAGCTTAGTAAGTTTATATGCAAATAATGAGCATTATAAACACACATTTAACATACAATTGAAATTATAACAATTTCATGGATACTATCAAAACATTACGATCTCAACTTACTCATTCACAACCTTACCAATAGTCACCACATAACGAACTCATCTTTTAGGAGTTTCACATACGTACCTCTACCAACCCTTACATAATCACTTGCACACACACTTTGTTATTTCACTGAATCACCCGTTGAACCACTTTGAATTCTAAAGGATACTCAGAAGTCTTGTACATAAATGCCACACTTATTTGTAGACGAAGCTACCACTTATCACTTGTAGTTGAAGCTACCACTTATCATTTGTAGCCGAATCTACCACTTATTATTTGTAGCCGAAGCTACCACTTATCATTTTTCACTTAAACCCTTGGTTTCCTAGTGACATGCCACTTGTATCCTATTCGATTCCTAAGGTTCAATCGGGATCTTTCTCACTTGTCCAAGCTTGGTCGGTATACACATCCAATTAGTTATTCACAAAGCATACTAATGTTAAAGTATTCAAAAACATAATATAGCAATGCATTATTTACATACAAACTTACTTCGGTCCAAAATGACAAGTTATTTGATTTAGTCCAAATCTTTTCTTTTCCCCGATCAAGGTCGATTCCTCGTCTTTCCTTATCTATAATACCAAATTTAACTCATATTACTCAATTCGGTCCAAAAATCATCCTATGGAAAATTTACATTTTTGCCCTAAAGTTTGACATATTTACACTTTAGTCCCTAGGCTCGTATAACAAAATGTAGTCATTTTCTTTGTTACCCAAACCTAACCGACACATATACATACTCATACCAGCCCATGTTTTACACTAAATCACATTTTATATACATGTTTTACAACTTTTACAAATAAGTACTTTTATGCATTTTCATCAAAAACCACCTAGTAACAGTTGTTTATCACGCATCAAACTTTCATTTTCTACCATTAATCATCAAATTACATGCATGTCACACATAGGTAAATTTTTAAACATGAACCTTACTTCAAAATAATGGTAAAAATAGGTAAATCGGGCTACGAGGACTTCAAAAATGTAGAGAACATTAAAAACGAGGCTTGGAGGCACTTACTATGAAGCTTGGAAGTTGAAAAAACCCTAGCTATGGCGTCTTCAGTGATTTTCGGCCAAGGGAGAAAGATGGACAACATTTTGACTTTATTTTCCCTTTTTATTCTTTTATTAACTAAATGACCAAAATCTCTTCACTCAAAACTTTGATATTTTACCCATCCATGTCCATTTTTGTCCAAACTAAACTATATTGGTCTAATTACCACATAAGGACTTCTAATTTAAGAACTCATCACAATCAAATCCCTTTAGCAATTAAAACACACATTTTGCGACTTTTGCAATTTAGTCCTAATAAATTGGACAATTTATCCACAAAATTTCTTAACCAAAATTTTCACACATGTATTCAAACATATAATAAACCTCAAAGGCAATAGTTTTTTTTCTACTTCAGATTCATGGTTTCAAAACCACTATTCTGTTTAGGCCCTAAAACGAGCTGTTACACACATGGCCTAGCACACGGGCATGTCCCTTGGCCCTTTTTTTTTTAATTTAGAATTAACCACATGGCCTCGCACACGGGCGTATGAGATCAATTTGTTCATGGGCTGCAAAATAGAGAGTTAAACAGGTAAAGGACACAGGCGTGTGAACCCCACACAACCTGAATACACGGGCGTGTCCCATACCACGCGGGCATGTGACTCTTAATAGTGAGAAAAATTTTGAGATTTTGCAAAAAATTCCCAATGGTTCCCATTTGGTCTTGAATCAATCCTAATGCATGTTTTGGATCTCGAGGACCCTACTAAAGGACATTATGAATGATTACGGCAAATGAATAGTAAATTACATAAATTATCTAAAAATGTTTCAAAAGTTCTGGTAATGCTCTGAAACCCTATTTTGACGACGGATACGAGTTAGGGATGTTACAACATAGCATCAATAGTCGTTCAAACCAATCTCAATCAAGCCTAATTCATGCTATTTCTACACCATCAACCACAAGACACACAAATATCACAATAAACCATTCAATTTCATACCAAATTCACTTTCTCGAATCATCAATATGGTCACTTTCAATAATGCATCACTTTACCTAAAACCATAAGCATACCAATCTCAAATTTCTACCATTTAGTACTATTATCTTTACCTGTTGAACCATTCAAAATAATATCAGATACTCGGTTATCGCACACTAAGTGCCATATATGTGATGAAACCACCTCTATCACATCTCATATACATGCTCACTGTCGAGCTATTCCTGGATCTGCTCACACAAGTTGTTGGTCGAGACATAGCTACACGGTGCAGCTCACACAAGCTGTCAAGTAGCTACAACACATGCCGGTAAACTCATCCACCGGTTGGATGTAGGACCAGCACCCAAATCACATAATCACGGTAACCCCTAATAACATGTCATTTTGTATCCTATCTATTCCTAAGGTTCAAACGAGAACTATTCTTGGTCGATGCTTCGTCAATAACTTCCACAATGTCATATTATCACAATTACACAATTTAAACATTTAAACACATATAATACAAAGCTTATTAATCATACAAACTTACCTCAAACGCAAAAACTATGAAATAGATCGATTAGTCCAGCACTTTATTTTTCCCCCGATCTAGATCTGAACTTCGCTTTTCTTGATCTATATAATATCAAATTAACTTATTCAATTATCATTCTATTCAATTTAATCCAAATTTCATATTATGAAAATTTTACACCTTTGCCCTTAAACTGTGACAGCCTTAAATCGACCCTAGTCGGAATGTGGTTTCGGGACCACAAAATCGAGGCATAAAAATAATTTAATATTTATTTAGATGCCTATTATATGTGTCAAATCATGTGTGACATTTTTGGAGTTTTAATTTAGTGCTATAAATGTGAATTTCACTTAAAAATGGCTTAGTTGTGAAACTTTGAAAGTATGTTAGGTAAATGTGTGATGACTTAATAATTGCATTTTTAAAAAGGTATGACCTTGCATGTCAAATTTCCCTTTTTAGGGTAAGTGGCCGGCCATGATGTGTTGATAAGCACTAAGTGTGAATTTTCTTTAATATTTTAGTAAGAAATAACTAAATAATGGGATAAAGAAAAGAAGGAAAAGAAAAATGTGGGGGTTGAATTACAATGCCGTATGAGGCATAATTATTAAGATTGGGGGTTTATGAAATAAATAAACCAAGGGATATATGCATGGACCATTCGGCCATGGGATAGTGGGAAGGTTATTATTTTATGATGTCTATTATGGTAAATTGATAAATGAACTCATGCATGATAGGAAATTAAACAAATAAACTTCATTTTTGTCTTTCTTTGGTCGAAACAAAAGAGTAGGAGAATAGAAAGAAATTGTGAGCATTCGGCTATGGGGTTTCATGATCTTTAAAGGTTAGTAATGTATTTCGTAGTAAATTTATTTTAAAATATGATTCTTGAGTTCATATTGTAGCCAACCCACGATTTTGAATTTTTGGATTGATGAGCATTACCACATTTGGCAAATTTAGAAAATTTTGTTAGTATAATCGAATGATCAATATGGGGTGTGAGTTGCTATAATCTTGTGTTTGATGTGTGAATTGGATTGTGGTAGTAAGAGAACTAAGTAGTCACTACTTGTGGCGTTCGGCTACTTTGAATTAAATGAGGAACATGTACTTGGATTTGAAAATATTAGCTAAATTTCTAATATGTACTTATAGGATGACCGAATATGAGTTTTGATTTTAGCATGGTTAGAATCGACTAGTGTAATGGGGTTTTATGCATAGTTGATTTGGGGAAATTAACCTTGCTGTGTTCTTGCTAATAAGAGGTGAATTGATTATTATATTTTTGTGTGGTACCGAATGTGTTCTTGAGGTATTGATAAAATTAGCTTTGAAAAAAAAATGTGAAATATTTACATTGGTTATAAGTATTCGGCCAAAAGTGAAATTTTGTGTAAAATACATTGATTTGTGATTGTTGAATGCGATATGAGGGTTGTATGTATATTCGGTTATATGATATTTTAAATAGGGAAATAAGCTCAATGAAATATGAACTATATGTGTTCACTTATAAGTTGCCGCATAAATTTATATGTGTTTCTTTGTGAAGATTTCTGCATTTCTGTTTATAAAGATTTGGCAAGGCAATTAAACTAGTTAGAATTTGGTTTTGAATTAAAGCTCAAGAGCAAGGAAACAGAGTCGGATCAAGGCTAAGCAAAGCTGGTCGAGTAATCAGAATATATCGTATGAAATTGTCGAAGTAAGTCTTTAAGTGTTTGGTTGATTTTTTTTAAAAGCTTATTGGTCTAATGAAAATAGCTAAGAGACTATCATCAAAATTTTACTATTAAGCCGAATGAAATTAATGGCACATATGTATGTTATGTATATATTGAACGATTAATGCGAGTCATGTGAATGTGTTTGTAAAAGAAAAAAATATATATAAAAAAATAAAGGTGAATGATTAAGGTGGAATATACATATGTATTTGCGTATATGTAGGATGGCTGAAATAGGTAAATGTGATTCGCATATATGCTTATGTGCTTGTAGCGTAGCCGAATGATCAAATTGTGAATGAGAAGTGAGAAGTAAATGAGAATTGGTTGTATACTCTTATATTTGGCCTAATGGGATTTTGTATGTGAATAAATGTTACATGTAAGTATGTGTTTACAAATTGAGCTTGAATAGTTGATTCAAGAACGACATGGTAAGTTTTTGAGTAGTGGATTTTAGTCCATGACATGATGAAATTAAAGTACATATGCATAATATATAGATTCAGACTTAAAGGTCATACTTGAATGTTGTTGTGGAAAAGCTAATTTGTGCAAAGGTTGGAAGTCAAATGTTACCTTGAATTTGGTCATCATTTGAAATGAAATTTTACCCTTTGTTTATGATAAGTGAACCGAATGTCCTATGATTAGTAAACATGCCATGATTGTATTCGAGTAAGGGGAATGATTTTTGAATGTGATATTATATATATATATATGCGAATAATACGCATAAGTAAGTTCTTAAGTATTTGAGTTGATTTTTCTAAAAGCTTTAAGTAATTTAACATGTCTCGTATCTTTATCAATTGATGCTACTTGCACAAATGATCTTGGTTGAGTGTGAGATTTGAAATGAAAGGTACATAAATAGATATGTTCCTTTTGGTTAATAGTATGCATAAGATTAAGGTAAGAGTCCTATATGTGCTAAGGTGTATCAAAACTGATTGACTAAATTGTTTGTTAAGGAAGAGACTAAGATATGTATTAAGACCGCATGTGTTAGTGTGTATATGTGATAAGGCCGATCTGTCAATATTAGATTTGTGTAAGATGTGTATTGATATATGTGTACAAAGTTAGAATGAATAACTTATAGAATATGGGGCACGGCCTAACGGCTATTACAAAGAATGAAAGTGAATTATGTGATCTATGAGTTAGTCTAAATAGAAGCATTATCCTGCTAATATGTTGTGATATGTAAATACAACCAGCATATATCGTAAAGTGTGATAAACCTTCTGAATGGATTATGGTACAAAATTATTCGGGACATTGACTTAGTAAGCTTCAAAGCTGGTAATTTGGGTCGGGTTTTATAACTAGCCGGCCAAGTGCATTTGATTACAAGATCCCACAGTAAGATGACGAATGAGGCTTATAGTGTGCATTAAATGACTCAGGTATGTGATACGTATCTTTTGATGTAAGAATGACTCAAATTGGATTTGTTTATGTTCAACTGTGAAACTATTCATTTGAAGGTATAATATTTATGCATATGTGTTTTCGGTCATCGGAATTTAATGATGATGGAAATCCCTTATGTTGGCCAGGTATGTATCCCCCACTCAGAATTAAATCTGCTCTGGATTGAATCATAAGAATGAGTTATAATATAAACTTATAGAAATGAGTACAGATTACTATGCAATTGAGCCATGCTCGCTTGATGTGAAGAGTCATGTGAAGTTACCGATTTTAAAATTTTTGTTTGAACCTAAAATTAAATGACTTATAAATTTAAATAATGTGCATCGTGTGCTTGAGTATATTTTGGTCATCTATGAAAATAACTCAGAAGTAGATATAGCCCCAGGAAATTTGATTTGTGATTGAGTACCTTTACAAATGGCCACTGTGGTAACGACATATTAAAGTGGTTATGTAAAATAAATTTATAAGTAAATAAGACGAAGATGTAAAGTATGTATAATTGTGATAACATTTTTTTTAGCAAACGATTTTTTTTATTTATTTACCTTATTGAACAGGATATTATGTCCTTAATTTCAGTTAAGTTAATGGTATTACTTAAATACTTACTAAGCTTATGATAGCTTACTTCGTTGTTTTGTGCTTTTGTCTTCTAGATTATGGATTCTGACTACCAGCTCGGGGACCGTCAGTACTCCGTCATACTATCTGCTATTACGGTAACCATGTAATTAGAATTAGCTTATGGCATGTATAGGATAGACAACGAGTAGAATGTTACTTCGACCTTCGTATATAAATCATTCGAATATGGTATCTTGTGGAACTTGCTTGTAAAAGTTTTAAATTTTACCGTCCTGATCCGATTCCTAGTTTTCGATAATGCCTCGTCCTGTTCCAGCGACGGTTACAGGATAGGGGTGTTACATAAACTTTAGACTACTCTACAAGTTAGTCCTTATCTCATAAAAATACAATTTCATTCAATTTAGCCTTAACCCAAGCTAGCCAAATACCATCTATACTCATAGCAGCCCATATTTTTCATTATTTCTCACATTTACCATACAATTTACCACATTTCTCAATTTAATCCCTAATTGACAATTTTATCAAAACTCACTTAGCAAATGTTGTTTATCTAACAACAACCATCCATTTTCCATCATCACACATCTAAATACACACATATTAATCAATGGTAAAACTCTAAACCTTTAACAATTTTGCAAATTAGTCCCTAGGCTAGCTAGATTAAGTTTCAACTACTCCAAAAACATAGAAATCTTTAAAAACTGAGTTAAAAATAACTTACATGCATGGGATACCTTTAGCCGAACCTTTAAGCTTCTTCAATGGTGTTTTTCACCCTAAAAATCAATGGTAGATGGAAAAACAAAGATGATGACTTGTTTTTCCTTAATTTAATTTACTTTAATTAACAATTTATTATTATAACATTTAATTAACCTTTAAAATTCACCTATTTAATGTCCATCTTTGTTCACTCAACTAAACAATGGTCTAATTACTAAATAAGAACTTCCACTTTAAAGTTCTATAGCCATTAAATACCTTTAGCTTATAGAACACAACTTTTACATTTTACGCAATTAAGTTCTTTTTATCTAATTAAGCATTCAAACAATAAAATTTCTTAACGAAATTTTTATGGAATCATACTATTATGCTATAGACCTCAAAATAATAATAAAATAATTATTATGACCTAAATTTTTTTGTTCCAAAACCACTGTTCTAATTTGACTAAAAACGAGTTGTTACAAAAAATGCCATGGCATCATAAGATAGTATGTCGGGATGGCAGGTAGTTGTAACACCAGGGATGAAAGACTCCATGGCATCCATAGATATGTAGTCCGTTGGGACAATAAACACAGAACAAAGATAAATTCATTTAGGACATTAAACATGAAACAAAGATGAAGCCCATTGGGATAGTAATCACGGGTAAGCCTACTAGGATGAGAGAAAAGGAGGCAAAAAGGGTATAAGACCATAACTAGGCTATGACATCCCATAGAGTCCACTAAGAAATAAATGCGATGAGTTAGTCAAGACCTCAAGTGAGGTGTATATAACCGGTGCGCCTAGTATAAGAAACCATGTAGGTGGAAGAAAAAGCAAAGGAAAGTGTGAGCAGAGGCGAGATGACTTGAAGGAATCTGCCAAAAGTGATGGAAGCTAACAAAGAATGGGAGAAGACCCAACGAGAATTAAGGGAAGATAGAACAAGTGAGAGCTAACCTATTCATGGAAATGTAGAGAGGAAATATTTGAGGACTACAAGCAAAGATCCAAAATGAATGGCCACCTAGGGGAGCTCAATGGAGTTGTACTTGAGAAGAAAATATTATGGAAAGGGAGGGAAGTCTCACTCCAGGGTTAAGGATTCTATCAAGGGGATAGTATGTCAATTAAGAAAATTCCTCTTCGAGGAAAGTCTAGCGCAAGTGCGCCGCTAAAATGAAAACTAGTAGGGAAGAAAAAAAACAATGTAAGGTAGTAGCTCTAATATTCGCAAGAAGGATAACTAGATAGTTAAGTTGGACAAGGAAATTTTCACTTACGAGACAAGTGAGATTCCAAGTAAGAGATGGTATGAGGGGTAGATTATTGATAGTCATCCCTCTTTGCGAACAATGAGGTATAGTGAAAATGGGTTCGCAAGAGTGGCAAGCTACGCTAAAGGTTAGCATGTTATGAAAATGTCCCTATAACCTTTGGGATTATGGAATGGACAGGAGAGTTCACCAAGAAAGCATTATAATCATGTAAGGTAGAGGGCAACAAACACCTTGTGTAAGGGAAAAAGTGAAAAAAAAAAAGGAAACATAAGAGGTAAGAGTAGGTTTCGCTGAAACGGAGAAGTAAATGTGATATGGTCGAGCGGAGTCAAATGTCATAGAGGATCGGGTAGAGTCCTTCACCTTAATTGTAACACCCCTTACCCGAGTTCAATGCCTAAAATGAGTACGAAGGATTACCGGACGATAACACAACCGATCATACAAAGTTGAACCGTAAAATTCATTCCAAATTAAAACTCTGTCATAATCTATCATACAATCCTTATAATCTATCATACAAAGTCGAACCGTAAAATTCGATCCAAATTAAACCTTTAAATGCACATGTGGCCTCCTCGTGTGAAAAACTGGGGGTATTCTGTTGATGACGTCAGCATTTAATTTTGGTCACATGGCCACGGGACACGCCCGTGTGACCAGGTCGTGTGACGTCCTTAGTCTCTGAAATTCCATGGAACATTCACACGCACTACACATATGGTCATGGGGGATGGCCGTATGGCCCTAAGTTAGGCTATTTTCCAAGCCATTCTTTGTCCCAAAACACATGCTACCTTTATCACTTTTAACACCACATGACTTACACATTTTTAAGCATCTAAATAGCTTCATTTAACCATCAATCATCCATTTCAACTTAACCACACACAAACACACCAATTATTCTATGAAATGCCCCATAAGGATAGATGTAACACCCCTAACCCATATCCGTCGCCGGAATAGGTTACAAGGCATTACAAAACCACACTCAACGTTTGAACAATACACAAGCATATGAACACATCCCTTTAATGATAAAAGGTATTACTATAGTAATAATTCCTTTGTAAAACATTTCATGTTCTATATTAGACATAAATACGGTCATATAACCCAAAAGTAAAAATATCAATATCTCATTTCAACGAAATGACTAAAATAAACTTATACTAAAACTAACACAAACCGAAACCTCATGATTTAAAATACTAACATATGCACATGAAATATCAACAAGTCATATACTATTTTAGTACTATATATAAAGGTGTTACTATTAATTTGGTCAATGCCATTTCATTAGTCTAATACTCACAAGCATATGACCGATTCACATTTAATTTAAATTCATCATCTAAACAAATGTACTATCAAAATTTTGCATTAATGTCACAGTTAAAACAATTGACTAAGGACTCATATGAAATCTAAACCTCCAATATAACCATTTATTTAATAATCTATAAGCTGAATCTAAAATCCAATTCTAACCATGATATAAAATATATGCACCTATTCGTTTCAAGTATAATCGTTTAAGACATTCAATCATCTCCTCATATAAACATCAACCAAGTTATTAATATTACCTTAAAGACTTACAAAACATAACATTCACACCATATAGATATCAAACATGATCGCATCATTCGAGATTTTAGACAACTACATTCCAATTCATATAATATATATCAAAACTAAACTAACGTTACTTAAACATTAAAATTTCACACAACTAGATAATAAGCCATTTTCAAATGGCATATTATATATACATCATTCAAAATACAACATTACAACCTTGTTCTAATCTATACATGCCATAGATTAAGTTTAAGTAGATACTAGCAAAATAAAAGATAGTGTGATGAGATTTTTGTTGATCCCCTAGCTTGTAGCTATCTTCAAAAGTCTATAAAACATAGAACATAACATCCAAAGTAAGTTTTCATAACTTAGTAAGTCATTAGCTAAATAAACAAAATATTAATAGTTTATTTCAAGTAGCAAACCAACCAGAATAAACTATATCATATTCAAATTTCATTAAGCCGAATACTTAGCCTATACTTTACATCTCATAAACCGCCTCCAATGAAAGCTATCATGTACACATCTCAACTAAGCACACTTTTAACATTGATCAACCCATTATAAACCTATATCATATTCGTCAAATTAACTACTCAACATTGAATACCAAATCACATTCATACATACCTTCATAGCATAATATATTCAATATTTAAATAACCTTACACATATACATATCTATATGGCCGAATATAACATAAGGTTCCTTAGCTCAATAGAACTTAAATATTTCTTTCATTTCACTTGGATCCTTATAAACATAACTTGAAAATTTAAATCACCGGCAATAAGCCTGCTAGGCATAAGCCTGAATTAAACACTGGCATAAAGCCTGCTAGACATGAAGTCTAATATTTATTCACCGGCACTTAGCCTGCTAGGCGTAAAGCCTGATCATGTTCACCGGCAGTAAGCCTGCTAGGCGCAAAGCCCGATTATGTTCACCGACACTAAGTCTGCTAGGCACAAAGCCCGATTATATTCACCAGCACTAAGCCTGCTAGGCACAAAACCCGCTAAGCACAAAGCCCGATTATGTTCCAACTCAAAAATTCATACTCTCACATTTTAAAATCATTAACATTTATACTTTTCTATGCTAAGTATATAATTTTCATATGCCGAAACGCAAGTAAACACCATTACTAGAACAACTCACCAATTAAATTCATCATCATCAAATATAAACATACCATTACCCATTCAATTCACATTCGGTAATCACATTTAAAACATAGCAAATATTATTCACCATTGTAGTTCATATTCGGCAACAATATAAACAATTACTAAAAATTCAATTTAGCACTTATTTCTAATCATTATTAAAATTTAGTGTATAAAATAGCTTAATGACTTACCTCGGATAACAATGAACGGTAAATTCAACTATTAGGCTAGTCTAGCTTTTCCCCGATCCAGATCCGATTTCTTTAGTTCTTGAGCTATAAAATTTCAAATGAGTCTCATTCAAACTCAATTTTATTCAATTAAATTCAAAAGCATGTACATAGTCAATTTACTGTTTTACCCCTAATATTTTGTACCTTTAACAACTTAATCCAAAATTCATTAGAAATATAATAAATAAATTTTAATTACACTAAGCTTAGGCCGAATGTTCCTAATTCAGCTACAATTCTTCACATCTCAATTATTTTGCCATTTACTCCCTCTCTTTACTAATTTAACAATTAACCCCTATATACATAAAAATCGTACAAAATTCCAACACAAGATATACATACTTAACATATACATTCAATTTCTAACATCAAACATAAAAATCCATAAGCTTCCATTCATGGCCGAATTTCAATCTCACAACCATTTCTAAAATTACAAAATGGGTTTTGAAGATAATCAAGCAAGGATCATAAAAATGTCAAAATTAACAAAAACTAATTTGAAAATTACCTTGAATCAAAATGGTAAAAAATGGCCGAACCAAGCTCTTCTTCTTTCTTTTCTTCTTTTTTTCTTAACTTTGATGATAAAAACCAAGAGAACAAGTGAATTTTATTATTATTATTATTAACTTAACATGTAATGGTTTATTATAATATTATTAAATGAGACTTTCTAATATAAAGTAAGTAAAATCATATAATATAAAGTCTTAGCCATCCACTATACTAAATTTAGGTCAAATTGCATCTTTAAAACCTCCACTTATAAAAACAACCACAATTTAACCACTTTCACAATTAATTTCCCACTTTTCTTTTTACGCGTTTTAATCCTTTTTATCAAATCGGACATCCAAACGATAAAATTTTAAAGCAAAATTTTCACACAAACAAATTAACACATTCAGAACACAGAGAATAATATTTAATTATTTTTTGACTCAGATTCATGCTCTTGAAACCACTGTTCCGATTAGGGTTAAAATCAGGCTGTCACAACTCTCCCCCTTAAGGATTTTCGTCCTCGAAAATCTTACCAGTAAAGAGGTTTGGATAACATTCTTTCATGGAATCTTCTAGCTACCAAGTTGCTTCCTCGGCCCCGTGCTTGTGCCAAAGCACCTTTACTAAAGAGATTTTCTTATTTCGCAACTCTTTTACTTCGTGACCTAGAATACGAATCGGTTCTTCTTCATAACTCAAATCAGACTGAATTTTAATCTCTGTCGGACTAATTACGTGAGCATGGTTAGATCTGTATCGTCGAAGCATCGAGACGTGTAAAACATTATGGATCTTTTCTAGTTCTAGAGGTAACATTAATCTATTTGCAATAGGTCCGATACATTCAATAATCTCATACGGTCCAATAAATCTCGGACTTAATTTGCCTTTACGATGGTGAAACTTTTAGGAACACTTTATCTCCGATCTAAAACTCTATATCTTTATGTTTCAAATCTGTGTATGATTTCTGACGATCCGATGCTGCCTTCAAACTCTCACGGATCACTCTCACCTTTTGTTTCGTTTCTTTAATTAAATCAACCCCGTGAATCTTACTTTCACTGAACTCATTCCAATACAAAGGTGTACGACATTTACGACCGTACAAATTCTCGTACCCTATCCCGGCGTCAGATACGGGTAAGCAGTGTTACACCTTGAGCGAGAGCGGGCGCATTACTTTCCATTTCGTCAACTATAGCTTGATCAGAATTCATTTACTACACGAAAACACATTTAAAATGTCAAGAATCGTCACACTATCATAGTTCATATATATGGCATGTATATTAGACTCTCACACACTACGCTAGTCCTAGAATCGACTAAACCGTAGCTCTGATACTAATTAAATGTAACACCCTAACACATATCCATTGCCGGACTAGGGTTACGAGTCATTACAGAAATGTAACACAACTTATAACATCCATTTCATAATTCAATGTTCATTCATCATCCAATATCAATCAATCACATACACATTGTCCTTTATAAAGGTCTACAAGACCTTAAGCATGCTTTAAAGAGGGTTCGGGACTAAACCGCTCATATATAAAATTTTTTGAAACTCTAAAATTTTTCTAAGTAACAAAGGTCACACACTCGTGTGAACAGGTCGTGTGCCTCACACGGCCTCAAACACGTCTGTGTGTCTACTTCGTGTGAAAATATGGCTACCTACTGACTTGTACCACACGGCCAAAGACATGCCCATGTGCCAAGCCGTGTGAAAACTAGATGGGTTACCGACTTAGGTCACACGGCCAGTCAAATGCCCGTGTGTCCATTCGAAATGGTCACACACACCCGTGTCCAGGCAGTGTGCTAAGCCGTGCCAAACCTGTAGGGCATACTGACTTATGCCACATGGCCAGTCACACACCCGTGTGTGAGGCCGTGTGGAACGCCCAGGCTTAATTCAAATTGAACCTTCAAGCCACACGCAAGAGACACACGCTCGTGTCTCTACTCATGTAGGAAAAAATAGGTCATTTACAAGGCCACTTTGCCACTCTTTAAGGGTCATTCCTACAAGCACAAACTAAGCATAATTCATGAACCAATTGGCAACCAAAACCTTACCAAAACATGCACAATTTATTCAATAATATCATCTACCAATTCTATACACATTTGTTATACCAAAACTCACTATTTCCACATGCCAAAATCATTCATTCATCTAGTCTCAATATAACACAAATTCCACATTCAATCAACCACATTTCATATCCAAACCTTGTATCAAAATCATGTCGTTTCTCCATTCTCATATTCTAATATTAACCATCAAGTAACGTATCCATTTCTCAAACAAACAACAATACCTAAATGACCAAAATCATAAGCCAACTATATACAAATCACATTTACAATATTTCATCATCAAGCATAAACCAAAACAATTTTATCATCTCAAGCCACATCACATGGCAAGATTCACAAATACCAAACATATCATATCACCAATAACCTATACATGCCATATACTAGTTATACAAGCTTCAAAAGTACCAAATAGCGATCGATAGTGTGATGACGATTCTTGACGATCCCTGAGCTCAAAATAGCTTCAATTATCTATAAAACAATGAAAACACACACAAAGTAAGCTTTCCAAAAGCTTAGTAAGCCATATACAAATAAAATTATATGTCCCATCACAATGTCAATGCATCAAAGCTAAACATGGCTAGTAACATACATATTTACCACTTTTTCTCATGAAGTTCACATTACAACCTTCAAGTTCATACCCACCTTTCCTTCTTGATATTCATATACATTTCATACATACCTGAATCGATTTTCACATTTACATATTCATTCATTTCTCGACATTGCCTGTTGAACCTTTTGAAATGGATAAGGATACTTGGAGAGCTCATAAAGCTCGTACAATGCCATATCTCAGATATGGTCTTACATGTTATAATATATCAATGCCACTATCCCAGACAGGGTCTTACATGAAATCATATATGAAGCTAATGTCCCAGACATGATCTTACACTAATCTCAGAGAGATGCCAATGTCTTAAACATGGTCTTTATAACAGTCGAATTAGGGCCTAGTCGAAATAGTGGTTTCAAGACCACAAATTCAAAGTAGAAAAATATATTTCATGATTATTATTAATCTATTAATATGATTGCATGATAGTGAGGAAATTTCATGAAGAAATTTTTATGAAAAAGTGGTCAACTTGTCGTTTAGGATTAAATTGAAAAACGTGCAAAATATGAGTTTTTAAAATGTTTAAGTATGAAATAGCACTATAAAAGTTATTAGAGGTCTTTATTTATTAATTAGACCATTTTATAGCTTGATGGACAAAAATGCCCAAGGAAGGGTAAAATTTTAAAGAAAGGCCATAAGGGCATTTTGGTCATTTGTTAAATTAATGAAATAAAAAGGGAAAAAGAAAGAAAAAATGTGTCCATCTTCTTCCTATAGGTGCCGAAATTCTCATGCTCCATAGCTAAGGTTTCTTTCATCTTTTCAAGCTCCAAGTAAGTGACTCCTAGCCCCTTGTAACTCCATTAATCTATTTTTACCACTAATTTGAGCTAGGGTTTATGCTCAAAAATATACCCATGCACGCCATGCAAGTATTTTGATGCCTACTGGTAGAATATGAAAGTTTAAAGTGTAGTAAACACCTTTTTCTAGGTGATTTTTCACAGAAGTCCCTAATAAGGACCAAATTGTAAAGCTAGTAAAATGTGTAGCAAAAGTATAAATTGATGAGAAATGTGGGCTATTTTGAGTACATATAAGGTTCAGCTAGGCTTAAGTAACCAAGAAAATAAGTGCATCCCATTTTACAAGCCTAGGAACCATTTTGCAAATATGTAAAACTTTAGGGGCAAAAAATATATTTTTCCAAAGTGTTCATTATGGGCTAGTTAGCCAATGTGAGCATTAAATGAGCTTAATTTGTCATTTTAGATAAAGAAACACGAAGCCCAGATCGAAAACGGGGAAAAAGTAAGGTGGGGGACTAAATCGCACGTTCACCCGCATTTTGGACTCGAGGTAAGTTGTATGTGATAATTTAGCATTATGTTTGTTAAAATTTATTGTGATGATTCTCTATGAATTCATGATGTTCCATGAAGCTATTGCTATGAAATGATATTAAATCTAGTATGATTTCCATAAATTTGATGGTTTTGACGTTACCACGAAAAGATGAAGTTATACTTGAGAAATTCCAGTAAGCGTTAAAGCATACGAAGGGTACCGTAGTCATGACATGAGCATTTGTAGGTCTCGTGTAAGAGCATTTCTAGGACATGGCTTTGGCACCAAACTGAGATCTTATGTAAGACCATGTTTGGGACATGGCATTGTCATCGAAATGAGATCCAATGTAAGATCATGTCTGGGACATGGCATTGGCATCGATATGAGGTCCCCTATAAGACCATGACTGGGACATGGCTTTGGCACCGAGATGATACATAAATCCCCTGTAAGACCATGTCTAGGACATGGCATAGGCATCTCAAAGAGATCCCGTATAAGACCATGTCGGGACATGGCATCGGCATCAGCTTATGATCTCGTGTGAGACCATGTCTAGTACATGGCATCAATGTCAATACGAGATGCCGTGTAAGACCATATTTGGGATATGGCATCGGTATCAACTTGAGATCCCATGTAAGACGATATCTGGGATATGGTGTTGGCATCTCCTTATGAGAATGACCTTACGGATATCCTTCGATATTCTAAGTACATTAAGAAAGAAAGTATTCAAGTTGATTAGTTAACGAGAAAGACTAAAGTTTCATGATAAGTGTTACAGGTACACTTGAGTAAGTCACAAGAAAATGAAAAGTAAGTCATGAGAACAAGTCATGATATTGAGTAAGTTATGAGATTGAACTAGTTCTGAGAAGAAGTAGAAAAGCGAATGACATTTCATGATATTTTATTTGAATGATGTTTTGTGACTTATGTTGCTATTTTATTCCATGAAACTTACTAAGCATTTTTATGCTTACCCCTTTACTTTCCCTTCTTCCTTGTAGATTTGCCGAACTACCTCGGGGATCGATCAAGGTTGGAGCTCGAAGTCACACTATCAAGCTATTCACATTGGTATAGTAAAGTTAGTTATTTTGATGTATGGCATGTATAGGTAGTTTGGTTATTTTAATATATATTATTTTGAGTAGCCAAATATGTTAGCTATTGTTATCACTTGAGTCAAGTTGCAACGGCCTTTGGAAATGGGCTAATATTGATTAAGTTATATTTTATGCAATGTGGATGAAATTCATGATTGTGCAAGTTGCAAGTTTAAATAGAGTAATGATGGATGGGAATGATATGTATGGTGGCATGTGAGAGCCTTAAATTGTGAATGTTTAGAGAGTATAATTATGTTTGAAATTGGTATGAGCTGGTTGTGTTTCAGGGTAGCAAAAAGGCTTGGAAAATGGCCTATATTTGTCCACACGGGTTAGGCACACAGGCGTGTGACTAGGTCATGTATGACATACGGTCTGCACCAAGGGCTTGTAGCTCGACCGTGTGTCCCCTGTATCTTAAGTAGTTAAGTTAGTATTGCACACAGGCTGAGCACATGAGCATGTGTCTTGGCCATGTGAAGTTAAGTAATTCATAGTGTTTGAACAAAATGGTCCACGGGTTATTGACAAGGGTGTGTCTAGGCTGTGTGAGGGATACGGGCCATAAACACGGGCGTGTCCCCAAGCCGTGTTCAAACCTATAGGTTTCAAATAAGAAAAAAATTTTAGCACGGGCTAGGGACATAGGCGTGTGTGACCACACGTCTAGCCCACACGGGCGTGTCCCACCTTACACGAGCGTGTGGCCTTATTTTAAGCAAAATTTTTCTAAGATGCTCGAAAGTTCCCAGAGTGGTTTTAAACCACTCCCAATGTATGTTTTAGGCCTCGTAGGCCTATGATAAGAATATAAAGAACATGTTTGTAAAATTTTTAAATTGGAGCAAAAATGAAGGCCCAATTTAGCAAGTTTGAGCAAGGTTAAGTACGATAACGCTTCGTACCTCGTCCCGGCGTCGGACTCAGGTAAGGGGTGTTACATTTAATGGTATCAGAGCTAGTGTTTAGTCAATTCTAGGACTAACCTAGCACATGCATGAGTCTAGCTATACATGCCATACGTATGTACATATGTGATATGATAGTGTGACAACTCCTGACAATCTAAATGTGTTTTCTTATAGTAAATGTGTAACACCCCTAACTCGTATCCGTCATCGGAATAGGGTTAAAGGCATTACCAGACAAATCAAAACTTTTACAGGTAATTCTCTATCATCAACATCATATCATTATCCAACATTATCATTAAGTCCCTTAAGTAGGTATTCGAGACTTTAAACATGCATCAGAAGAAGGTCGGGACTAATCTAAACACTTAGAAATTTTTTTAGAATTTAAACATTTTTGAAAGCTGCAGAGGTCACATGCCCGTGTGGTCTGGCCGTGTCCTCACACAGCCACCAGATACGCCTATGTGTACAGGCCGCGTCAAAACAGGGCATACATACTGACAAGACACGCCCGTGTGCTCGACCGTGTGAAAATTAAGATAGCTACTGACTTATGCACACGGCCTGTCACACGCCCATGTGACTAGCCCATGTGTCACCCACGGCTACTAGACACGCCTGTGTGCCTAGGCCGTGTCATTCCTGTAGGGTATTTTGACCTAATTCAATAGGGTACCTAGGGGACACACGACCATGTACTATGACCGTGTGTCGCACAGGGTTGAGACACACGGCCGTGTCTCTGATCGTGTGGACAAAAAAAGACCATTCGAAAAGCCAATTTTGCCACCCATTTTGGGTCATTCCTACAAGCCAAAAACTAATACAATTATACCTATAATTTCCAGCCAAAACTTACTCAAAACATTCATCATTCATACTATATATTCCTCATCTCAAGTCACATTCAATTACAAACCAAAATCATACCATATCTCAACCAATTTTCACATCACAAATTCATATAACATAAGTCATCAAATACCACATCTATCCCATGGCTAAACTTACCATTTTCACAACACTTTCATATCAAAATGACCATTTCCCATTAGACCATATAAGCAACATTAAGCATACTAAAATGCACCACTTGTGACATACCAAAAACAAGTATTAACACAACCATTTGTTAGCCATATCACATGGCACAACTTATATACATCACAAAACATATTCAACCTCATCTAGCTTATACATGCCATAATTCAACATTTATACATTCAAAAGTGTACCGAAACAAGTTTAGATAGTGATCCTCAATGATTCCTGAGCTTTTGGTAGCTTCAATATCTATAAAACAAAGTAAACACAAACAAAGTAAGCTACAAAGAGCTTAGTAAGCCATATACAAATAAATTGTTCAAAAACACATTCATAGCTCAATTTAATCAAGTGATTCATGGCAAAACTCATTTAAAGATCCATATTTTCTCATATAATCCACCTGATCACAATTATCACTTGAACATTTACCATATTTTATTCTCATACCATTATATATATCATAAGCTCACCATTGAACATATGCTACCTTTCAATCTCAAACATAAAACATGTTTCATACGTACCAGATTCAAAAGTATATTCGTACGCTCATTCATTTTCTCGAAATGCCCGTTGAACCATTTAGAATCAATAAGGATATGTGGAAAACTCAAAAAAGATCGTACAATGCCAACGTCCTAGTTGTGGTCGTACATGTAATCAGATATCGATGCCACTATTACAAACAGGGTCTTACACGAAGATAAATACGATGCCGATGTCCCGGACATGGTCTTATACATAACCTCAGATTGATGCCAACGTCCTAGACGTGGTCTTACTCAAAAATAGATATTTGATCCTATGTCATGACATATGTATCCTAACTATTCCTAAGGTTCAGACAGGGCTTTTTGGACACTGTCACATACTTGAAACATTCTCGAATTTCACATATGCATCTCCCATAGTCGTTCATCACAAATCAATTATATATATAAGTATGAATAAATCAACTTAAGCACATTTATTTGTATATAGACTTACCTCGTACGAATGTGAACAGATGAAACGGCTATTCAATGATTTTTTACTTCCCCCAATCTAATTTTGTTTTCTTTGGTTTTTGATCTATATAAATTCAAATTTAACTCTTTTATTCACCAAATCATTCAATTCAATCCAAAAACACATAATTAGGGCATTTTACACTTTAACCCCTAAAATTTTACATTTTTGACAATTTAATCCTTAATTCACAAAATCATCAAATTCACCAAAATTCACAACATTTAAGCCTAGCCAAATTTCAATAATATTCAATTAAGCCCATATATCACATTTATTTCACAAATTAGTCCTCCCAAAATCTCATTTTCACAATTTAGCCCAAATTGCTCAAATTCAACAAAAATTCAAAGCAAGACATATTAATCTCACTCATATCTCTCATATAACATCAAAAATCATCACAAAGCTCATATTTTCAACAATGGCACATTCCGTAATCTTCAAAAAATTAGAAATTTTGGCATGGGCTTTGTAGTAGGCTAAGCAAGGATCACAAAAACGTAAAAATTATTAAAAACGGACCAAAACACATACCTTAACCACCAATTTGCTTAGTCAAACCCTAGGAACTCTTTATTCTTTTCTTTTTTCTAAGTATTTTCGGCAATGGTAATAAATGAAAACACCATTTTCATGTTTTGTATAATATTAATTCATGATTAAATCATGAATTACCAAAATGTCCATAATAAAACAATATATAAAACACATATTTTAAGGTCATTTATGACCACATAAACATTCAATGGTAAAATTGCCACATAAGGCCATTATAGACAAAAGTCATTTCAATTAAACATATGAACATGTAACATGCTAATTTTACCTTTTACATATTCTAATCCTTTTTCAAATTAAACACACAAACAGACAAATTTTCATACAAAACTTTCACACATGCTAATTCACATAAAATAAGCACAGAAAATAACATTAAAATATTTTTCAGACTTAGATATGTGGTCTCGAAACCACTATTCTGACTAAGGTCTAAACCGGGCTATTACAAAATGGATCCCGAATGAGCTACAGCAGATGACGTAGAAAGCAATGCGCTGGCTCCCACTGAAGGGACGGTGCAGCTGGATCAGAAAATAGACCAGCTATAGTTAATCAGGGAGAAGAGGCCCGAGAGGCCTTCTTCTAAATGATGAATGAGTGGTTCACAAAGTTCATTTGAACGAACCTGACCGCTCAACCCCAAGCTCCACCCCTTACTATTCCTCAATCTACCCCGGCAGCTCCTCAATTTGTAGAGGTAGTAAGACGAGAAAAGCCCCTCGTTGATAGGATCTAGAAATAAGGGGCAAAAGAGTCCCGGGCTACTAAAGATGATAACCCAGAAAGAGCCAAATTTTGGCTAGAGAATGCCATCAGGGTATTCATGAATTATCTTGCATACCTGAGAAATGTATGAAGTGTATAGTATCTCTCCTTTGAGATTCCACCTATCAGTGGTGGAGCACCCTTGTCTCAGTGGTACCAAGGGAAAAGGTCAATTGGGAGTTTTTCCAAGAGGAGTTTCGTAAGAAGTATATCAGTCCTCAGTTTATTGATCAGAAGCGTAAGAAATTTCTAGAGTTAAAGCAAGATCGAATGACCGTAACTGAGTACGAGCATGAGTTTATTAGACTTAGTAAATACACTCGAGAATACGTATCCACCGAGGCCATCATGTGCAAGAGGTTTAAGGATAGATTAAACGAGGACATTAAAATGTTTGTTGGTATTCTTGAATTGAAAGAGTTTGTCGTGCTAGTAGATAGAGCTTGTAAGGCTGAAGAGTTGGCCAAAGAGAAAAGGAAAGTTGAGATGGAGTCTCGTGACTCGAAAAATAGACTGTTTAGTAAGTCGTTCCAATCCTCCTCCAAGAAGTCAAAGGAATTTATTACATGATCAACTACTTCAACGGGGTTTTCCAGTAAGGGCAAAGGCAGACAGTATTCAGCCTCCAAATCTCAGACTGCCTCTGTTGCAGTGTGGGTAACACTTGACCTAGTAGACCTGAGTGCCCTCAGTGCAATAGACGCCACCTCGGTGAATCCCAGGCACATGAGAGAGCTTGCTTCAAATGTGGTTCTTAGGGCCACTTTATTAGAAAGTGCCCTGAGATGGCTGAAAAGGAAAAGGATCAGAGTGCAAGATTGGGTAATACTCCCTCTAGATGCAGACCCTAGAGAAACCCGAGTACGAGAGTGAGCACTAAAGGCTCGCTAAGAGAACAGACTGTGAGACCCGAGGGTAAAGCACTAGCCAAGACGTACGTCTTTCTTGCTCGCGAAGAGGCATCATCAGTCGATCTAATCACGAGTACATTTTCTCTTCATGAAACTTCTGTTATTGCTTTGATAGACCCGGGGTCTACCCACTCATATATTTGCATGAAACTATTCTCTAGCATGAGTATACCCGTAGAGTCTACAAATTTATGATAAAAGTATCCAATCCCCTAGGCAAATATGTGTTAGTAGACAAAGTATGTAGAGATTACCCTTTGATGATTAGGGGTCATTATTTCCCAGCTAATCTCATGCTTTTGCCATTCGAGGAATTTGATGTAATCCTTGGTATGAATAGATTAACCACTCATGATGTAGTAGTGAATTGTGGTAAAAAATTTATTGAACTGAAATGTAAGAATGGTGAAACTCTCCGTATGGAGTCATATGAATCTGCGGGTTTGCCTACAGTAATTTCTTCCAGGGTTGCTCGAAAATGTATAAGAAAAAGGTATGAAGCTTACCTTGCTTTTGTGATGAATACCAAAGAGTTAGAGTTGAAAATTGAGTTAGTGCCAGTGGTTTGTGAGTATCAGGATGTCTTCCCGGAAGAGTTGTCTAGATTACCTCTAGTTAGAGAGGTAGAGTTTGGTATAGAATTGGCTCCAGGTACTACATCTATTTCTATTACTCCTTACAAAATGGCTCCAACTGAGCTAAAGGAGTTGAAAGCTCAGTTACAAGACTTGATAGATAAAGGTTTTGCAAGACCAAGTCATTCCCCGTGGGGTGCCCTTGTGTTATTCGTGAAAAAGAACAATGGTTCTATGAGGTTATGCATTGATTATCAACAACTTAACAAGGTGACCATAAAGAACAAGTAACCTTTACCAAGGATCGATGATTTATTTGACCAGTTGAGAGAAGCCACAGTGTTTTCCAAGATAGGCTTGAGGTCCGGGTACTATCAGTTAAGAGTTAAGGAGGCTGATATGCCTAAGACTGCATTTAGAACAAGATATAGCCACTATAAATTTCTCGTCATGCCATTTGGTTTACACAATGCTCCTGCAGTATTCATGGATCTAATGAATTGTACCTTTCAGCCATACCTAGATAAGTTTGTTGTGGTTTTTATTGACGACGTTCTAATTTACTCACATGATGAAAACAAGCATGCCGGGCATTTGAGAACAGTTTTGCAAACCCTATGAGATAAGCAGCTTTATGCCAAGTTCAGCAAGAGTGAATTTTGGCTTAATGAAGTTGGATTTTTGGGCCACATCATTTCAGGTGATGACATTAAAGTCGATCTAAATAAGATCTCGGCAATTGTTGAATGGAAACTACCGAGGAATGTAACCGAGGTTAGAAGTTTCTTGGGTTTAGCCAGCTACTACTGAAGGTTTGTCAAGGGATTTTCTATGATCGCCACTCCAATGACGAGATTGTTGCAAAAAAGATGTTAAGTTTGAGTGGATAGAGAAGTGCCAGCAAAGTTTCAAGAAATTAAAGACTTTACTGACTGAAGCTCCTATTCTAGTACAGCCTGAACCCGAGAAAGAATTTGTGATTTACATCGATGCATCCTTAAATGGATTGGGCTGCGTACTTATGCAATAAGGCAAGGTGATTGCATATGCCTCGAGACAATTGAAGCCCTATGAAAGGAATTATCCGACTCATGATTTGGAATTAGCCGCAATAGTGTTTGCGTTAAAGATTTAAAGAGACAATTTATACGGCGAGCAATGCCGAGATTCACAAACTATAAAAGTCTCAAGTATTTGATGACACAAAAATATTTGAAGCTACAGCAACAATGGTGGCTTGAGTTATTAAAAGATTATGAGTTAGTTATCGACTACCACCCGGGGAGAGCAAATGTTGTCGCCGATGCTCTTAGTAGGAAATCGCTATTTGCCTTGAGAGTTATGAACACACAGTTGACCGTAAACAATGATGGTTCAATTTTAGCAGAAATAAGAGCTAAATCGATGTTCATTCAAGAGATTTGTAAAGCACAGTCAAGTGATAGAAAATTTCAAGCCAAGAAAGCTAAGTGCGAATTGGGTACCGATTCAGATGTTCAGATCGATTTTGATGGTTGTATAAGGTTCTGAGATCGAATTTGTGTACCAAAGGATGATGAACTCATCCAGAGAATTTTACATGAGGCACATAGTAGTCGTATGTCCATCCACACCGGTAGTACCAAGATGTACAATGATTTGAAGAAATGGTATTGGTGGCCAAATATAAAACAAGATATCTCCGAGTATATTTCAAGATGCTTAACTGTCAACAAGTAAAAACAGAGCACCAAGTACCTTCCAGCTTACTACAGCCTATCATGGTGCCCGAGTGGAAATGAGACCGTGTTATCATGGATTTCGTGACAGGTTTACTGTCAACACCAAAAAAGAAAGATGTTGTTTGGGTTGTGATTGATAAGATTACGAAGTCAGCCCATTTTATACCAGTACGTATGGATTATTCACTTGATAAGTTGGCTGACTTGTATATTTCAGAGATTGTGAGGCTACACGGAGTACCAATATCAATGATTTTGGATAGAGATCCGAGATTCACATCACGATTTTGGAAAAAGTTACAGGAAGCTTTGGGTACAAAGCTAAACTTTAGTACTGCTTTCCACCCATAAACCGACGGGCAGTCAGAAAGAGTATACAAGTGCTTGAAGATATGCTCAGATGTTTTGTATTAGAATTCCAAGGTAGTTGGGAAAAATATCTACCTTTGGTCGTATTTGCTTACAACAATAGTTTTCAGTCAAGTTTGAAAATGGTGCCTTATAAGGCCTTGTACGGGCGTAAGTGTCGAACGTGTTTATATTAGAAAGAGCTCAAAGAACATCAGATTCACGGGGTTGATTGATTTAATCAAGGAAATAGAAGAGAAAGTAAAAGTTATTCGAGACTATCTGAAAGCCACGTCTAACAGACAAAAGTCGTATACTGATGTGAAATAGAAAGAAATAGAATTTCAAGTTAGGGATAAAGTATTTTTGAAATTTTCTCCGTGGAGAAAAGTTCTTAGATTTGGTCGAAAGGGCAAATTAAGTCCACGTTTCATCGGACCCTATGAGATCACCGAGAGGATAGGGCCGGTAGCTTATTGGCTAGCCCTGCCATCAGAGTTAGAAAAGATCCATGATGTTTATCACATGTCAATGTTACAACGCTACAGATCAAACACTTCTCTTGTGATTACCCCAACAGAGATTGAGATTCAACTGGACATGACTTATGGTGAAGAACAGGTTAAGATTCTAGCTTGAGAAGTCAAACAGTTAAGAAAAAAAAGTATTACCCTCGTAAAAGTGTTGTGGCAAAGACATGGGGTAGAAGAGGCAACATGGGAGCTTGAGAAAAACATGAGAGCTCAATACCCCAACTTCTTCACCGGTAAAATTTTTGGGGACGAAAATCCCTAAGGGGGAGAATTGTATCAACTTGAATTAGGGCCTAGTCAAAATAGTGGTTTCGAGACCACAAATCTAAAGTAGAAAAATATATTTCATGATTATTATTAAGTTATTGATATGATTGCATAATAGTGAGAAATTTTCATGAAGAAATTTTTATGAAAAAGTGGTCAACTTGTCCTTTAGGACTAAATTACAAAAGTTACAAAATATGAGTTTCTAGAAGGTTTAAGTGTGAAATAGCATTATAAAGATTATTAAAGGTCCTTATTTAGTAATTAGACCATTTTATAGCTTGAAGGACAAAAATGCCCAAGGAAGGGTAAAATTTTAAAGAAAGGCCATAATGGCATTTTGGACATTTGGTAAATTAATGAAATAAAAAGGGAAAAAAGAAAGAAAAAATGTGTCCATCTTCTTCCTATGGGTGCCAAAAGTCTCATGCTCCATAGCTAGGGTTTCTTTCATCTTTTCAAGCTCCAAGTAAGTGACTCCTAGCCCCGTTTTTCATATTCTTCGTATTTTTGAAATCTTCATAATTCGATTAAGCTATTTCTATCACTAATTTGAGCTAGGGTTTATGCTCAAAAATATACCCATGCATGACATGCCAGTATTTTGATGCCTACTAGTAGAATATGAAAGTTTAAAGTGTAGTAAACACCTTTTTGTAGGTGATTTTTCACAGAAGTCCCTAATAGGGACCAAATTGTAAAGTTAGTAAAATGTGTAGTAAAAGTATAAATTGATGAGAAACATGGCTTGTTATGAGTACATATAAGGTTCGGCTAGGCTTGGGTAACCAAGAAAATAAGTGCATCCCATTTTACGAGCATAGGAACCATTTTGCAAATATGCAAAAATTTAGGGGCAAAATTATATATTTTTCCAAAGTGTTAATTATGGGCTAGTTAGCCAATGTGAGCATTAAATGAGTTAATTTTTCATTTTTTAGATCAAGAAACACGAAGCCCGGATCGAAACCAGGGAAAAAGTAAGGTGGTGGACTAAATCACACGCTCACTCGCATTTTGGACCCGAGGTAAGTTTTATGTGATAATTTAGAATTACATTTATAAAAATTTATTGTGATGATTCTCTATAAATTCATGATGTTCCATGAAGCTATTGGTATGACATGATATTGAATCTAGTATGATTTCCATGAATTTGATGGTTTTGATGTTACCACGAAAAGATAAAGTTATACTTGAGAAATTCCAGTAAGTGTTAAAGAATACGAAGGGTACCGAGTCATGACATGAGCATTTGTAGGTCCCGTGTAAGACCATTTCTAGGACATGGCTTTGGCACCGAACTGAGATCCCATGTAAGACCATGTTTGGGACATGGCATTGTCATTGAATATGAGATCCCATGTAAGACTATGTCTGGGACTTGGCATTGGCATCGACATGAGGTCCCATATAAGACCATGTCTGGGACATGGCTTCGGCACCGAGATGAGACATAAATCCCCTGTAAGACCATGTCTAGGACATGGCATGGGCATCTCAAAGAGATCCCGTATAAGACCATGTCTGGGACATAGCATCGGCATCAGCTTATGATCTCGTGTGAGACCATGTCTGGGACATGGCATCGACATCAATATGAGATGCCGTGTAAGATCATATTTGGGATATGGCATCGGTATCAACTTGAGATCCCATGTAAGACCATATCTGGGATATGGTTTTGGCATCTCCCCATGAGAATGACCTTATGGATATCCTTCTGTAACAGCCTGAATTAGGGTTTAAACGGAACAATGGTTTCGAAAACCAAAAATCCAAAGTAGAAAATTTTATTGCAATTAAGTTTTAAAGTTTATAGGGTGATAGAATTATCATTTGAAATTTTCGTTAAGAAATTTTATCAATTGGGTGTCTAATTTGGCAATTAGGATTAATTTGTCAAAGGTGAAAAATGTGTGTTCTAATTCATAAAGGTACTTGATTGGAATGGGTTTTTAAAGTGGAGGTACTTATTTAGTAACTAGACCATTATATTTTAGTTTGGACAAAAATGGGCATGAATAGGACAAATTAGAAAGAAAAGCCTTTAAGGGCGTTTTGGTCATTTAGTAATTAAAAGAATTAAAACGGGAAAATGAAACAAAAATTTGCTCGTCTTCTTCAAGTTAGGCCGAATATGAAGGGACTCCATGGGTAAGGTTTGTTCAAGCTTTCCAAGCTTAATAGTAAGTGATTCCTAGCACCATTTTTAATGCTCTTTACATTTTTTAGATCTCGGTAACTCAATTTAGCTATTTTCACCTTTATGAGGGCTTGAGTTCAAAAATTTTTCCATGTTGAATAATTATGTATTTTTATGATTAAAGGTAGATTATGCATGTCTATGATAAGTAAACGAGTTTTACTAAGTGATTTTCGATGAAACCGAATAAGAATGACTAAATTGTAAAAGTTAAAAATTGGTCATAAGTATGTGATTTAGGGAGAATTGTGGATTGCTATAGTTATGAAAATTGTTCAGCTAGACCTAAAGTGCATGAAAATTGAATAAAATTATTTTACAAGCCTAGGGGCAAAAGTGTAAATATGTGAAAGTTTAGGGGCAAAAACGTAAATTTTCCATAATATGATTTTTGGGTCACATTGAGTAATGTGACTAATAATTGAGCTAAATGAGATATTTTAGATCGAGGAAAACGAGATCGGGCCTAGAACGAGGAAAAAAGGGTATTGGACGGTTAGGTCTTTTTCACCACTTTTAGTGTCAAGGTAAGTTTGTATGTAAATAATTCATTCTTACCATTTGTGTTACAATATTTTAATGCATATTATGAAATGTAATTGTATGATGTTATAATTGGCGAGATGTGGAAAAGTGAGATTCTCGATTGAACCCTAGGAAAACAAAAGATAAGGATATGTGTAGCTAGGTCGCATGTGTGGTTCCGAAGATAGGACACCATGTGTAGTACTGGGTGTATACCATATGTACACGAGAGCTATGGATTAAGGGTAGTTAGGTCACATGTGTAATACTGGGTGTATACCATGTGTACACGAGAGCTACGAATCAAAGATAGCTAGGTCGCATGCACGGTACCAAGGGTACATCATGTACACACGAGAGCTATGTTATATATAGCTAGGTCACATGTGTGGTTCTGAGTGTTCGACACCATGTTGACATGAGAGCTACGGGACTAAGTAGTTAGGTCACATGTGTGGTTCCGAGTGTTGGACACAATGTAGACACGAGAGCTACGAGATTTGATGGTTAGGTCACATGGGTGATACTGACAGTTCACAATGTGTACACGAGAGCCAGATTATGTGTTGATAGAGCTATGTGCTAAAACCACTGAGTATTGAATGTTATTCTGAAGGGTTCAATAGGAAAAGCTTACTCAAAGAGACTAGTGTGGTGATATGGTGTATAAGTGCAGGTGTATACATATGAGCAATGTGCACGAGATGTGAATGATTCGTGGTAAAGTTGATATGGTGTAAGTGTAACATGAATACTTGGAAATATGGATGATTATTATCTATTGGAATGGCTAATATTGAACATGATTGGTGTTATGTGTTCATAAATGAAAATAATATGAGGGAAACATGGAAGAGTAAAATTTTCAATAAAACAGTTTGAAACATCCACAGTTGCGTGATTTTGAAAAATCACAAAAAATAATGGAAATTGAATTAGATGCTAAATGAGATATGAAATTAAATCTTATTGAGTTTGTTTTCACATAAAAGAAACGATGTGAGCAAATGATTTATATATTATGATATATTTAAATTATAGTGAGACAGGGTCAGAATAGGTTCGGAAATCCCCTATTCCAAATTTGGAAAATCATTAAAAATTGTACAAAAATAATTGTGAGATATAATTTGTATTCGAATTCCTTAATTAGTCTACTTTCAAATGAAACAAATAGAAACATATTTTGAATTCTGTACGATGAGATAATTAAATTTTAATGAAGAAGGTTCGTAACCGTTGGGTAGCAAAATAGGGGAGACTTTAATATATAAAATGTATTGATTGGCTATATAAAAAATGCTATAAATGTTATTGTAAGAAGATATGTGAGTCTAGTTTCAGGGAAAATTTACGAATGTAGCTCCAGATAAAAATAACTTAGTGATTGCAGCGCGAGTAAATAGCTTAGGGTGGACAAGAGTAAAAAGTGGAAACTAGGTGCAATTACAACCATATTGTTTTTAGATCATAATGAGAGGTTTTATTGAAGCATGTTAATGAATTATTTACTTTTTACATACTTACTAAGCTATAATGCTTATTCCCTTCCTTTCCTTTTTCTTTTTGTGTTTCAGATGCCAGCTCGAGTTAGAGGTCACTGGAAATTCAATCACACTGTCAAGCTAAGATCAGTATTAAAAGATTTCCAAGTATTTATATGTTTATGGCATGTATAGGGACTTGAAAATAAGTGTATATGTTATTGAGTTGGCCTAGAATGTTGGCCTAAGTTAATGGAAATTTTATTGTTGTATAAGGCCATTTGATATGGCTAACAATAGCTATGTTATAAGTCATAATGATGCAATACATGAATGAGTATGTTTGCATGTGGGTGAATGAATTTGTATATGATATGGACTTGATAAATATGTCATGTGAATGGTCATGCAAGTATATGTTAGGTGGCTTAAAGTAAGGGTGGTAATGTAAGTTGTCGGTGATTAATGGCAATGTAAGGGTGATGTGGTACATTAAATTTATGTCATTTAAGTAATGAATTTATGCCTCAATAGTGGCTACTTGGAGGCCTATATATGTCATGTTGTGTACTGATGAAATTAGCCTAAATGTATAAGTGATTTTGGATGGCAGAAAGGCTTGGTAAATAGCCTCAATTGCATCCACACAGCCTAGGACACGGGCGTGTGCCTTGGTTGTGTGACCTTGAATGTGTGTTGATGTCATAAATAGAGAGTTACATGGGCAGAGGACATGGGCGTATCCTAAGCCACACGGGCGTATGTTGTCACACGGCCGGCCCACAAGGGTGTGTAACCTTCCAAAACAAGAAAATTTCCTAAGTGTCTCAAAAGTAGTAAAGAGTTAACGGTTTAGTCTCGAATGGTCTCCATAGTATGTTTCAGACCTCGTAGGCCAATTTTAGGGACTTAATGATGTAGTTTGAAAAGTTTTAAATTGGAGTGAATTTTTATGGCTTGATAATGTATGATTGGTTGTGTTATTGTCTGGTAATGCCTCGTAACTCGATTTTGTTGGGGAACTCGAGTAAGGGGTGTTACACCTTCGATATTCTAAGTACATTAAGAAAGAAAGTATTGAAGTTGATTAGTTAACAAGAAAGACTAAAGTTTCATGATAAGTGTTTCAGGTACACTTGAGTAAGTCATAAGAAAATGAAAAGTCATGAGAACAAGTAAGTCATGATATTGAGTAAGTTATGAGATTGAACCAGTTATGAGGAGTAGAAAAGCAAATGACATTTCATGATATTTTATTTGAATGATGTTCTATGACTTATGTAGCTATTTATTCCATGCAACTTACTAAGCATTTTTATGCTTACCCCTTTGTTTTCCCTTCTTCCTTGTAGATTTGCTGAATTAGCTCGGGGATCGATCAAGGTTGGAGCTCGAAGTCACACTATCAAGCCATTCACTTGGGTATAGTAAAGTTAGTTATTTTGATGTATGGCATGTATAGGAAGTTTGGTTATTTTGATATATGTTATTTTGAGTAGCCAAATATGTTGGCTACTGTTATCACTTGAGTCAAGTTGTAACGGCCTTTGGAAATGGGCTAATATTGATTAAGTTATATTTTATGCAATGTGGATGAAATTCATGATTGTGCAAGTTGCAAGTTTAAGTAGAGTACTGATGGATGAGAATGATATGTATGGTGGCATGCGAGTGCCTTAAATTATGAATGCTTAGAAAGTAAAATTATGTTTGAAATTGGTATGAGTCGGTTGTGTTTCAGGGTAGCAAAAAGGCTTGGAAAATAGCTTATTTTTGTCCACACGAGTTAGGCACACGGGCGTGTGTCTAGGCCGTGTGTGACACACGGTCTGCACCAAGGGTTTGTAGCTCGACCGTGTGTCCCCTGCATCTTAAGTAGTTAAGTTAGTATTGCACATGGGCTGAGCACACGGGTGTGTGTCTTGGCCGTGTGAAGTCAAGTAATTCATAGTGTTCTAACAGAATAGTCCACGAGTTATTGACAGGGGTGTGTCTAGGCCGCGTGAGGGACACGAGCCATAGAAATGGGCATGTGCCCAAGGCGTGTTCAAACTTGTAGGTTGGAAATAAGAAAAAAGTTCAGCACGGGCTAGGGACATGGGCATGTGTGACCACACGATCAACCCACACGGGCGTGTCCCACCTCATACAGGCGTGTGGCCCTATTTTAAGCAAATTTTTTCTAAGATGCCCGAAAGTTCCCGGATTGGTTTCAAACCACTCCCGATGTATGTTTTGGGCCTCGTAGGCCTATGATAAGAATATTAAGAACATGTTTGTAAAAGCTTTAAATTGGAGCAAGAATTAAAGCCTGATTTAGTAAGCTTGAGCAAGGTTAAGTACGGTAATGCCTAGTACCTTGTCCCGGCATCAGACTCGGGTAAGGGTGTTACAGTCTTACATGAAATCACACATCGAAATCCTAATATCATGATATTTGTATCCTATACTATTCCTATGGTTCATACAGGGCTTTCGGACGTCGTAACACTGTCGATACTTTCTAGTATTCACATATTTAGCTTCTTAATACATTTCAATAACAATTAAACATATATAATTCAATTGAAACACATTCATTTGTATATGAACATACCTCGGAAGAGAAAACAGAAAAAGGAGTCCATTACTCGTTAACCTTCGATTTTCTCCTATCTAATTCTGATTTCTTTTATTCTTAATCTATATAAATTCAAATTTAACTTGTTTAATTATTCATTCATTCAATTCACTCCACAAACACATATTTAGGCATTTTTACACTTTAACCCCTACAATTTCACATTTTTTACAATTTAGTCCTTATTCATAAAAATCACAAATTTCACACAATTTCTTTAGGCCCAAACTTGGCCGAATTTTCCATTAGTCCCTAGTAGCCCAAAACTTCCATTTATTTCACATTTTAACCACACCTTTCACACATTTTACAAATTAATCCCTAAAATGCATTTTTACTCAAAATTACTTTATAAAACATATTAATCTAGCACATATCTTCCATTTTTCATCATCAATCATCACAAAGCTCATAAATTCATCAATGACATCACATCAAATCATCATCAATTTCAAAAATCCAAGCATGGGCTAGCTAGAGTACAAAGCAACAATCTCAAAAACATAAAAATCATCGAAAATGGATCAAAAACCATACCTTAATCTCCCAATATCATTTCCGAACCCCAGCAAGCTATATTTCTTTCTTTTTCTTTCAATATTTGGTTGGAATTAACAAAGATGAACATGTTTTTATCTTTTATTTTATTAAACTAACATGAAATTATCCATTTGCTAAATTGACCTTTAATAATAAACATTAAAATTCCACTAACATATGTCCATATATGTCCATTCATTAATCCAATGGTCCAATTACATTATAAGGACTTCATATTTAAAGCATTATAGCAAATAAGCACTTAAACAATTAACAGGCAACTTTTACATTTTATGCGATTAAGTCCTTTTATCAAATTAACCACTCAAACAATAAAATTAATCCACTAAACTTTCACACATATAAATTCACATGATGTAAACACTGAAAATAATAATAAAAATAATTTTACGACCTCGAATTGTGGTTTCGAAACCACTGTTTTAGATTTAGCTAAAATCGGATTGTTACACTATGGACTTTCCACATTTTTATTTCATGATTTGCCAATGCGGTTAGCAATATATCTATCCTATCAGAGCCTACACAATAAATTTTCATCTTGTCCCGTGATCTACCGGTCCAGTTAGCAAGATAACTACCCTACCAGAGGCATAACGAAGATATTTTTCTTTTCACATTTATACATATCACAGACTTGTCTCTGTTAGACTCATACCACAACAAAGGTCTTATTACTTAGACTTTGACCATATACATACATGTATCACTAATTATTATCAACCATACATTCTAGAGATGGCGTATTAACTCTCTAACAGCAAACACACTTATCATGCAATGTCGAATTCAAACAACTATCAAGACTCTTTTTTTACACCTATGCAGATATTTTCTCAATAAGACATACTTATCTACAGAGGCATTAACCATTTATTCAAAATAAAATTATATACAGGAGTCGATTCTAGAGACTCACTAAAGACTTACCTTCACTATAACTCAGAACGCTTGTTTCAATCATCCTTCTCAATCCAGCAAAAGCCACTGCTTAAAAGATCAAAGAACCTCCATTAAAACACTATTTATTAATAGGTTATTAACATTTCATCTATACACGACCCCTATGTAGGGTCTTCCACTCAAAACATATTGTTCTTACATCTTTTACACACCCCTACTCTTTACTATCATAACATGCAGCACTATCATACTTACCAGGAGGTTGAATCATCCACTAATTTACAAAATCTTAACTTTAGCTTACTGATGAAAAAAAGAGAACATTTAGAATAAGAAAGAAGTAACCAAAATGCAATACAAAGAGAAAAACCCTCTAAATGTACCATTTCACCATATATATATATATATATACTCCTAATCCCTTATAGTGGATTTCAACAAGTGGCAATATTAATTGAATTTGTCCCCCAGTTTCCCTACAAAACTAGGGGAAAATAAAGGGAAATCTGACTAGTTTGATGTTATGGTAGACCAGTCAAGAAAAGATTTAAATTAATTTGATTGACTCCAACCTAATACTACTACAAGAACCAACTGAATAGTACTCATACAAACCAGGCATACTTCATTTTAGCGATGACTCTCTTATGGCGTGATATTAAGGATAATTGATTCTTCCTATGGTTTTCCCATACACTTAATAGACTCTTCGTGTTTCAGTCGAAAACCCTAAGGCGTAATCTTTCTTCACTTGAAAATATCCTAGAGCAACTTCTTAGATACTAACAATGGGTGAATACTTTCATGCTAGAATACGCCAATACTCTATCTCGCTGACGAATCAGTCAAGCAACAGATCATACTACTATAATGCGCCAAAATAGTTAATGTGCATACATTATTCTCTACAATTGGATTCGTCAAATTTGAGGTGTGACATAGTGTAACACCTCTAACTCGTTACCGTCACTGAATTAGGGTTATAGAGTATTACAGCACATTATGAATCCCATGACAACATAAAACCACTCAAATATTAATTTAAATATCAAATATTAAAAATAAATCTTCATTAATATAGAGTATTACAGCACATTATGAATCCCATGACAACATAAAACCACTCAAATATTAATTTAAATATCAAATATTAAAAATAAATCTTCATTAATAGCATATCTTTGAATACGGGCCTTATATCGAGCTTACATAATGTATCGAGTAGGTTTGTGCAAGTGTACACAGTCATTATCAATTAATAAGTAAATATCGAGTTATCGTCTCCACAGGAATTGTATTTGTGTTAAATCACTTAATTGTAAAATTATATTCACAACTTGATAAATTTAAAAACAAAATATGATTGAGAAGTGATGATTAAAATTAAATATACTAAACTAAATGCAATGATCCTCAATGCAATTTATCCTAAATATGCAAACTATATGAATGAAATAAATTTTAGCAAAATTAAACACAATTTGCAACAATTATAATATAAATAAACTAGGGCAATTACTTTAATTAAACTCAATTCATTATCATCATGCTTAATAACATTCTGAAAAACATTCCATGGCAACTCGATCTTTCATGAGTTTCAAACCACATTAGGTCCTTTCGGAATCCTTTACTTAGTAAATATGCATTTTACTGATCCTTATTTACTAAGGGTTTCTTAGCATTCATGCGAAGTAACAGGGACATGTTAGGTTTGAAACAGTTTAATCACAAAAATTTAAAAACTATGCAGATAACAGAGCTTGGTTAGAGTTGTTATGCAACTTACAATTTAATCGGGTTAGAATCTAAATTGAGCATGCACATTTCAATTATGTGTCCACTAGCCGTCGTCTGGTTAGGATCGCTCAGCTAATTCAGATGCATTCCAATCACGTATGAACGAAATACAGACTTGATTTTAATTGAAAACATGATCAATTGAGGCACAAACATCATAAGCATGAATCGAATAAATATTATTTAATCAAAGCAATCATCCTAGCTTAAACAAAATTAAGTTAACATTATTGTAAACAAGAACAAAGAACACATAGTAAACATTTTTAGATTAAATCAAAGAAAGGAAAGATTAAACCCAAATCAAAGTGGCTGTCACCCAAAACTCTAACCAACGAGGTCTCCTTTATTCCTTTGCTTTGTTCCGTTTCTGATGGCTCTCCAAAGTGGCTGACCAAGGGCTCTTTAAGAGGCTTAATTGCTAAAATCTCTATGAAGAGATGATGCTAGGCGTGGGGTATGGAAAATGCTAAGAGAATTGAGAGAAAAGAGAGAATGATGAGGGATGAGGGATGATTAGAAATGGTGAAATGGGGTTTTATTTATAGGTGAAGAGAGGAGAGTAGTTTGCTAAAAATAAAAAGGTTTAGTCTCTTCAAGCTTCTTCAATGAGTGACTAGCCATGATTAGTGGATTTTGAGTTGAATTTTGCTTTATTTTTAAGCAATTTAAATGCCGTAACAACTCGAGACTGAGACTTGGTCAAATGTAAATCTTCAGGCAAATCTCTAATTTCTTCAATATTGCAAGGACCTTGTGCAATTAAACCAAAAAGTGGTTTATGTGGATAGCCATGTGTAGCTGAAATTGGGTTGACTTAGTCTTTAATATGGACAGTTTTCGTAATCTAATAAAGCTATTAGACCTGTCCAAAATAAATCAATAAATTAAAGGACCAATGAATAAAATTTAAATACTTAATGAAAACCCAAATTATTAACGAAATATTTTAAAATTAATCATTAAATATAATTTTATATTTTATTATTTAATTTAATCATGCATGGCTCATTTTATGTCTTAAAAAAATAATATGTTCAAATAAATATAAAATAAGTCATTTTATGCATGAAAACTATATATTAAAGCATAAAATCACATTTTAATAATTTCTATGTCTTAATTTCATATTTTCACATATTTCATTAATTAATTAAACAATTACTTAGTTTTAACAATGAATTTAAGTAAAAAGGTAATAAATTACATAGGAAAAATCCTATATATTTTTCAATTTACACATAACCTAAAAATCAATTTGGAAACAATTAAGGACTAATATGAAACAATATAGAAAAAATTAGAAAAACTAAAAATAGGGGTCACACAGCCATGTGACAAAGCCCAACCGTGTGGCTCAAGAACATGGTTGTGTGGCCAAACCGTGTACAATTTAAAAATAGGGTCACACGGTCGTGTCGTTAGGCTGTGTGCAATCGAAATAAGGTCACACAGCCATGTCGCCAACTCGTGTAACAACCTGTGACCATGTGGGAAAATCCTGACCAAAATTAAATAGGCCACATGGTCGTGTGGAGTGACCGTGTGTGGCACACGGTCATCTGACAGGCCATGTCCCAAGTTCTGTGCACCTAAAATGACTTATAAAACAAGACAGTTCACCACTCATTTCTTAGGTATCATGCCAAACCAATATCAACCATTTTCATACCTTCAAAACACATTCAAACATACTTAAAACGTACCAAAACATTCAACCTAAATGTCTAACCAATATGCCCTCATTGGTATGACATTTTATACACAAAACTAAATTCACATTCAAATATCAAAAGCCCTTACATTATACGCATGCCAAACATACCAATTTATTCATTCCATTCACATACAATGTTACAATATCACAACCATTTCTGAAAAGCATAAACCACATAACTAAAGGCACCTATATATGGACATATGCAAGCCAAAACCAATATATATATACATATCCACAAGTATGCTTAAACCAAAGCTTTAACAAGATCATAAAAAAAAAAAGAACTTAAAAGTTCTCAATACATGCCATTTATAATCCAACATCAAAATGACCAAAACTTCTACCGAGATGAAGGACGGATAGTGTATGTGCTCCGAATTGGACTTCCAACTGACCTAGACTTCTGATAATCTAAAAGGAAGAAAAACAACCAACTTAAGCAATCAATGCTTGGTAAGCTCGTATATCGTAAACTTAAACTTACCGAATATGTATTTATTCAAACCATTCATGCATGAATTCATTCATTAAGTCATATGCATATATTTCTTTCCTATACAACACAAACCTCATACGGTTAGTAGTATAACAATGAAACATATAATCTTAACATATCATAGCGTAACACCCCTTACCTGAAACCGTCGCCGGAGTCGAGCACGAGGCATTACCAAACTTATCTTACTAGTTCGGGGCATAAAAATTTACATTTAAAATTAATCTACTCACATTCATCCAATATATCCCTAAATAGGGCTCTCGAGGCCCTAAAACATGCAATTGAAACGGTTTGGGACCAATCCAGGACATTAAAATTTTTCCTATTATTTACATAAATCAAAACAATTTATTTCACTATTCATAATAAAATTATCCACCTGCGTAACAATCACTAAATTAATTATAACTAGAGTTACGAAACTTAAATTTAAATTCGTAAATTTTTCCTAAAACCAGACTCATATATCTTCTTACCATAATTTTTCCAGAATTTTTTGTTTGGCCAATTAGTAAAGTTTATTCATTAAATGTTCCCCTGTTTCGCAGCCTAATGGACCTAACCTCTCTTCACTAAAACTCAATTATCTCATTATACAGAATTCGGATAATGTTTCTATTTGTTTCTCTTGAATATAGACTCACTAAGGAATCTATACATATAAATTATGACTCATAATTATTTTTGTACAACTTTTAGTGAAATTCTAAAATCGGAACAGGGGATCACAAAGTCACCCTGAGCTAGTCTCACAAAAATTTAAATATCTTAGAATACAGACTTCCTTTGTTTGCTCTATTTCTTTCCTATGAAAATAGACTCAATAAGATTTAATTCTATATCCATTTACCATTTAACTCCATTTCTACAATTTTTAGTGATTTTTCAAAATCACGTCACTGCTGCTGTCCCAAAACTGTTTCATAACCAACTTTTACTCTTTCATAATTTCTTTGCATTAAACCTCATTTAGGCATACATAACACCAAAACATGTTCTTAATTAACCATTTCAATAGCTAATCATTATCAAGTATTCACATGTCATTCTTTAGTCATATCATAAGGACATACACACAAAATGACCAAGTCCCTATACATGCCATAACTTAAAACGTTTCGAATCACAAAATACCAAGATAGCCTTTTGATAGTGTGATACGGTCTTCGACGTCCTTACGATCCCCGAGTTGGGTTGGCGATACTATAAAAAGAGAGAAAAGAAAGGGAGTAAGCATAAAGCTTAGAAAGTTTGAATGTAAATAAATAACAACATTCTAAATGAATTATCAAGATAACTTTAACCTTCAAGCTCAATATGCGTAAGTCTTAAGTTTTCTTACCTGAACCTTTCGAACATGGACTTATCTCACCTTTCCTTGAGTATACTCTTTAAATTTCCCATTGAACCACTTGGAATACTAAGGATACACCAGTACCTTTCCTTTTTAAACTTACCATTGCCATGTCTTGACATGGTTTACGTGGTATCCTTGCCTTATGAACTCTCCATTGCCATGCCTTGGCATGGTCTTACATGGGATCTTTTCCTTATACTAGCTTATCAATGACATGTCTTGACAAGGTCTTACATGATTTCCTTGCCTTGTAAAACTTACCAATGCCATGGCTTGGCATGGTCTTACTTGGTATCCTTTGTAACACCCCTTACCCGAGACCATCGCTGGAGTCGAGCACGAGGCGTTACCAACTTATCTTACTAATTCGGGGCATAAAAATTTATTTTTAAAATTAATTTTCTCACATTCTGTAACACCCCTATCCCGTAACCGTCGTCGGAATAGGACGAGGCGTTACCGAAAACTAGGAATCCGATCAGGGCCGTAAAATTTTGAACTTTTTTTTTTGAATAAAGATCATTCATTTACTAAATTGCTAGACGCAAACAAAGTGTGAATTTAAAACTTATACAAGTAAGTTCCATAAGATACCGTAATCACATGAGTTTTACACGAAGGTCAAAGTATCATTCTACTTATTGTCTATCCTATACATGCCATAAGCTAAGTCCAATCACATGGTTGCCGTAATGGTAGATAGTGTGACGAAGTGCTGACAATCTCCGAGCTGGTAGTCAGAATCCACAACCTATAGACCAAAAACATGAACAAACAGAGTAAGCTTTCGTAAGCTTAGTAAGTTTTAAGCAGAACAATAATTTTGTTGAATCATTGACTTTTTTTTCTCACATATACTTAATCTAGGTAAAATCTCATTTGACCCAATATACCTATCCAAAATTTCACATAATTTAATTCACCTTTCTTTAGCCTTGAGTTTTAAGTCACAAAGTGTTTTCATTCAATATCATTGGTCATTCATTTCAACTGTTCGATGAAGTTGATCCAGAGCTTCATCTCAAACCATAATATCAATAAACACATCACTTAGCTATCACATATATACTTTCGAATAATAATGACCTAGATGGTCGAATATTTCCAAAGCACATTCTTCATCAACTGAAGTTGGATTCACATGGTAAGCACATTCTTCACCAATTTAAAACTTTCAATAATCCGTTCCACTTGTTCATAATCACATCCATATTTTCAAGTATTTCAACGTGACAAGTACTAAATTACCGTAGGCACATAAAGAACCAAACATATTCCTTATCACATATACATAAGTTTACAGAATATAATCCTTACCTTGTACTGGCACATCTAGCTGAACCCAACCCATACTCAAATCATAAGGCCTTTGGACAGAATATGCACTAATACATAAGAATATTTCATCACATACTTCATTATACAAGCATACCATTACCAATTAGATCATTCTCATATTTGGAGTTATAATATTAATCACATTTACATACCTCTTTGATACTAATAATTCACTTCGAAATCAATCCACCGATGAGTAAGTAATACGTACCTAAACATCTTAAATACATAATACTTATTTGATGGTAACTTACTGCGGATACTCAATATCAAAGTCTTACTTGAATCCCAGCATTTAGCCTTTGGGTCTTTAAAACCCGGATATAGTACGAGCTCGAAGCCTACAGACATTAAATCAGGATAATATTCTCGCATAAAGCCTGCGGGATCTTAACCCGGATATAGTACTGGCACAAATGCCCTTCAGGACTTATCACATTTATACATTTTCACATTCATCTCATTGGCCATTCAGCCTTATCACATATATACACTTTCACCTTCATCACATTGGCCATTCGGCCTTATCACATATACACTTTCACATCCATCACATTGGCCATTCGGCCTTATCACATATACATATCTTGTACATCAATTTCATCATAACAAAATTGACTAGGTATACTAGTCATTTACGGCTTATAGCTTCACTTTAATACGGGTTTGGTACTTTGATTACCAATATTTAATCGATAGCTTATAAGCGACTCAAATAGTTTTATCAAGGTTTACTATATAATCACAAATTCAGCACAAGCTGTTTTTCCTAAGCAACAGTCATTAAATTATTCGTAAATGGAGCTACGAAACTCCAAATGAAGTGCCGTTAATTTTACCTGAAAATAGACTCATATATATTTTATCCAAAAAATTTTCAGAATTTTTGGCTCGGCCAATCAATACCATATTTTTCTTAAAGTTTCCCTTGTTTCACTGTTTGACTATACTGACCACTCTTCACTACGAATAAAATTTCTCATTGTACAAAATTAAAAATATGTTTTTGTTTTTTTTTTTTTTTTGGAAACAAGACTCATTAAGGAGTCTAATCATATAAATCTTATCTTATAATCATTTTTGTACAATTTATAATGATTTTCTAAAAAAACAGAATAGAGGATTTCAGAGTCATTCTGACACTGTCTTACCCTATTTTAAATATCTCTTTATAGGAAATTCCTTTCTTACAAGGTTTCTTTTATAAGAAACTAGACTCATTTAGCTTTGATTACATATTTTATTCAGCCTCTAATTCAACTCCAACAATTTATGGTGATTTTCTAAAATCACATTACTGCTGCTGTTTTAAGCAGATTATTACAATTTGCTCTTAAATTTCCAAGTCCAAACACTTAAGAACTTACCATTTGGTTTAGAACATATCATGGCCACATCATATCTTATTAAATCAACTCATTATATCCTATTATGATTGAATTTAATCCGCGTTTAATCACTTAAAACTTACCTCGGAAGTGGTCGAACGATTACAACGGCTATTCGATAAATTTTGCCTTCCCCTTATACGAATTTAGCTTTCTTTGTTCTTGAGCTAAATTGAGACAAATCAACTTACTTCATTAATTTATCAATTTCATCTTCGTTCAAAATTCACACATTCAAATGCATTAGTAATTCTCAAAACACCCGTAAATAATTATCAAGGTCAAATACTTTCTTAAACAGCTAAGTTTACATTCGGCAATTACAACCCCACTAGCACATTAGTTACTTACCCTTTCTCATCTAATTCACATATATATAAACATCCAACATTTGCTCAAGTTCAAGTTCGGCTAGCTCACATGTCGAACACTAAAATTAAACAGTAGTTTTTCATTTATCAAATGGTCAATTTCCATAAAACACTTAAGCCACATTATACAAAATCTTATCAAATTTAACTCATCTATTTTAAGCCTCAATCATTTCCAATTACCACCAAATACACCATTTATTAACTAAAAGGTCATTAAGCATCTAACAAATGTGAATTAACAAGTTTAAAACACAACATTTCCAAGCTATCACTTAAATCCATTTTCGGCAAAGGACCAACTAACAAGCCTAAATTTCAACTTATACAATATAAATTTTCACAAATTATAGCATTTGTCAACACTTCATTAATGATATTCACCATGACAGAATGTTCATTTTGAAAAATTAATCCTCCCTACTCATAAATTTAACAATCACATATTTAATTTAAACAAAAAGGAATTTCTTCCCATCACACACTCGGCACATTAAAATCCTAACATTTTAATACACCAACATTTTTTTTTTCAAATCCTTATTAAGCACACCTTCGGCTAATACATATATAAATACTGTCTATTAACCAATAATTTGCATTTCTCCAATTAGCCGATTGCCACTCATCAATTTAGCCAAAATATTCAATTTTTACCGAGCTCAAATCATCTATTATCAACTCTCAATACATAACATCAAAACAACATAAAAAAAATGCAACATCCTTAGCCGAAAGTACAAACCTCAACCAAATTAAAAATTTCAACATGGGCTATGAAAAGAACTTAGCAACTAACTCAATTTCAAAAAAATTATCAAGAAATAAAATCAAAACATACCTTGATTATGAAATGTAATGACCGAACCATTGGAGTCCCTTTTATTTTCCTCTCTTAGAATCGGCTATCAAGAACAAAGATGAACAAACCTTGTTCTTTTCACCCAAAAATTTTTATTTATCTTTTCTTTATAATTTAAAGCCATATAATATTAATATACTTACTTAAAATACATATTTCATGCACCTTAATCATTATGGCCGGCCACTACTTCTCAAAATAGGGTATTTGACATGCAAGTCCCCATTTTGAGAACCATGCACTAATTAGTCTTCAAATTAATTCATCACATTTTTAATGTTTCACACACAAGCCCTTTGACTAAAATTCACATTCAACTAACAGAATTTAAGCATCAAAATTTCGCACATGGGTTTTCACATATAGTAAACATGTAATTTAACAATTAAATAAATTTTACGACTCGGTTTAGTGGTCCCGAGACCACTTCCCGAATAGGGTTGAAATAGGGCTGTCACACATTCATCTAATATATCCCTAAAAAGGGCCCTCGAGGCCCTAAAACATGCAATTGAAACGGTTCGGGACCAAACCGGGAACATTAAAATTTTTTTGATTGCTTACACAAATCAAAACAATTTATTTCACTATTCATAATAAAATTGTCCACCTGCATAACAGTAACTAAATTAATTATACTTGAGTTACAAAACTCGAAATTTCAATCTGTAAATTTTCCCTAAAACTAGACTCATATATCTTCTTACAATAATTTTTATAAAATTTTTGGTTTGGCCAATTAGTACAGTTTATTCATTAAATCTTCCCCTATTTTGTAGTCCAACGGACCTAACCTCTCTTCACAAAAATTTGATTATCTCAGTATACAGATTTAGATAATGTTTCCATTAGTTTCTCTTGAAAATAGACTTACTAAGGAATCTAGACATATAAATTATAATCCTTAATTCTTCTTGTACAATTTTTAGTGAAATTCTAAAATCGGAACAAGGGATCACGAAGTCATTCTGAACCAGTCTCACAAGAATTTAAATATCTCAGAATATAGACTTCCTTTCCTTCCTCTATTTCTTTCCTATGAAAATATACTTAATAAGCTTTAATTCTATATCTCATTCACCGTTCAATTCCATTTCTACAATTTTTAGTGATTTTTCAAAATCACATCATTGTTGCTGTCCCAAAACTGTTTTATACCCAACTTTTACTCTTTCATAATTTCTTTGCATTAAACCTCATTTAAGCATACATAACATCAACACATGCTCTTATTTAGCCATTTCAATAGCTAATCATTATCAAGTATTCACATGCCATTCTTTAGTCATATCATAAGGACATACACACAAAATAACCAAGTCCCTATACATGTCATAACTTAAAACGTTTCAATGAAAATACCCAATTGGTAACTTGATAGTCAAAAGTGTGAAACGATCTCCGATGACCTCCAACCCGAGCTTGTTTGATAAAACTCTGGAATAGAGGAAAGGAAAAAGGCAAGCTTATAAAGCTTAGTAAGTTCACATGTAAAATAATAGGCATTAGTAATGAATTTAGCTTATTATTAAGCTTTCATAATTTGCATAAATAATGTTAAGTTCTTACTTTCCCATCTTACTCATTGGTAACCTTACCAAAGGCTTGGAATAATAAAAAGAATACCTTACTTAATAGCTTGTTTATGTACCTGCAACATCTCACTTAACACATTAATACTCTCTCATAATATATAGGCATATTGCTAATCATGTCACAAAGCGTCATAAGTATAATTGAAAACTTATCACTTACTTAATACTTGAATATACTCATTAAAATACTTTTAATATCATCAACTAACAAAATCTTTATTTTACTTCTTCACTTATTCTTTAACTTTCCAGTTTATCATTCCTTTACTTGAACTTTCTTGCAACATAGCGTGTATATTAGCTCGATGAACAGTTTGGAATACTAAGTGTACTTGGGTTTTCCTGCCTGAAAATAGCCTGCTAATGCCATGCTCTAGGCATGGTCTTACATGGGATGTTTCCTGTCCTACCAAATCCATATATCTAATATAGACTTACATGGGATGTTCTTCAATTGTCTCAACTTGCTAATGTCATATGTCTGATATGGACTTACATGGGATGTTCTTCAACTGTCTCAACCTGCCAATGCCATATGTTTGATATGGACTTACATGGGATCCTTGCCTTATATACTCACCAATGTCATGCCTTGGCAAATCATAGTTAAAACATACTTGCTCAAAATTCTCAAGGTTAGTCACATAACTCAATAATAATAATAGCAACAATTGCATAATAATAAAACACTACTCAACTTACATACTTACATTCTCAATCTCATCATATCCTCAATTTATCTTACTTTCCTCAAATTATGCTATTCAATACTTTCTTGATCTTATACTAAACCACATTACCACTATGGTCTTATGTGTAAACTTATTCGAATTCTCATTTTTAATGTCAAATCATTATTGAACATTTCTCAATTATTATCATTATATTCAAAAATCTATACTAAAACATTTATAACTAATATATCAATTTAGCATCCAAACATGCTTAATTAAATGCTTATTAAACACATGAACTTACATCGATACCAATACGGCCATTTTGACCAACTTTCCCGATTTTTGATTTTCTCCTGTTTTAGGTCCAAATCTCATTTTTCGGGATCTAAAACATCATATTTCACTTATTTTATCAATGTACTAATCATTTCAGACCTAAAACATATTTTTATAAAATTGACATTTTTGCCCCTAAACTTTTGCATATTTACACTTTTGCCCCAAAGCTCAAAAATAATTTTTTATTCAATTTCTCTACATTTTATGCCTAAATGAACCATTTCATAAATATGGCAGCCCACAATTCTCATTAAAACTCACACTTATGTCCAATTTTATAACTTTTACAATTTAGTCATTTCAGACGTTTTCGTTAAAAATCACTCGGTAAAAATCGTTTCTCTGATCATAAACATGCATAGTCCACCATAATTCATCAAAATGCACAATTATTCAACATGGTTCAATTTTTGAAACCAAACCCTAGCTCAAATAAATGGTAGAAATAGAGAAATCATGTTACCGGGATTTCAAAAACGTAAAAATCATTAAAAACGAGGCTAGAACGGACTTATAATCAATCTTGGAAGCTTGAAAAACCATAGCCATGGTTTCTCCATGCTATATTCGGCCTTGAGGAAGAAGATGAGCAAATTTTTGCTTCATTTTCCTTTTTTAATTCTTTTAAATTACTAAATGACCAAAATGCCTTTAAAGACTTTTCTTTCAAATTTGTCTTATTCATGTCCATTTTTGTCCAACAATTTAACCAATGGTCTAATTACTATTTGAGGACCTTCAATTTAAAACTTCATAACAATTGGACACTTCTAACATATGGAACTCAACTTTTGCTCTATTTACAATTTAGTCCTTTTGACTAAATTGAGTGCCCAAACGTCGAAATTTTCGAACAAAATTTTCATGAAATCTTTCTGTGAAATCATAGATTATAAAAATATAATAAAAATAATATTTTTCTTGTCAGATTTGTGGCCTCGAAACTACTATTCCGATTAGGCCCAAAATCAGGATGTTACATTTCTCCCCCTTAGAGATTTTCGTCCCCAAAAATCTTACCAGATGACGAATTAAGGACTGATTTCACTAGGCACTTTCAATTTCTTGTATAATATCGGCATCCTTAGCATCTTACTGCTCAAGCTAAGATTCTGAATTATACTCTCTTATCATAGACATAGGAATCACATTACTCATCTTCTCGAATTCTGACTGAAATACCTACTGATAAGTAACTAACCTTATTCTTTTTATAATCTCATACTCTTAGATGAACCGTAACTCACTTTTCTCTACTTACCAAAGTGAAAATTTTTCTGTTAATAAAATACTTTCAGAAACACCTGACACCCATCTGAGTTTCAATATTCTTGCCTTTCGATTTTATACACAATTACTGATAATCTGTCTCTGGTCTCAAAAATCAATTTTCACATTTCTCTAATATTTTAACTCAAATTAACTCTGTGAGTTTCTCTTTCTCAATTACTGTAACCGCCTTATTTTGGCCCTAATCGAAAAAGTGGTTTCGGGACCATGAAATCGAGTCAAAAAATTTTTAAATTATTATTTTCTGTGTTTATATTATGTGAATTATTATATGTGAAAATTTGATATCTTGATTTTGTTGTTTGGATGTTGAATTATTAATTAGGGGCTTAATTGCATAGAAGTAAAAATTAGATAGAATATGTGTGAGTGCCGAATTGTGGTTGTTCCTTAAGTTTGGAGGGTTTAAGAAACAAATAAACCAAAGAAACTATGCATGGACACATTCGGCCATCACTTAATGGAGGAGTAATGATATTAATAGGGCTAAATTGGTAAATTAATAATAAAACTCATGCATGTAATAGTAAAACATGTAAAGGTTGCTCATTTTTACTCTTGTTTTGCCGAAACTAAAAGAAATAAATTAAGGAAGAAATTTTGGAGCATTCAGCACTCTTGGAGCTAAAATTTCAAGGTAAATTCATGCTAATTTGATTATGTTTTAATGTTTTTGAGTTGCTTGCCCAATTCTATCTTAAACCCATGAAATTATTTATTGAATTGGTGTTGGTTACATGTTCGGTCATGGATAGAAGGTGATAAATTTGGAAATTTTGATAGGAATTGATGAATGAGTGTTTGATGGACATTATGATGTTAAAATCCATGTGATTATAAGTTTGTAAGCTTAAATTGTGAAATTGGTGCTTTGTGTGGCTTAATTGCTTAAGAGAGCATTCGGCTATGGTATGTATGCATGAAGGTTTGGTGTTGGATGTTTTTAATGATATATATAGTTATAATTTGAGTTTGAAGCTTGGTAATTGTGTTAAATATGAATGCAAGAACTATATGACATTCGGTCATTAAGATGGGTACAATTTTGATGGCGTTTTGATGTTTTGAAATGGAACTAGTTGTTAAATGAGTTCTAGACTTGTTAGATTATGATAATTTTGGTTTTATTGATAATGGTTATTCGGCTATGGAGGTTAATTTGTGAAACCTCATGCTAGTTAATAGAAGTAAATGTAGGTTGTTAAATTAGCTCATCAATGACCGAATGTGGTAAAACGTTAAGGAATAATTTAGTTTGTTTGTACTTTAAAATGGATTGAAATGAGGATTTGTCGAATGTGTTTATTAGTGAGTATAAATAAGCATTTTGGTAAATGAAGCAAATTCGGCCTAAGGATGTCTTGCATAAGTCCTTGTTGTTTAATATTTTATGAAATTGGAATTTAATTATCTATGTGTATAAATATAGAAAATTTGGCTGAAGTGTATTTTTGTAATGGAGTATATTTTCTTAGTGATATTCGAATGAAGTAAATTGAATTTTCTTAGAGATATTCGAATGAAGTAAATTGATTAAGTGACTAAATAAGTTAATTTTATTTAATTAAGCTCAAGAACTCAAGGGAATAAATTCGGATCGAGGAAAAGAGAAATTGGTCGAGTAGTTGAAATTGACGTACGATAACAATCAAGGTAAGTTCTTAAGTGTTTAAGCTCAATTTCGTTTGTATGTTTAAAGGTTTAATGCCTAATTTAAAGAAGATATTGTCTTTATTTAGTTAATGTGCCGAATGTGTATGGATATAATGCCATAAGCCAAATAGGATTGGAATGCTTAAGTCGAATTGGATATGAGAATATGAGGTACTAAATGTGTTACAATGAATGAACTATGCCGTATCTGTGTGATAAGAGAGATATCACGATTTGTAATTATTGGAAATCCAAATGTAACCATGATGTGTATGATATTATTATTAGACATATGTGGTAGCCGAATGTGGCTTATTATTAAAGTGATTTAATGTGAATTTCGGGATAAAGGTTAGTGATTGATGATATAAGCTATACATCATATTTATTCAGGCTTTGAGCCTAGTAGGCCAAGTGCCAGTGAATTTACTCAGGCTAAAAGCCTAGCAGGCTATGTGCCGGTGGATTCGATTCGGGTTTTAAAACCTAGCAGGCTATGAGCCGGTGGATCCGATTCGGGTTATTACCTAGTAGGCTAATTGCCAGTGAACTAATAAAAGTTTAAGATTATGAGGCTTTATGTTAATAAGATAATTGGATTCATTCAATAAATTAAGTTATCCAAGTATGTAAAATCTATTTGTTCATATGAGACTAAAGTGAATTGAATGATCAATGTGAAGGGAGAAGTGTATGCGAAGTGGTTGTATATATATATATATATATATATATATACATATACCTATATATGTACATTCGGTCTTTGCAAAGATTATATATATAAAAGTATATGTTTTATATACATGTGATCATGAACATTTGAATGAAATGTTGATATGATATTGAAGACTAGTTGGATTCAATTGAAGTAAAGTTTGGGATTGAAGTGTTTAAATATTTATGACTATAGAGAATTAAATTTAAATGAAATAATATGTTATATGTACATATAGGTGACTATGCATATTCGGCTAAATAGTGATATACTTAGATAATTTTATATGTGATTTTGGATATTCGGTTTATAGGTAGAAATTATTTATAAAGTGAACTCTCGAATCGTGAATTGATATAATGAATTAAATACATATGTGAATAAGGTGCATGAGTGAGTTTAGTTGTTTAAATTACTTAAGACTTACTAAGCTAAATTTCTTACTGTGAATATTTGTGTTTTGTTTCATACTATAGACCTCGTTCGAAAGTTACGAGCTCAGGGATTAAGTTCAAACTCATCCACACTATCGTCACTGTTTTGGTATTTTAAATAGTCTATATTTTGAAAGATGGCATGTATAGGCTTAACTCTCTTTTGAAAACAAGTTATATTTTGAATATGTATATATTTAAGTCATGCGAAAATGGCTTGCTCATTCACTAAGTATGAATGTATGGTTTGATGAAATTATGTGACTGATAATTTTGTAAATAACTGTTGATGTTAATTTGGGCTTAATTATATGAATTAGCAAATGTGTCACAAGTTTAGGATAGTCTTAGATTCGGTTATAGCTTTAGGAAATTACTAAATGAATAGTATAGATTTTGCATGATGTATAATCGGCCTATAGCTTAGTTGTTCAATTATGTGTATGAGCATAGTTTATCGATTTGGCTTTACTTTGTTTAGTATAGAAAGTTGAAATTTGGTTAGATGAAATGTTCATTTGATATTCATATACATACGTGCTTTCGGGTGTGATCATGAAATGGTGTCAATTGTTAAGTGACTTTGATTTATAATTCAATTAAGGTATAAGTAAGTCACATGAAAAAGTTTTATACTCGTGAATCACAATTTATGCATGTTCGATAATGAATGACTAGTCTGATCTATCTCCTAATCTGTAATGCCTCATAACCCTAATCTGGTGACGAATACGGGTTAGGGGTGTTACAATTACTCTTAATATTTAAAACACAACACAAAACTTACCTTTCTAAGAATCTGAATCACTTCCTCAATTTAACTATTAGTATTAGAGTGACACATAATAACATTCAAAAATCTCGTACTCAATACTTACTGTAACTTTCTTCTGAAGTTATAATAAAAATCTCGGATTTCAACCATAACCAATGAAAATTTGGGCTCTGTATAAACTGACAACCTCAGCATAAATAACTCAGATAACCCGTCAACAGAAAAACTTGGTCATGCTGAGAAAAATATACATAAACTTCCTCGAGTAATCAACCATAGCTGACATAACCTTTACCCTTTTGATGATAATACTAATTCTGTTGTACAATTCTTCGAATTACCATTGCATTTCCACACGGATATCAATACTGACTGTAATAGCTTCTAAGATACTTTAAAAAAATCAACTCTAACTCTTTGAAAGTTCAGACATCAGGTTCAAAATCTAGTACATAGCATATCATACTCTTACTAGTGTAACTATTTCTGAGTATCTTCCATCTCTATACTCCTCGAGTACACAGATAATTATCACTGTGTCAGGCTTCATAACTGTTGCATAATCTCTTTACTTAATTCAGACTGAATTATAACAAATACTTCGGTCGTCAATTTCTTCAGCTGTTTATAACTTTAAGCATGGATTTAAGCCAAATTAAACTTCATATAATGAGAACTCTAGTAATCGGACAACTTGGATTGGCAAAATCATACCTCAAATGCAACTATTTCTATGTGTATATATATAACTCTGTATCATAACTTCTAGGATAGGTACTCTTCACTCAAATCGTTTATCCATTTATACATAAACAATCAACATTTAATTCTGGAACTGTGAATAATTCTATCATACATATAACTCAATCAAACTGCTCAACTGAAACGATACTAATAAACAATAACTTTTAAAGAACTGCTCTTCTTTATGTTGTCATTATATCTCAGACATACATTCTATCATGATCTCTTCAAAAAGCTAATCACAGATCATTATCACTGCATAACTCGAAAGAACATAACATTCAATCTTTAACTTGCTAATACATGTATCAAGATCATTTAAAAAGTAAAATTATTACCTCAGTCTAAGCTGAACTTCTTATCACTCACATTTTGCCAAAGTCACTTTCTCTTCAAATCTAAGGAAAGATTAAACATATATTAGAATTTACCTTAATTGTTTCTCATTGAGGCACAAAATTATACTAAGGTGACCGTACTCATTCAACTTTAAAATTGCGGTGCCATAATAAGACTAACTTCTCAATTACTTTAGTAAATGATGTCCCAGCTGAAAATAAGACATCCTGATCATCAGAAAGATTAGGCACAAATTTCAATAACAACCAGCTTAAAAGCACATTCTTTACACTTCTGATAAGTATACCTCTGTACTTTCATTATCAGGTCCGAACTCATATTCATCAATAGAACATTTCTTGCTATTATCTCATGGCTAATATTTTGATCAGTAATTTATTAAGAAACCCGGGATAACAAAATCTCAGAACATGGAGCTATACAGAATTTCTAAAAATCACTTCTTATGTAGAACAGTTAAGGTCTTGATAACATCTCAGAAAATTTCCAAAAAGGAAAGATAATACTCACAAGCACTAAAATCAACTATAACAGAAACCATAAAATTTTCCTTTATATTTACCAAAAAATAGCTAGTAGAACAGGACGCTAACATCATACAGACCTTACCGGCAACAATCACAATTCAAGCAAACTACAATGCCTTCATCTATCTGTAAATTTAATCGACATCCTCATACAGTAGGAATTTCATCAGAAATCTTGCAGATATAAATATATATACCTCTGAAAATAAATGTACACATATAATAGTCGAAAGAAATTTCTGAAATTTTCTCAACCAAAAACTTGCATTCAGCTATTAATGCAGCTCAATCATTAGTCCTCTGTCTAATTCTGTCATTACTGAATCCACATTATCTCATTCAAAATCAAATTTTATTGGGAAGAAAATCCAGCAATCATATACCTTACACATCATACATGAATAAGTGATTAGCTGAACCTAACTTTTCTTTAACTGTAACGTTTTAGAATCTGGATGATCTTCATATTAACCTGGCATCTTTTTTGTAACTGTATTCATTTGCTAAATCATTATCGACTCTTATTATGTTGTCAATTAATCTGCCACTGAACTCTTTAGTTTTTCACTTGTAAGCCTATTCAGTCTAAATTTCATGTAATCTCTCTCTGAAACACCTTGTTGAAAAATGGGGGAGGTTGTAACACCTTTGATTTACCTCGTATATACTCATGCATATAACTTAACACTCATCAATATATAATATTATCACAATTATACAATTTGCTTCAAACAACTTAGCATACACGTTCATAATACAGAGATTTCCTAATCATCTTATGCAAACTAGTGCACTTATACATGCATTCATGAATCTCAAATAACATTACTCATAACATTCACTTAACTTCTCTAGTTATACATATAGCATCATACAAATGCCAATTTAACATGAACACTTATCTCAATATAAACTTTCCTTTCATCTTATCTCATCTTTCATATTTCCCAAACAGCTCTTATTCATAATTTATTTATTATCACATAACCATCATGAACTATTATTCTTACCTTTTATGAGCCTCAACTCATCATAAACATACTGTCTGTACTATCAAACTTAGCTCGGTTGGAGCGCACATCTATCTGACACAACTTAGCTAGACTCTTACTCATGCTAGATAGTCTGAGAATCGACTAAACTCTTGCTCTAATACCAATAAATGTAACACCCCTTACCCGAGACCGTCGTCGGAGTCGAGTACGAGGTGTTACCAGACTTATCTTACTAATTCAGGGCATAAAAATTTACTTTTAAAATTAATTCGCACACATACATCCAATATATCCCTAAAAAGGACCCTTGAGGCCTTAAAACATGCAATTGAAATGGTTCGGGACCAATCCAGGAACATTAAAATTTTTTCGATTACTTACACAAATCAAAATATTTTATTTCAATATTCATAATAAAATTGTCCACCTACATAATAGTCACTACGTTAACTATAACTAGAGTTACGAAACTCAAAATTTAAATCTGTAAATTTTTCCTGAAACTAGACTCATATATCTTCTTACCATAAGTTTTCCAAGATTTTTGGTTTGGCCAATTAGTACAGTTTATTTATTAAATCTTCCCCTGTTTTGTAGTCCAAAGAACCTAACCTCTCTTCACTTAAATTTGATTATCTCATTATACAGAATTTGGATAATGTTTCTATTTATTTCTCTTGAAAATAGACTCACTAAGAAATCTAGACATATAAATTATAATCCTTAATTCTTCTTGTACAATTTTTAATGAAATTCTAAAATTGGAACAGGGGATCACGAAGTCATTCTGAACCAGTCTCACAAGAATTTAAATATCTCAAAATATAAACTTTTTTTGCTTGCTCTGTTTCTTTCCTATGAAGATAGACTCAATAAGCTTTAATTTTATATCTCATTCACCATTCAATTCCATTTCTAAAATTTTTTTGTGATTTTTCAAATTCATATCACTCCTGTTGTCCCAAAACTGTTTCATAACCAACTTTTACTCTTTCATAATTTCTTTGCATTAAACCTCATTTAGGCATACATAACATCAACATATGTTCTTATTTAGCCATTTCAATAGCTAATCATTATCAAGTATTTGTATTCCATTCTTTAGTCATATCATATGGATATACACAAAAAATAACCAAGTCCCTATACATGTCATAACTTAAAACGTTTCAATGAAAATACCCAATTGGTAACTTGATAGTTCAAAGTGTGAAGCGATCTCCGACGACCTCCAACCCGACTTGTTTGATAAAACTCTGGAACAGAGGAAAGGAAAAAGGTAAGCTTATAATGCTTACTAAGTTTACATGTAAAATAATAGGCATTAGTAATGAATTTAGCTTATTATTAAGCTTTCATAATTTGCATAAATAATGTTAAGTTCTTACTTTCCCATCTTATTCATTGGTAACCTTACCAAAGGCTCAGAATAATAAAAAGAATACCTTACTTAATAGCTTATTTATGTACCTGCAACATCTCACTTAACACATTAATACTCTCTCATAATATATAGGCATATTGCTAATTATGTCACAAAGCGTCATAAGTATAATTGAAAACTTATCACTTACTTAATACTTGAATATACTCATTAAAATACTTTTAATATCATCAACTAAAAAAATCTTTATTTTACTTCTCCACTTACTCTTTAACTTTCCTGTTTATCGTTCATTTACCTAAACTTTCTTGCAACATAGCATGTATATTAGCCCGATGAACCGTTTGGAATACTAAGGGTACTTGGGTTTTCCTGCCTGATAATAGCCTGCCAATGCCATGCTCTCGGCTTGGTCTTACATAGGATGTTCCCTGTCCTGCCAAAGCCATATATCTGATATGGACTTACATGGGATATTTCTCAACTGCCTCAACCTGCCACTGCCATATGTCTGATATGGACTTACACGGGATGTTCCTCAACTGTCTCAACCTGCCAATGCCATATGTCTGATATTGACTTACATGGGATGTTCCTCAACTGTCTCAACCTGCCAATGCCATATGTCTAATATGGACTTACATGGGATGTTCCTCAACTTTCTCAACCTGCCAATGCCATATGTCTGATATGGACTTACATGGGATCCTTGCCTTATATACTCACCAATGCCATGCCTTTGCAAATCATAGCTAAAACATACTTGCTCAAAATTCTCAAGGTTAGTCACATAACTCAATAATAATAATAGCAACAATTGCATAATAATAAAATACTACTCAACTTACATACTTACATTCTCAATCTCATCATATCCTCAATTTATCTTACTTTCCTCAAATTATGTTATTCAATACTTTCTTGATCTTATACAAAACCACATTACCACTATGGTCTTATGTGTAAACTTACTCGAATTCTCATTTTTAATGTCAAATCATTATCGAATATTTCTCGATTATTATCATTATATTCAAAAATCTATACTAAAACATTTATAACTAATATATCAATTTAGCATTCAAACATGTTTTATTAAATTCTTATTAAACACATGAACTTACCTCGATACCAATACGGCCATTTTGACCAACTTTCCCGATTTTCGATTTTTCTCCAGTTCTAGGTCCAAATCTCATTTTTCGGGATCTAAAACATCATATTTCACTTATTTTATCAATGTACTAATCATTTCGGCCCTAAAACATATTTTTACAAAATTTACATTTTTGCCCCCAAACTTTTGCATATTTACACTTTTGCCCCAAAGCTCAAAAATAATTTTTTATTCAATTTCTCTACATTTTATGCCTAAATGAACCATTTCATAAATATGGCAGCCCACAATTCTCATTAAAACTCACACTTATGTCCAATTTTATAACTTTTACGATTTAGTCCTTTCAGACGTTTTCGTCGAAAATCACTTGGTGAAAATTGTTTCTCTAACCATAAACATGCATAATCTACCATAATTCATCAAAATACACAATTATTCAACATGGGTCAATTTTTGAAATCAAACCCTACCTCAAATAAATGGTAGAAATAGAGAAATCATGTTACCGGGATTTCAAAAACGTAAAAATCATTAAAAACGGGGCTAGAACGGACTTACAATCGATCTTGGAAGCTTGAAAAACCCTAGGCATGATTTCTCCATGCTATATTCAGCCTTGAGGAAGAAGATGAGCAAATTTTTGCTTCATTTTCCTTTTTTAATTCTTTTAAATTACTAAATGACCAAAATGCCTTTAAAGACTTTTCTTTCAAATTTGTCTTATTCATGCCCATTTTTGTCCAACAATTTAACCAATGGTCTAATTACTATTTGAGGACCTTCAATTTAAAACTTCATAACAATTGGACACTTCTAACATATGAAACTCAACTTTTGCACTATTTACAATTTAGTCCTTTTGACTAAATTGAGTGCTCAAACGTCGAAATTTTCGAACGAAATTTTCACGAAATCTTTCCGTGAAATCATAGATCATAAAAATATAATAAAAATAAATTTTATTTGTCGAATTTGAGGCCTCAAAACCACTGTTCTGACGAGGGCCAAAATCGGGATGTTACATCCTTAAACCCTAATGTCATGACATTTGTATCCTACACATTCTTAAGGTTCAACCGAGACTTTTAAGTATCATTTCTCCATAAATTCTTGCTTGAATCATCAAGGAGTAAATTTACAAAATAAACATATAGATTCTGAAAAACAACATCATTAATTATAAATAATAAAACATTACATTTATTTACCGCAAATTTACCTCTATACAAAATAGGATCAAATATTTTAATTTAGTCCTTAACCTTTTTCTTTCCCCGGTCTAACCCCGAATTTTGTTCTTCTTGATCTATAATAGCAAATTTAGCTTATTTAATACTCACATTTATCAAAACAGTCCTTGATTCTAACTTTGGAAAAATTATGATTTTGCCCCTAAACTTTTGCATATTTACACTTTTGCCCCAAAGCTCGGAAATTAAACTTTATCCCTAATTCCTATGTTTTAAAACATGCTGATTATTTTTTTCCTACTATGGCCATCAAATTCTCACTCTAACATGTACTTATGAACATTAGGTATTTTTACCGATTATGTCGTTTTACTCGTTTTCGCTTAAAATCGTTTAGCAATAATAGTTTAACATAATTTCAAGCTTCATATTCTACCATAAAACATCAAAATAGACACATTACACCTATGGGTATTTTTTTTTAAATATGAACCCTAGGTTAAATTATTGCTAGAATATGCTAAATCAAGTTACCGAGATTCTAAAAATGTAAAAAAAATTAAAAACGGGGCTTGGATGCACTTACTATGAGCTTGAGAAGTTGAAGAAACCCTAGCTATGGTGTCCCCTTGTAGTTTCGGCCTTATGGAGAAGATGGACAACATTTTGCCATCTTATTCCCTTTTTAATCTTTTAATTACTAATTGACTAAAATGCCATTCATTAAAACTTTAGTTATTTTTATCTATGTATGTCCATTTTCTCCATGAAAACCTAATGGTCTAATTCCATTTAAGGACCTCTACTTCAATTATGCTCTTCAATTTAATCCTTTAGCATCTAGAACTCATATTTATCAACTTTTTCAAACAAGCCCTAATAGGCAAATTAAATATGTAATTCATAAAAGTTTCTACCGATACTCTAACACATGCATCTAATCACTCGGTAAATTTTAAAAATTAATCGGACTAAATTTTTCTATCTCGGATTCGTGGTTTCGCAACCACCATTCGTTTAGGCCTTATTTCAGAATGTTATACATAAAACATGTATTAGTAAACATGTCAAATATACATTTCATTCATCACATCCCCAATATTCATCACTCTTTCATTTCAAAGCATTCATTTAATGTTTCATATAAATAAATTCATTCATTTAAGCCTTTATTACAAATTGAACCAAATAAAAACGTCCTGATTTTTGAGATTTTTCAGGCTTTTGTGATTTTTGGTGAATTCTAAAATTTTGGTGTTCTGGATAATGAAATGGTGTTTAAATATGTTAGTGGGCCTTTAGAAGGCCCAAGCCTATGTTAGAACCCAGTAAAATATCAAGTTTGGATTTTAAGTGAAAGGGGACTTGGTTAAGTGGGCTTTTAAGAAAAACTTCGTAAATTATGACACAAACAAGGCCTTGGTAAAGTGGCAAGGTGGCGCCACTAAACTCCTAAAAAAGTGGCGTGTGGATGAGGGTTGAGAGCCTAAGTTCAAGCCACAATGTAAGCAAATGATACTTTTATTTTTAGGCATGTGTCGGGCATGTGATAGAACTTAAGTGGAAATTCGGCTAGGGCCTTGGGGAGGTTGGGCCGATTGCTTTAGTGGTGATTAGGGTTAGTTCTTTTCTTTTTTTCTGTCATGACAAATTAGGGTTAGCCACCAAAGTGACCAAAGAGGCAGATTTCCTTTTTCCTGTGTTGATTTCTTCTTCCTCTCATCCTCTCCTTTATTCTTTTCTTTTTCGATTCTTCTCTTCTCTTTTCTTCTTCTATTTTCTTTCTTCTTCTTCTCTTCTCTAGTCGAAACATCTCTACCATTCTACCCATCCTCTCTTTCAATTCTGTTCTTCTCAAACCACCATAGCCAACTGCCATAAAAGCCGAAATCCCAAAAATTGCCTTTTGCTGCCGATTTCCTTGAGTCGAACTTTCCCTATTTTCTTCATTTGTGGTGGCTGATTCTTTCATCCTATGAACCTTTAGTAATTTTTGGCAACACCACTCCAAAATTACAACCCCAAATCATCTTCTTCTTCACCAGTCAAAAAGTCGAAAACGCCATACCTTTAGGGGCTTATAGTCGAATCTTGAGATCTCTAGGATTCGATTTCTACGAGTGGTTAGGGACTAGATCTACATCAGATTTGAGTAGAAACATAAGGGGAAACTGTGGTAAGTACTCGATATTCCAGATCTATATGTTATTTTGCGATTTAGAAAAAGCCGAAGTCTCTAAAGTTTAGGGAGGCTGTCGATTGGGGCTTAGGGCTCTAAGAGTTATTAATCAATGATTTCTTTTGGTGCTAGTGTGTTCTAGAGGCGATTGATCAAGGGCTTGGACAAGTGGAACGACTAGATCTAGATCTAGTCACTAGTTTCAACAAAGGTAAGATCTCAATGGCCTAGGTGTTGATGGCCGAATATGGTAAGTGAATATTGGGATTGTTTATTGTAGATTTGCAATCTAAGAGTTGTGGTAATCGATTGTAGGATATCGTGGGAGATCTTGTTAGTAGTCGTCGCGAATCAGGTGTGTATCGAACACCCTTCTTTAGCTCAAATCGGCAAAAGCTGAAATGCCAAAGTTCTGGCATTTCATGGGCTTGTGAGTATGCGAATGCTCATAAGATGGTTGGAAATCATTGGATCTGAAATCGCAAGTGGTGAGATAGTTATGTGTGTAATTTGGTGTTCTTCGGTAATTGGGCCTTGATGGGCTAAAAGTGGGCCCAATGGGCTTACGAGCCCATATAGGTAAAAATGAGTAATTAACACGTACTGATAGACTATAGGTTCAAAATTGGTTAAACTAATAAGTTAATCATAAAATCTGAACTAAATGGGCTTAAGTAGCTAATGGACATTGTAGAGCCTATTAGGGGTTTTAGGGCCCAGTAACTTAAAATTGTTAAAACGAGTTAAATAACTTCTAATATGAAAGTTAGGTTATTAGAGACTAAAAGATGCATAAAAACCCAAAGAACTGATAAAATTACTGAAATACCCTTAGGGACGAGAAATTACGGTTTTACCCCTAGGAGCGGAATTACCGTTATACCTCTAGGGCTTGATCTGACTGAACTGCATGTGTTACTGTTTTCTGTTCATTACATGATTATCTGTTGCATGGGACTGAGATATTGATGGAGGAAGTACTGAAAGTGGCTTGACCACGTACTGGAGGCTTTGCCTCAACTTATTGATATCTGAGCAGCTATGCTGCAACTGTGGAGTGTAGGGCTGGGTGGGTTGAGTTATTCCCTACATGGTGTGTAAGGCTGGTACGGGTGGAGTGTAGCGGCTAGATTTAGTTTGGGTTTGGGCTTGCATCCATGTTAATATCTGTTCTGTTCTGAAATGGGCCTATGGGCCGCACTGTTATCTGAAAAGGGCTGAGGCCCAGTATACTGTATCTGGAAAGGGCTTCGGCCTAGTTAAAACTGAGACTGGATCGGGCTTAGGCCCAATGGGCTTGAGCTGACTTGGGCTCAGGATGGGCTTTCTATACATACTGAGTTTCCAAACTCGCCCTCCTTCTTCCGTCTATGCAGGTGAGCCTTAGTTGGTGGGCTTGAAGCTGGAAGGGATTCAGAGTGGCCACGAAGATTAAAATTCTGGTTTTTAATTAAGTTTTATTTTTAATTCATTTAATTACCGTATTTATTTTAGATTATTTTATTATGGTTTTAGGTTGTAATAAGGCCGCTCTATTATTTTCATTTCGGGTTTTTAATTTTTTACTTATTTAGTTTATTGTTAACTTAAAATTAATAGTGTTTAAGTTGCTTATGAAATCGGCTAGCTCTAAGGCGCGTTTTTATAAAAATTACTTGTTTTCAAAATAACTCGATAAACGAACATTTTCAAAACCAAACGCAAATTCCAAAAGTGTAACAAAAGTCACGTTTTTAAATAAACCTTTAACAATCAGTAGTAAATAGGATATTCATTAAGTAAATCAGGAATTTCCTTTAAAACATCAATAACGGTTTTTGCAAAGCTCACCCCAATCTTAGTAACTAGGTTAGTTGTAGGTGATGTGGCACACCGGATTTGGCCGTAACGTCTGGGCTGAGTTTGGAGTGTTAGATTTAATGGTATCAGAGCCCGATTGCAACAACTCGGCTGTGGAACGAGTCCAAAAAGCTTTTCAAAAACTTTTTAAATTCAGGCCAAGAAGGGTATTTTTGGAAATTGTTTTTTTTTTAAAAACTTAGAAAACCCTGTTTTAAACTTATTTTATCTTTAAATACACACAAGGTTTTGCTTAAAAAGTTTTTGCTGAAATTGGGTTTACTGAAATTGAGTATCTGAAGAAGTGGCACACTGAATCCCCGGCACCAAGTCTGTAAGTATTTCTACTTTATAAACTGTACTGTACTGAAACAATACTGTAGTTAAAACTGAGCCTTTGATATGATACTGTAAGTTAAGGTAGTATTGACACTACAAGACTGAGACTATAAGTAATTAAGCCCTAGGGAAACTGAAACTATAGCGAGGCAACGTATTCGCGAAAACAACTCTGAAACTCTATCTTTACATAAGACATTTGTAATAAATAACTGAAATATTAACCTGCTATCATAAAATTCTAAATTAGATAAGTCGATATGAGTACGAGAGCTGCTCATGGACGAGGCCGCGGACGTAGCCGAGGCAGTGCACAAGCTGGGTCTTCATCTTTGGAGCACATGCTAGCTGGCGGGGCACAACCGCCACCGGCAGCAAAAAATGGGCCGTATGATCGGGCCGCAGGGGATAATGCTTTATCCCAGGCGATGTTAAGGGTTCTGGAAAGGGTGGCTGGAGCTAATGTCGGTCCTATAAACAGAGGATCCATTTCTAAGCGACTCCAGGCTAACAGAGCTGAGGTTTTCAGGGGCGTATCTGGAGTAGCCCTGAACGTAGCTGAGTATTGGCTGGAAGCTACGGAAAGGATTATGGATGACCTGGATTGCTCAGTTGAGCAAAAACTGAAGGAAGCGGTTTCTCTGCTACGAGACGAAGCATACCAATGGTGGATTACTATGAGAGAGTGCCCCAGCTGAGCGGGTAACCTGGAAATTGTTTAAGGTGATTTTCAAGGGAAAATACGTCGGAGCCAGCTATGTGGATGCGCGTAGGAAGGAATTTCTAAACCTGACCCAGGGTAGTAGGTTAGTTATTGAGTATAAGGTAGAGTTTCTGAGGTTGAGTCGGTATGCCAGCAGAATTGTTGCTACTAAGTACGAGCGCAGTGTTCGCTTTGAGGATGGCCTCAAGGATGAGCTAAGGGTGCTAATAGCTCCGCAAAGAGAGCACGATTTTGCTATACTGGTAGAGAAGGCTAAGATAGCCGAAGAGGTGAAGCAAGCTGAACGAAAGAACCGCGATAGAGATCGAAACTGATTTAGGAGAGATTCTGGACCATCTGGTGCTACAAACTGAAATGTTAAGAGAGCTAAGGTGGAAGAACCAGTTCGAGTAGTTCCGGTGAACACAGTTAGACCTCAGGCTTGCGAAGACTGTGGTAGAGTGCATTTGGGGGAGTGCTGGAAACGTACTGGGGCATGTCTTCGTTGTGGGTCAAAGGAACATAAGATTAAGGATTGTCCTAGAAGGCCAGCCCAAACTCAAGTTGCTGAACAAGGGGCTGTGCAACCTGTGTGAGGTGGACCGCCACCGCCAAGAGGTCGGGGACAAGGTCGAGGTGGCTATGGCCGTGGAGGTGGGGCACCTGGCAGGGGTGCTGGTAATGCTGAGGCTCGTCGACCAGCTTTGGTTTATGCTGCTCGTCGCTGAGAGGAGGGTGATACACGTGACATCATAACTGGTACGTTTTTTTATCTCTAGCGTACCCTTTACTACTCTGATAGATGTGGGATCAACCCATTTGTATGTTGCATGTGACATTTCTAGGTCGTTGGGTGTGCACTCTGAGGAAACTGTGAGTGGGGTAACTGTGATAAGTCCTCTAGGTCACTCGGTTAGGGTAGGTAAACTCTTTAGGGAGGTGCCTTTAGAGACTCAAGGTAGGATCTTCTGTGGAGACTTGATGGAGTTACCTTTCAGAGAGTTTGATCTGATCTTAGGAATGGACTGGTTGACCAAGCACAAGACAACTTTGGATTGTGCGGCTAAGAGGATGGTGTTAAGGACTATCGAGGATGAGGAGGTAATGGTTATTGGGGAGCGAATGGACTACTTGTCCAATGTGATATCGGCTTTAAGGGCTGAGAAACTGATTCGCAAAGGATGTGAGGCATACTTGGCTTTCATAAGTCCAGCTAAAACTGAGGATCTGACTATGGAAACAGTCAGAACCGTTAGGGAATTTCAAGATGTCTTCCTAGAGGAGCTTCCTGGATTACCTACGAATCGAGAAGTCGAGTTTGGAATTGACCTGCTGCCTGAAACAGCTCCAGTGTCCATCGCGCCTTATAGGATGACACCGAAGGAGTTAGTGGAATTGAAAGCTCAAATCCAAGAGTTGTTGGATAGAGGCTTTATTAGACCGAATGTGTCTCCATGGGGAGCACCAATGTTGTTTGTGAAGAAAAAGGATGGGACGATGCTTATGTGCATCGATTATCACCAGTTGAATAAACTGACGATAAAGAACAAGTATCTTCTGCCTAGAATCAATGATTTGTTTGATCAGCTTAAAGGAGCTTCGGTATTTTCCAAGATCGATCTTCAATCTGGAGACCATCAATTAAGGGTAAAGGAGGTGGATATTCATAAGACAGCATTCAAAACTCGATATGGTCACTACGAGTTTCTGGTTATGCCGTTTGGACTGACGAATGCACCTGCAACTTTCATAGATCTAATGAATCAAGTATTCCAACCTTACTTAGACGGATTCGTAGTTGTCTTTATCGATGATATTCTAGTATATTCGAAAACTGAGGAGAAGCATGATGAGCATCTCCGTATTGTGCTGCAAGTGCTGACAGAGAAGCACCTCTATGCGAAGTTCAGTAAGTGTGAATTTTGGTTGCGAGAAGTGACTTTTCTGGGTCACGTTATTTCTGCTGAGGGATTAGAGTAGATCCACAGAAAATTGAGGCAGTTCTAGAATGGAAGCCACCGAGGTCAATATTGAAAATTCAGAGTTTTCTGGGTCTGGCAAGCTACTACAGAAGATTTTAGAAGGATTCTCCCTGATTGCTGCTCCATTGACGAAACTATTGAGGAAGGGAGTAGCGTTTGTTTGGACTGAGAAACAGCAAGAAGCTTTTGACAAGTTGAAAAAGGTATTGACAGAGGCACCAGTGTTGATTCAACCAGAGTCTGGGAAGGATTTCACTATGTACAGTGATGCATCGCATGTGGGTCTAGGCTATGTACTGATGCAAGAAGGTAAGATAGTCGCTTATGCTTCGCGAAGCTGAAGCCTCATGAAGCGAATTACCCTACGCATGATCTCGAATTGGCAGCAGTGATCTTCGCATTGAAAATCTGGAGACATTATCTATATATGGGGAAAAGTGTATTATATACACAAACCATAAAAGTCTCAAGTATCTGTTGACTCAGAAGGAGTTAAACCTTAGGCAACGAAGATGGATAGAGTTGCTTAAGGATTACGACTGTTCGATTGAGTATCACCCAGGCAAGGCTAATGTTGTGGCTGATATATTGAGTTGAAGGGTTGTTGCTGATTTGAGAGATATGGTTACTCGTTTGAGTCTGTACGACGATGGAAGTCTGTTGGCAGAGTTGCAAGTGAGACCTACTTGGACTGAATAGATTAAAGAGAAGCAGTTGAAGGATGAATCGTTGGTTTCTCGACTTCAGCAAGCTGAGAATGGGGAGAATTCAGATTTTGGACTGAATAGTGATGGAGTTCTCTACTTTTGTAGAAGGGTTTGTATTCCAAATGACTCTAAACTGAGGCAGTCAATTCTGAAAGAGGCTCATGGTGCACCTTGTGCTATGCATCCTGGAGGGAATAAGTTATATCGAGACTTGCGAGAGGTGTACTGATGGCCTGGTCTAAAGAGAGAGGTGACTGAATTTGTTGGGAAATGGCTGACGTGCCAGCAAGTTAAGGCTGAGCACCAACTGCCTTCTGGGTTGCTTCAACCGGTGAAAATTCCACTCTGGAAGTGGGAGAGAGTAATTATGGATTTCATGAGTGGGCTACCTTTGACACCCTCCAAGAAAGATTCTGTATGGTGATTGTGGATAGGTTAATGAAATCTGCCCATTTTATACCTGTCCATACCGATTACTGACTACAGAAGTTGGCCAAGTTGTATGTGGCGGAGATAGTGTGACTGCATAGGGTGCCAGTTTCGATTATTTCTGATTGAGACCTTGGGTTCACATCTCGATTCTGGCAGAAGTTGCACGAGGCGTTGGGTACGCAATTGGACTTTAGCACTGCTTTTCACCCTCAGACAGATGGACAGTCGGAAAGGGTTATTCAGGTTCTAGAGGATATGTTAAGGGGTTGTGTAATCGATTTCCCTGGTAGTTGGGAGGACTACTTACCATTGGCAGAATTTGCATACAACAACAGTTATCAAGCGAGTATTCAGATGGCTCCGTATGAAGCACTCTATGGGCGAAGGTGTCGTACGCTTACATGTTGGACGGAGTTAGGAGAGCGACAAGTTCTTGGACCAGAATTAGTGGCAGATACTGAAAGTAAGGTTAAGTTAATAAGAGATCGGTTAAAGGAGGCCTCTGATAGACAAAAGTCGTATGTGGATTTGAAACGTAAGGAAATCGAGTTCTCCATTGAGGATATGGTCTTCTTAAAGGTTTCGCCTTGGAAGAAGATCTTGAGGTTTGGTAAGAAGGGTAAACTGAGTCCGCGGTTTATTAGGCCTTATCGGGTTCTTAAACGAGTAGGGCCAGTAACGTATCAGTTGGAGTTGCCATTAGAGTTGGATCATATCCATGACGTCTTTCATGTGTCCATGCTAAGACGGTATCGATCGGATCCTTCACATGTCGTCCCAGTGGAAGAGATTGAAGTGAAGACTGATTTAACCTTTCAGGAGGAGCCTATACAAATTCTAGATCAAGAGGTTAAAGTTTTAAGGAGGAAGTCGGTTCTGTTAGTAAAGGTGCTATGGCGCAATCATGGCAGAGAATAGGCTACTTGAGAGCCAGAAGAGACTATGCGTCAACAATACCCTCAATTATTTAGATTAGGTAAATTTTGAGGCTGAAATTTCTTTAAGAGGGTAAAGTTGTAACGCCTGATTTTCGGGATTTTTTGGGATTTTGTGATTTTTAGTGAATTCTAAAATTTTGGTGTTCTGGATACTAAAATGGTGTTTAAATATGTTAGTGGGCCTTTAAAAGGCCCAAGCCTAAGTTAGAACCCGGTAAAATATCAAGTTTGGATTTTAAGTGACAAGGGACTTGGCTAAGTGGGCTTTTAAGAAAAACTTCATAAATTATGACACAAATAGGGCCTTGGTAAAGTGGCAAGGTGGTGCCACTAAACTCCTAAAAAAGTGGCGTGTGGATGAGGGTTGAGAGCCTAAGTTCAAGCCACAAGGTAAGCAAATGATACTTTTATTTTTGGGCATGTGCCGGGCATGTGATAGAACTTAAGTGGAAATTCGGCTAGGGCCATGGGGAGGTTGGGCCGATTGCTTTAGTGGTGATTAGGGTTAGTTCTTTTTTTTTTTTTTGTCATGACAAATTAGGGTTAGCCACCAAAGTGACCAAAAAGGCAGATTTCCTTTTTCCTGTGCCGATTTCTTCTTCCTCTTCTCCTCTCATTTATTCTTTTCTTTTTCGATTCTTCTCTTCTCTTTTCTTCTTCTATTTTCTTTCTTCTTTTTCTCTTCTCTAGCCGAAACATCTCTACCATTCTACCCATCCTCTCTTTCAATTCCATTCTTCTCAAACCACTATAGCCGACTGCCATAAAAGCTGAAATCCCAAAAATTACCTCTTGCTATCAATTTTTTTGAGCCGAACTTTCCTTATTTTCTTCATCTGTGATGGCCGATTCTTTCATCTTGTGAACCCTTAGTACTTTTCGGGCAACACCACTCCAAAACTGCAACCCCAAATCATCTTCTTCTTCACTAGTCAAAAAGCCAAAAACGCCATACCTTTAGGAGCTTATAGCCGAATCTTGAGATCTCTAGGATTCGATTTCTGTGAGTGGTTAGGGGCTAGATCTACATCAGATTTGAGTAGAAACATAAGGGGAAACTATGGTAAGTACTCGATATTCCAGATCTATATGTTATTTTGCAATTTAGAAAAAGCTGAAGTCCCTAAAGTTTAGGGAGGCTGTCGATTGGGGCTTAGGGCTCTAAGAGTTATTAATTAATGATTTCTTTTGGTGCTAGTGTATCCTAGAGGCAATTGATCAAGGGCTTGGACAAGTGGAACGACTAAATCTAGATCTAGTCACTAGTTTCGGCAAAGGTAAGATCTCAAGGGCCTAGGTGTTAATGGTCGAATATGGTAAGTGAATATTGGGATTGGTTATTGTAGATTTGCAATCTAAGAGTTGTGGTAATCGATTGTAGGATATCGTGGGAGATCTTGTTAGCAGTCGTCGCGAATCAGGTGTGTATCGAACACCCTTCTTTAGTTCAAATCGACAAAAGTCAAAAAGCCGAAATGCCGAAGGTTTGGCATTTCGTGGGCTTGTGAGTATACGAATGCTCATAAGATGGTTGGAAATCATTGGATCTAAAATCGCAAGTGGTGAGATAGTTATGTGTGTAATTTGGTGTTCTTCGGTAATTGGGCCTTGATGGGCTAAAAGTGGGCCCATGGGCTTACGGGCCCATATAGGTGAAAATGAGTAATTAACGCATACTAATAGACTGTGGGTTCAAAATTGGTTAAACTTGAATCACATCACTGGCGTATTGCCTTGAATCATTTCGCACACTTAGTGCCCCAACAACCGATCTCGCACACATAGTGCTCGGTTAAAGAATTCGCACACACAGTACCTCTATTCATTTGCACACATAGTACTCGTTTTCATTCGCACACAAAGTGCTCATTTCCACTTGTTATTACCCATCAAAATGACTTAACCAAGTCTATAAAACATTATATGTATATAACATTATCAACGCATACTACCATCTAGCCGAATTTACGAAATTTCATGTAAACACCTATAATAGGTCATCTAAATAACTTCGAATTCATGTAGTTATGCACATTTTAATATTTCAATTTCCAACTCAAATTCACCCAAAATGAACTAGAATAAAATACCATTTCTCATACATTCGATTCGCATCAATCATCAAATTCATTTAATTCTCATGTATATAATTAGGTTATACTTACCTGAATAATAAAATTTACAGAACGAATCCACATATCGTATTAGCACATAATCTTATAGTACCATACTTTTAATAGTTCACCAATTTAACGCTTGCTAGGCCAAGGCCCGAATGTCACATGACAATAACCAAACACTTATCATTTTGTACCTTATTAATCTGCATTTCACATTTGTATATATTTATATATATATATATATATATATATACATAGCCGAATGTATAATTATACACAAAGGTTCCCATCCTTTAAATATATCACATACAGTATAGTTCACTTTTCAAAGTTTATCTTTAAACACATCGTATCATTACGTCCATTTCAAATTAGATCTACTAGTCACATTCGACTTATAGCCTTAAATCAATATTCATTCAGCATATTGATTATATAAGATTAACAGTATCTTTAGTATATTCATTAAATTCATAAGCATACCAAAGAATTAAACTTAATCACTTAAGAACTTACCTTGGATTTTATCGAATAACTACGGATTGACTAATCAACTAGTTTTGCTTTCCCTTTATCCAAAATTGGCTCCTTATGCTCTTGAGCTTGAATTAAACAAATTTAACTTATTGTTAATCAACTAGTCAAGCATTGTATCATGAGTATATTCGGCTTTCACACATATTGGACATAGTAATAATCATGGACATTATAATCAAAGTGTAATTAATCCCATACACAAAAATATACGACACTTCATTTCCATCTAATTATATACACGTATCACATAAGACCCTTTTCATACTTTCTATCACCTAAATAAACATCAAATTCCCCAATTAATTTCTTAAGTCCGCATCCGGCATCTATATCCACATAAACACATTAGCCGATTACTATAATTCATCTAATTCAAACTTTCAATAATCTCACTTTGCAAACAATCACTCATTTCATTCACCAAAATGTCATTCGACAATTATTCAAACAAAGATTATCATTTTTCACCTAAATCACACATACATATCATGCTAGCACATAACACCATGACCGAATGCTCTCATCTTTTATTTATTCATTCAATTAAACCATTCCTTGACCAAATATCACATTCGACCATGAAATAAGCTAATTTAACAAATAAACACATACTTCCAACAATTAACAAGAATTTTTACAACTTAACACCAATACCCAAATAACATTTTAAACACTTATTCAATTCATTAACTAACTATTAGTAAAATTTCATTTACACATTCGACATTTTGCTTCAATTTCTCAATTTTACTCATAATGACCGAACATCATTATTCATTAAAGCCATATATATATTTCTATCAAAATTTACAGCTCCACAACTCATTCACAACCATTTCTACTTCAAAACACTAAACCACTACCCATTTTCATACTTGTCCTCTATAGCCGAATATCCTCTTAATTGTTTGAATCACACAAAGCACCATTTTTATACTTTCAAACATCTCAAATGACACATAATTAATCGATTCTTCCACTAAGAGATCATTCGACCAACATATTAGCATAGGTTAATACTTAGGCATTATTTTCTAATTTATTTTAACAAAACCTTATAAAAGACTACATAAGCCAAATGCAAAAATTCATTCAAACCACAAAAACCAAGTTTTACTAGTTCAATGATCATCTTACATCTAATATCAAAGTAAAACACCAAAACATTCAAGAATCCATTCCTTTCATTCATTACAACTTGCTACAAAAATCATAATTTCCTCATGGGCTAAGTGAAGGACTAAGCAACTAGCTCAATTTCACAAAAATTTAAGGAAAAACACATGAAAACATACCTTAATTTATCCCCAACCATGGCCGAACCACTTGACTACTTTTCTTTTTCTTTTACTCAATGTTTCGGTAAAAATGAAATAAAGGATGGATGAAACTTTATTTTTATCACCCATTTACTATTATAAATTTCATTATTTCACAATACAAAACCATTAAATTTTTATAATGCTTATATTTTAATATATAACTTCACCACCCTAAATAAAATATACAACCAAAATGGTTTCATGCATGAGTTGGTCGGCCATAATTTCTAATATGGTCAATTTGACATGTAAGTACCTCATATTAATAAACCATACAATATTTGGCCACTACAAATTTACCTATCACATTTTCATGGTTTCTCGAACAAGTCCTTTTTAACTAATTCCACATCCAATTGACACAATCAAAACACGATATTTTCACACATGAAATTTTACAGATAATAAACATAGAATATAGTATTTAATTATTTTTGTGACTCGGTTTTGTGGTCCCGAAACCACTTTCCACTAGGGTCAAATTAGGGCTGTCACAAAACCCAACTTATGATAGCCTTATTTTGGCCCTAATCAGAAAAGTGGTTTCGGAACCACAAAACCAAGTCGAAAAAATATTTAAATAATATTTTTCCGTGTTTGAATGTGAGTACTATGATGTGCTAAAGTTTCGTGTTTAAATATTAAAATTTAAGTGCTTAATTACTAAGAAAGGATTAAATTGCACTAAATAAATTATATGCATGTCATTATGAAAATTCTTAAGTGCCACGTTTCTTAAATATTGGGGTGCTAAATGGTAAATAATCCATTTATTAAATTGATGCACGGTAGTGGGAGTAAGTATGTGTTATTATATGAATTTTATAATAATAATAATAATAATATAAAATTTAACTTATGTTATAATAAGAAACTTGAATCAAATAAAGAAAAAAAAGTGATAAAAACAAAGCTCTTGCATGTTCTTCTTCTCCTTGCCGAACTAAAAGAAAAAAAATTGAAGAAGAAATTTTTGGGCATTCGGCCATTTGAAGCCTTCAATTCAAGGTGATTTTCATACTTATTTTTGCTAATTTGAGTATATTTATAATCTATGTCCAATTCTTTCAAAAACCCATGTTGAAATTTTGAAATTTGTTGAGATATGTACATTCGGTCATGGAGGAAATTTAGTTGAATTTGATTATTGTTTTGGTTGAATAGTGAAATGGATGAATCCATAATTATAAGTGAGTAAATTAGTAGAATAATGAGTTAAAAGGACCTAAGTGCCAAGATATCATTTTCGGTTTAAAAGTGCCTTAGATAAATTCATTTAGGTAAGTTATATGCACTTGGATTGATTTGTAAGGATCAGAATGTATTAGGGAGTGTTCGGCAAAGGTATGATAGGAAGAATGTTAAAAAAGTTACTTATCAAAGAGGATAGGACCGAATTGTTAAGATTCAGCTTTGTAAGGGCTTATATGTGATTTTGTTCTAGTTATACTATGTATAAACAATCTTTGAATAATGTTAAAATTTTGGTAAATAGGACTTTAAGGACTATATGATAATCGGCAATGGTTGTTAATTGGACAACCTTTGTTAGGTGTTGGGAGATATTGTTTAAAGGTTAAATGTGTTTATACCTATGGCCGAATATGCTTAATGTTAATGAATGGTTAGTTGAGTATAATTTCTATTGATAGATTGCTTAGATAAAATTATATTGAGAGTTTAGAAACATGTGATTACTGTGTATATATATACATATACATATATATTTAGGTAAGCATTTATTTGCATGTTTTGAATGAAAAAAAAAATACCATAGCCAATCATGATGTTTAAAAAAAATTAATTCGTGAGAAGTTAAGTAGTTGATTTAAATTATAAATGATGTTAGCCAAATTTTAAAAAGGAAATGCCGAATATGCCTTGTTATGAGAAATGGTTCGATTTGATGATTTTAAAAAGGTCAAAGATGACCTATAAGGTGCATGACTTTTGCTATGATTTATGAGTGTGAGAGTCGAATATAATCATGAGTTAATACTTGAATACTTAAGTTGTAATAAGTTAAAATTTGTTCAATTTAGGTCAAGAGCAAAGAGAGCCAAATTCGGATAGGAGGAAAGCGAAACTGGTTGAATAGTCGATCCGTAGTCATTCGACAACCATCGAGGTAAGTTCTTAAGTGTTTAGTTTGATTTTATATGCTTAAGGGTTAAACGAAAATAGCTAAGAGGATGTTGTTTCTATTTAGCTAATATGCCGAATAAGAATGGAATTAATGCTATAAACCGAAGATAGCTAGTATATCTAAGTTGAATTGGATATGAAAATATGATGTGTTAACTGAGCATTATGATGAATGTACTATGTCGTATGTATGATGAAAGAGGTATCACTATTTGTGATTATTAGAAACCCAAGAGTAACCATGTTGGATATGATATTATTATTAGTTATGTGTGGAAGCCGAATGTGATTGAGGTATGGGATTTGAATATAATACAATATGTCAAATGTGTGTTTTATTCGAATGATGAAAACCTTTGTACAAATGTATATGTTCCGGCTATATGTAAAGTTGAAGCATAAGTTACGAAAGTATGAAAGAACATGTGAATTGGTTATTGTAATGTGATATTCGGGCAGTGGCCTAGCAAGCTTTAAGCTAGTGAATAATATCGGGCTTTGAGCCTAGCAGGCGTGATGCCGGTGAAATGATATCAGGCTTTGAGCCTAGCAGGCGTGATGCCGGTGAAGTAATTTCGGACTTAAAAAGTCTAGCAGGCTTGTGCCAGTGATGAACTCAGGTTTATACCTAGCAGGCTGAATTGCCGATGAATTAATAAGTGTATAAAACAATAAGGTTCTGTGCTAAAATGACAAGTGAATTCGTATAATGCATTAAGTTGTCCAGGTATGTACTACTTACTTCCTAATATGTGAGAATGACTTCAATAGAATTTTGAATGTGAATTGGGAAGTATTGGTGAGATTGTTGTTTATATATATATATATATACATATATTCGGCCATTTTAGAAATGATCATGAAAGTAGATGTATTTTATTCATGGTTATAAACCTAGAATATTGAATATGGATGTGGTGAGATAATCTAGTTCGACTAGATTGAATTAAAAATAGCATTGCAAGTTTTAGATGATTATGACTTTATGATCTCGAATGTGAATCGATTAATATGTCAGGATGTGAACAATGTGGCTATGTATATTCGGCCAAGTGTTATTACATAGTTAATGCTATATGTGGTATCGAGATATTTGGCTTATAAGTAGATTGAAGTATAAGTGAAACTTTATTCATGAACTAGTTTAAAGAGTTTAAAAATATATATGAATAATATATATTAATAAGTTTAAATGTTTAAACTACTTAAGACTTACTAAGCTTAATTACTTACTGTGATTATTTGTGTTCTTATCTATTTTATAGATCTTGGTTGAAAGCTACGAGCTCGGGGATTCAAGTTCAAAGTCATCCACACTATCGTCACTATTTTGGTACTTTTAAAAGTCGATATTTTTGAAAGATGGCATGTATAGGCTTAACTCCCTTTTGAATTCGAAAATTTATTTTGAATGTGTGTATATATATATAGCCATGCGAAAATGGCTTGTTATTTTGATAAAAATGTTTAAAAGGTTAAGTAAGTTCAAAATCATATTACTCGTGTATGGTTGAATGAAATAGTTGTAAGTTTTCAATGGTGACTAATGTGTGATATGCATTGATGAGTAAAGTCTTAAATGTATGAGATATTGTATTGAATGACTTACACCTTTTTAGTTAGTACATTCGGCTATTGGTCATATGAATTAGGTCATTATTTGATGATTGTCATATGTATAAGAAAAATGATGATAATTTTATAATTGTTCTATAAGTTGAAAAATATATGATTTCGAATATCATGTCTATAGTTATATAATTATCGATCAACTAACTATAGTTTATAAGTTTAATTGCAAATGGGTATTATGCTTAATGGAATTTGGTTATCATATGAATGTGTGGAATTGAGTGTTATTCGTCTGTCTTGTTTGGTAATGCCTCGTAACCCTGTTCCGGCGACGGATACAGGTTAGGGGTGCTACACAACTATTCCTCAACCAGCCTTCCACTTGCTCTTAATTGCAAAAAGGACTGGCCAAATTAATGATCCTTTCAATTCAATACATCAAAATTCTTTGAAACCTAAGACCTAATAAATACAGGTGTGATAGTAACTCAAACTATGTTATTGATGTACCTATGAATTAGGTTCGTATAGATAATAACTAATAATTAATTGGTTCTTTAAGCACTATAAAATATGTCATTTCAATGGTGTAAATAGCACTAAAATTGCGAAAAAAGTGAAAATGAGTAAGACTCTTAATCAAATCCTAATCCTTGATAGGTGGTGTATTAATTTGCATTATACATTTGATGGATTGATCTATATGTGTGTGAAGTGAAACCACTTTTGTGAAATTTGTGACAAAATCTCTAAAGCACTTATGAAAATACATGTACATGCATAACCTATTAGCGTACAACTATATTGAACACCAATATTGTAGGTATAATGTGACTAATGAGAAATTTAATTTACAAGATGAATCTTGGTTCATAGAATGTTACAATTCACCAATTATTTTGTAAATTATATCTCATTCTTTCTAGCTCTGGTTCATAGTTTAATAGAAACTAGAGTAAATGCATTATATCAAAAGAAGAAATATTTGCAAAAAAAATTCCTTATTTCTTTTGAAATATGTGGGGTATTGTTGGAAATAAAGAATATTTCAAAAGGATCTACCCCACATCACTTAGCCAAGTTCTTAAACTTTTGCTTGCAAGCTATAAAAAATAATGGACTTGTAAGAAATAATTGAAAAGATGAGGTTGAATGTACGAAAAATGGGCTCAAAAGCCTAGTGTAGTGCAATCCAATGGATTCCTTCCCTGCATGTGGTAATATTGCAAAGCGCATTCCTTTTATTTTTTGTATTTTAATTTTTTTGGAGTTTTTTTAAATTAAATAACTATTGGAAAAATAAGTATTGAAAATTTAAGTGTTGAATTTAAGTTATAAAATTTGTTTAATTTATTACTTAAAATTAAATATGGAGTATAATTAGATGACTTGATAACGATAATATAATCTTAAATGAAATAAGATAAAATAAAAAATAATTGAATTTATTCTCTATTAAATGATAAGAAGGTTCCTATCTACTTATCATTTTCTATACCTTTTCATTTTGAAAAAAAAATCATATTGTGAGTTATCATACATATTTAAAAATTTTAAGTTGTTGAAAATATTAATTTTTAGTTGAATTTTTTTCAACACTTTATCAAACAACACCTTAGTCGTTTTAGCTAATTTTCCTTGATTTTCTCCATGTAAATGTTACTTAGAAAGCTATAAACACTAGGGGTGATAACAGTTCAGTTTGGTCGGGTCTTTTTGGATTTTTTTAACTGTCCATCATATTTCGGTTCGATTTTTGGTTTTTTCCTATTAATTTTTTTGTTATGGCTTTTGAATATTATTTGAAAATATTTTAAAATTTTTTCATAAATATTTTTAAAAAAACAAGAACTTTTCAAGAACTTTTAAATTATTTTCACTATTTTAAATGTAAAATATTTATTTCTATATCATAAGAAATTAAAATTAATTATAAATTAAATAAAAATAGAATTCAGTTCGATTTCAAGTAATCTCAATTTTTAAATTTACATTCCATAAACCATCTAAACACCTTACTTTAGAGCAATTTTTAATTTTTCTTACTCATCCTTAATAAATACCATGCACCTCAGCCTTCTGAAATGTACTATATTAGCTTTCCTTGCTCTTGAGTGTTGAGTATTTTCTCTGTTCTTACTCATATTCTTATAAAACAAGAACTTGTTGATATCCTTTAAGTAAAATATTCTTAAAGATAATGTTTACCGCTCTTCAAATTTACTTTTGTACTTTTTCACATTTTCTTAAAATCACCCAATAATGAGTGCATGTTTCAAAATAGTTTTGTATAAGAAATATTTGGTACTTAAAAAGAGTATCCATTTGTGATTCGCCTTTCCTTCTCGGGAACTTATCTGCTGCAATTCGGAAAAGTATTTTCTTTTCAAGTGTTTGTAACTGAAGAACAAAAGCCTCTTGGAGACTGATTTTATGCAGATGGCCTACCTGTAATCCTTAGCAACATTGTACTTTCAATTCATAAAGACTTCTATTTCATAGGTGATTTGAAAAGAAAGGAAAAAAAAGTCAACAACTGTTGAATTAATGCATGATATTTGATGAGTGCACACTATAAATTTAGACTTTTCTCCTGTTTCACCCCTGTTGCAACTCATTCACATGGACCGTTTCATCAGTCCTCCCTGAAGTATATTGACTGTTCATACTGAAATTCAGAAATGCTTCTCACTTGGAAGACTGAAGCAGACTTTGGTCTTCTTTGGTGTTCCAAAATTTTGAAGTTGAAAACCTTGGGTGATTGACTATGATTCAAAGTTGTTTACAGCTTGTCATTAATGACTTTCATAAATATTATATCAAAAACCAGTTTTGGTAGGATTGGGAGAAACCCAAGTTGGTGTAAAACTGACCTGACTATGTTGGATCAAGGATTGCTTATTTTGAGATGGTTTGCTTAGGAACAATTCTTCTCCAGCTTATTTTTTAAAGTTAAATAATCCACTCTACTACGTTCTTGGAGCCTACTAATAATGTTGGATCCTAATGGTTGCCACTGATATCAAACCAGAAGCTGAGAGATTAATATAAAAACTGGGATTCAACTTTTTAGGAGCTTTTTCAAGAGGAACTGAGAGGGCTCACACTAAGAAAACAAATGACGGTGAGTGACCATTTAATTAGGCTAAAAGCCTAAGCTTGATTTGAGAAACAATGACTTCAAGTCGGCATGGAAAAGATAGTGGGGGCACTTTAGGATCTTCTTCTGGATCAAATTGGTCTCAGACATCAAACTCATGTGCACATGGACTTAGGTAGTTTGTGGCCCTTTGCCACTCCATGACTCTTTAGTTTGTCAGATTAACCATGTATTTGTATAATTTTAATTATTCGTATTTCGACATGAATATGTTGCATGAGTTTTTATTTATATACTATGAGGGGTAAGAGATAGAGTAACACGGTTTAAATTCGAATTAAATAAGTGTTTGACAAAAATTTTAATCATCATTCTATTCAAGTCACGACGTATTTTATTATTCTTTAAATATATGCACGCTCATAATTATACTCCTTGAAATATGAGTATCATATATTTTAGTTTCATATATTTTAGTTGCATTTATGTTTCTTTTATACAAAGTCGCATTTGTACTTAATAAAAATATGTTTAAAGATAACATACAATAAATAATAAAATGTATGGTTTAAAATTAATTAATAATAAAATATTGAATATGAATAATATTAAAATAGAGAAAATAAATTAAATTGTGAGTAAAACAAAATTTAAACATGTAAATACATCAGATTAAGAATACTAAATGTACTACAATCATTTATCATGATATTGTCATCAATCTCTTGAGTTGATGTCGAGCTAATTAGTGACACCAACAATCAATCAATAACATTATCAATATATATATATATATACACACACACAATTGATAGAAGTTTTTAAGTGTGTATAACAAAATTAAAATGTATAAAACATTTTAAGATAAAAATTTGGTTGAGTGACAAAATTAAAGTTTTCTCAATGCAAATCTCAAGGTTTCAAATCTCAAGTTATGTGAATTAATTGTTGGTTCTTTAAAAAATAAAAAGACTAAAATATCCTAGAATAATATAATTTATTTTTCAAATATGAATTATAGAAGGATATTTTTGTAATTTCTCTAACCAATTTGGTACCCAATTGACTAGTGACACCAATTCAATTAGGAATTTAAATAATACTAAAGGTTTTATCACACGCATATGCATATAAAAACTACGTTTCAAAATGCAAGAATGTATTTAAAATAATATACAATAAATAATAAAATTATGAGTTGAAACTAATTAACAATAATACATGCAATATGTATAATACTAAAATAAAAAAATTAAATTATAAATAAAATAATATATAAATATATCGAATTAAAAATATTAAATACAACACAATTACATTTCGTAATATTATCATTGAATTGATTTAATCCTACATACAATCGACATGATTGATGGAGGCTAAAGGAAAACAATACGACGTTAAAAACGCGGCAAGACATGAAAAGTCTATTACTTTCGGAAAAATCTTTCATGACTTTCTATAATTCAAAAAAAAAAATTTTACATTCTTTGGCCATTGATTTTAAGGTAGCAATTGAATAATCTATTTATCTAATTTAATAAATAGAGTATTTGATGATTTTTATATTTGTAACTCTAAACAAAATGGGGTTGATTTTTATGCCACTAAAAATCTTTTGCTTCTTTTAACTCCACCTGATTTTTTATATTTTTTATTTATGTTATAATTTTTTACAAAAAGTAATTAAATATATTATAAAACATTATACATGAAAATTACAATGAAATATATAAAATATCATTTATAAATTTAAAATATATGTTATAATTTCTTATCAAATTATAATTGAAAATAGTTATAAAATTAAAATAAGGGTATTTTGTAAATATATAGTTTATGTACGTTAGATTAAAGAGCAAAATGAAATATTTTATTTATTTCTACTATTAAAAATTGATCATTGTACATCAAAACAATGTGCACATGGCACACCACATGTAACTATCTAGTTATTATATTAGCAATGTCAGTTTGTAATAGTAAAAATATTTTTTTTACTAGAAATGACTAATTTACTCTTTAATCTAATGTATAGGGACTAATTTGTTCATTTTTTAATAAACGGTGCAAAATGCAATCTAACTTCTAATACAAGGATCTCTATGATACTTCTACATCCTAAACTTGATTTATACAGATACAAACAAAATCTAGAATTCAAATATTTCTATTCGTAACTAGAGGTGTATGGGGACAAAATTTTTGAAAATTAATTTTAAAGCCTTAAATTTTTTAGTTGACCCCCCAAAAAAATTGGAATTTCTCATTAAATTTTTCAAAATTTTAGTTAGATCTCTCCAAAAATTTTGTCAATTCTCATAACTTTTAAAAATTTTGAAAGTTTCCTATCAAAATTTTTTAAACATTCTCAATAAATTTATTTTTCTTTAGAAAATTTATTTAGGCCATTGAAATCTTAACACTAAAGTCTATCAGTGTCCATAACTCCTCCTCTACCTGTAAAGAAAAAGAAATATATGCTTAAGCATACTCCAAGCTAACTGGAACTTACATTCTTCTCGTTGTTATAATAACAATGATGTCAACTGAATTAAGGCTAAATTAATTTTCTATTCCTAATTTTTTATTTCTTTTTTGCCAATGTCAGCATCTGGTTATTGAAGGGTGTAGATCCATATCCATTACATTATGGGCTTTGCAGGCAGCAAAGAGCGGTCCCCAAATTACCAGTTACTAGCTGGTTAATGATTTCGGCAACACCACCATACTCCCTCGACCAACATTCTGGCTGATCCCTTTAACGAACAAACCCCCCTAAATGACTTTTCTACTTTTTTTTCTCTCTCTTTCAATTTGCTAAACCCAACAACTCAAGTCCCCATCAAACAATAACCAAAGTCAAATCTCCTTCATTGCCTTTTGTCCTCCAAAGAAAATAAAATTGATTTATTTTGTTTTACTTGGAAAGCACATGAATTGCACAAATGATTGTGGAATGGACAAGCCTACATAGACTTCCTTTCTTTTCTCTTTCTAGATATAGTAAAATATTTTATATATATTCAATCAACTGTCAAAATCTTGATAGCATATAAATCATTGCCTTTCTGGATAGCATACAAATCTTCCAAGCTAATTTCTGTATTGATCTGTTGAAACCTTGACTTGCATGCCTAGTTGAGAAAAGTACTTGTAGCATGATCTTTGATTCATGCTTGGTCCTGCAAGAGAAAAGACAAAAAACAGAACGAAGCAAATTAATTAATGTCCTTTTTTAAGGCGGTTTTTGTTGACAATTTGAGATGTCGATGAGAGGTTGAGGGATGGGCATTTACAAATTAATCAAAAGAGATGTGTCAATTCGTAGTATTTAAATTGTCACTGAAAATAAAAATAAAAAATAAAATGAAATGGCAACGATATTCACCATCCAATAATGCAAGCTATGAAACAAAAAGGAAAAGAAACCATTGAGTGGACCTAAGAGAGAAAATCACCAAACTTTGATGTCATTCTCAAACTGAACACCGTCCATACGATAAGAAAGATTACAGAAAGTCAAGCTCTCCATAGCCTGGTCGGTTTCATTCAGACATGATTTATCTATATATACACATATATTATTAAAGATCAATATGAAATTATTAACTCTCTCTTGTCCTTTGGACGTTTAATTTGTATTTACTTAAGGATCAAAGCTCCGAAGTCGATATTCCAACACCGAAACCAAAACCGAAAGAAAATATAAAATATAATAATTTATTATTTAACAAAATCATGCGACTAAATAATGTTGATGCACTTTTTCAAGGAGGGCCTAGACCAGTGTTGACGGGTAGTAGCAATGGCTACATAGAAAAACTATCATGTTTGGATTGGTAAATTTTTGGCAATAGATATGTTTAAGCTATGATTTCTTTAATTGATTGTAATACTTGTCACCTCATCCTCTAAACTTAAAAAGAGATCTTGGAGATTTGTTTGGATTTGATTGGAGCAATCATCATCCCTTTAACTTATGGATCAAATCAACTCATGACCACTAAAGGAAATATACCTAGTTGATTGAAAACTCAGCTTATGGTTTATATTTTATTTTTGATATTTATCTTACTTAATTTGAGGGATAATTGATTGTAACATTTTAGTAAGTTTTCAAGTCTCATCCACTTATATATGGTAAGAAGTTGTATAGGTATGTACTGATTGAGAGAACTTTATTTTGTTCAGTGAGTAACGTATTTTTGAGTGCATTATTCTATAATAATCAAGTGTGTGACTTGGTTAGAGTCCTAAATTTTCAAAAGAAAAACTTAGAGGGGAGATGTTTAAATCTTATGTGTAAACGTGAGAAGTATAAACTAGTGAATGTTAAAGCTTGAAAACACTTGTTGTACAAGGTACTAAGATAGTTAATATTCTCTCTAGGTAAGGCCCCACAAATGTAGAGTAATCAAACTATGTAAACATCACTTGAGTTGTTTATTTTTCTACACTTTTCATTTCTTGTGCTTGAAATAGTTGGCATTGGTATTAGCACTGCTTCTAGCACTACTCAATTCTACCCTCAAATATCAATTTGGATTAAACAATTGGTATTAGAGCCTACTACTAAACACACCTAGTGGACTTCCTGATATTGATATTTGTTAGAAATGGAATGAACATTACTATCACGCCCCCTATACTCAATGGTGCTAATTATGCTAATTGGAATGTTAAGATGATTGCCTTCATCAAAGTCATTGATGAACGTGCTTGGAGATCTATTACGAATGGCTAGAAACACCATTTTACTAAAGAATCAAGCTTGACACAAAAACCTGAGGCACAGCAGACCACAAAAGAAGAAAGGCTTGAAAATGCTAATTTGAAAGCCCTTAATATTATCTTTTGTAGAGTGACTAGAAATGAATTCAAGCGAATCTCTAAATGCAAACGTGCAAAAGAAGCTTGGGATATTCTCTGAACATCTTATAAAGGTACAGATACTATAAAAAGATCAAAGCTTTAAATGGTTACTACTGAGTTTGAGAATATAAGAATGCAAGAGAATGAAACACTAGGAGAATTCTATGCCAAGTTATGTAACCTGTCAAATCAGGCATTTGCTCTTGGAGAGGAGTATTCCAATGAAATTGGTAAGAAAGGTTATCCAATTCCTACCTAACAGATTCAACATTAAGGCTACTACCACCAAAGATGTGTATTGATGAATTGATTGGATCTCTTCAAACCTCTGAAATTGTAACACCCCATCTTCTAATAGCAAGTTGAGGTGTTACACTGAAAACAGACTTATACACGGTTGAACTCTTATTTAGCTTTTAAATTACCTTAAATAAGCTGGCGCGTTAACACAAAATTTTTAGATGATAAAACAATCAAAATAGGTATACACCATATAATATAAACATATCTAGTAACAAACTTTCAGCAAAAGCCTTAAAATAAAACTAACATATTATCATAAATACAAGATGAGTTAGCTTTTTTCACAAAATCCCAAAGACAACACTAGCAGTAAACATCGTTTAAATCAATCTGGAATATACGATTAAAAGATAACTTCATTAAAACTTAACCAATCCCCCAAAGGTAACATTATTTTAAAACATTGATTTATAAAGAAGTAATTTATTACAGATCTTAGTTACAAAGTAGAACTACATGCCACCCCCAAAATATATGCATGCTACAAACAAACATAGGCGAAGCTCATAGCAAAGGTCGTTCTTTTTGTCTGAGTGAAAAGGGAAAGAAAAAGAGTAAGTACAAAAGAACTTAGTGAGCTCCAGAATTAAAAATGCTTGACCCTTTTCCAGACAAATTACAAGAACAGGGATAACATAACATAAATATATACATACACACAATTTAATAAGTTGAAACTCTATAGGTAGATACACTTAGGCGTATACCCTCAAACACAGATTAATGGCGGATACCTATCCTTGGCAAATAGTATCCCTAGGCAGACTCTAATATCGAGAGAATACATATTTTCTCTACTTTCACAAAGAACACTTGTCTGATCAGAACATATACTTTCCTTTGGAAACACGACCTCTACCAACACTTACCCTTCACAACTCAAGCATATAGTTAAATTGATTCTTACACACCTATTTGACTCACTTTCACTAGTGCAAATGCTATACGCCAAGCACAACCACTTAACAAATACGCTATGTTCGCAACACCGCCACAGGATGAAGATTTATCACTTAACATGTAATTTTATCAAACATTCCTATTCAACGTTCTCTCCCATCTACAGATATACATAACATGCAAACATCCAGAATTCACATTTTCTTACCTTTTTATTGACCTTCCTTGTGCTAATCTCAAATCTCATATTCACATAACGGAACAAATATCACAATATTGCTGTTTTGAACATATGCGTGTTCCCATGAGTTCAGGGCTCTTTGTCATGGTTAACAACTAACATATCCTACCGAAGGTAGCACCCATATTATAAGGCTAGTTAGCAACTAACATGCCCTACTAGAAACCCAACACTCAAGCCAATCTGGTTAGCAACTAACATACCCTACCAGTGGCCCATCTTATCTGGATATTGAGCTTACACACCAAGGAAATCAATAAAAAGGTAAGAAAATGTGAATTTTGGATATGTTGCATGTTATGTATATCTACAGATGGGAGAGAAACGTTGAATAGTGTTGGAAAATATGAGTTTAGAAAACCCAGTGGAAAATAAATTTAGGGAAAATAGAGGTTTAAAAAAATTTTCCAAAACAAGATCTTGGTTGTGATATCTAAAGTAATAAACACTTAATCAAAATTATACATTTTTTATTCATCTAGGATGAGCACTTCGACCGAGTAGCTTTTCCCGCTATCCTCAAGCTCATGTCTGTCGAGTGTGGGCTCGCTTCGAATCAAAAAAATTTTCACAAAAATTACCGGTTGGGTAATTTTATAATTTCTCTGAACTTTTGAGTCAAGTTGTAAATAAGAAAAATATCTCTAGAAATTTTCTAAAATAATCTTTTCAAAGAATTTTCTCTCTACAGCTTTCTCTTGAATTCAAGTGTTTGTCAATAATGACTCAATGCTCTCTTTATATAGGGAGAGTTTAGAGAGTTCAACTGTGATTAAACTTAATCAATTTAATATTAAATCTTATTAAAATAATATAATGTTTATCTTTTAGATAAATATTAAATTTAATTTAATATTAAGATAATAACTTTAATACTAAATTAATAAAATACTATTCAGATAAGTATTTAATTTAATTTAATTTAATATTAAACTACTAAAATAATATTATTTTTGAAATTGTTGATCTGAAATTAAATTCTTTAGTAGAATCCCAGTAGAAGTATAACTCTTTCACTACTTAACCAACGAAAACTAACCACCATCGACCATCGTCGTCGCAGCTGTCGACACCATGGTGTTAGATGATGTAGGTACGACACCTTTATGGCACCCGAGTCAGTTCGATTACTGTTAGTTCGGTTCGAGTCAATGACGACCCATCTTGTCAAAATTATTTTTTCAGTTCTTCAAGTTTTGATTTTTAATCAAAAATAATATTTGATTAGAGTAAATACGAATATTTTAAATATCGAATTCAATTATTACATTAAAATTTTAATCTATTAAAACCATAAACCCTAACCTTAAAAACCTAAAATCCTAATAATAAAACCCTAAAATCTTAAAACCCTAATTAATAAACCCTAAAGCCCTAATTAATAAATCCTAAAAACTCTAAAAAATAAATAGGGAAAAATGAGCTGACCTAGATGCGTTTTTGCTTAGCACGTTACGCTGGAAGCACTTTATTGGTCAAAGTGGAAAAACGCTTCCAGCTGAAAGTGTTTTTTTTATTTATTTATTTTCCTTTGAAAAGCTGGAACTGTTTTAGCAAAAACATTTTATTTCCGTCATTTAAAAAAAACTGACCTATTTTTGTAATTTTAAAAAAAAATTTATTTGATAATTTAATTGAAAGATATAATTGAAAAAAGTTACCATAAATAATCACTTCTTAATTTTGGCGGAGTTTAACCAAACAAAGTAATTATTGAATCGAATTATTTGAGAGGTATCAAGCGTTAAAAGGAAATCTAAAATGCTCAATGGATGCTATCTGTGATGTGGATATTTTTAATTAGATCACTTTTTTTGGATATATTCTTTTTAGCCATGTTGTTAAATTTGGGAACAAAGTAGCAGACTGGGTAGCTAAAAAATCTTGAGAATTTGTCTTATTTGGTGATCTTAAACATCTCTTGTAATTTGTATTGACAAGAAAAAGAAAAACCAGAACAAAAGTAGTGAGAAATCCTTCACCTTCCTTTACTTTATTATCCAAACATATATCATTTCGTTTTTTTAAGGGTTTTTTACCCAAATAGTCCCCCCAAAAAAATTAAACACCAAAATAGGGTGTCAGATACATTATTTACGAAAATGGGGTGTTTTTTTGGGTCGAGCCTACCTGACAGGCGCGACCCATTTTTTTAATAATAAAATTTTTTTTAAATATTATTATTTTTAATTATTTTTTATTATTTTTTATTTAAAAAATTAAAACGGGCCGGGAACCGGGTCGAGCCTGACCCGGAGGCGCGACTAGTCGCGCCTGCTGCAGGGGCGCCACTACCCTGTAGCTGGGCCCACCGGTGGCAGCAGCTTCCCCCCCTCCCGTGCAGGTTCTCCCCCCTCCCGTGAAGCAAAAATCAAAAACCCTCCCCATGTATTGTCATATCAATTCTGGGGAGGGATTAAATGAAAAAAAAAAATATTGGAAATGGGGGACCATATAAGCACCGGTCCCCCCAATTTTGTGAAGAAGGAAGGAGCAGCAAAGAGAGAAAAGAAGGAAAAGAAGAAGAAGAAGAAGAAGAAGAAGAAAGAAGAAGAAGGAAGAAAAAAAAGGTTTGTAATTTTTTTATAATTATTTTAGAGTTAAAATGTTATTAGTTTAGTGTTATATGATAAATATATGTATTTGTAGTTAATTTAAAATTAAAATAAAGTTATATTTCTATTCAAAAAGTGTAAAATTTTAAGTTAATATAAGAATAAATATTATATTTTGACATACACAAAAATTTATAATCAATATTTCATCTCTATAATGTCATTTTAGTTATTTTCTTCATACTATATTAGTAACTATGTGGTGTCCCGAATAATGTCATATTTTTTGTTATTTTTTTCATACTGTATTCGTAACTGTATGGTGTTGAAAGATGAAAATCTTGAGGGACGAAACCCAAGTTTGCATGTGTATGTGCAGTTCCATAATTAGGTTTGATGAAACTAATTTAATTGTTGGTATTTGATTCGATTTAGTAAGTTAATTCGGTCGATTACTGATACATTAAAAATATAATTATAATAATTATAATTAATACATTATTTTAATTATTTTAATATATATATATAATATATGTAAATATTTAATTGATTTAATCATTCGATTTGATTGTTTTTTAATTATTATATATAAAAAAAAGAAATTATGAAAATATTATTTTTATAATATTTAGGGGCTGAAAAGTAAATAAACCGGTGACATTGGAAAGAATGACCATTTTTTGTAGGCCACGAAATAAATGTCATAATTAAGACAAACTTGGTTTTTGTCCTTTTGAATTTAAGAATCAGTTAAAAGAGATCCGATTCGCTATCAATTTTTCACATGCACAGCAACTATTTCATCAGTTTGTATTTTCCAAATACGAAAATGAGTGTAATTTATTAAAATGAATGTTAGTAATTTAAAAGTATATTAAAACAAATGTTTAATTTTATGGGAAAAAATGTTTATGAATGAAAAGCAAAATGTCATAATTAATCTTGTAATCTAGCAATTTGTTTGTATATAACATACCTCATAATTAAGCTTGTAATCTAGCAATTTGTTTTAATATACTCTTAAATTACTAACATTTTAATTTTTTAGAAATGTAATTTTTTTTAAGAAAATAATTTTATAGTTATTTTTATGTTAGTAATTTATTATTATAAATTTTTATTTATGATATTTTAATGTTTAGTTTAGTGTTTATAGTTTAGTGTTTTGTGATATTTTAATGTGATTTTGATATAATGTAATTTTATAATTTTTATTTATTTGATAATTATAATTGCAGATTTGCAGAAAATGGGTTCGTTGATTGATAATGAAAATAAAGGTCACATATCGAAACACATTAATGAGATGGTAATGAAATTTTTATTTAATTGTCACATTATTTCCTTATTATGAAATTATATTGTATTAACTATTTCGTAAATATAATAATGCCAGGTGGAGTACCGCGCACTAAGGGGCCGTATTTATAGTGTAGGATTTCAGCCGGATGAACGTGTAATGCCGTTGTTAGAGTTAGCGGGGTTCGGATCAGCAGCATTGATCCGGACGTTTGATCTACGATATGACTTAATTTCTGCCTTAGTTGAGCGATGGCGTCCGGAGACGCACACATTTCATTTGCCGTGCGGGGAGTGCACCATCACTTTAGAGGACGTTGCACTGCAGATGGGGCTCCCCATCGATGGAAACGTGGTTACGGGCATAGGTTCGATCTCCAGGCCTGCTCGCATTTGCTATGAGTTACTTGGACGCTCCCCAAGTGAGGGGAGATTTGCCACATTGCGATTTTCATGGCTAAAGGCAAATTTTGAGCATTTGCCGAATACTGCCACTGAATTGGAGGTTATGCAGGCAGCTCGAGGTTACATTATGCACCTTATAGGAGGTGTACTCATGCCGGATTCACACGGCAGTGAGGTTAGTTTGATGTACTTACCGCTACTGTCTAATTTGCATAACACCCGTTCGTACAGTTGGGGGTCCGCTGTGTTAGCCACTTTGTACTGCGAACTGTGTCGTACGATAGATCCTTCTGCGGTGGACATAGGCGGATGTCTCATACTGCTGCAGTCCTGGGCACTTTATCGGCTGCCATTCTTGGCCTCCATCAGCCACCAGCCATATACATTTCCACTTGTTAATAGGTGATGAATCTTTACGCGTTATAGCAATTAATTGAATTTATTTTTGGGTTATATTGTTCTAATAATATTTTTCGTAGATGGAGCACGAATCCGGGTATCGGGAGGTCATACACGGTTCCGATATATCGTTTGATGATAGAGAATCATTCTGGAGAGGGGGTAGGTTTTTCTAATATTAATTTAATTTTATTATATTTATCTTACTCGACTCGCGTTAATATAAAAATGTTATTAAATGTGCAGTTCATTTGGATGCCGTATTCTATTCCTGAAATTATGGCAGTTATTCCGTCTCATACTTACGTCCACTCACAATTATGGTGCATTAGCGCACCGCTTATCAATTTTCAGACGGTGGAGTGGCACCATGGCGATCGAGTACTGCGGCAGTTCGGTTGTGTACAATATATCCCGACAGAGCCAGTACGATTGCCTACAGCTGTCCATGGTATGACTAGGAGGGGTTTGCATAGGGCAGATTGGAGAGATGTGCATGAAGAGTATATTGAGATGTGGACTAACCGGTTTAGTAGGATACCACCGATGGATCGTTGTTTGGATCTGCGGCCCTCGCCACAATACCTACAGTGGTACTATGAGAAGGGGAAACCATTTTTATTTGGTGGACGGTCGATGGTAGTCCCCCCTCATACGACACGGATTGGGCAACATCTTCCAGATCCGCATCATGCACCAGCTCCGGAGGTAGACCCAGAGCTAGAGCCGGAGCCAGAGCCGGAGCTGGAGCCGGAGCCGGAGCCGGAGTCGGAGCCAGAGCTGGAGCCAGAGCCGGAGCCAGAGCCAGACTCCGGGAGTAGCTCTTATCATCCAGATTTGAGGGGCAATGACTATTTCCCGGACTCTTCAGCCCACGGATATTATTCAGATTTTGATATCTTTAGCCCCCTACCACATCAGTACTCAACTCCTTCTAGCTCATATCCAGCACTATACTCCGCTCATTCCAGCTCATATCCACCACCGTATTCTGCTCCTTCCGGCTCATATCCACCATCGTACTCTGCTCATCCAGAGCCGTATCCATCGCAGTTCTCTTCTCCCCCCGGGCCATATCTAGCGCCGTTCTCTACTCCTCCTGGGCCATATATAGCGCCGTTCTCTACTCACCCCGGCTCGAGTTCATCAGCTGCATTTGAGTCGTTCTCTACACCCATACATATGGATGAAGAGAATGTTGATCCCCGTAATCGCCCACAACGTGAACGTCGAGCCCCACAAAGATATACCCCTAGAACCACACCATCAAACCATCAATTTTAAGGGGTTTTGTATTGTAATTTACTTTATTTTGTATTGAAATTACTTTATGATTATGTAAATTATTTATTTTGATTATATTTATTAATTTTTTTATTTGGCATTTTATTATATAAATTTGAGTGTGAATTTAATTTATTTTGCAATTTATTATGTAAATTATTTCTTTCAACATACAATAATTAACATGTAATGAACAACATCTTAATTTCTATCTGATCGCGATGATTGTCCAGTTTGGTAATTTCTGAGTGGGCATTTACTCCGATTGTGACCAGGTAATCTGCATACTCCACACAGCTTCCCGACGGATTTCTCTCTAATATCCATTTCGTTACGGATTCTTGATGATTGCGGACGACCTCTCGGGTTCCTACGCAAGCCTTTGTCTGGGATAAGCTCAAAAGTCGTTTGAGGAACCTCCCAAGTAGATAGGTCAGGAAGCACGGGAAACTCATTCTCCCATACATGTAACGTGCGTTCAAGGGTGTACACTTCATCGATAAATTGATCTACATTGAGCGAGACCTTAGCACAAGCTGCCACAACATGTGCACAAGGATAGTGAAGTGTTTGGAACCTCCTACAATCACACCGTCTATTTCGGAGATCAACCCCGTATGACCTAGGTGGAATACCAGGTTGACGACCGATGGTCTCTGTAACGCGAAATGTTTCATTACGTCGTGAATATACTTCTACGTTCATCGATCTCGCCATCTGACGGTTTGCAACAATTGCATCCCTAACATGTTCGACAAATACGTGTCCTGCCTCCATCTGTTTGACTTGTTGCTGACCCATTCTTGGCATTAAGGTAGCCAACCTATAGAATGTAGCTGAGAAGACAGATGAAATAGGAAGATGCCGCGTTTTTAACAACACAGCGTTAATCCCCTCCACCAAGTTTGTTGTCATTTGACCGTAACGAAAGCCCTCGTCATAACTTTGAGCCCATTGCCAAGGCTCCATGATACCCAACCATTGCTGGAAAGATGTGTTCATCTGACCTTCCATGTCCTTCTTAAGCCGAGTCATCCTCTGCCGAAATATATGTGGTTCAAGCTCGTACGCTGTGTATGTATTAATAAAGTATAAGTTACAGTCTCGGCAAAAAAAAATTAGGTTATATATTGAAATGATAAGGTTATTCTATACCCATTTTCACAAGTTGTCTCTTCCAGTCTGCATTCTTATAATCTCGATGGAAGTTAGCCGCGATGTGCCGTATGCAGTAAACGGATCTCCATGGCAGTTCGGAACGCCGAATGGCAGCAATTAATCCTTTCCCTCTATCGGAGATAATGCAAATATTATTATTACTAATTACATACTTCCGCAAATTTGTAAGAAAGAATTCCCACGACTCCATGTTCTCCTTATCTACGATGGCAAATGCAATCGGAAGCACGTTTCTGTTCCCGTCTTGAGCAATAGCAATAAGTAAGATTTGTGTATATTTACCATATAACCATGTCCCATCTACTTGGACAAACGGCTTGCAGTGGGGAAATGCACGCACACATGGATCAAATGTCCAGAACATCCGATGGAAAATTCTTTTACCCTGTTGCCGTTGCTCATCCGGGCCGTAATAAGGTCGTGTCTGCAACTCAATGACAGTCCCTGGTACGTACTCCCTCATTGCTGCAATCCATCCCTGCAACTCATTATACGACGCATCAAAATTTCCATACAATTGCTCCATTGCCATCTGCTTAGCTATCCATGCCTTTCGATATGATACACGATATTGTAATCGTGCCTGCATTTCAGCAATTAACACTGAAACTTTAATGGTCGGCATGTCTTCAACCATTGGCATGATGTATGTACAGATAGTTTTCGAATCAAGTTTTCGATGATCTTCTGTCAATTGTGTTGAAGTACATGTGTGAGGCCCAACAAATTTTCGTATCTCCCACATCTGAGACTTCTGGATAAATGCAGCTCGTATCCGCCAATTGCAGCCTTCCGCCGACTTCCAACACTCTCCAATATATAAAGTCGGTTTAGACTCGACGACTTTGTAGTCTACTGATATATTCATACTATACCGCTTAATGGCAAATACGCACTCTTTCTTAGTTTCAAATCTCTGGCCCACGAACAACTCCTCAGGATCCGCATATACGGCAATCTGGTGAGCAGGTACTATCTCAGGGTACTCCGGGAACTCAGCTGCGTGCGCCGCATCGGGGTCTATCCGAGACATGTGTGCCCCAGGATTATTGTGTATCACAATACGACGGATCTGGTTCCCGACTAAAGACGCATTAATGTTTTCATCCTCGTTAACTCCTTCATCGTCAATATCATTCGGGACATCATCCACGTCGGGATCACTATCAATATCGACTTCATAATCAGAAGGATCACTACTTTGGTATAAGTTATCACCAACCACATCGGTCTCGGGTGCAACATTAAGATTAATGTCGATCCCATGTGTAGTTAATTGACTACCAACATATGACATAGGAACTACCATACACAGCTCTTCTTCACCTAATGGAGTTCGATCTTCCGTTGACTCCACAATAGCTAACTCAGCAAATAAATGAATCGGTGCATTTTGATTGCTCTGACAATAAAGAGCGACCATTGTCTCCACGCCTTCATCGTCTACAAGTTCCATTTCGGTGAATTTTATGGGATCCATCGAAACTGGAAACTTGTAAAAAAGTTTCGAGATCCTTCTCCCACAACGTCTATAAATTTTTTCGCTAATTTTTTCCTTCATATCGTCAAACGAGATATTTCTATTAAATCTCATTGCAACTTGTTTGCGGCATTCAAATATACATCCGACGCTTGTTCTCAAAATTTCTCCATCAAAATAAACGAATACGAAAAATTATTCTCCATATTCAATACTAGCACTGTTAAAAAAATTCCCAAATTATAAATATTTTCAAAAATTTTTATGCAAAATTTTTCATTCAGAAACTAACAAAAAAATTATTAATCTAACAAAATAACTTTAAATAAAAAAATTTATAACAAAATTCTAAATTCTATTTTAAAAAAATAAACGAAAATACCTTCTTCTTCTTTTTCTTCCTCTTCTTCCTTTCCTCCTCCTTCTTCTTTTTCTTCCTTTCCTTCTTCTTTTTCTTTTGCTGCTAACCACTAAATTTTTGGTATGGAAAACATTGGCATATTGCTCATAGTTTCACGGGTATATATAGGGAAAATTTAACATGTGGGCCCCACTGTACATGTCGCGCCCGTCAGACAGGCTCAACATGTTGAGCCTATCTGACAGGCGCAACTCGTAAAATAATAATATTAAAAAATTATTACACTTAATTTTAAAATTATTAAAAAATTTAAACACAAAATACTAATAAATTATCATAATTATTAAAATAATAACATTCAAAAGTTATTTTTGTTAGTTTTAAAATTATTACAAATTTAAGCATAAAAATTAACAAATTATCAGAATTATTAGAACAATAATATTAAAAAATAATAAATTATTAGAATTATTAACGTAATAAAAGTGAGACTAATTTCATTTATTATTTTAATTTTATTTTTTTGACGTTTCATCCATTTTATGTAAATAAATTTACATATTTACCACACCCATTTCCATTCTTATGTTTGACACATTAATTGAGACTTAACAACTTTATTACAAAATTATCAGAATTATTGAAATAATAATATTTCAAAATTATTAAACTTTATTTCATAATTATTTAATAATTTAAGCATAAAATTTATTGTTTCATTGGTTAAAAATTTATTCATAAAATTATTTAATGGGGAGGGGGGAAGCTGCTGCCACCGGTGGGCCCAGCTGCAAGGTAGTGGCGCCCCTGCAGCAGGCGCGACTAGTCGCGCCTCCGGGTCAGGCTCGACCCGGTTCCCGGCCCGTTTTAATTTTTTAAATAAAAAATAATAAAAAATAATTAAAAATAATAATATTTAAAAAAAAAATTTATTATTAAAAAAATGGGTCGCGCCTGTCAGGTAGGCTCGACCCAAAAAAACACCCCATTTTCGTAAATAATGTATCTGACACCCTATTTTGGTGTTTAATTTTTTTGGGGGGACTATTTAGGTAAAAAACCCTTTTTTTAACCTTCTCTTTCTTTCCTTCCCTTCCTTTTCCTTCACAATTATTTACCCAACACTACCCTACATATATATATATATATATATAAAACCCTTTGCACGTTTGTTTTGACCTTATCCCCAATAAAGCTACTTGGCCTTGAGACAATCATATGCCCTATTTAGATTTTGTTTTTAAGAACAAAATTAATAGTAAATTAATTTAAGGATAAATATCAAATTTATATATGAATTTTGATTTAATGTGTAATTTGATACTTGAACTTTGATTTGGTGTGATTATGTATATGAAACTTGAAATGTGGGTGAAATTTTGATTATGATTCAATTGTACATATTTAAAAAATAAATACATACATTTATTTTTATATTGGATTAATATAATTGTTTGTATATGCAATATATCAACATAAATTATACTAATTGGATAATATTATTAGTGAGTTGCAAAAACTGAATCAAATTAAAATTTTATGTATAAAATCGTATGAAAGCAAAATTCATATATGAAATTACATATTGAAAAAAATTTGATATTTATACCATTAATTTATTATAAAAGTACAAAGGTTGCGAATATTTTTGGATTAAAAATTTTCAAAGTTATTTTTTTTAATTAAATCATATTTGAAATTATGATTTTTTTTTCAAACTGATTTCTAAATATTTGATTCATTTTATCAAGTCCACTGTATTTAACTTGATAGTCTCATGTTGACACAACTCGGTTTGTATAATGTAATCATTGATAATATGAATGAAATTGGGGATTTTAAAATTATTGTTTGTCCGGTCGGCTTCAAATACCACTAACCCTGTTAAGCTTACAAATGCAGGTTAATTGAAATAAAAATGAAGAGTGGTGATTCTTTACAGGGTGGCCACATTAAGCTAACTCAATTTCAGTGGTGTTGTTTTAGCCTTTCATTTTGGTACTCATTATTACGGGCTGCCTTGAAGTTAAAATATTGGGTGATTGACTGCTCCCGCATACATTAGATGTTGGATGTTGGTTCTGGGAAAAACATGAAACAAAACAGGGATGCAACCAATTTGTAGTTAACAAGAGAAATAGTTAAGGAAAAAACTGAATAGTTTATTAACATGCTGCAAAGGGTTTAAATACATAAAGAATGTAACAAAGTGTTCCTAAAAAAACTCTAACTATTCCAGAAAATTAAGGAAGCAATAAGTTACGTTATTGGCTTCAACTAAGCAACTTATTCCTAAATTTTAGGAACAAAGTACTTGACCAAGCAAAATAGAAACATAAACAATAAAGTAGACATAAACTACTGAGATGCACTATTTTTAACACCACCCCTTAGTGCATACTCAAGGTTAACGACACCAAGAGCTGTTCTAAAGCGCTCAAACTCAGGTTTTCCTAATGCTTTGGTGAATATGTCTGCAATTTGCTGATTAGAAGATATCCCCTCTAATGCAATTTCTTGGTCCAACACCTTTTCACGGATAAAATGATGACGAACTTCAATATGCTTCGTTCGTGCATGAAAGACTGGATTTGAAACAAGCTTGATGGCACGTTGGTTGTCACAATAAATTTGTACAGGAGAATCTACTGCACAATGAATATCTTTCATCAAAAGCTTCAGCCAAACACACTATTGTGCTGCCATTGTTGCTGCTATATATTCAGCTTTAGTGCTGGAGACTGTGACAATCGGTTGCTTTTTACTACACCAAGAAATAGTAGCAGAACCAAAAATGAAATAGTACCCTGAAGTTGATCGACGATCCTCTATACTGCCAGCCTAGTCTGCATCAGTGTATCCTTGCAATGAAAAATCATTTCCTTTATTGTAGAAAAGACCAAAGTCGTTAGTTCCCTTGATGTACCGTAGAATTCTCATTGCAGCATCTAGATGTGGAGTTCTTGGAGCTTGCATAAACTGAGAAACAATGCCAACTGTATACGAAATTTCAGGTCGTGTGATAGTTAAGTAAATTAAACTACCAACAAGTTGCCTGAATTTTCTAACATCCTTTAACAACTCCCCTTCATTTTTCTTCAACTTGAGACATTTTTCCATTGGAGTTGATTTTTCTCTGGATTCCCCCACATTAAAGAGTTGCAACATTTGATTTGCATATCTATGTTGACAAATGAAATATCCTTGGTTTAATTCTAAACAAAGAAAACAACCAACCTCTCCCAAGTTCTTCATTTCAAAACGAACTGAGAGTTCATTTTTCAATATAGACATTTCAGCCTCATTGTTCCCCGTAATTATCATATCATCCACGTATAAGAGAACTAGTAAATGTGCATTTGATTTTAGCTTAATAAACAAACTAGAATCAGCCTCAAAAACTATAAATCCACAAAAAATTAGAAATTGAACGACTTTACCATACCAAGCACGCAGTGCTTGTTTGAGACCATATAATGCCTTCTTTAAATGACAGACATGATAAGGATGTTATTTTGAAACATAGCCAGCAGGTTGTTCCATGAACACTTCACGATCTAACTCTTCGTATAAAAAAGCATTTTTCACATCAAGTTGCCATGCTTTCCAAGTTCTCATAGTTGCAAGAGAAAAAATGGTTCTCAAAGTTACCATTTGTGCAATAGGGCTATACGTCTCCTTATAATCTAACCCGTAACTTCGAGAGAATCCACGAGCTACGAGCCGTGCTTTACATTGATCAACTATCCCATTAGATTTTCTCTTTAAACGGTACACCCATTTACAAGTGACGGGCTTGCAATTTTCTGGTTTAGGCACTAACTCCCATGTTTGATTCTTGTTTAAAGCCTCAATCTCCTTATCCATCGCTGATTTCCATTCTGGACAACCTTTGGCTTCTTCAAAACTTGCGAGTTCCTCATCCAACAAATTTCTTTGTTTCTGGATCCATGCACCTCCAGCCTTTTCTACATGAATCGTAACCAACAAAAATGCATTTCTTTACTTTCGAATCAAGTTTAGTTCAATCAGATTTTGGAACATGAACATAACAAATTGAACCAAATACCCGAAGATAATTTACTTTCGGCCTTTCGCCATATAAAAATTCAAATGGAGATTTTTCCTTACCTGGCCATGGAGGTAGGCAATTTATGACATGGCAAGCACATTGAAAAGCTTCGGCCCAAAACTCTCGAGGCAGATTTTTATCATGTAGCCATGAAAGGCTCATTGAATTAAGATGAGCCAATTTCCTTTCAGCAACACCATTTTGCTGAGGAGTTTTTGGACATGTCATCTACCGTAGAATGCCACTATCATTGCAAAATTGAGAAAACTCATCAGATATATATTCACCCCCGTTGTCACTCCGTAGACATTTAATTTTCTTTCCAAACTCATTCTCTACAGCACTTTTGAATTCAACAAACTTTGAAGTGCTTCACTTTTCTCCTTCAAGAATTTCACTCTGGTGTATCTCGAATAATCGTCTATTAGCACCATGGCATAACGATATCCACTGTAGCTAGGAGTGTTCACTGGTCCCTTTAAGTCAGTGTGAACTAATTCAAACATAGTTGTCCTACGATTTGAGGATTCCATGAAAGGAAGACGATGCGACTTGCCAAATTGACACCCTTGACAAATTACATATTCACGAACATCACGCAACACTAGTATGCCACCTAACAACTTCTTGGAAGAGACCTGCTGCAGTAGTTGGTAGCCTAAGTGACCCAATCGAGCATGCCAAATTTTTGTACTATCAGTTTGGCTTGTTTTCTTCACATAAGCTTCTCCTGCTGATAAGACATACAAAGAACCTTTCTTTTCTCCAGTGGTAAGAATATCAGCAGAGATGTTTTTCATGTTGTCGAGAATTTTTACATCTTTAGGCCCAAATAATACATATTTCCCAGAATCAGTAATTTGAGCAACGGAAACTAAATTTCTTTTCAAACCTAGAACATGGAAAACATCGTTCAATTTGACTGAACTTCTAGCATCTATGCCAATTTGCACATCTCCTTCTTTTGCCACAGGATAAGTTGAATCATCAGCCATAACAATAACACGATCTTGTTTGTGTCGACACAACTCTGAAAAAAGTGAATCATTTCCAGTAACATGATGAGAACAACCTGAATCTACGATCCATTCCTCTTCATATTTTGCAATATTGGTAAGAGCCTGCATTTGAGTTGACCCTTCATTTGCTTCTACAATGAAGCACTGCTCCCACTTTATTTGATCATCGTCATCTTTTTCACTTGCGACATTAGCTTTAAAAAGCTTCACCCTGCAATTTTTCTTTATATGCCCAAGTTTACCACATCTATAGCACTTGACAGCATTTTGATTATAACCGACAGTAGCCTTCCCTTTATCTGTTTCTTCTTTGTTGCTCTTGTGCCATGTGTTTTTCTTGTAATGCTTCCCTTTTTAGAAGAGAACAGCTTCGGGATCATGACTCTTCGCCATCTACTTCACCAACGCCTCCTAATTAGAAAGTAGACTCTCTAATTCTTCAACTGAAGGTTGAGTCGCCCAACCTTGAATAGAAGTAACAAAGGGAATATACTCCTTCTTCAATCCCCGAATTAGAAATCGTCGTATTCTTGCTTCACTGATTTTCTCCTCAGCATCTAATTCTGAAATTTCAGAACAAATGCTTTTAACTCTCAAGAAATATTCAGAAATAGACATATTACCTTGAGTTAAGGATGCAAAATATTTCTCTAAAAATTGCAAATGAGCTGTGTTCTTTTTAGAAAACAACTGCTCAAGAGTTTCCCATAATTGTTTTGGTGAATTAATGTTACGAACATGATCAATGAACTCCTTACTAATAGAAGTTCTCAATGCAAAGAGAGCTTTTCCGCATTTAATCTTCCATTTCCTCCGGACTTCAACATTCTCATGAGTGTCTGCAGAAATTTCTGCATCTACTCCTGTAACCAGATCCTATAGATTCTGGCCTTGAAGAAATGCCTCCATACACATCCTCCAATACTTGTAGTTCGTCCCTACAAGTTTCTCAACACCATACTGAGTGTTAGAACTATTTCCCCCATTTGCTAACTCCATCTCTGCTTTCAGCTTCGAATCTCTTCCAACAAGACAAAACAAATGACTTGATAGATAAAGAGAAAAAAAACAAAGTAACAGTTTTTTTTTCAACCTGGCGCTGATACCATGAAACAAAATAGGGATGCAACCAATTTGTAGTTAACAAGAGAAATAGTTGAGGAAAAAACTGAATAGTTTATTAACATGCTGCAAAGGGTTTAATACATAAAGAATGTAATAAAGTGTTCCTAAAAAAACTCTAACTATTCTAGAAAATTACGGAAGCAATAAGATACGTTATTGACTTCAACTAAGCAACTTATTCCTAGATTTTAGGAACAAAGTACTTGACCAAGCAAAATAGAAACGTAAACAATAAAGTAGACATAAACTACTGAGATGCATTATTTTTAACAAAACACACAACCATCCTCGCACTATTCTTCATCCTTTATGCTTTAACATCTTTGCCTCCACTATTTTTCTCTCATTCAGAAACAAATTTTTAAAGATGCTGAGAATGTGCACTCCCTTCACTTATTTTTATATTAGATAAATATAATTATTTATATATTACAATATATAAATATAAAATGATCTTATATCAATACTTATATTAATAATTTGCAAGAATTAGAAAAAATCAAAATTTCATATATAAAATTTCATAAAAGTTTATGTATACAATTGCACATGAGATTTACCCCATTTTTTTCTATTAATTCAAATCTTTTCTTTCGACTCTAAAAGTTTTTTTTTTCAATCAAATTAATTTTTGTTTTCGGATTTTGTTTTATGTTTTTCAAAAAATCCATTTTATATTATTTTTTGTGGTGTTGTTTTGCCATTAATTTTATAAATTTCTGGACGATAAATCGTTGTTAAACATATATCAATTTTGGTGAAGAATTAATGGTTAAACTCATTAATTTTATTTTTAGAAATAAAAAAGTTTCTTATCCTCGACCATTTTGCTGGGTATATTTTTAATTTTTTTATTGTATACTTTTTAAGCATCACACTAGATATTTTACCACAAAATTTATCGGTAGTTGAATTAACCTTAAAACTTGAAAATCACATTCATCTCTAACTATTAAACAAATTTAAAATGTACCTATATTCAAAAATTAAGAATTTAGCTTAGGTACATTAATTTTCAAGGTTAGACAATTAACCGCTATTAAATAATGTTAACAATGTAGTCATCTTGGTTTAGCTTATTATGCTCATGCAATGGAGAAAAGATTTTAGAAAGGTTAGTGAGAATTGTACAAGCTCAATTGCACCCGGCCCACTATAAAGTAGCAAACCAAACATCTACCTAAACCCCATTACAAGCCCAATTCAAACTTGAAGCCCAAACAAAACCCAATTACAAACTAAAATCCAAACCCCCAATTTCAAACCCTTAACCTATTACATCAAAACTCACCTAACCTAACCCAATTACCCTAAAACCCGAGCTCAACTAAACAAAACCCAACTAGACTAAACTCAACCCACTAAAACAGCCAAAACCTAAAACAAAAACAAAAAAATAACAAAAAAAAGCCCTAGCATTTACCCTCTGACCAGCTGACTCAGCCTCTGCCACCACCGCCCTTGTCACCTTAACACTTCCCATTTGCTTGCAAGGAAAGAACAGAGAAATCATTAGGCACACAACTTGTAAATGGCTATATAAGGCCCAAAACAATTTGTAATGTTCCTGGTGAATGATTGGAATACAAAAAAGACACTATTCGAATACAAAAAAAGATTTACATCAAAACAGATTCAAAAACATAAGCATCCGAGCGCGAAAACAAACACAACAAAAACATCAGCAAGCATTCAACGGAAGAACAAGGTCCGGACGTGTCAAAGTTTTTTAAAATCTCATATTTTTTATTTCCTTTCTCAAACAGTTTACATAAATACATATATATCATTTATATTTTTTCCTTTTTAAAAAAAAATCTATATATAAATATTAAGAAAAGTAATAAAAAAAACTCACTTTTCGATTTCGCCTGAAAAATGCCACTTTTGGGACTCCGACCACAGCGTGTGGTAGTCGCCGAAGGCGGGCCGACGGTGGCCGATGATCGAAAATCAGGCAAAAAGGGGGGAGTGTTTTGAGAGCTTTAAAGTTTTTTTTAAAGAAATAGGTAAAATGAAATTTTTGGGAAAAAAAAATTGGTTTAAATAGCAAATCAAAATGGCGTCGTTTTGAATTAGTGCCTATCCACGCTAAACGACGTCGTTTTGCCCTGTCTGACCCGTTCCGGCCTAGGATCCGCATGTTTTTTTAACAGAAGGGTTAATTGCACTTTTAGCCCTTCCGCTTTTTCACTCTTTTGCAATTAAGTATTTTTTTAATTTTAAATTTGCCCCGAAATTTGTTGAACGACTTAATTTGGTCCCCTTCGATGCTGTGCGTTTTGGAGGGCAAGGATTATTTCCCTTTTAGCCCCTTCCCATTATTGGCGCTTACAAATTTGTTCTTCTCTCTTTTATTTATTTCAGATTTGCCCCAGAATTCAATTTTAGTCCTTTTTTTGTTATTTTTTTTATTTTGACTATTTCATTATTAAATTAATCATTTTTAATAATATTATTATTATTATATTTACTAATATTATTACTATTATATTTGTTATTATTAGTATTAATCTTAATTTGTATTATTATTTTAAGGTTATCATATTATATTTAATGATTGTTTTTAATATTATTTTCAATTTTATTTTTACTATTATATTTTCTATCATATTTATTTTATTTTTGTTATTGTTATTATTACACTCACCATTATTTATTTTATTTTTAACATCATTATTACACCGTATTAGCTTTTTGTATGTATGTATGTATGTATTATTATATTTATTATTTTTATTACTATTTCTATTATTGTCTTCATTATTATAATTTTTTTATTATTCTCTTTTATTACTATTATTAATATTTTTTCATATTTTTTAATATTATTATTGCATTCCTTTGTATGTTTATTTAAAATTTATTAGATATGTATATATATATATATATATATTTATCTTGTTCATTCTATTTTCAATCTCATATTATTGTTTCATCGACGCATTTATTATTATTCTGCTACATTTATTAGTTGTGTAATTTATTTTTACATTTTATTACAAATTATACTACATTTTACCCTACACCAAAATGATCCTTTTATAAAGGCAATATTCCGTATTTAGAAATTCGAGAAATCGTGCCCTAACGTATTGGGTTTCAATTTTTTCGTTTAATCTAAATAACCAAATATCCTTTTAAAAATCAAATATATAAATTTTGAATAAAAAAGCTTATTCTCGAGAATTCGAGATGTCGTGTCCTAACGCATTGGATGTGACGTTTCATTATCTCGAGATAAGATTTTCTAAATCAAGGCAATATTCTGTATTTAGAAATTCGAGAGGTCGTGCCCTAACGTATTGGGTTTCGATTTCTCTCGTTCACTTTAAGTATCCGAATATCCTTATAAAATTAAATACATGAGTTTCAAATAAAAGGCAAGCTTAGCCTCAAAGGTCGAGATGTTGTGTCCTAACGTATTGGATGTAACATTTTACCTTAAGGCGAGACAACCTTTGATACACACTTTTAACTTATCCAAACGTTTTTTTAATAAATTAACATTAATGCAAAGAGGGATCGTATTTTAAATTCTTTCAAATTTTTAAATATTTGACACTAAGACACTAATTAATCAACTAGGTACCAATTTTGGGCGTATCGAGGGTGCTAATCCTTCCTCGTGCGTAACCGACTCCCGAACCCGTCTTTCTGATTTTTGTAGACCAAAATCATTGTTTTGATAAATCAAAATGTTTATTAAAAACAACCACTTTTCGTGGTGACCCGATCACACCTCAACAAAAAGGATTGGTGGCGACTCAATTTTTTATTTTCACTTTCAAAATCCAAGTCGACCATCGTTTTTCAAAAAAATGGTTTCGACAGCTTGGCGACTCCACTGGGGACATTTTTGAGAGCCAGGTTTTAAATTGGTTAATTTTTGTACTTTTTTCGAAAATTGAAAATCCGATTTGAAAAATTATGATCCTCTTACCGCATTTGTTATCTTATTTCATACGAAAATTCTGGGGATGATCATGAAAACCCTACCTATCCCCCAGGTTTACCCCAATAAGCGTCCAGGCCCAACCAGACGCACATTCGCAAGGAGTACTCGGTACTATCAGACCTCAACAATATCAGGCCAGTATCATAACCACATGGGTATGCAGAATGACAAATCTTTAAGAATGAACCCTTTTTAACGTTTTGGTTAACATTGCTTACTCTTCATTGAGGTTGCGTCATTGACACAATACCTTGTCTTTTCGTGCAACTGATATCTTTCACAGAGAATCTGGAGAGATAGCCACAATTTGGACTCCTCTCTCTCAAATATTTCCGACCCTTAGGCTTGGTAAGTTTTAAATAATGGTCATGTTTCAGGTTCCTGTACTATTTAGTAGTTTCTAGAGTAATATGCAGAACTCTTTTTATAAAAGTATTATTGGTCCATTAACCGTTATTTCAATACAAAATGCTTGAAAAAGATCAAAATGATGAACAAAGTTGAAATTTATCAGGGACGAAATCTAAAAAGAATAGATTGATCAAAGAAAGCAAATATCACTGGAATATAAAATGAGCAAAAAGAAATTAGGTGCCCCAGATATCGCAACATGAGCTTCTCTGCATAAACTTTTTGAGGACCCCTTTTTGAGCTCAATATGTGTTTAGGGGATCTAGGGTATTCTGTTGATGCCCCGAGACATAACATCTCTCCTTTTTTGTTAATTCAGAGAAAGTGAGACTACCGCATTCCCTACCTTCGATCAAAATTTGAATTGCCCATTCCTAGGTTTTCAACTCAAAACCCCTTTAGTCTCAAGGCGCCCTTTACGGGTTTTTGCCTTGGCCTCTCCTTTTTCTTTTCTTTCTTTTTCTTTTTTCTTCTCTTTTTTTAGGTGAAGTATTTATTGACTGAATCTAAGTTCACTGGATTAGGCAGAGTCTTACCATTGTCTCGGTTAGTATCGATGCTCTTCCAAAGGAGACCCCTTTTTTACCACATAAAATCCTTCCTAGTTTGGCGTCCACTTTCTTCTGAAGTCCTTTTGAATAGGAAAGATCTTTTTTTATTACTAGGTTTCCCTCATAGAATTCTTTAGGGCGAACCTTTTTGTCATTTGTCTTTGGTACACTTGATCATAGTGGATGGCTTTCAGTCTCATTTTTTCGATCAAATTCAACTGATCACATTGGGATTGGATCCATTCGGCTTCATCTTCAATTCTGAAAAAATATGGAGAGAAGAAATCTTGACTTTAGTCGGCAACCGTCCTTATTCTGTCAATGAGAAAAGCGCTACCCTGGTGGAGGTCCTTACAAACGTTTGGTAATTTCTTATGCTAATCTTTGTGAGTCCCAGTCATTTTCATCACAATCTCTTTTTTGTTTTTTGTTTGTTTTTTGTCTTTTTGTTTTTTATTTTGTTTTGTCTCCTTTTTTATTTGTCCCCACTGTACTGTTCATTTTGGGGTGATGTGGTACTTGATCTTAAACTGACTGTAAACTTTTGATTCCGTGCTATTGTTCAAATTCAATGCATTGTCAAATATAATCCTTTTTGGCATTCTAGCATATGAAGTAGCTTCTGTCCATTTTGTAAAGTAATCGACGACCATAAAGGTGAATCAATACTCTTTAGAATATCGGCCTACTAACGTCTATGCCCCACTTATAGGAAGGCCATATGTTCCTCTAATTTTTGTAAGGTGGGACATGTTTCCCATCCTTAACGAATCAGGAGATAGGCTACAGTCTCGGTCATTTTCAAAGCCCCGAGGTTCCTCCGGATACATATCTTGCTCAAAAGGAGGTTCTGAGACAATAGCAGTATCGCTCATATCATTGGTATCTGGAGACTTGTTATAAGGACAAGGGAGGTAAAAAGAATCTAGGAATATTTACTTGTGTGGTATGATTATGAATGAAATGGAGATAATAAAAGAATATTTGCTCGAAGTGAGAAAAAAAGACATATTTTATTGAAATAAAGATGCTGGACATAAGCCTATTTCACAAAAGGACTCTTATCGCTCCTAAGCTTATAGCAATATGAGTGTTTTGGACATTACTCCGAATTGGCTCTAAAAAATACAGGGATCTCCTTCACAGTCCCATTGTTCAAAAAACTCCCAGGCATATAAGGGTAGATGCTTTGAAAAAAATTTTATTCCCATGTTCCCTCTTCGGATACGTTCAGACTCCCTGACATTCCTTCCAGGCTTTTGACTTCTTCAAGGAATCGCAACTCTCTTGCCCCCTACCTTCAACTATCGTATTTACTGCTTCGTCAGAGTGATTAGGTTCTGATGAATCGTCGAACTTCACAATTCTCATTTTAATGAACCTTTCGACCAACTTTTTAAATGTGGTGCAATTTTCAATCGAATGCCCAGTTATCCTCGTATGGTACTCGCATTGGGCATTCGCATCATACCATTTCGGGAATAGAGGTTGCACAGGTTCTGAGTAGAACAGAGATACTACATGTGCATCAAACAAGTTCTGATATAGCTCCATATACGTCATCAGGATGGGTGTAAACCAGAGCCTTTCTGTATTTGGCCTTGAGTTAGATTCCTGCCTTGAAGGGACTTGATAGCTAATAGTCATGGCCTTCGGCTAGCCTACAATGACCATTTTGGAATACCCTTTGCTCGCATGATTCACTTCATTTTCATTTTTCTTCAGGTTTGATTTTTTGGTGCTTTTTCCCGCGTCTATCTTCCCACTTCTTATCACATTTTCAATCATCTCGCCGGACGTTACTATATGTGAGAAGCTCATGGTAGCGCTTCCCAACATATGGTTAATGAACGGGGCTTTGTTGTTTCTTTTTCCAAAAGAGGTGGTTGGACTTGCATTGCCACCTCTCTCCATCTTTGGACGTATTGCTTGAAGCTCTCGCTCTGCTTCTTTTCCATATTCTGTAGTGTGATTCTATCGGATGTCATGTCTATAATGTGGCCATATTGTTTCATGAAAGCTTGTGCCAAGTTCTTCCATGAATTAATTTAGGCACGGCTTAGCTGGTTGTACCATTTGGCCGCAGACTCGATCAGACTATCCTGGAAGCAGTGAATTAACAACTGATCATTATTGACGTATCCTGTCATCCTTCGATAGAATATCGTAATGTGAGCTTCAGGGCAGCTAGTCTCATTATACTTTTTAAATTCTAGAGTCTTAAATTTTAGCGGGAGTATTAGATCTGGAACCAAACTTAGATCTTTGGCGTAAACCCCACAATGGTATTCAGCACTCTCTATTGCTTTGAGTTTTTCTTCCAAGTACCTGTATCGATCCTCGAGTTGTTTTGGTAGTTCCACCCTTGCTTTTTCTATTTCTGCCATTTCGTCTAGATTAGGTACTATAGGATTGGTTGGATTGTCCCTCAAATTGGAACCTGAGCCTGTCAAGTAGTTCATTAGTGCGGAGGTACTGGCCTGATATTGTTGAGGTCTGATAGTACCAAGTACTCCTTGCAGATGTGTATCTGGTTGGGCCTGGACGCTTATTGGGGTAAAAACTGAGGGATAGGTAGGGTTTTCATGATCATCCCCAGAATTGGCCACAGGTTTCTTTCCTTCATCAGGTCCTCCAGCCAATAGTTGTGCTAATTGGTTCATCATGCTTCTTTGAGATTCTAGCATCTGATCCCTCATATCTTGTTGGATCTTTACCAGTTGCTCTTGCATTTGCGCTTGTAGTTATTCTTGCATCATTTTTTGGAGTTGCTCAAGCCTTTCTAATCTCTGCTCCATATCTTTGGTCTTTTTCCGTGTACTGTAAAGACACTTAGTCGATCGACTTTTTTCGGTTCCCAAGTTAACTGAAATAATTTTACCTAATTAGGGTCCTTTTTGTGAAAATCTAATGTGAATGATGCAATGCAAATAATGTAATACAAATGATGCAATGCAAATGCATGAAATGTAAATTCTTAAAATGAATGCAAGAAAGAGAGGCGTTGATTTTGAATTCAATTCCATTAGAACAACTTTTCTAGAAAACAAATTTCTTTACATAAAATAGATTACATATGCGGCATCGTCCTCATACTCCAGGTGAAGACACCGATCTCTTTCTTCATATACGGATGTTATGGTCGAATCTTGCAAATTTTTTGAAAAATGTCTCTATTATCTCCTTTCTGCTTGATCCGAGCCACGATCCATTACTCACTTATCTCCGTGATGCTCATTGGCCTCTTTAAGAAAGTCAAGACGTAATAGCCCTCGGATAATCTTTGTCGACTTAAATCCTTGGGCAATAAAACAAAGTCTCGTATTCCTTTGCGGACTATCAGTCATCTCTCGTTGTGTTTACTTGTACCACACACGAACAACCGTATTATAATCCACTTTATCAAAAAATTCGTTTTCCCATGACAAGCTCTTCTATTTTGCAATCGAAGATGAACCAACACCTCCTTTCTATGATGATGCAATGCAATGCAATCAAAACAAAAGAAAACATGTTAGTACATGAGAAATATATAACAAAATAAAACACCTAATTGGGTGACCACTAGGGTTTGGCACGGCTCTACCTAAGGTGGGCTCTTAAGGTTCACTATATGAGGTTTGGTTCTAGAGTAAGGGTACCTGAACCGGCAGATTCCTCGATCCTCACCCATTATAGGCTCATATGGACCAAGTTCAGTTTAGGGGAATACATTTCCCTATGGCCATGCGGAGATGAAAATCTCACGAAGACATAGGTACGGATGTATCTCGAAAGCAGTCCACTAACCCATGCGGAGGTGAAAACCTCACGAAGGCATAGCTTCTCACTCCCACTCAAAAGGTGTAAGACCAACCGATCTTCATGCAACATGATGTAAGAGCACTAAACGAGACTCGAATCACAACAATCATATGAAATGAGACAACAAATGCGGTAAGAGGATCATAATTTTTCAAATCGGATTTTCAATTTTCGAAAAAAGTACAAAAATTAACCAATTTAAGACCTGACTCTCAAAAATGTCCCCAGTGGAGTCGCCAAGCTGTCGAAACCATTTTTTTGAAAAATGATGGTCGACTTGGATTTTGAAAGTGAAAATAAAAAAGGGAGTCTCCACCAATCCTTTTTGTTGAGGTGTGATCGGGTCACCTCGAAAAGTGGTTGTTTTCAATAAATATTTTGATTTTTCAAAACAATGATTTTGGTCTACAAAAATCAGAAAGACGGGTTCGGGAGTCGGTTACGCACGAGGAAGGATTAGCACCCTCGATACGCCCAAAATTGGTACCTAGTTGATTAATTAGTGTCTTAGTGTCGAAGATTTAAAAATTTGAAAGAATTTAAAATACGGTCCCTCTTTGCATTAATGTTAATTTATTAAAAAATGTTTGGATAAGTTGAAAGTGTGTATCAAAGGTTGTCTCGCCTTAAGGTAAAATGTTACATCCAATACGTTAGGACACAACATCTCGACCTTTGAGGCTAAGCTTGCCTTTTATTTGAAACTCATGTATTTAATTTTAGAAGGATATTCAGATACTTAGAGTGAACGAGAGAAATTGAAACCTAATACGTTAGGGCACGACCTCTCAAATTTCTAAATACAGAATATTACCTTGATTTAGAAAATCTTATCTCGAGATAATGAAACGTCACATCCAATGCATTAGGACACGACATCTTGAATTCTCGAGAATAAGCTTTTTTATTTAAAATTTATATAGTTGATTTTTAAAAAGGATATTCGATTATTTAGATTAAACGAAAAAACTGAAACCCAATACGTTAGGGCACGATTTCCTAAATTTCTAAATACGGAATATTGCCTTTATAAAAGGATCATTTTGGTGTAGGGTAAAATATAGTATAATTTGTAATAAACTGTAAAAATAAATTACACAACTAATAACGTAGCAGAATAATAATAAATGCGTTGATGAAACATTAATATGAGATTGAAAATAGAATGAACAAGATAAATATATATATATATATATATATATAATAATTTTTAAATAAACATACAAAGGAATGCAATAATAATAATATTAAAAACAGTTATAATAATGCTACATTAATATGAAAAAAAATATTAATAATAGTAATTAAAGAACATAATAAAAAATATTATAATAATGAATACAATAATAGAAATAGTAATAAAAATAATAATAATACATACATACATACAAAAAGCTAATACGATGTAATGATGATGTTAAAAATAAAGTAAATAATGGTGAGTGTAATAATAACAATAACAAAAATAAAATAAATATGATAGAAAATATAATAGTAAAAATAATTGAAAATAATATTAAAAACAATCATTAAATATAATATAATAACCTTAAAATAATAATACAAATTAAGATTAATACTAATAATAACAAATATAACAGTAATAATATTAGTAAATATAATAATAATAATATTAAAAATGATTAATTTAATAATGAAATAGTCAAAATAAAAAAAAACAAAAAAGGACCAAAATCGAATTAAAAACGAAGTTCTGGGGCAAATCTGAAATAAATAAAAGAAAGAAGAACTGATTTGTAAGCGCCAATAATGGAGAGGGGCTAAAAGGGAAATAATCCCCACCCTCCAAAACGCACAGCATCGAAGGGGACCAAATTAAATCGTTCAACGAATTTCGGGGAAAATTTAAAATTAAAAAATACTTAATTGCAAAAGAGTGAAAAAGTGGAAGGGCTATTATCCCTTTCGTTAAAAAACACGCGAATCCTAGGCTAAAGCGGGTCGGATCGGGTTGGACAGGGCAAAACGACGTCGTTTAGCACGGATAGGCACTAATTCAAAACGACGCCACTTTGATTTGCTATTTAAACTAATTTTTTTCCCAAAAATTTCATTTTACCTATTTCTTTAAAAAAAAAACTTTAAAGCTCTCAAAACACTCCCCCCTTTTTGCCCGATTTCTGACCATCGGCCACCGTCAGCCCGCCTCCGGGGACCACCACGCTCGGTGGTGTGAGCCCCAAAAGTGGCATTTTTTCCAGCGATATCAAAAAGTGAGTTTTTGGTTACTTTTCTTAATATTTATATATAGATTTTTTTTAAAAAAAGGAAGAAATATAAATGATATATATGTATATATGTAAACTGTTTGAGAAAGGAAATAAAAAAAATATGAGATTTTAAAAAACTTAGACACGTCCGGACCTTGTTCTTCCGTCGAATGCTTGCTAATGTTTTTGTTGTGTTTGTTTTCGCGCTCGTATGCTTATATTTTTGAATCTGTTTTGATGTAAATCTTTTTTTGTATTCAAATAGTGTCTTTTTTGTATTCCAATCATTCATCAGGAACATTACAAATCGTTTTGGGCCTTATATAGCCATTTACAAGTTGTTTGCCTAATGATTTCTCTGTTCTTTCCTTGCAGGCAAATGGGCGGTGCTGAGGTGACAAGGGCGGTGGTGGCAGAGGCAGAGCCGGCTGGTCAGAGGGTAAAGGCTAGGGCTTCTTTTTGTTATTTTTTTGTTTTTGTTTTAGGTTTGGGCTGTTTTAGTGGGTCGGGTTTAGTCTAGTTGGGTTTTCTTTAGTGGGTCAGGTTTAGTCTAGTTGGGTTTAGTTGGGCTCGGGTTTTAGGGTAATTGGGTTAGGTTAGGTGGGTTTTGATGTAATGGGCTAAGAGTTTGAAATTGGGGGTTTGGATTTTAGTTTGTAATTGGGTTTCGTTTGGGCTTCAGGTTTGAATTGGGCTTGTAAAGGGGTTTAGGTAGTTGTTTGGTTTGCTGGTTTGTAGTGGGCCGGGCGAAATTGGGCTTGTACAAGAATTATATCAGAACTATGCAGTCTTACCGGTATGAACATATCCAAATCTAAGATCAATCACACAATTTTATTAAAAGGAAGGAAACAAACTACAGTCAGGCAATTACACAAGTTCCACAAAAACCATACAAATCGAAAGAACACCAAGCAAGAAAAAAATTGAGAGGCTCAGAACCAAGCAAAGAACTCATTTTCCTTGGATCGATCGAGTTTTGCAGGGCTATCAGTAAAGAAATTGCATGTATATGGATGAAATCAACTCCTGTGATCATGTTGCAGAAAGAATCCATATCATGAAAGACATTCTATTGAAGGATTAATGACCCAAGATATAACATTTGAAGAATCTAATTCAACAAAAAGTTAGACACTACCCAATCAAGGAGAAGAAGAAAAAAGTTGCAGTGGTACAGAGATTGATCGCCTATTGTTTAGACTCCACTGGAGTAGAATTCAAAATAGAACCATAGAAAAGTGCACAAACCAGTCCTTCATAGTCTCTAAGAACTCCGCCTACACCAGCTTTCTTCGCACCAAATTTCCAAGCTCCATCAAGACTGAATTTCATGGATGAAGGAGGAACCTGCCAAACAAACGACATCAAGACAAAATAAATAAGAGGGGTCAAACCACCACTTATTCTTCTGGAAGAGCTTTCACCCAATGCATTGCCCTCAATCTAAAAATAAAAGAAATCTCTATTCAAGGCAGTCTCATTACGATCAAGCTAACCATAAAGATCACATAGTGGCTGCCCCACCAATCTCCAACATTTCTGACCAACCTTCGACATACGTCAGCTACCCCATGTAAGCAAGAAATCCTCTATATAGAAAGGCGTGACAAAACAAAACCCCCCACCATCTCAGAATCACTCCCCAAGTTTCCCATGCTAGTTAACAATTAATGAGCATGTTAGCTGCATCCTCCTACTCCAACCCACTCCAGCAGCAAAGGAGTGAATTCCCTTCGCTGATAAGACTCCTTTTCCAAGGAAACATTCTTTTGTGATGCTATCATGAATCACCAACCAAAGGAAAAGCCTTGGAACTTTTGGTGGTACGTTCGAGCGCCAAACAATCTTAAGAACTCGGGAATCAGAGATCATTAGATTATTCTAGTAAAGCATCCAAGACACCTTTTTAACTAAAATTTATCCTTTAGTATCCATAGCCCATATCAACTTGTCCTTAATACCAATTTTCAACCTGATACTAGCCACTTTCCCCACAAGCTTATGTTCCCAAATAATAGAGCCCTTCGAAAGTGAAGAGATAAATGACCCTCAACAGAAAGAATATTAGCCACCGATGAGTCTTGCTGAGATGGTAAAGAGAACAAACTTGGAACAAATATGGCAAAGAAAATTCACCCGCCCATTGATCAAGCCAAAAATGCGCTTATTTGTCATTACCACTAACCTATTTACAAGCATTTAATAAGCATGGAAAGGTTAGAAAGTTAGATAGAGTTGTTTGCCTCAGATTATATTTTAGTCACTTATATTTAAAATATTATGTTTTAGTTATTTACGTTATCGTTTTGTTACAAAGTGATCACTCTATCGTTAACTTTTGTTACCTCTCTAACAGTAGTCCTACATGGCAGTCCAAATGAGTTTTAAATGACAACTTGAATGTCTAATTGCCGGGATGAAAATAAGTTTTTAATTAAATAAATTTAATTTGAACTATTACGTAAGACATCCAAGTTGGCATTTAAAACCCATTTGGATTGCCATGTAGGACCACCATTTGGGAGCTAACGAAGCTTAACAATAGTGTGACCACTTTATAATAAAATGATAATATAAATGACTAAAACGTAACATTTCAAACATAAATGACTAAAATGTAATCTGAAGAAATCAAAAGTGACTATCTTTTATAGTTTACTCAAAATAAAAATATAATTTTTTTATAGATGTATTTGGCAGGAAAGATAAAAAAAAAATAGTAAGAAAATGGTCCTACATTGTTTTGGGAAATTGAAAATTGAAAGAAAATAAAATAAATTAATTAAAAAGCACATAATTTTGATCTGACATGCATGTCTCTCATTTTTTGTCATCTATACTTACGGTTGTGGGTCTATTTGACTTTAGAATCATTAGGTGAGAGCTATGAAATAATTCCGAGCCAAAATTGATTTTTATTTTAAAATTAAGTAAAATTAGCTTTAAAATTAAAATCAAACTTGGAGTTAATAAAATTGATTTTACAAGTTTTGGATTTGAATTGAAAACTAACAATTAAATGGAGATTGAATTTAAATTTATTTTGAAATAGTTTATAAGTTTAATTAAAATTTAGGAAATTTGGCATGATGAAGGTGGATATTGTGATATCCAGTCCAGGTATGGTTTTTGGAGAAAATTTGTTTTCTAATAAAATCGTTTTTATTCTAATTGTTTTATTTTTAAATTATTTTGAGAAATAAAACTACTTTGGATTTGGTTTTTAAATAAATATTTATTAAAACCCATTTTATTTTAAATTGTGTCAAGCCCAAATCTATTTACTTAAGGTTTAAATTAAGTCAAGTCCAAATCCAGATCGGGTCAAACTCAGAAGTACAAGTCCAATCAGCCTAGGAGGCCAAAAGGCCCACATCTTTATGAAATTTCAGGTTAAGGTTTTGAAACCCAAAGGAAGCCGCCGCGCACATTTGGTACGGGAAGAGTCAAAGTGCATTAAGTGGTATTTACTACCACATTTGTCATTCATTTATATTATTTTATTTTCATTTTCATTTTCATTTTCATTTTCATTTTCATTTTCATTTTCAATTTTTAAATATCAATTAAAAATATTTTTTAAATAAAAAATATTGAAAAACACAAAAACAAAATGGAAATATTGAAAATCCAATAAAATTAGAAAAATCGAAAGAAATAAAAAAATAAAGAAAAAGTGAATATTTGAAGAAATTTTCAGTTTCTTCACTAACTCGTTGAAATAAAAAAATGATTTGCATATAGAATTGAATGAAAATGATGAAATAAGATAAATGGGTGGCATTGATAAATGAATTCTTTTTTTTTAATAAATACAAAAAGGACGTGAGAATTAATTTAAAGTTTTTTCAAGTAACTATTTAATTAATTAAATAATTGAAATTTGAAAATGTAATTAAATTAAGGGTAAATTATAAAAATAATCACTTTAGTTTGCTCTAAATTACATTTTAATAACTTATATTTGAAATATTACATTTTAATTATTTACGCTATCGTTTTATTACAAAGATAGGTTTAGGAGTTCAAGTTCAAAGAAATTGACAGAAGATAGTGAGGAAAATAAGGTTGTTGTAGCTGACAATGGGAACCCCAAGAGCCTACCGGATTGTTTGGTATTGGAAATGAATGCACATTTTGCCAATAGGACGAGTCCTAGTGCATGGAGGAGGCAGAGGAAAAAGAAGGAAAGACAAGGGAGGAAGAAATGGGAGCCTCAACATTTTCTTAAACTTACTGACTGCTTGCTTGCTCCGGATTAAGCCCTTTCAGGGTCTTTGAAAACTCCTCGTTTTCGAAATTGTGAATCTTGTTGCAAATATAATTGATAAGGAAATGGAAATGTTTATGAATAAGGGTGAGCAAAATTCGATTTAATTCGGAAAAAATTTAATTTTCGAGTTATTCGAATCAAATTATTCAAATTATTCGAGTTTCGAGTTCGAATTGAATTGAATTTTACAATTTAAATAATTCGAATAATCGATTGATGTAAATATCTTTTTAGTTCCTATCAAGTTTGAGAATGAGCAAATTGATCTCTACAAAAAAAAATTCAAAATAATTTTCAAAAATTCAAAATATTTATAAAAATTTTAAAATTTATATTTTTAAAAAATTATAAAAATTCAAAAAAAATCTAAAAAACATATAAAGAAAGTTAAAAAATTAAAAATTTTCTAAAATAATAATTTTGGGAACTAAATAAGAATTAATGATTCAAGTTCATCATACTTAAAATATTTTTTTTATTTTGATTTGAAAAAGTTTTCAAATTTATGTGCTCTAACATGGAATTAATTATAGTGTGATAAGATTTTAATTTGGCATCTTGAACAATTTCATTTGATTCAACAAAATTTCAAATCTTGTTAGGATGATAAAATAAAACTCGTGAACTCGGAAATTTTTTATTTAATTCGACTTGATTCAATCGAACGCTCACCTTTATTTATGAAGCTGCCTTGAGAATTTAGATTATTTCAAGTTTTAAGTTAAAGCTGCCATGTTAGACAGACACTGATGGATCCGTACTTTCTCTGGCTTTTCTTTCAAGCTTCAACAAATGTGGCATTTGGTTGATATTTTTTGCATATATATGCAACTAAGTAGCAATATGAAATTGAAATGCCTCAAGAACAACAGGATGTAGACGGCAGTAAAGGCATGTGTGTTGTTTGATCACCATCATTTTGTTGATATGCAATCTATAGTTTATTCAACATATAGTTTTCCACAGTTTGTTCAACAACTCGTGTAACAATTTAAATGAATTTTGGTTAGTGATAAATTAATGTACAGATTCATTTCTAACTTGGGATCACGCTTGCTGTGGCTCTTAGATTAATTTTGTATCCTTTTTGTTGAATAATAACCACAACTTTGTTGCAGTGTGAGGCTTGCAATCAAATCAATCCCTGGTGCATTTTGAAACCCCAAAAGTCATCGTTCATTCTCTTTTCTTTCCTTGTTAGTGCTTGAGATCACTTACTAATGAGACCATGAATGTTTATATAAGCATGAGTAGGTGGAATAATTAGGCAAGGGGCTTGCAATTTATGTACCCTTACTCTTTCTCTTGCGTTTTCCCTTCACTGCGTACCAATATCTGCTAGATCTATAGGTTAATAGTATGAAATGCAGGTAAAAGCTGGCTTGATTTCCATTATTGTATCGCAAAGAAGTTATGGTGTTTCAGTATCTCAGGGCACTTGAAAGAAGTAAAAGTTGGAGCAAATATGAGTTGTGAAATTATTTAAGAAATATGACATTTGCAGCAAAGACTGGTCAAAGGTAGGAATTACTTACAGATACGAAATGCCATAGCACTCTCCATACAATAGCATGGTATACCATTGGTACCCTATTAAAAATTAAAGCTGCAACTTTCAAGCGCTGAATGGGCGTTTGGTCTAGTGGTATGATTCTCGCTTTGGGTGCGAGAGGTCCCGAGTTCGATTCTCGGAACGCCCCTTTTTCTCATGGAAATATTATTTTCCCGCCTACACTTTTTGGAAGGTCTGTTGCAACACAGAAGCAACTTTCAACATGGAATTTGCCTTTGTGGTTTATGGAAGTAAAAACAGCTTCTTTAACAACCCTTTCGACCAACACTTGTTTCGTTCAAGCAAACATTATTTCGTTTAAAACCGATTGTTTATGCTATAAATTTTTAGTTTTTCCAGTTTGGGAAAGAGTTGCCCTTTGTTTATCTCTATGTATGCTCTTATATATTCATGCAGCATGCAAGGATCTACGTAGAAATGTATCAATCATGCTGTCAATTCTCATTAGCTATTCACAGTTCCAAGTTGTAAACCACCGTAGCTATTCATAAATCAGCTCCTGGACATGAGATAATTAATTATGCCAATGTTGATTATAAGGAGTCAATTTATCGATGGTTTCTAAGTTTGTCTTAGTTAACAAATGAAATTTACAGCTGCAGCAGGGCATTTTGGTGAAGACAACAGTGTCATTGCTTAAGGTAAGCTAGTTGCTACTTCCAAGGTTCATATGTGCTGTTTTATGCATGGCCTTTTATTTTTTTTCTTCTTGTGATCTTCGCTTAATTATTCAGAAATATCAATATGGTAGATTAAGAGGATTTTTTTTTTTTAAAAGTATTGGTGTCTTTTTATTTTATTTAGTAGTTTCTTCTCTGATATCTCAATAATGAAAACCAAATGTAAAAATATATGATACATTGAGGTAAATACTTTTTTAATTTGAATAAAAATTTTATATAATAATTCATAAAGATTTTATATTAAATTATAAATTCTATAGGTCAAATGCAGTATTGATGAGACATGAACTTTGGTAACTGCTAAAATGCTTTTGAAGATTCTATGAAAGTGACCCACTAGAAATAGAAAATATTCCTCTCAAATCTGATTTATTTGAAATAAATAGATGTAGGATAAAGGTGAGATAATTTCTTTTTCTTTGAGTATAAAGCAACTGCTCTGTTCCGTCCCATTTTATTATATTTTATTTTTGTATATATATAATTATTAAAAGAGTAAAAATATAATAATGTGTTATAAAAAAATACATATGTTTTATTTTTAAATATTTACTTGCATTTAAAAGAATTGAAAATTTTAAAGATAAGTAGCAAAAATTAAAGGCTTAAGGGTGTAAAAAACTCTCAAAATTTTTCAAAAAATCAATTAAGCCCTTGTTTTTTATTTTAATTTTTACTCAATTGGGTATTTGAACTGTCAAAATGTATCAAAAAATACATTTGAATGTTAAAGTTAATTGTCCCTAATTTTTTCAGTTAAAGTAACCTCATATCATAAACATGGCGTGACATGTGGCAAAAAATTATAAAAAAATAAAAACAATAAAAATTATTAAATTTTAATAAAAATATAAAAAATTTATTATTTATCAAAAATTATAAAAACCATAAAAATATAAAATTTTATAAAAATCATAAAAAATTATAAAATGCGTCAAAAATAATCGTTGATCGTTAAAGTTAACTATCCCATTCTTTTTCAGTTAAAGCCATCACGTGTCGCAACACAGCGTGACATGTGACGAAAAATGATAAAAAAATAAAATCAATAAAAGTTATAGAAAATTATAAAAAGTTTCTTTTGGTATGATAAGTTTTATAATTTTCTTACGACTTTATAAAATTTTATAATTCTTTTCTATATTTCTACATATTTTATAATTTTTTTTACTATTTTTATAATTTTTTAATACTTTTTTTATAATTTTATCATCTTTTGCCACATGTCACATTGTGGTTGACACGTGGTGGCTTTAACTAAAAAAAATTAGGGGTGATTAACTTTAACGGTTAATGGTCAAAAGGCATTTTTGATTTTCGCAGTTCAAGTATCCAATTGAGTGCCAAAAAAATAATAGGGGTATAATTGCTTTTTTGAAAAAAGTTTGAGGGCCTTTTTGATATATTTTGAAAGTTCAAGTCCCCAATTAAGTGTAAAAAAAGGGGACTTAATTGTTTTTTTTAATTTAAGAGCTTTTTACACCCTTAAGCCAAAATTAAATTGAAGCAGAATGAATAAGGTGAGGTATATGAATGCATTCAATATTTATAGAGGTGATAGTAGTTTTCAAGATTATACAACCATAATAAAATGGGAAAGGTGGTGGAGCAAAGCTTACCAACTATGAAGCCGTGGTGGATTTAGCAACACCTGTCTCACCCGCACTCCATTGCCATCTCTAATTATAAGAAACAAAATATATTAATATAATGGTTAATGTTTACTACAAGTCCCTATATCATATCATAAAATTCATTTTAATCCATCTAATATTAAAAAGAACAAATTACTCCCTATATGTTTGAAAGTTGATATTTAATCGTTTCACATTAATTTTGTTGCTATTGGAATGACACGGTTTACATGATATTAAATAAAAAATTAAATTAAATTATAAAACTAAACAATAATTTTGAAAAATGAGTCGAGTAGGAAATTGATTTTGCCTCCAATTTATTAATTTTAGTTTGATCCAGAATTACTTAAATAGCCAAATCTGATACGTCTTCTGTTTTGAATTGCCGGATCCATTGCCCACGATCCAAAATGGTGGAATAAGCTTTTCCGTGAAGATTAGAGACGCTGAAATTTGAAGACAGACAGTGAAAGAACAGTGTTTTTGCTAATTCCATTTGCCCAAGAACTTATTGACTTTGTTCCTATTTTAACCCAACCTCAATTATTTTAAATCCTTTTTTTAAGTTATCTTAATTTTATGGTTTATTATATAAAGAAGTTCCTGTAAAATAATTTAATATTCAATTAAGTCCTGAATCGAAAACAACACTTAATTGAGCCCTTAATCGAATATAAGCAATCAATTAAGCTCTCAAAAAATCAAATTCCGTGGAGGCTCTTGACGTCCATCAACTTCACCACATGACGAAATCTGGTAATTTCTTTTAAAATTGTTTAAAAATCATAAAAATTTATAAAGGAATTTAGATTTTTGAAAATTTTTAAAAATAGATTTTTCAAAAATTATAAAATTATAAAAAAATTGCAAAATAATTAAAATTTATTTAAAATAATAATAGAAAATTATTAGAAATGAAACAACATATAATTTTAAAATATATATAAAAAAATTGCACCTAATTTTTTTATATATTTTTTAGAAATTATAAAAAAATTACAAACTTTTATATAAATATTATGAAAAAAATAAATTATATTTTTTTATGAATTCGTCTTTAAGATTGATCAACTTATCAATATCATCAATATAAGCAGGGGGCGCAGTCATGGGCTGACAGGAGTCCCAACCCCCTCCTAAAATGGAAAATTTTTTATTTAGACCCTTTAAAATTTTAAATTAATAAAGATAAAATTGCACTTTGGCCCCTCCTAAAATTGATAAAGAATTGATTTAATCATTTAAAAATTATAAAGATATAGGCTATTAAAATGATGAAATTTTATGTTTACTATCGTTAAAATTACAATTTAATTTCGGCCCCCAAAATAATTTTCTAACTTCGCCCCTAAATATAAGCATCAACACCATGTGAGAACATGGTGTCGTCGCTAGGGAACCTAAGTCTCTCCCCTTCGAATTTAACCAAATTCTAGTTCTTTTTCTCAATGCCCAACTCTTTATGTGGCAAGCAACTCATGCAAACTATTTTTTTCATAATTTTTGAAAGCTTGATGAAGCAAATCGAAAAATGCCAAGAGGGGAGTGAATTGGCCTTTAAAAATTTTGGTGAAAGCAAAGGCAAAAATGAAATAAAGAACACAAAGAATTTAGAATGGTCCGGCCCCAATTGCCTACTCCACTACCTTAGCTTTCCACCACTAAGGATTTTTTCAAATTCACTAATTTGTTCAACCTTTGAGGACAAGGTTTAACCTTACAACTCTTTAAGATTTCTACAACAAGTTTCAAAACCTCTCAAAGAGATACAAATGAGCAAACAAAGAAACAATCCTTACATGATAAAATTGTTTGCAAATTGAAGTACAAATACAATGAGATACACTTGAGCAAAAGAAAAGAGATGAGGCTCATAAGTGTATGTAAGAAGAATATGAAAATTTAAGCTCTAAGATTATTTGATTAATGATTTTTGGTTGAAAGTACTTTCTTGGTTGTTGTAGGACTTTAAAAGATGGTATTTATACCCCCTAACAGATTTCCAGCCGTTAAGGATGTTGGAAATTAATATGGCCGTTGGGAATGTAAAACCAAAACATTTATTTCACCTGCAACTTCGAGTATCGATACCTCTAAAAAGGGTATCGATATTTTTTTCATAAATGCTAATTTAGTGACTGTTGGAATGAAATAATTGATACTTTAAAAAATATTTTATCGATACTTCCTAAAATAGGTATCGACACTGGATCGATAATTTGTAGGGTTTATGGGAAACAGAATACAATTTTGGTAACGTTTTAATAAAGGTATCAATTATTTTCAAAAAGTATTGATACCAGAAACATGGTATCGATAATTTTTAGGGTTTTGACATAATGCCTTTTTGGTCTCGATTTTTCTAACGGTATCAATTATTTTAAAAAATTATTGATACTTGGCTAAATGGTATCAATACTTTTTTGTCTGAAGCAATTCTAACTTATTTGAAAATCATTTTAATGTGTTAAAATAATTTTAACTTAATTGAGATCATTTTAACTTGGTTAAAAATATTTTCACTTGATTTTAAAATTGTTTCAAAATTTTCTAAGAGTTTATTGCAAGTATTCAAAGTTTTATTTCTTAGAATTTAAATTTAAAAATTATTTTTTCAAATTTAATTTATATTCAAAAACACTTTTAATTTGTTATATCAAAATCTTTTATCAAATAAAGCTTAGTTTAACAATTTTATATATTTTTAATATTTTTTCAATTTTACAATTTTTATGCTTTTTTATTTTTTATTTTTTTTGCAATATTATACTATTTTTAATAAATTTTAATATTTTGATTTTTTCCATTTTATAATTTTTAAAAATTATAATTTTTTATAACTTCTGAAATTTTTAAAAATCTAATTTTTATTTTAAAATAAATTTCTATTATTTTTAATTTTTTTCATTTTTTAAAATTTTTAGAAATTATATTTTTAATTTTTTTTGAAAATTCTATTTTTTTATATTTTTAGTATCTACTATTATTTTTTTTTAAAATTTTAAGAGAAATTATCAAATTTTGCCACATGGAACAATCCTAACCTGCCATGTGGTGAAGTTAATGCATGTCAAGGCTTACAGGAAAATTAATTTTTCGATGGCTTAATTGATTGCTTATAATTTTTAAAAATTATCAAATCCTCTTCCATGCTTTTTTTTATGCATGTTACTTCTAAGCTTTTTTTTTTTTAATTAATATTTTTAATTAATAAATATGTTTTTCAAGTTTTTAATTAACAAACATGTTTTATGGTTTTTATTTTATTTTTAATTCATATTTTTAATTAATAACTTCTTTATTTATATAGACAATATAGTATGTAATTATAAATAAAACTATATTATATATATATATATATATATATATATATAAGGATGAGCAAAATTTGATTTGATTTGACAAAATAAAAAAAAATTGAATTTCGAGTTAATCGAATTGAGTTATTCGATATTTTTCAAGTCAACTCGAATTTTTGAGTTTGAGTCAAGTTGAATTTTACAATTTGAATAACTCGAATAATTCGAATAATAAATTGGTGTGAGTACCCCTTTGGTCCATGTTAATTTTGAAAATGAGCAAATTGATATCTCTTTCAACAAAAACTAGAAAAAAAATTAAAATAATTTTTAAAATTCAAAATATTTATAAAAATTTCAATATAAAAATTTTAAAAATTCTAAAGAATATATAAAGAAAGTAAAAAAAAATTAAAAATTTTCTAAAATAATAATTTTGGGGAGTTGAATAAGTTAATTAATGATTTAAGTTTATCAAACTAAAGTATTTTTTTCTTATTTTGCTTTGAATAAATTTTCAAATATATAGAGTTTCAAATTTATATGTTCTAATATGGAATTGGTTATATTGTAACAATATTAATTTGACATGTTTAATTTTTTTTAATTTAACTCAAAGAAATTCACTTAATTCGACTCAACTTGAATTTCATTTTGCTCAACTTAATTCAAAAAAATTTCAAATCGAGTTTAGATAATAAAATAGGATTCATCAACTCAATTAACTCAAAATTTTTTCAGTTGATTCGATTGATTGCTCACTCCTATATTTATCATTTTGTTAAATATATTTTATATTTTAAAAATATTAACTACTTTATATATATATTTTATACGCAAAATGTTTTTTTGTGCACATTGCATGTATGGTAAATTCTAATATTATAAAATCAAATAATTATTTCAAATATCATTATTTTTTACTTATTTGTGGATATGGTAAATTCTAGTATATATATATATATATATATATATATATATAATCAATTCATTATTTCAAATATTATTATTTTTAGTAAATATACTTTTTTTTATGTGTGGAATATTTTTTTCCATCCATATCATGGGTATACATGAAAAAATAATGATATTTGAAATAATTATTTGAATTTATAATATTAGAATTTACGAAACCCAAAATAGACATAAAAAATAAATCTTTCATACATAAATATTATATATAAAGAAAAATAAATAAATAAATTAGTTGATTTTTTTAAAAAAATAAAATATATTTAACATAATGATTTATATCAAAAAAATATATTTTCATTATATAATTACATATTTATTATTTTGTCTGCATAAATAAAGAAATTATTATTTAAAACATGAATTAAAAATAAAATAAAAACCTTAAAAACATGTTTTTTATTTAAAAATTAAAAAATAACATATTTATTAATTAAAAATAAAAAAATTTAAATAACATGCATTAATAAAACAAATAAACATAAGAGAGGAATCAAACTAAACCATATGAGTAGAAGAAGCAACCATTTAACCATTCAAAGAAAAGACACATTTAGTATAAAACATTTTTTGAAAAACGTTTCGCGTTTTTTTCATAATGACAATTTATTTTTTTAAATAATGTAAGCTAATATTTATATAAAAAAGAGTGGCATTTACCATTAATTTTATCCTTTTTCTTATACAATACTCACTTTTATTATAATCTCAGCCTTTAAATAGAGAAAATGCATTTTTAAACACATTCAAAATCATATATATACTTCTAATTATTACAATAATAATCTACTAACTAAACTAAAACCTCAATAATAGTATATTTTAATTTTTGATAGTTTCCTAAGCACAAAGGAGACGATCGAAACAAGAACGCAATATGCAAATAAAGAATAGGGAAAATGGATTACTCCAAAGGTGTGTCTACTCTTGTGTGCTAGTTTCCATTGCCATAAAATGTTTTCTAGGAAACTCCGGTAATGGGCTCTTTGCTTTGCCTATTCTTCCTTTTGACAATGAAAATATACTTAATTAATTAATTTCACAACTTCTTCCTTTCTTCAAGATTTCTCTTGAATTTGCTTTGACTATCCTTACCATCATTCTTTTCATTAAATTTCCTTATTCATGCCTTCTTATCGTTTTTCCCAATGGTTCACTTTAATTTTTCCTTTAATTAGATCCTCCATCATTATCATCGTTATAAAGAAAAACTTTTGATTAAATTATAGATAAATTTTAGTCTTAGTCAATTACAATTTCATCATTAAACTAGTCAAAAGTTTTTTTATTCAAGTCAATAGATTATTAAAATCGATGTTATATAGTTTTATGTGTTAGCACTATTTGTACTACTAAAAAGCTCTCATTTCTCTTTTCTTCTACAGTTCAGTTATTTTTCAAGAAACAGCTTTAGATCTAAGGTATATTTTACTGGTCAGTGGATACTAATTCATCGTACTAATCATCAAATCATCACTTGAAACTCGCTAACAAAATTAAAATAAAACCTTTAACAGCTCAATAAAATAAATTTTTTTGAATAATTCAGTGACTTAAATAAAAACTTTCAAATAATTCAGTGACTAAATTGTATCGAATCTAATCATAATTCAATGTAGCAGAGAAAGATAGTTTTGGACGGTATTTGAGATAAGCTTCGTAAGATTTAAATGAAATCTTTTAAGATTTTACTTAATGATAAATGTTAATAATAATAATTCCACTATCATTGCATCATGGGTCAATAATAAATATTAATCCAAGATGGACCATTTCAATCCCTCCCCTCCAAGCAATAGTAACTTGAAACTCTCAACTTTATCCTTATTTTATATCTCTATCACAAGTCAAACTAGACCGAAATCCATGAGGAAACTTCTATTGCTTGCAACAATTCTCAAAATCATTAAATCACATATTCTTGTCTCAACCCTCTTCATTTAACTCCTCTGCCTCTCCTTTTCTCAGTTTCAATCATAAATCACACTTCAAATGTTTCGCCCTTTCATCTGTGCCACTTTCAATCCTCACCAAGATGACGATGGTCCAAAAAAATCCAGAAACAACAAAGCTCGAAAAAAGGATGACAAGAACCCTTATTCGGATCGCGGCCTCGACAAGTTTTCTGCACTTCTATCTGAGCTCGAGCAGAAGAAACAAAAGATTTACTCGCAAACGGGCTCACAAGATATAAAGTTGATTCGTTTTAAGTACAAGAACTCGACGGATTTCGTTCCCATCGTGGTAAAGCTCAAGGACAAGAAGAAAGAAGAAGAGAAAAAGAAAGGTATTGAAAATACCACCACCAAAGAGATGAATCTTGATGCACAAGTCATATATAAACACCCAATCCATGAAGGGAAAGAAGTAAGGAACAAGGTACCACCAGGACTGGAACCTGTTAGTGATCAGAAGAAGAAAACACCAAGCTTTTCATGGAATATTGAGTTTCATAAATGGAGACGGCCTTGTTACTATTTACCAACATTTCTGGTCTTGATTTTGTTGCTTTTGGTGTTGTTTGAAAGATCGGTTTCGATACTAATTACTTGTATTGGATGGTATATGGTACCTATAATACAAGGAAAGAGTCACAATAAGAAGAAGGGTTATGTTAGAAAATTGAGTGACAACAAAACCCGAGCTGTAGGAGACAAGTCATCCCAGGTCTGATCATTGATGTTTTTTTTTTCTGTAAAGTGTTTTTCTTTGATTCTTTTGTTGCTGTGTTTTGGTGTTGGATTGAAAATTTCATCCACTCTTTTAGACAGTGTAAATTCTTGTATAGGAGGATGGATTATTCAGGTTACTTTTTATGACATTTTCGATCCTTGGTCATCGAACTTGATTATTGGCATTTCAGATGTTGGTTTCTTTTCATAATTTTAAAGTTAAATATTCAGGGGGTCACTTATAGCAATGAATACGATATAAGCATAGTTAATTTTTTTTAAATATTCTTTTATATATATTTCAATATTTAGGTAATAGTATGATGTAGATTATTGTATCAAGAGTTTAGCTTAGTAAAACTCGATTCGATTCGAAAAAATTAAAAAAGAAAATTAAATTTCTAATCAAGTTATTTGAGTTGCTCGAATAATTTGAATAACAGATTGGTATAAATACCCTTTTGGTCCCTATCAAATTTGAAAATGAGCAAATTGATCTCTCTCTTAACAAAAATTACAAAATAATTTTTAAAATTAAAAATATTTATAAAAATTCTAAATTTTATATTTGTTAAAAATTTTCAAAAAAAATTCTAAAAAATGTATAAAGAAAGTTAAAAAGTAAAAAAATAATAATAATTTTGAGGACCTAAATAAGTTAATTAATAATTCAAGTTTATCATACTAATATATTTTTTATTATTTTGCCTTGCAAAGTTTTCAAATATATATGATTTTAAATTTATCTACTCTAACATGGACTTAGTTATATCGTAACAAGATTTTAATTTGACATGTTTAATTTTTTTAATTTAACTCGAACAATTTCACTCAATTCGATCAGATTCAACTCAACTCAAATTTCATTTCATTCAACTCGATTTGAAAAAATTTCAAATCGAGAAAGGTTGACAAAATAGGACTGGTCAACTCGATTAACTCGAAATTTTTCACTCAATTCAACTTGATTCGACCGAACACACACCCCTATCAAGAGTTAAATTACGTTTTATCCCTTTACTCAATATAGGCAAATTATCTCATATACATTAGATTAAAGAATAAATTGATTATTTTGTTAAAAATTTCATCAATTTCAACAGCTAAGTGATGACGTAACTGACGAAGCAAGTAAGGAACAACATGTGGCTCATATTATGCCGCGTAAGCAAAATTGTCCATTTATCTAGGTTCATCTCAATGTGGTTATTCAAATAATTATAAAAATATAGAGAAAATATATATAAAATTATTAAGAATTATAAGAAATTGTTTAAAATTATTAAAATAAATTATTTTAAAATTAATATTAATTTAAAAATTATATTTTTATATATTTTTAATTATTGACATAGTTTTTAAATAATTATAAAAAATTTGTTTTTTTTAGGATTTTTAAATTAACAATAGAAATTGATGAAATTTTTAATGGAATGACTAGCAATGGCGGAGCTAAAGGAGTTGGCAGGGCCCAGCCCCCTAAAATAGAAAATTTTTCATTTAAGCTCTTTATAATTTATAAAATTTTAAATTAGTAATAGTAAATTTGCACTTTGGTCCTCAAAATATAATAAAAATTTGATTTAATCATTTAAAAATTATAAAGATATAGACTATTAAAATGGTGAAATTGCATTTTCGCTATCATAAAAATATACAATTTAATTCTGCCCCCCAAAACAATTTCTAGTTCCGCCATTAATTACCAGTTTACTCTTTAATCTAATGTATAGGAACTATTTTTTTAAATAAAAAGAGCAAAATGCAATCGACTCCTAAATAAAGACCCTATGGTTCTTTCACCTAATATTTAATAAAATAAAATAATTTATAAATTTATGAACTATTTAATATTAAAATAATTCTATCTTTGTTTCATAAAAGTAAAAATGTTATCTTTTCAAAGATTAAATCTTGTATATTCAAAAAATTAATTGATTAATATTTTAAACGAAATTATTATATATAATAATTATACATGCAAATATAATATATATTTTAGTTTATGTTTATAATATATAAGATTTATTCATAATTTATTAAGAAATTAATATAAATTTTTATGAATAATAATGTGTATGATTTGCTTAATTATAAATTGTACCATTTCAAAATAAATAATAAAAAATATACAACTTTCATAAAAACCATTAAATTAATATTTATTGTACCTCATATTATTTATACTTTTTAAATTTGATAGATAAAATGCATTTAAACGCGTTGAAGCTTGCGTCCTCTTAATATAATATATATATATATATATATATATATATATATAATGTTTAGAGAAAGAAAAAAAAAATTACGTGGTAGGCCTTCAAATATGGCACATGAATATTTAATGTGTGAATTTTTTATCGGTTCATTAAATGCAATGTTTTAATGTAAAAATGAAAAAAATATATTTTTTATGTCAAAATATTTGAATATTACATACTCGTATTATTTTTACTTTGTTAGTATAAAAGTAAAAAAAAAAATTATATTATTTTACGTTTACCTTTTCAATCATAATATTTGAAAGGTTATAAATTTTGTAACAATTTTTAATAAATAAATAAAATATATTTTAATTGATACACAATATCAAACCCTTGTATGGGATAATAAATTAGTTATTATCATAGCAATGATCCTAATTAAAAGGGACAGATATTAAAATTATACATAGACTTTAATCCAATGTGTAATGTCATATATAAATTTTAGTTGAAATTCTAATTTGATTCAAATTTCACAAATCACTAACAACATCATCAAATTAGTAGTATTTCACGTTGATATACTATATACACAAGTAATATATAAATCCAATATGATAATAAATATATGTATTCATTTCTTTAAATGTGTATAATTAAATTAAAGTTTATGTATAAATTTAATATTTATCCTGTTACAAAATTACTATTTTTTTAAATGAAGAGTATTTAGTAATTGTGCTCATTCTCGTTTGAATAAAAATAAATTGAATGATCTAATTAGATTTGTACCATAATATTGAAACCCTCTTCTTACAAATTAATTATTAAAGTAAATAATCACAAAAATAGCAGTAGCATGTGCGTTGATAACATCATTTTGACTTTTCAACAATGTTAAGAGTTCTAATGCTTAATTATTAGTTTAATTACTAGGAAGGACATTATTGTAACAATGTTAAGAGTTGTAATGCTTAATAGACAAGTTACCTTAAAAAAATACTTCTTGTTTGATTTTCTTCAAACTCATATGGTAATTCATTTATTATTTAATTATCACATGAATTCCAAATAACAACATATTTGATAACTTTAATAAATAACAAGGTGATTCGATTTTTTTACGTCACAGTTTTCACCTTAACAAAATTTCTACTTTAAAAGTTAATGGTGATTGGTGTTTTGAGGATGAGGCCCTTAAATGAGATGTGATTTGGTTTTTTAAACCTTTATATAAACTATGAAGTGTTTCCCTCAAGTGGGGCTTTCTTAAAGATTGATATGGAGGGATTGGAGGCTATGAGGCTTTTTTTATATATATAATATAAAAAAATTAAAACAAAAAATCTCTAAAATGGTTTACCACTATTCCGTTTAGGTCTTGTATCGTGCTATTACAATTCTGCCCCCTTTAGGGATTTTCATCCCCGAAAATCTTATTAGTAAAGAGATTCAATATCTTTTCTCAAAATTTCTTAAACATCCACAACCAATCCTCTTCAAAATAATACTTTCAGAAACACTCTGTCATCAAACTGAAATCCAGTATAACTAAGTGTCAATTCTGTATACTTTTATGTCAGTCGAAAACTATTTCCAATTTTCACAATTGCTTTCACTTTTTATCATAATCACAATCCGACTCAGTCTCGTACACAAAGTTTCCTGTAGCTGTTTCCATAATCAATAATATAATCCTCAAATTCTGAAATAATCATAAGGATTTTCATCATCGATCAATCACAATCCAAATAACAGCTTTCATTTTCCAGGAATAAGAGAAATTCCGATACGAAACTCATATTATCTTTGTTTCAATATCACACCCGACTCATCATTGACTATAACAGTCTTGATTGCATTTTGTCATTCAACTTAATTCCGATAACAAAATGACATCTGAACTCAAAAATCAGAAATATCGAATTTCATATCTATATACTTAACATTTACTTCAAATCACTCTACTTTTTATTTCTTTTTAAATGAAAAGATAAAATACTACGGTGAGCTCTAAACGAAAACTCTCTACATACCCAGTGTTTCTCAATACACCTATTCTGTCTCGGAATAATAGTATCAAAAATCAGATCTAATTTAAAATTTAGAATCAAAAGTCAGCTCACGCTGCGTTCATTTAACTTAACACTTACCAATCCAATTCTGAGCTTCTCTAATTTATAACAAAAATGTCGATTTAATTAGAATCAAAACTCCATCAACAAGGTAAATTATTGAAACCAATACTCACAAGGTAAACAAAAATTTTCATTCAAGCACCTACAATATTTTAACCTTTCCCATAGATTTGTTGGTATTCACACACATTCTTTTAGTTAAGGAAAAACCCAATCGATATGTCTCCGTGTCATACTTTCAGGAATATAAATTCTTCCTTCAGACTGTTCGTCTATAAATTTATGTATGCACAACATCATTTCTGGACCAGAGGATGCACATAAATACATATAGTTTAATTTATCTTTTAACTGAACAGCTCACTTTTATTGAAATTATTGAGTTGATCCTAACTATTTATTAGCATTCCACAGTGATCACTTCTTCATATCGTTAGAACAGATCAAACATACAATTTCTCATATTTCTTTCAAGTCACAAATACTTACTAACTGTATTAACTCAGATGAAACATAACATCTTGTTCGAAGTCACTAATAATAGCCAAGATTACCTGGGGAAAGGAAATCAATATACAATCTAAACTTGAACTGTCATAATCCTCACCTTTGTCAATATTTACCTTAAAGATATGCCATACATGATAAATTAAACCATAAGAGTGATAAGAAAACTGAGATAAGGAAATTCAAGATACAAAACCATACAGTATATTCAGAAACACTACTCGTACGAAATAATAAGGAACCTGACGACTTTTTAGAAAAACCAGAAGAAAATATGCACTGTTCATTCATTCTATAGTCAATTGTAACAGAGATAATACATTTTCCATGTAGATGTAAACAGAACAACAGCCAGAAGAAACAGAAGAGTAATTTCATATGAATTCACTATCAGCTTCTTATCTCTGACGTAACAGAATAGAATACCAATGGAAAATAAAAGAACAATGATCATAAATCAATCAGATCAATGATACTTTCATCAGAAAACAAGCAACCACATTTACTTCTGATAATGTCTAGATACATAAAATGCCTCGAAAAATTTTCATAGATTAATCAACTGTAACTGTCATGTTTAAACATCTTTCTGTAATAACTGTATCATCAGTATAGCTATCAATTATCAATACCAAAGCTTGAAACTTTTCAAAATTGTAATCATCATACTAATTGAAACCATAGTACCAGAATAAGATCAGCGTCTCAACCTTATAAATAAAATAATACTTTAATATCAATAATACTTCCCAAACAGAAGAGAAAAGACTGAAAATAGTCCCAATAACAACCAGTCTAATAACATGACATCCACCATCTGTGATTCATATTACTAAACTCCCATATTCGAATCAGGAGTTATAACAGTAAATATAATAGTCTCTAACTAATGAATATCTTTCTCGAATATATATTATATTATATTATAATTTAGAGATAAAGCAGTACTGCTCATATTTTAATCAGACTTTCAACAATTCCATTTAACATCATAATTAGCCAACTTTTGTATAAAATAGTAATCACATTTGAAAATGAATAATTACATATATTTCTGTATATAACAAATCATGTAAAATACCCAAAAAAATATTACTGTAAGATATATAATCATAACAGCTGCAATCATATATCTTTTCTATTTTACCACTGTGCAACTAACTACTAAAGTCACTAATAATTCCACATTATTCAGTTCACTAAAAGAACTAATTTAGAAGAAATATCCAGTAAACTATTTTTGTAGATATCATACCTGAATAAATCGATTACTCATGAACAGCTTCTTCTTTTTTAACAGTAGCATTGCGTATTCTGAATAATCTTCAAAAAAATCATTTGATATCTCAATCATAATCATCTTTACTTACTAAGTCATTCCCCTCTCTAATCACATTATTAACTATTCCACCACTAAACTCTTTATTTCTCACTTACAAGCTTATTCAATGTAAATCTGATGAACTTCGTCATATGACACTATACAGACAAGGGGAAGTGAATATTGTAAAGCCTTTAAAAATTTTGACTTTCATACATACACATATATAGTATAGCATTTTATATCAACATAATATCAGACATTTGATTTATACATCTCAAATTTTCAACTCATCATGAACACACTTTCAAGCTTTTTAGTAACACATTCATCATCATCATGTATAAGTATCTTCCATTCATAATAAGCCCATCACATTTATCCACTACAAAAATTCAATCTTATTGATCAATTTATAATATTCAATTGGAACAGTAGCATCTTATCCATATTCCACCACCATTAATTAATCCATTACACACCATTAACACACATGTATATCAACTCGAACCATAAAGGTCCATCTCAATAAATCAATATACTCACTAAGTTATACATACTTACTTATTCCCTTTCCGCATTATCGATGGCATGTATGACTAGACTCTCTCACACACGCTACGGTAGTATGAGAATCGACTAAACTATAACTCTGATACCACTAAATGTAACACCTCTTTCCCGTGTTTAATGCCAAAACATGGTATGAGGCATCACTAGATTTTTACACTTACAAATACACAAAACTGGCTATAAAATTTCTTTCAATTTAGAATTTAATCACATTCTTATCATATATACATTAATTTGTTTACTAACATGCGAGCATACTCGTTCATGTATTGTATCATTATGACTCATAACATAGCTACTTTTAGTCATATCACATGATCTTATACAACAATAAAATTTTCATTAATTTAGGCCAACATTCTAGGCCAACTCAGTAACATATATACATATATTCAAGTCCTTATACATGCCATAAACTTATAAATATTTCAGAATCTTTTAATACTAACCTCAGCCTGATAGTGTGATAGTATCTCCGACGACCTCCAACTCGAGCTAGCATCTAAAACTCTATAAGAAAAAGGAAGAGAAGGGAGTAAGCATTATAGCTTAGTAAGTAAATATGTAAATAATAATCAATTTATTACAAGCTTTTATAAAACTTTATAACATGTTCTCATAATAGTATAATTACAAATACACATAGTCCCACCATTTACTTAAGCCCTTTTCAAAATATTTACTCAAGTAACAGTCACTAAATTATTTTTATCCAGAGCTACGGAACTCTAAATTAAGATCCATCAATTTTTCCAGAAACTAGACTCATATATATTCTTACCAAAAAAAATTTAGAATTTTTGGTTTGGCCAATTAGTACAGTTTATTCATTGAAGTCTCCCTTGTTTTGCGGTTCAGCAGTTCTGACCACTCTGTACTAAAATTTAATTATCTTTTGCTACAGAAGTCAAATGAGGTTCTCGTCTCTTTCTTTTAAAAAAAGACTCATTAAGGAGTCTAACCATATAAATTATGCTCCATAATTATTTTTGCACAATTTTTTATGATTTTTTCAATTCAAAACAGGGGATCACAAAGTCATTCTAAACCAGTCTCACAAAAATATAAATATCTCAAAATACAGAATTCTTTTGCTTGCTCTGTTTCTTTTATATGAAAATAGACTTAATAAGATTTAATTTCATATCTCATTCAACCTCAAATTCAATTCCTACCATTTTTGGTAATTTTTCAAAGTCACCCTACTGTTGCTGTACAAACTGTTTTATCCCAAAATTTACCTCTTTCACTAAAATTCCTTATCATCAACTTGTAAAATAACACTTTTTCATATTTATGTTATCAAAGTTAAATCACTTATCTAACTCATGGTTCAAAACCCATATATTCATATCCCGGTATTTATTTCCACATTTTTTGCATAAATTTCCTTTTAACAAACTTGTTTCTCCCATTGAACACTTCGGAATGTAACAATATCCGGTGGTTTTAGCCCATAACTCCACCCTTTGTAATTGATGCCCAACTTCGTGGTATATGCACATAGCACCACACCATTGGGCCAACATATGTATTTGTGGCATACACACTTAGCGCCACTTTTCGAATCAACATGTATAACCGTGGCATATCCACTTAGCACCACGTTACACGTATAACCGTGATATATCCACTTAGCACCACATTTTTCCATTGAACACAATGGAATGAAACAGTAACAAACGTTTAGTGGCCTGCATGTAGTACCACCTTTGTGGCTAAAGTTAATTGGTGCACATAGTATCCTGCACTTAGTACTACACATGTGACCAATTTCATCTCTTATACATAGTGACCTACACATAGTACTACACATGTGTTCCCACCACAAATCGTTTGTATCTTTTCTATTTCATGAGTTCAATTGGAAAATATACAATTTATCAATTCAGTCATTTTCATTATAATTTTGTAATTTTTATCAAATAACCATCCAATATCCAACTTCATCTTGCATAATATAACAAAATATTGAAACATAAATAATAACAATGTATTATTTAAATATTAACTTACCTCAATGCAAAGGATGATAAGTTTGCAATCTAGTCCATAATTTTTTCTTTTTCCCGATTCGAGTCGATTCCACGTCTTTCTTGATCTATAATAACACATTTCACTCATTTATTCCATATACAACTCAAATTAACTCAAATTTATATTTTGGCAAAATTTACATTTTTTCCTCTAAACTTTGTCAAAATTATATTTTGCCCCTAGGTTTATAAAATAATTTTATTCAATTTCTTTGCATTTTAGGCCTAACTGAACCATTTCGTAAATATGGCAACCCACAATTCTCATTAAAACTCACACTTATGACCAATTTTATAACTTTTACGATTTAGTCCTTTCGGACGTTTTCATCGAAAATTACTCAGCAAAAACCGTTTCTCTAACCATAAACATGCATAATCTACCATAATTCATCAAAATACGCAATTATTCAACATGGGTCAATTTTTGAAATCAAAACCTAGCTCAAATAAATGGTAGAAATAGAGAAATTATGTTACTGGGATTTCAAAAACGTAAAAATCATTAAAAACGGGGCTAGAACAGACTTACAATCGAGCTTGGAAGCTTGAAAACACAATCCATGGTTTCTCCATGCTATATTCGGCCTTGAGGAAGAAGATGAGCAAAAATTGGCTTTTAATTTGATTTTTAATTCATTTAATCATTAAATAACCAAAATGCCCCTAACTTGAAAATATTCTTTTTCACCCATTTCATATCCATTTTTGTCCAATAAATTAACCAATGCTCTAATTACCATTTAAGGGCATCCAATTTAAAATTTCATAGCAATTGGACACCTCTAACATGTAGAACTCAACTTTTGCACGTTTTACAATTTAGTCCTTTTGACTAAATTGAGTACCCAAACGTCGAAATTTTCGTACGAAATTTTTAAAAAATAATTTCATAAAAATGTAAACCGTAAAAATATAAATAAAACACATTTCAAGTAAACACCTTTACCTTCTAGAATGCATATTTTACTACTTTTGCAATTTAGTCCAATTTATCAAATTGGACACACAAACAATAAAATTTTATAACAAAAATTTCACAAAATATTGAAAACACAAAATAAATTTTAAAACTTAATCGGAATAAATATTTTGACCTCAGATTTGTGGTTTTGTAACCACTATTCCATTTAGGCCCTGTATCGGGCTATTACACGGAGGACGACATAAATGAATATAGAAATATATTCACAACAGTTTGAAATGTTTCGAGTTATGGAGAACATCAGTCATCGACCCAGTATCCCACCTAGGTCTTACGAAGTTTATCTCTGAAATAGACGGTGCAATTGCGAGATGTTCCATACACTTCATTATCCCTGTGTGTATGTCGTGGCGGCCTATGCTCGCGCCTCGCTCAATGTTGAACAGTTTATTGCTCAGGTGTATACTTTCGAGTGCACATTACGTATCTGGAAAAATGAGTTCCTCGTCTTGCCTGATCATATGGGAGGTGCCTACAACAACTTTCGAGCTTGTCCTGGACAAAAGGTTGTGTCGAAACCATTTTTTTATGAAAGGATTGTATATTAAAACCAAATTTTCAATTTTCGACAAAAAGACAAAAGCTAATCAACTTGTGGCTTGACTCTCTTATTTTTATTCCCCAGTGGAGTTGCCAAGCTGTCAAAACTATTTTTTTGAAAAAGAAATAGTCAACTTATTTAAAACGAAAATGGAGTCGCCACCAATCCCTTTTTACGAGGTGTGATCGGATCACCTTGCAATTCGATCATTTTAATAAACGGTTTAATTTATTAAAATAATAATTTTGGTCTACAAAATTCAGAAAATGGGTTTGGGAGTCGATTACGTATGAGGAAGGATTAGCACCTTCGTAACGCCAAAAATTGGTACCCAATTGATTAATTAATGTCTTAACGTCAAAAGTTAAAAATTTGAAAATAACTTAAAAATACGATTCCTCTTTATTAATGTTAGATTTAAAAAACCTTGAATATATTGAAATGATTGTTAAAGACTCTCTCGTATCGAGATATTAAAATATCACATCCCGTAAGTTAAGACACTATACTTTGAACCTTTGAGCATTAACTTACCTTTAATTTTTATTTAAAATTCGCGTATTCTTTAAAATTAAAAAATATTTGGCAATTTTAGTTTAACGAGAAAATCAAAACCCAGTAAGTTAGGGTACGATTTCTCGAATCTCCAAAATGCGAAATTTTACCAATTTAAAAAAAAAACTTTTTGTGAATTTGAGTGAAAACTATTGAAATATTTAAAAATGATATATGTGTAGTTCATTTCGTTTAAAAATTTTAAAAGGGGTCATACGTGACTAATAATGATAGGGCAACAAACGTTTGAAGTACAATAACATAATATGCATAATACAACATAACATGTATAACGTGAATATTAACTAGTCGTAATGTTAACATGCATAAAAACTAATAATAATGAGGCTAAAGACAATATAAGGAACAATAAATATAATAATAATATAAGTAACAATCACAACAACAACAATAATAAGAAGTAATGATGCAAATAATTATATAATAACAATAATAGTAATAACAATAAAAATGAATCTAAATTTTGAAATATATTTGAAAGTAGTAAATAAATAAAATGAAAATAAATAAAAAAGGCACAATAATGAAAATAATAAGTAAAAAAATAAATAAAGAAGGTGAAAACAAAATATAAACATTTGATTTAAAAAAAACTAAACAAATAAATAATTAAAAAATAATAAACAAAACAGTTTGTTTAAAAATAAAAAAAAATTGAAGTTAAATGAACCCAGGACCGAATTGAAATTTAAACAAAAATGAATGGGTGAATCCAAAAAAACTAAAAAGGAAGTCGGGGCCTAAATGAAACCCTCGTAAGGGAACGAGGGTTAAAAGGGAAATTATTCCCAATCTTCAAAACGCACCGTTTCAATGTCTACCTCTTTGAATAGTCTAGGACCAGATTGAAACAATCACAAAATTTCGTGGCAAAAATTAAAAAAATAAAAAGAACATAGGACCACATTGTGACGCGCTACAAAAGCGGAGGGGCTTGTTGTGCAAATAGCTCAATAGCCAAAAATGCGCGGATCCTGAAGCCTACGTGGGCTGGGTCGCGGGTTAGCCCCCCAAAACGACGTTGTTTTGGTGTCTAAGGGGCTGGATGAAACTATGTCGTTTCAATACTGCTATCTAAGCCCAATTTTAAAAAATTCACTTTCAGCCTTTAAATAAAATTAATTGAATAGCCTCTCATCTCTCTCTCAATCTTTCCCCATGCTTTCCCTTTATCCGACCATTGAGCCACCGTCTGACCGTTGCACTGCCACCTATCTAGCGACCAGCGAAGTGTAAAAATGGGGTCTTTTAGGCCCGTTTCAAATGGGTCCAAGGCGAGGCTCTCCAAACCCAAATGATCGAAAGAAAAAGCCCCATTTTTGCCCTCTTTTGGTTCGATTTTGACCACAGAAGAGAGACCTCCGACGACGGGACCACGGGGCGACGATGCGAGGTAACTCCGGTGAGCCTTTCTTCCCCTTTTTTATTTTCGTGTATATATATATATATGTATAAAAAATAAACTTAAGATAAAAAAATAATAGAAATATAAAAATGAAGATCACATTTTATATTTCAGTAAATTTTTGTTCTCTATTCGAAAGTTTTTGTATTTCTTTTGTTTGTGTGCGTAAAAAATTAGAAAGAAGAAGTTTCGACCTTTATAGCCAGATTACACAACTTCTCGTTTCTAAATTTTGTCCATTTCTCTATTGTTTGTTATTGTTCCTTGTCTTTTTCTCTATTGTCTCTTGTACTGCTTGCGTGCTTCTTTTGTTTTGCAGGTGACGTGAGCGGCCAACGGTGATGGTGGCTTGTGTGTCAGACACGTGCAGGGCCAGTGATGGCGTGCAACGGCCTGGGGTAAGCCTAGGCTCAGCGTTGGCCAATGAGAGGCCTAGGGTTCGGCGACTGAAGCACTTAGGATAGTGGGCTAGGGATTTGGTTAGTTTGGTGTAGATTTGTTTCTTTTGGGTTGTTTGTTTGGATCTGTTTTTGGTCTGATATTGGGCCATTTAGGTTTGGGCTGGTGATTTTGGTGTTCAAGTTTTTGGATTGGGTTGTGATTTAATTTGTTTGGGTCTGATGTAATGGGTTTGATTTTAGGCTAGTTAATGTGTAGATTAGACTATTTAAAAAGCTTTTTGGACTTTATTTATTTGGGTTTATTTTTGTTTTATTTTGTCAATTAGTCCAGGCCAAAATTCGACTAATACAATTGCCCCTCTTTGCTTATTGTCATGTAACGAGAATGGAGCAAAGACTTTAAAAGGGCCAATTTTGCCTGGTCTTACCGAATCTTGACATTTGATGCTTCTTTTCTTCACATAGTCCTCATTTAATCCCACCGCCTCTTTAGGGGTATAGGAACTGGTGCTTCGATCCACTCTGCAGTAACCTCAGGGAGATAAGATTTGTAGCTTCAATCTACTCCAATGTAATTTTAGGGAGAAGAGATTTGTAGCTTCGATCTATTCCGCTGGAACTCTCAGGAGATAAGAATTGGTAATTTCAACTTGCTCCACTACAACTTCAGGGAGATAAGGTTTGTGGCTTCGAGCCACTCCAATGTAATTTTAAGAAGAAGAGATTTGTAGTTTGGATCTACTCTGCTGAAACTTTAAGGAGATAAGAATTGATAATTTCAACCTCCTCCACTGCAACTTCAGAGAGATAAGGCTTATGTATTTTATCCTGCTCCACTGCAACTTCAGGGAGATAAGGATTGTGGCTCTAATCTGTTCCACTACAACTTCAGGGAGATAAGATTCGCCATAATGACTTCAATCCATCCCACTGTAACTTTAAGGGTATGGATTAGTGGTTTCAATATGCTCCTCTATAATTTCAGGGAGATAAGATTCGCCTTGATAACTTTGATCTGTCTCACTGTAACTTTTGGGGCATAGGATTTGTGGCTTGAATCTGCTCCACTGCAATTTCAGGGAGATAAGATTTGCCATAATGACTTCAATCCATCCGACTTCAACTTTAGAGGTATGGGATTAGTGGCTTCAATCTACTCCTCTATAACTTCAGGGAGATAAGATTCGCCTTGATAACTTTGATCAGTCCCACTGCAACTTTCGGGGAATAGGATTTGTGGTTTCAGTCCACTCCACTGTAACTTCAGGGAGATAAGATTCGCCATAATGACTTCAATCCATCCTACTGCAACTTCAAGAGTATGAGATTAGTGGCTTCAATTTGCTCCTCTGTAACTTCAAGGAGATAAGATTCGCCTTGATAACTTTGATCCGTTCTACTGCAACTTCTAGGGCATAGGATTTGTGGCTTCAATCTGCTCTACTGCAACTTCAGGGAGATAAGATTCGCCATAATGACTTCAATCCATCCTACTGCAACTTTAGGGGTATGGGATTTATGGCTTCACTGATCTGTTACACTATTTTATGGGAAACATGACCTGTAAAATCTATTTCATAGGCATTTTTATGCCAAGCAATTAGGATGTCATAATCAGAATGAATCAAATGCTCCTAACTAGATATGTATGAATGATATTTGCATGAATACAGAATGTTATTTTTGATCCCTTTTTAATGCTTAGGTTGTTATCGCTCGTTGTTCATTAAAGTTCTATCACTGATGTGTTACCATGCCTTCTCGTTTAGCTGGTATCTTTGACAGAAAAGCCAAAGAAATAGTCACAATTTAGACTATTCTTTCCCAAGTGTTTCTAACTCTTGAATTTGGTTAGTTCTAAATAATAGTCCTATTTCAGGTCCTCGTACTATTTAGAAGCTTTCAGAGTAATATGCAGAACTCCTTTTGCTTGAATATTATCAGTCTAAAAATCGTTGTTTCAATGAAAAATGCTTGAAAAAGATTATCACAATGGACAAGATGGAGTTTTTTTTAGAGCAAAGCTCGAAATGAATAAATTAATCAAGATAGCAAATTTTGCTAAGATACGAAATGAATAAGATAAAAATAGGTACCCCAGAGATCGTAGCATGAGCTTCTCTGCACAAAACTTTTCAAGGACCCTTTGAACTTGATATGTGTTTAGAAGACCTAGAGGACTTTGTTGATGCCTTAAGATGTAGCATCCCTCCTTCTTGTTAATTTGGAGAGGACAAGACTACCACATACCCCACCTTTGATCAAAATTTGAATTGCCCTTTTGCTAGGTTTTCAATTCAAAACCCTTTTGGTCTCAATGCGCCCTTTGCGAGTTTTCGCCTTGGCCTCTCCTTTTTTCTTTTTCTTCTTTTTTTTTCTTTTGTTTTTCTTTTTTCTTTTCATTTTTTTTAAAAGTGAAGTATTTCTTGCTTGAATCAGAATTCACAGGATTAGGCAGGTTCTTGCCATCCATTTTAGTCAATATCGATGCTCTTCTAGAGAAGGTATTCTTTACCTCATAAGGTCCTTCCCAATTTGGCATCCATTTTCCTCTAAAGTCCTTTTGCATGGGAAGGATCTTCTTTAATACTAGGTCCCCTTCGTGGAATTCTCTTAGACGAATCTTGTTGTAGTCCCATGTCTTTTTTTCGTACATTTGACCATGGCGGGTAGTTTTTAACCTTTCTCTTAAAACGGGATTAGTCCATTTTGCTTCATCCAAAAACTTGGAGAGAAGGAATCTCGACTTTTATGAGCAAAACCACCATAAATTAAAGAAAAAGGCGTTGCCCCTGTAAAGGTTTTAACCGATGTTCAATAAGCATAGAGGGCAAATGATAACTTCTCATGCCAATCTCAGCCATTTTTCTATGATCTTCTTAATGTTCTTATGGCTACCTCAACCGCACCGTTCATTTTTTGGCGATACAGTGACGAGTTGTGGTGTTTGATCTTGAACTAACTGTAAACTTCTGATATCACGTTATTATTCAAATTCAGCGCATTGTCAGATACGATCCTTTCTAGCATTCCATGTTGACATATGATTTTTCCTTTTTTTTTTTTTCGATTTTGATAACTGTTGATTTTATGACATTGGTGTACGAAGCAGCTTCCACCCACTTAGTGAAGTAATGAACGACCACACAGACAAATCGACGCTCGCTAGAGGCTTTTGGCGAGATCTGTCCAATGACATCCATGCCCCACATAGAGAAACACCGTGGATTCCACTGATTCTTTGTAAGGTGAGATCTGTTTCTCATCTTGTTCGACCATCCTTAACAATTCAAGAAATAAGCTACAGTCTCGGTCATCTTCAAAGTCCTGAGGTTTCTCTGGACACATATCTTGCTCAAAAGGAGGTTCTGAGTCAATAGCAGTGTCGCTCATATCATTGATATCTGGAGACCTATTATAGGGACAAAGGAAGATCAAAAGAATCTAAGAATATTTATCTGCATAGTATGATTATTAATGAAATGGAAACAATAGAAGAATATTTGCTCGAAGTGAGAAAAAAATGTATTTTATTGAAATAAAGATGTTGGACACAAGCATATTTCACAAAAGAATTCTTATTGCCCCTAGTCTTAGAGTAATAAGCATGTTTTGAATATTATTCTAAATCAGCTCTAAAAAATATAGGGATCTCTTCCACAGTCCCATTGTTCAAAACATTCCCAATTATGTAAGGGCAGACGCCTGGAAAATTCTATTCCCCGGTTCCCTCTTTGAATACAGTGTTAATGTTCAGATTTCCCGACATTTTTTCCAGGCTTTTGACTTCTTCAAGGAATTCCAACTCTTTATTATCCATTAGACTCTGCACTAGAGCTTTGAATTCAACGCACTCTTGGATTTCATGTCCTTCTTCAATGTGGAACTCATAGTAGCTCCTTATACCTTTTAGTCTCTTCTCTGAATTCTAAATGATTAATCCCATGTCTATCATTTGTTTCAAAACTCATTTCAGTGGGGTTTTTACTTCTATAACATTGGTTTTGGTTCTATTTCCTCCACTCTCAATTATCGCGTTTACCCCGGGTCTGAATGACTGGATAACGGATTTCCTGTCATATTAGGTCCTGATGGATCGTCAAACTTCACGATGCTCATCTTGATAAACCTTTCAACTAACTTTTTAAATGTAGTGCAGTTTTCAATTGAGTGTCCCATTATTCTCGCGTGATACTCACATTGGACATTCGCATCATACCATTTTGAGAATGGAGGTTGTACGTGTTTCGAGTAGAACAGAGATACTACATGCGCATCAAATAGATTCTGATATAGCTCTCTATATGTCATTAGGATGGGTGTGAACTGGAGTCTTTTTGTGTTTGGCCTTGAGTTGGATTCTTGCCTTGAAGGGCCTTGATAGCTAGTAGTCATGGCCTTCGGCTGGCCTACAGTAACTGATTTGAAATACCATTTGCTAATATTATTCACTTTATTTTTATTTTTCTTCGGGGTTGATCTTTTGGCGTTTTCTCTCGCGTCTATCTTCACACTCCTTACTGTGTTTTCAATCATCTTGCTGGATATTACAATATCTGAGAAGCTCATAGCAGTGCTTCCCAACATATGGTTAATGAACGAGACTTTCAGAGTGTTGATGAAAAGCATTATTGTTTCTTTTTCCAGAAGAGGTGGTTGGACTTACGTTGCCACCTCTCTCCATCTTTGGATGTATTGCCTGAAGCTCTCGTTCTGCTTCTTTTCCATATTCTATAGTGTGATTCTGTCGGGTGCCATATCAGTAACGTGACCATATTGTTTCATGAAAGCCTGTGCCAAGTCCTTCTATGAATTAATTTGGGCACGGCTTAGCTAGTTGTACCATTTGGCCGCAGACCCGATCAGACGTTCTAGAAGTAGTGAACAACTGATCATTATTAACGTATCCTGTCATCCTCCGACAGAACATCATAATGTAAGCTTTAGGGCAACTAGTCCCATTATACTTTTCAAATTTTGGAGTCTTGAATTTTAGAGAGAGTACTAGATCTAGAACCAAACTCAGATCCTTAGCATCAACCTCGCAATGGTAATCAACACTGTCTATTGCTTTGAGTTTTTCTTCCAACCATCTGTACCGATTTTCGAGTTGTTTTGGTAGTTCCACCCTTACTTTTTTATTTCTACTATTTCGTTTAGATCAGGAACTACAGGATTGGTTGGATTGTCCCCTAGATTGGAACCTGAGCTTGTTAGATAGTTCATTGGTGCTAAGGTACCGGCATTGGGGTCTGATAGTACTGAGTACCCCTTGCGGATGTGCATTTGGTTAGGCCTGGATGCTTATTGGGGTATAACCTGGGACATAAATAGGGTCTTCATTATCATCCCCAGAATTGACCACAGGGTTTTTCCCTTTATCAAGCTCTCCAGCCATTAACTATTTTAATTGGCTCATCAAACTGCTTTGGGATTCTAGCATCCAATCCCTCATATCTTTTTGAATTTTGGCTAATTTTTCTTGCATCTGTACTTGCAGCTAATCTTGCATATCTCTTTGCAATTGTTCTAATATTTCCAATCTTTTATCCATTACTTTGGTCTTGCAGCGGGTACCGTAGTGATATTTAGTTGGTGGATTTTCATTGATTTTTAGGGTAACTGCCATAATTCTAATTAAATAGGATCTTTTTGTGAAATTTAATGCATATGATGAAATGCAATGCATATGCAAGAAATGAATGCAAAAAAAGACGTTGATTCTGGTTCAATTCTATTAGAACAACTTTGCTAGAAAACAAATTTCTTTACATAAAACGGATACATATACGGCCTTGCCCTCATACTCCATGTGAAGATATTGATCTTTTTCTTCATATCCGGATGTTAAAATTAAATCTCGTGAACTTTCCAATAGATGCCTCTACTAGCTCCTTTTTGCTTAATCAGGGCTGTGACCCATTACTCACTTATCCCCGTAAAGCTCGTTAGCTTCTTTAAAAAAAGTCGGGATGTTGACGGCTCTCGAATAATCTTTGTCGGCTTGAATCCTTGGGCAACGAAGCAAAGTCGTGTATTCCTCCGTCAGACGATCACCCTTCTCTCATTGCGTTTTCTCAAACCATATTCAGACGACTGCATTGTCTTCCACTTTATCAAGAAACCCATTTTCCATGACAAGCTATCTATTTAGGAACCGAATGTGAATTGACACCTTCTTGTGATGAAAATGTCATGCAATTACAATCAAAGTAAAAACAAAATACTTCATACACAGTTTAAAGTAAGCAGAGAATAATAAGTAAAGCACCTACTCGGGTGACCACTAGAGTTTGGTGCAGCTCTACCTAAGGTGGGCTATTAGGGCTCATTATATACGATTTGTTTCTAAAGTAAGGGTACCTAAACTGGCAGATTCCTCGATCCTCACCCATTATAGGCTCATATGGACTGAGTTTAGTTTAGGGGGAATACATTTCCCTATGGCCATACGGAGATGAAAATCTCACGAAGACATAGGTACGGATATATCCCGAAAGTGATCCATTATCCCATGCAGAGGTGAAAACCTCACGAAGGCGTAGGTTCTCACTTCCATTTAAAAGGGTATAATCAAGCGGTCATGTAATGCAGTATGCGAAAATATATCAAAAGGCTCGAACAAATAAAGCAAATATGAACAAAATGATAAAAACAGTAACAAAGACGAATGAAATGCAATGAAAGGATAGTATATTAAAACCAAATTTTCAATTTTCGACAAAAAGACAAAAGTTAATCAACTTGTGGCTTGACTCTCTTATTTTTATTCCCCAGTGGAGTTGCCAAGCTGTGGAAACCATTTTTTTAAAAAAGAAAGAGTCAGCTTATTTAAAACGAAAATAGAGTCGCCACCAATCCTTTTTTACGAGGTGTGATCGGATCACCTTGCAATTCAATCATTTTAATAAACGGTTTAATTTATTAAAATAACAATTTGGGTCTACGAAATTCAGAAAATGGGTTCTGGAGTCGGTTACGCACGAGGAAGGATTAGCATCCTCGTAATGCCCAAAATTGGTACCTAATTGATTAATTAATGTCTTAACGTCAAAAGTTGAAATTTTGAAAATAACTTAAAAATACGATTCCTCTTTATTAATATCAGATTTAAAAAAACTTGAATAAATGGAAATGATTGTTAAAGACACTCTCGTATCGAGATATCAAAATATCACATCCCGTAAGTTAGGACAAGATACTTTGAACCTTTGAGCATAAACTTACCTTTAATTTTTATTTAAAATTTGCGAATTGTTTAAAATTAAAAAAATATTTGGCTATTTTGGTTTAACGAGAAAATCAAAACCCAGTAAGTTAGGGTATGATTTCTCGAATTTCCAAAATGCGAAATTTTACCGATTTAAAAAAAAAACTTTTTGTGAATTTGGGAGAAATCTTATGAAATATTTAAAACTGATATATGTGTAGTTCATTTGATTACGTTAAAAAAGAAATCGTTTAAAAATTTTAAAAGAGGTCATACGTGACTAATAATAATAGAGCAACAAACATTTGAAGTACAATAACATAATATGCTTAATACAACATAACATATATAACGTGAATATTAACCAGTTGTAATGTTAACATGCATAAAAACTAATAATAATGAGGCCAAATGACAATATAAGGAACAATAAATATAATAATAATATAAGTAACAATCACAACAACAACAATAATAAGAATAATGATGCAAATAATAATATAGTAACAATAATAGTAATAACAATAAAAATGAATCTAAATTTTGAAATATATTTGAAAGTAGTAAATAAATAAAATGAAAATAAATAAAAAAGGCACAATAACAAAAATAATAAGTAAAAAAACAAATAAAGAATGTGAAAAAAATAAACATTTGATCTTAAAAAAAATAAACAAATAAATAATTAAAAAAATAACAAACAAAACAGTTTGTTTAAAAAAAAAATTGAAGTTAAATGAACCTATGACCGAATTGAAATTTAAACAAAAATGAAGGGTTGAATCCAAAGAAACTAAAAAGGAAATCAGGGCCTAAATGAAACCCTCGCAAGGGAACGAGGGTTAAAGGGGAAATTATTCCCAATCTTCAAAACGCACCATTTCGATGTTTGCCTCTTTGAATAGTCTGGGACCGGATTGAAACAGTCACAAAATTTCATGGCAAAAATTAAAAAAATAAAAAAAACATAGGACCACATTGTGACACGCTACAAAAGCGGAGCGGCTTGTTGCGCAAATAGCCCAATAGCCAAAAACACGCGGATCTTGAGGCCTACGCGGGTCGGGTTGCGGGTTAGCCCCTAAAACGACGTCGTTTTAGCATCTAGGGGGCCGGATGAAACTACGTCATCTCAATGTCGCTATATAGGCCCAATTTTTTTTTAAAAATTCACTTTATCCTTTAAATAAAAAAATTTGAATAGCCTCTCATCTCTCTCTCAATCTCTCCCCATGCTTTCCCCTTATCCGGCCACTGGGCCACCATTTGACCGTCGCACCACCACCGTATTCTATGGTCGGTGAAGTGCAAAAATGAGGGCTTTTAGCCCTGTTTCAAATGGGTCCAAGGCGAGGCTCTCCAAACCCAAATGACCGAAAGAAAAAATCCCCCTTTTTGCCCGCTCTTGGTCTGATTTTGACCATGGAGGAGAGACCTCCGACGACGGGACCACAGGGCGATGACACGAGGTAACTCCGGTGAGCCTTTTTCTTCCCTTTTTTTATTTTCGTGTATATATATATATATATATATATGTATGTATAAAAAAATAAACTTAAGATAAAAAATAATAGAAATATAAAAATGAAGATCACCTTTTATATCTCAGTAAATCTTTGTTCTCTCTATTCGAAAGTTTTTGTATTTCTTTTGTTTGTGTGAGTAAAAAATTACAAAGAGGAAGTTTTAGCCTTTACAGCTGGATTACATAACTTTTCGTTTCTAAATTTTGCCCGTTTCTCTGTTGTTTGCTATTGTTTCTTGTCTTTTTCTCTATTATCTCTTGTACTGCTTACATGCTTTTTTTTGTTTTGCAGGTGACGTTAGCGGCCAACGGTAATGGTGGCTTGTGTGTTAAACGCGTGCGAGGCCAGTGATGGCGTACGGCTGCCTAGGGGCGGCGTTAGCCAATGGGAGGCCTAGGGTTTGGCAGCTGAAGCACTTAGGATAGTGGGCTAGGGTTTTGGTTAGTTTGGTGTAGATTTGTTTCATTTGGGTTGTTTGTTTGGATCTGTTTTTGGTTGATATTGGGCCATTCGGGTTTAGGCTGGTGATTTGTGTGTTCAAGTTTTTGGGTTAGGTTGGGATTTAATTTGTTTGGGTCTGATGTAATGGGTTTGATTTTGAGCTATTTAATGTGTAGATTGGATTGTTTAAAAAGCTTTTTGGACTTTATTTATTTGGGTTTATTTTTGTTTTATTTTGTCAACTAGGCTAGGCCAAAATTGGCCTATTACAGGCTGTATAGAAATACAAAAAGTCATCCGTAATAAACTAGAATCCATAATGAAATAGACACTAGGGAGAAAATCGATAAGAAGTTTTGTGGCGTGTGCAGATTAGTTAGGCTTAATCGAAATAAATGCCAACAGCGAACCTACCATATTGGTCAATCGTTACGATCGAGTGGAAATTGAGCTAATGTACTCTAATGCATCTAATTTATATTACAAAGTTTGTGTTTTTGCATGTATATAAGTCGATAATTTATATCTTAGACACCGTTTCATTTAAATTTAATACCAAAAAAAACCTGAGAGTTGAGTAAAAAAATGAGTTTAAATGCCCAAATTTTACTACAATTAAATAAATACAAACTTACATTGGGAAATGTCTCTATATTGTAGTAAACATGTAACTGTTTTTTTATTTATTTTAACGATGAAACATATCACTATTATTTTTTGTATTTTCTATCTTTTATACTTTGCATGCACAACAAAATTGTGACAAAAAAATATTAGTTTATTGATTGTCTAAGTTCAAACTGAAGATAAAAGGCATTGTAACGTTTACATTGCAAGGAAGACAACTTACTTAAGTAGATAATCTAAATGAGTTTGTAATTTATTAAAATAATCAAATTGAGCATTTGATTCAAATACTGAAAAGGATTATTATGTCGTTTTACAATTTCAATTAGGGAGATGGCTAGTCTTGGCTATCGGAGCAGTTGACTCCACGAGTAAAGACATAAATTTATTTATTGGTAGAATGATATATTGGACTGGACCCAAGATGAATTAATTCTAAATCTGTTTGTGAATTAATTCATTTGTGACATTCATGGTGTGATTTACTTAAATCTTAAGTTAGTCACTAACCATGCGTATGCAACTCATGTGCTTTGATATAAGTGGAGGCTTATGTTCTGAAAATGATCGAGCCCATAACCGGTATGTTGGGTACATGACTTGTGTATGACATGGCTTTACTAGTAACAGTGGAATTCATAACTCAATTAAAGAGTTAATGATATCCTTTCATTGGCATTATGTGGATTGATAAATATGGAGCATGGCCACAGGTTGCTTATTTTCAAACGAGCAATTTATCACATTCATTTGTTGACAGTGATTATATTAATCATTAAGAAGATACAATGCTGACAATGAGATAAAATAGGATTGTATTAAATGAACAGATTTAACTCAAAGGAATCAAGGATATCATATAAGGGTAACACACACATGACGAGGTCATTGGAAAAAGCAATTGGATGAATCGCTTTCGTAAAAAGTATACAATAAGGAGTTTTCAATCATGATATTTATTGTGGACTGACTCTATGATTAAGTAATTGCGAATTATCGGAACGATACTTTTGGACATAATTGCAATTCACTAGAGTCTTGATAATTTATGTATTAATTACGTATTTATTTTGAGTATGATCCTACTAATTTGAGCTATTTATGGTTTTTTATCTTGTAGGGACTAAATTGAAGGCAAAAGGAAATTTAGGAGCAAAAAGCGTTAATTTAAAGATAAAATGAGCCAGTATGCGAAATAGAAAAGAAGTGGTGCCGAAAATACAAGTGTAGACGACATGAAGGCAAAAGTGTAAAGAAGAGATTTTATAAACACAAAACTATATTTAAATTTTAATTATATTAGGATATTTGTTAAAGATTATTATTTAGATTTAATTTTAGCTTTTACCTTTATTTATCCTTATTTATCTTTATTTATCTTTTATTATTTAATTAGGAATAGACTAGGTTTTCTAAATGCTATAAATAGAGGATAGCGTGACACAAATTTCAATAATCTTTTCTGTAAACAATCCCTCTCCCAAAAAGTTTAACCTTTGTTCTTTTCATATTATTCAATAAAAAATCCATTTTCATTACAATTATTTCTTTTTCTCCAAAAAGCATGAGCCACTAAATTTATCTAGTCAAAGGTTGTTGAACTTTCCCAAAAAGAGTTCATGAGGCTTAGAATTCGCGCTTAGCCTTCTCAACGAGTATTCATCGTTTCTTCGCACTATGGGGTTGATACTTCCGTCCATGTCCCTTCAAAGGTGATCTTTTCAACTTATGCAAAGAACGACCGCTTTCTATGTTTTGGGAAGGTTGCACAGTCGATTTGTTAGCATACTACGTCAATGGTTGTAGAGTCAAAGAGACAAAATGGCGTGGCATTCGTCATTAAGAAGTGATGATCTAGTGTAAAACGGTCTTACAAAAACGACAGTTGGCTAGAGTCAGATTTCTCTAAATCGTAAGTCTAAAATTTAAGTGGAGTTGGTGGTCGTAGGTGTCCTTTTCCACTATAACTGGCTTATTCTGTTCGAGAAGGATCACCTAAAAGCGTAGGACTGAACCCAAGGAGGATCGAGATAACCAGAGGCTGGAATCTCTCCATAAAAAACTCTCTTTTCTCAACACTGTTTATCTTTACAATTTTAATTTTCACGATTTCAATTCAATCAAACTTTTAATTCTATTTTTTTTAGGTATGCAGGTTTTCTTGGGCACGACTCTGTCCGGGATATCGAGGAACAAGAACTTGTACAAATCCAATCCCTGAGGATTTGACCCTATTTCCCTTATACTATTCTTTTCATTATTTTATAGGGATAGGACATATTTAGTGCTCTCAACGACACATCAAGTCTAATTGTATGTGTTCGATTGGTCCGTCCGCTAACTCAACAAAAGCTCAATTAGACTACATTTGAATTAGAAGAAAATTTTACGACTTTAGGAATAATTTAATTGAGTCGATTTATTCAATATAGAATTAAGTTAGGTGGTTGTAAGAATTGTTCAACTAGAGAATTTGATTAAAAAATTTTCTTGAAAAAATAATTTGGAAAATCTAAGTGATTTTTGGAAAAATTAATTTTGACTAAGTAAAATTAAATTAATCAAATTATTTAGAATTAATAGGATATTTTTGAAAATTGAATTTCAAGTTAGACAATTGGCCCAATGAGTAATTGAACATGAAAATTGGATCTAAGATTCTAAATTGGGATCAAGAGCCCAAAACCGAGACTGAGACCCAAAAACTAGTCGAATCGAGCCCAGTATGTGAAATTGGACCAATAATTCAATTGCTGACTAGACCGAACTGGTCGGGTCGTCATTGACCCAGACCGAGCTGGCAGCATCCAAATCGGCTCGGGGTGTCGTAAGTGTGCCGCACTTACATCACCAGACACAGCGGTGCTAGTGGTTGCGACGGCGGCATCTCGATGGCCAATGATGGTTGGTCGTCGATGGTTGAGTAGTGAAAGAGTTACATTTCTATTGGAATTCCACAAGAGAATTTGATTTCAGATTAATTATTGCAAAAATAATATTATTTTAATAGTTTAATATTAAATTTAGTTTAAATTTATCTAAAATAGTATTTTATTAATTTAATATTAAAGTGATTATCTTAATATTAAATTTAATTTAATGTTTATTTGACAAACATTTTATTATTTTAATAAAATTTAATATTAAATTTAATTTAATATTTATATTAACTTAATATTAAAGTGATTAAGTTTAACCATAGTGGAACTCTCTAAACTCTCCCTATAAAAAGAGAGTCTTGGGTCATTATTTACACACAGTTGAATTCAAGAGAAAATTGTATAGAGAAAATTCTCTAAAGAGATTATTTTAGAAAATTTCTAGAGATACTTTTCTGATTTACAACTTGACTTAAAAGTTTAGAGAAATTGCAAAATTACCCTACTGGTAATTTTTTGAAATTTTTTCTAATTCGAAACTGGCCCACACTTGACAAACGTAAGCTTAAGGATAGCAAAAAAAACTACTCGGTCGAAGCACTCATCCTAGACGAGTCGAAAATGTACAATTTTGATTAAGTGTTTATTACTTTAGATATCACAACAAGATCTTGTTTTGAAAAAAATTAAAATTCTGTTTTTTTCCCTAAATTTATTTTCTGTTGCATTTTTCAAACTCATTTTTTCAACAACTTAACTATTGAAATGACAAGAACCCCTAAAATTGATGGTTTGATGGTGTAGTCCTAGGGATAAATTGTTGTGGTGGTCTATATTTATGTTATGGGTGCTCGTGGCAATCAATGTTATCCTCACCCGAACTTGGGTGTGTGCTAAACATAGTAGAAAAATTGTATGCCCTAAACATTTGCCCGAGAGGAGTGGAGTACTATGGTGGTAATGAGCGGAATATATCAAATGTCATCGATGATCTCGTATCAGGAATATTAAAATTGGGTCCAAAAAACTTTGAATGATATCCGTGGCCTGACGAGCTCGGGAAATAGTCATCGGCCCTTAGGTCTGGATGATAAGATCTATCCCTAGACTGTGTATGAGACAGTTCGGGGTCAGGTGTCGGCTCGGGTTCGAGTGAGGGCTCTAGCTGAGTGTAGAAGGTGGATGTGAAATGTGATGGATCTTCCCCATCTGATTGTTTCACACTATAATACATTGTCGATGCACTACTGCCCAATTACTTCTCTGTTTTCCCCTCTTGTTAATTTCATAGATCTTATCTAATTGCACTATTAATGCCGGGATATACTGTATGCATCCGAACTACCGGAGTACTTGATCCCCTTTATACCACTTCAGTGTCTGGAAATTGATAATAGGTTTGTTAATGCACCACAGGTGTGAGTGGATGTGGGTAGACGAGGGAACACAATCACAATTTGCAGGAAGGAATAGGGCATCCAAATGAACTACACAATTAATAATATGTTTATATTTACACAGTTTAAGTAAGATAGATAAAAAAATTACATGTCACGAATATTGGAATAGCTTACCCCTTCATTGGCATGTGTCTCAATCATCAGATAATATATCAGAACCGTGTATGACCTCTCGATACCCAGATTAGTACTCTATCTACAAAATCAGAAAACTTGTTAGAATAATATTATTAGAAAAAAATGTCAAATAATTGTTATAATGGGTAAAATTTTGTCACCTATTCACGAGTGGAATACATATGCTTGGTGACTAACTGGTGCTAAGAATGACATCCAGTAAAGTGTCCAAAACTGCAACAATATGAAGCATCTACCTATATCCACGACAAAAGGCTTTGTCATCTGACAAAGCTCGCGATACAACATAACTAGTACAGTGGAACTCTAACTATACGAATGGACGTTATACAAATCAGTTAACAGGGGCAAGTATATCAAATGGACCTTTTTGTTGTTTGCATACATCATAAGTACACCCACTATAATGTGCATAATGTACACTCGAGCGACACACATCACCTCCCGCTTAATGGTAGTAATCGGTAAATGCTCGAAATTGGTCTTCGTCTATGAAAATCTCAATCCCGAAAATTTCAACTCAGTATCATCAGGCGAGACTCCCAGTAGGTTATAGCAAAGGGCAGCCGGTTTAGAGATCGTACTTACGTCCATTATCGCACTTCTGTCGATTAGGGGTTTGAGTTACAGTGCAACATCCTCCAGGGTGATAGTGCACTCCCCACACGGCAAATGAAAAGTGTAGGTCTCTAGGCGCCATCGCATCGCTCAACAAAGCGGATATTAAGTCGTACCGCAAATCAAACGTTCAGATTAATACTGTTGATCCGAATCCGCTGACTCCAAGTATGACATTAGTTGTTTATCTGACAGATATCCTAAACTATTCACACGACCCTCAATGGGTGGTACGGGCCCTGACACCATTAAATTACAAAAATAGTTAATATAACCTAATTTAATTCCGTAAATGACGTGGAACTTGTTATAAGGGGACCCATGACTAACAAATAACAATTTTATTACCATCTCATTAACCGTGTTTGATATGTGATCATCATCGTTAATCAAAGAGCCCATTTAGATATCTACAATTTAAAAAATATGAGTTTAATTAGTTTGTTGCAAAAAAAATACATTTCGGTAATTAATATGTATTTGAACATTTTTATCCCACTAATAGGAAAAATATTATTAAAATATAGAAATGTTACACCCTAACACAAAGTTGCCAATAACACATTTTGATAATTAATTTCTAAGGTGGTCTAGTTTAAATAATTATCAAAAAACCTAAATGTAATACAATAAGTATGTAACACCTCGAAAATTTCTACAGTAAGATATTATCCTTGATATAGTAAAATAAGGAAATAAAGTGACAAGAAGAGGAAATTTGAGTTATGTCATTGGGAAGTATATTATGACATATTAATTCAAGAAAGGACTAAATTGTCAAAATGAGAAAAGTTTTGTTGCTCAAGAGTAAATACTCAAAATTTAAGGGGTTAAAGTGTAAATATGGAAAGTTGAAGGACCAATAGTGCAAATATTTTAGGGGTGGAATAATCTAGAAACTAAGGAAAATGGATGAATTAGGACTAAATTGAATAGATGAAGAGTTTTGAGGGACTAAATTGCAATTCTACCCAATTAAGTGATGACTCAAGGATGGAATTTTAAAAGATCACAAAGGGCAAAATGGTCAATTGGAAGAGAGAGAAATCTAGAAAGTAATTATGATGTTGATGATATTTTCTAATTATTTTATTAGAAAAATATTATTTTATTAATATTTAATAAGATATTTATTATTATTTTATTATTTTATTTAGTATATATATGTGTGTGTGTGGAAAGAAAAAAAAAGGAGGAGAAGGGGAAAGGAAACAGAAGAGCAAACGGGAAAAGAAGGGAAGAAAAGAGAAGGAAAAAGAAAAAAGAGAAATTGAGGATTTAAAGCTTGGATGTTTAATAGGTAAGTCCATTAAGCCCTTTTCTTTAAATTTGATGTTTTAAAAGCTTTAAAACAAAGTCTTGTTAAGATTAAGTTGATATTTTGATAGTTCATAGATTTCTAAGAGTAGTTCATGTTGAGCAAGAAGATGAAATAGGGGTTTATTTGATAGAATTTTAAGTTAGAATGAAAAAGAGGATTAAATTGTAAAAGAGGCCATAAGTTTTATATAGTAGGGATTGAATTGGAAGAAGTTTTAAATTTGAGTTCTAATATGAACATGGGATGGTTAAGTTAAATATGGGAAGAGATTAAGTAGAAATGAAGTATGAATTGAGTTGTAAAAGTAAGTAAACTTAGTTAGGATTTAATTGCAAAATAAACTATAAGAAACAGTTTTGGGCAGCAACATAAGCTTAAATTTGAAAAATCACCAAAAATTGTATAAACTGAATTATAGGATTAATAAGATATGAAATTAAAGCTTATTGAGTCTATTTTCATATAAAAGAAACATAGAAAGTAAAGGAATTCTGTATTTTGAGATATTTATATTTTTGTGAGACTGGTTCAGAATAATTTCGGGATCCTCTATTCTGAATTGGGAAAATCATTAAAAATTTTATAAAAATAATTTTGAGACATAATTTATATGGTTAGATTACTGAATGAGTCTATTTTCAATATAAATAAACGAGAACATCATTTGAATTCTGTACAAAGAGATAATTAAATTTTACAGAAGAGTGGTTAGAACTGTCAAATAGTAAAATAAGGGAGAATTTAATGAATAAACTGTACTAATTCGCTAAACCAAAAATTTTAAAAATTTCATGGTAAGAAGAAACGTGAGTCTAGTTTTAAGGAAAATTTACGGATCTTAATTTGGAGTTTTGTAGCTCAAGATATAAATAATTTAGTGACTATGACTCAAATGGACAGTTTTGAAAATACATATAAGTAAATAGTGAAAGTTTTGATAATGTTACTTATAAGCATGTTATATACATTAAGGATGTGGAATGGAGTGGAGGAGGAGGAGGAAAATATGTATGAATATTCAACTAGCATGGCTAATTTGCATGTTTTAGGCTCAGGGACTAAATTGAATAAAAGTAGAACTTTATGGGCAATTTTGTAAAAATGTCAAAAATGATCAAATTGCATGTAATGGATTATTTTATTATTTAAATTAAAAAATTGAATGAAAATATTAATTTAGATCAAGATCAGACGAAAACATGTTTTAGGGATTAAATTGAAAAGTGTTGAAATTATGAAAAAATTCTGATATTTCATAAAATTCATGGGCTCTTATCAATATGTATAAGAATAATGGTTGTAAACAAGGATTAAATGACAATAATTTTATTTTTCTGAAATCAAGGATGAAATTGTAATTAATTAAAAGTTTTAAGGGTAAAATGGGAATTTTGCCTAGAGCAATAATTAAATGTATTAGAATATGAAATGAAAGAAAATGATGATTAAATTTATTTATAAAGATCCGTGCAACTAAAATACGAGACTTAAACATGGAAAAAAAAAAAGCAGATATCTGATTAGTGAATTTATAAACATAAACAAGCAACGAGGTAAATTAGTGTAGCTTGAATTGTATTTTTAAATACACGAAATCTTGATATAATGAATTACTTGATTTAAGTTTATGACAAAATGGCAAGAAAATGATATTCATCTTGACATGTAAATATGTGATTATTTTTTATACGATGATACAAGAAAAAAACTAAGCATGCTGAGACGAGTAATAAAATTCAAGTAAACATGTCGAGAAAAATAAGTACGTTTAGGGACAATATGTTTGATTTTAATTGGTCCTAAATATGAATGCTAGATGAAATAAAATATTTGATAAATAAATTAGTAACTCTAGTAATGCTCCGTAACTCTATTCTAGTGACGGATTCGGGTTGGGGCGTTACAAAGTAATACAATAAATATAGTACAAAAATATCATTACCAAAAAACCAAAAAGTTTTGTCCACATCATATTTTATATATACTAAACAATATATAATAAATTTATTTATACTAGTTTAATAGTTAACAAAATAAAAATATCTCATAAATTCCAATTCAATGGTCTCATCTTTTACCTACATAAAAAACAAAAAAAATTATGTTCAAATAAAAGAAACTAATAAAACAAAATAAACCTAATTGGACTACATGTTTTTATTTGCATCTAATAATAAACAAAAAAAAAAAAGCCAATCAAAAAATAAAACAGAAACATACCTGCACACTTTCTTTCAAACAAAAATAGTACCTCACAAAAATAATTAAAAAATTTAAAATCTCAATAAATCAAAAATATTTTTCAAATAATTCAAAAACAACCCAATAAATCAAAAACATTTGTCAAATAATTCAAAAACACAAAAAAATAAAATTTATAACTTATAAATCACAATAAACAGTAAACAAAAAAAAATTACAAATACTAAAAAATTATCTCTTTCGATATTTTCTGTTAAAACCCTAAACGAAATCCTCTTTTGATCTTTTTTACCCTTTTTTAAACCTTAAATAAAACCCTTTAATCATTTTTTAACCTCCATTTAACCCCTCTTTTTCCCAAACCCTAATAAAAAAATCTTTAATCCCTCTTTTTTATTCAAACCCTAAACTCTAACAAAACCCTTTCTTCAAACTCCAAATCCCTATCAAATACTATTTTTTTTCCTTTCCTTTTTTCTTTCTCTTCTATCTTCTCCTTCTTCTCTTCTTTATTATGCTAATCTTCTTTTGTTTTTGTTTTTACCTTCTTCTCATTCTCTTTTCTTTTGATATGATCTGTTTTCTTTTTCTTTTTCAACTTTGGGGGACCATGGTTATAAGGTTCCCTCAGACCCGATTTCACAAAACCCTTAAGGGTCTCCTCCCATCATGACGCAACAACTGAGGGAGTCAGGGTTGACATTGGTGTCGCCTGTTAGGAGGGTTTCACTAGTGCCGCCTGACACCCACCCTTCACCCTATTTTTTCGATTTTCTTTTTTTTTCATTACCATTTTGTATTTGTACTCAGGTTGGGTTTTCAAGTTTTTTGGCGTCATCTATGAACAAGGCTTCACCTATTAAAATTTTTTTTTTTTACTATCAGTCGGAGAAGTAAAAAAGTAGAGGTGGTGCCACCTATACAACACACTCCACCACCCCTAGTATACCATTTTCGTAAATAATTCAGTTGTAATACCATTTTGGAATTTCTTAATTTTTTTATGTTATATTTGTAAAAAATCTAGGCTATGACTAGGGAGGTTATCGTCGATGAGATTCATAGTTCTCTTTTTAATGAATCCACTGGAGATCCCAGGTTCGAATGGCTTTTATGCGTTGTTCAACTAAAATCAGTAGGAAACTGTTGGCCAGGATGTGTGCTCTTAGGTTCAGGGAATTTTTGCGGGTGGCTCTATTAATTGTTCTATTAATAAAACCTTGTTGGTTTAGATCCCCAGAGTCAAAAGCCCAAAATCCTTATCTGAATTTCGTCCCATCAGCCTTTGTAACGTCTTGTACAAGTTAGTCACTAAGATTATTGCTAATTGACTTAAGCCTGTGTTTCCTAGTCTCATTGCTTAAAACCAAGTCAGTTTTGTTGCAGGGAGGCAAATTACTGATAATATTATTATTGCTCAAGAGGTAGTTCATTCTATGAGAAATAAGAAAGGAACAAAATGGTGGATAGCAATCAAGGTGAATCTGGAAAAGGCTTATAACAAATTAAAATGGGATTTCATTGAAGACACTTTAGTTGATGCAGGTATTCCTTGCTCTTTGTCAAGATCATTACGGAATGCATTTTTATTGTTTCTATGCAGATTGTTTGGAACGAAAGCCTTATGGAGGGATTTATGCCAAAGAGAGGAATCCGTCAAGGGTGCTCTCTTTCCCCGTATTTATTTGTTCTTTGCATGAAGAGCTTGAGCCAGCTTATCGATAAAGAAGTTAAGGATAAATTTTGGAGGCCTATTTTGATTATAAACATGGCCCGCCTTTGTAGCATCTATTCTTTGCTGATGACCTTTTCTTATTTGTGGGAGCATATGTGAATCAGGCTCGGATGGTGAGAAAAGTTCTTGATGTGTTCGGGGCTACTTTGAGGGGAAAAAAATTAATGCTAGTAAGATAAAAGGTTTTCTTCTCTAGTAATATTCAGCCTATTGTAAAAGATGAAATTTATAGAACTCTTGGTTTTTCTGAAAAGAATGACTTGTGATCTTACTTGGGCATGCCATTAATGCATCAAAGGGTTACAACCAGCACTTTTAAGTTTATAGTTGATAAAATCAAGAGGAAGTTAGACAGTTGGAATTCGAAAATGTTGTCCATGACAAGGAAAGTCACTCTGGTAAGGTCGGTCCTTATGGCGACTCCCAACTACTTTATGCAAACTGTTAGAATCCTTGTTAGTATTTGTGTTGAGATTGAAAGAATTGCAAGTGGTTTTATTTAGGGAAAAGATCCAAGAAGGCATGAGATGTCTTTAGTTAAACGGTCGGATTGTTGTCAACCCCATAATAATGAAAGCCTCGGACTTCGGAATCTTAAAAAGAAAAATGAATCATTTTTGGGTTTTAATCTGCTCATTAATAAGCAAGCACTGTGGCTTAAGATCCTTAAAGCCAAATATAAGGTTACAGATGTTTGTCATGATGATATATCAAGAAGATCATGTTTCTTTGTTTGGATATTCTTATCCAAAGTCTGGCCAATCCTTCGCCAGAACCTTACTTGGTCAGTAGGATATGGTAGTCTTAAAAAGGTTTGGACCGATAATTAGGTTCTAGAGATAGGTCTTTTAATTAATTTCTATCACAACACTGAGAACATGGATTTGAATACAATGTTAAAAGAGATCTCTTTAATTGATTATAGTTGAGATTGGGACTTTTTAAGCTTGTTTACGGATAACAACATCTTGTCTTATATTGCAGCTATTCCATTGCCAAATCTTTTAGTTGGTAATGATGAGTTGATATCTACATTATCTGACCATGGTAAGCTTATTGTTAGATCTGCTTATAGTTTTCTCACTCAGAATTCTCTCAATTCAGAAGATAGCAAATGGAAGCTCATTTGGTCTTTTATGAGACCTTAAAGAGTAAGACATTTTCTATGGTTGGTTTTTAAGGAGCGGCTGATGACCAATGTCGAATTATGTAGGAGAGGGCTTGCAGGTGATCCTTCATGTGCAAATTGTGGTAATGTTAAAAAAATCTATTACTCATGTTTTACAGGATTGTGACATTGCACGAGAAGTGTAGAAGTAGGTAGTCCCTCAAGATTTTGGGGGCAAATTTTTTCCACTCCTTTGGTGGAATAGAATTTGATGAACTTGAAAAAATAATTTGCACTTGGTGTTTACAGAAGCTAACTGGCAGTCCTTTTATGGAATTATTTGTTGGAATAGTTGGAATCAGATGAATCTGTAGGTGTTTCAAGGGGAAATTTTTAATAACATTCATATTCTTCATTCAATGTGGTGTTGGGCAATCTCTATCAAACATAACTCTGTTACCCCTGTGAGTGGTTCTAAGACACAAAGACGAGATCAATGTTGGAACCTCCCTCTAGGGGTTTCATAAAGTTAAACATAGACGGAGCAATGGATCTTGGTTCGGGGGATGGTTCGGCAGTTGCCGTGGCTAGAGATAATTAGGGCTCATGGGGTGGAGGTGTTGGGAGGAATATTGGTAAATGTAGTGTTATGCAGGTTGAACTTTAGGCAATCTATGATGGATTACATATGGCGTGGGAGAATAATTGGGTGAATATTATGATCAAAACTGATTGTGCACAAGTCGTGGAAGTCATTTTAGATAGGTCGTGTTTGCAATTGTATAAGGATCTCACTTCGAGAATTCTTGAGTTTTGTAGAAGGTAGTGGAGGGTGATCATTAAAAAGATTCCAAAAGAAGTCGATGTAGCTGCATATATGTTGACAAGGAGGATGAAAGTATACCCTTACAGCCCAGTAGTTTTCCAAGAATCCCCAAAAGAGTTTTCCAAGAATCCCCAGAAGAGATTCTTGATCAATTAAGGATAAATAGTTGTTTTATGCATGATGAATCTGAAATAATGCTGTAATTATTTTGGGTGTTCTCTATTAAAAAAAAAAAAAGCTTTAAAATATCACTCATTTTTTTACTCAACTTTAATTATTTTTCTTCCAATTTTATCTTCACCCAACAACCGCATAGTATAAGTAGAATTGTTCATTGATTGTGTGGCATTATTATAAGATATATATAAATATTAATATAAAAATACGTATTTTATTATTTTTAAACAAAAATATTTTTATTATTTTATATCTTTTTATAATCTAATATATAAAATATAAATATTATAATAATATTTTGTCACATTGTACTATTTTTTAACTTATAAAAAGAAAAAAAAAAAACCTAAGATATTAAAGATGGGACAATCCCAAATCCAATACATTAAGTTATAGCAAATACATCGTAAGTTGAATAGTTGATTGTTGGGAGACAGGAAGGTGATTGTTTAAATTTGAATAAGAAATTGGATATTACCATAAAAACAAATGAAAGCTAGGAATTGCTGTACATTTTAATAGAACATCAATGTTGAATTATAGGAGTGACTAGATACAGCAAAATTGACTTTTATAGATAGATAAATGGAGAGATTAAATAAAATAAAAAAAGGTTATTTCTAGATAAATGCCTTACAAAGTGCCTAATTAATCAAATCCCATCATCATTTAAACGCTTCAACAGGAGCTGACATCTTCAACTCATAGGCTGCTTGAAAAAAGTCTGCTGCTTGTTGTAATGACCCCTCCAATTTGGCAATCAACCCAAGGTTCATCCAAGCATCGTGATTTGTCGGATCTAACCGAAGCGCATTCATTAGAAAGCTTCTTGCAATCGGAAGCAACGATTGACTGCCGAGTTGTAGAAGCACTGCTGCTGTTGAAACAATACTTGGCACGTAATCCAGTTCTATTGACAATGCAATCGAGAAGGATACCAGTGCCTCCTTATGAAGTGATTGAGCTTTAAACAAGCAGCCTGTAAAAGAAACCTTGGAAATTAGAAGGGAAGTGCAAGCATTGTTGGCTTTTATAACTTAATAACAAGCAATGTTGTGATTGATGGGATTTGTAGTACCACTTGTATGCCAACTTTTGGGTGAATAAAGTTCAATTGACTTGGCCTTGTTTACACAAATTTCTGCATCAAGCCATGAACCAAATGTCGTATAAATAGTAGCTAGATCCTGCCAGGCAGCCAATTCAAGAACTCTTTCCGTGACACCCTGCCAAAGACAAAAAGATATCAACTGAAATGTATATGGAAATGCACGAAAGCAGATCCATGCTACTGTTCAGGGCCAAAGAACTTGTACCTCAGAATCAAAACTCTTTGCACTCTCGTAGTTATTTGACCGAGATTCTCTTTTTGTTTTAATCAGAGATAGCAAGATTCGGTAGGTTTCAATTGCTTGCTTGGGTCTTTCCTGAGCAATCTGAAGCACAGCTCTTAATCTGAGAAGTTCTAACTGATCTAAACTACCAGCTTCATCCAAAGCAACTTCAAGTATGGTTTCGGCATCTTTGAACCGCCGGTCTGCAGAAAGTATTAGTGCCAATAGCCTCCAGCCCCTACCTGAATCTTCAGTCACCATGTTAGAGTACACCATTGCATTGTCAAAGGCCACATCCAAATTCCTCTGAACTGCATTTTCCAAACTGAGGTTAAAGATCAATTCAGGATCTTCCTTCATGTTGAAAGCAGCGGAGTTAAGTGAGGCCAAAGATTCTTTCTGAAAGACAGATCTTTCAACATCTGATATGGAAATTCTAGCAGCATTCCCGTAGCAAACACCAAGGAACTTATGAGCTTGACTCTTGAAATGTTCATTCACTTGATCATCTGCTGCTGAATCGATCACATTATGAGCAAAAGTAATTCCATAATGAGCATGCTTTGGATCTTGAGAAGATAACTTTGCACCAAATAGTAAAGCTGGGATATGAGGTTTGTGTTTTGCTTCTGATTGGCCAGAAACCTTCTTCAATAAGTTCAATGCTACCTCATACTGCCCAGCAGCAGCATAACAAAGAGCAAGAAGATACCACCTATTCGCTCTTTCATATATACCGGGAAGGGCCTGCTCTACATAATTTCCCAACAATTCAAACTGCCCAGTGACGGTAAGAGCAAAAGTCAGATGATCCAAAATATCTGAATCCCACTTTATTTCTCCATAAGCCACTTTCTGCATAAGTACTAGGAGGAGAAGAATTGCTTCCTCCATGTTACCATTAGGGGTGACTGAACCCCATACCTGTAGGTGAGGGGGGAGGCTTGTTTCAACACCACCATAAAGTAAATTGGCAGTTAAGTCTTTCTGTAAACTAGCCACCCTCAGGGGATCCAAATTCCATGGCTTGACTAACACCCTACGATACGCAGTTATGGCTTCACCAAGAAAGCCCGCCTTTTTCCATAGTCTAGGGAGCAACTCCAATGCCTTGTGAAACATCTCCTGTAACTTGCAGTCTTCAGCAATTCTCTCATGCATTCCATTAGGGAATGCTGCCTCAACTACATCCAAAATTATATTGCACTCCTTCGCTGCGTCTGATAAATGAGAAAGCATCAGAATCATTCAAACCTTACACTGTTAACAACAAAATTTATAGCAATCTAAGCAAACAACAAGTAAGATGACATTCAATGCTTAAAAGTTTCATCATTACAAATGATACTAAAAGGTTCCCTCATCTGGATCAATACATATCATCCCTAAGAAACCAGAGATTTATCATAAGACCAGTTACCTCTAAAATGTCCAAGTTCATCCAATGATTTTACTTTCAACAAAATTGCCTCCAGAAGTAGGCTGACCGAATGCAGTGACATCACGCTAGGAGGGATAATGTCACCTTTGGACCGCAGTTTTCGTTGCCGGGTCCTCTCGACAATAGCCCTAGTCATCCTTGGTTTCAAACCTTTGATGTCAATGCCCTGAAAAACCTGAAGCGCCGCATCGAAATTCCCTCTTTGATACTCTAACCTCCCCAGCAATGCCCTTGCTTCCTGCAAACTCATTTAAAAAAAAAAAAAACTAATTAGCTTGTAAATGAACAATAAATGAATATAGATTGGTTTAGCAAACAACCCACCTCATAGTTTAAGGAAAGAGCTTCTTTGAGAGTTGATTCAGCTTCATCCACTTGAACATCAAGAAGTTTCGATTCCCAGTCTCCGGTACGAGACGAGAGTCCACTGGCCGAGAAATCTCTGGTCGCCAGTGATTCCGGCGACTGCGGTGCATCTTCGAACTTGAATTGTTCACCTGAGCAAGCACACAACATCTTCTCCAAAGAAATAACAGCCTAGAATTTGAATGTCGAAACCTGGAAAATATGAATTTGAAACATCACAATTTTATTGTTTGCAAGTTAATAAAATAGAAACGGAAATCTACAAACTAGTAACAATTACACCAACAATCCCTCATAAATATGAACGAGCTCAAAAGGATAAAAAATTATAGAAGGAAAATCTTGTGGGGGGGGACAAAGAGTAAGTTACAGAAAACACCAATAACAAGAAGACAAAGCCATATTTAAAGAGAGAGCAAGAACAAAGTTCACATTAAATGAAAATGGCGAGACAAACAAAGGGAACAGAGCTTTGGACTTACCAAAAAAAACCCAGAAAAAAATAGTGACCGTGGCAGAAATCGTTTACACCATGAAAGCTACTTCTCAAAAAATAAAACAAAATCCTCTTTCACCGTTTTTGGGGTTTGTTTCATTTCATCACATTTTCTCTTCAAAAAAAAAAAGAAAAAGTTAAGTGGGTGACAACTAAAACCAAATACTTCAAAAGAAAAAATGGCTTTAGAGATCTAATTAAGATATGGGTATTTCTGTTTTACTTAATCCAAATAATAATTTTTCTTTCTTTAATGCATGTGTGAAGTGGGAGTGGGGGGCTGGGTGGTTACCAGATATGTACACAGAGATTCTCTGAGTGGCAGTTTTTGGCCATTTTTGGTTCTCATAAAGCTCTGGTTGGTTAATTCAAGAACCAACCGGTTGTGGGAATTTTATATCAATGCTTTTTTATGAAATTGAATCCCTACATTTGTTGCCAACATTTAGGAATAAACAAACATAGATTCTTGGTCAAAAGAATAATTGATTGAATCGATCTAGCTGGGAATTTTTAGAAAAAAAAAAAAAAAGGTTGTTTGTTTTGATCTTCAAATTTCCCTTACTATACATCCAATTTATTTATAGCGATGAAAAAGTTTAAGAGAAAATAAACTTTATTTTTTTTTTTGTTCTTTCCTACTAAATTCAAAAGATAAAAGTATTGAGTCCCTATCCTCAGATTTGGATTAAAATTTTAGTCACAAAAACAAAGAATTGGATTAAAACTATTCCACAAAAAACAATTATGGTAATTTAAGATAGATAATTGCTTAGAGAGATAACAACGTTGGAGAGATAAAAACTACCCAAATTCGTATTCATCACTTCCCATCCATACACGTACTAATACAAGGAATATTGTAGAAGAATTTATCTTAATCTTCTTGGGAATATATATTCTAATATTTTAACATTTTCTCCTCCAATTACACCTCATTATAAATTGGGTCAATTTAAAATTTATTTTTAAGGTTCAAGTTTAAAATTTTATCTAAATTCAGTTCAAATTAAAAATACTAAATTTGATTTGACTCGCTCATATTAATTTTTTTTTTACAAATACACTAAAAACCAACAAATTAAAAATATATTTACTTAAATAATATTAAGATAATTACAACTTAACAATCAAATGTCTTTAAACTAATAGCAAAAATAACAATAAAACAAAAGTTATATAGTATCTAGATAATAATAACAAAATAGTAATAATATAAGAATATAATGATAGTGAAACAACAGAAAAACAACTTATTCGTACCGGTTCGAGTAAAAAAAATCCTACTCTAGACCATCCTATTTAGAAAATGGGCCTTATTTTTTATTTAAGAGTATGTTTTTGCTTAAACTTTCTTACTTTTCAAACAGGCTTTTAGACCTGAACGGATAATTCGACCCATAATTAGGTATAGTTGTTTTATAATATTTAAAAAAGAGAAATGAAGGGTGTACAGCAGGATGAAATGAGGAAGAAAGAAAGAAAAGGAAAAGGCATCATAATCCAACTTTAAAAATTCAAAATAAATGCAAATCAAAGTTTGATTAACAGAGGTTGCCATTTCACATTTTAAAAGGAAATTCCCAACGCACTTTTTCACTTTAATTTCATTCAACATTAATTGAGTGTTTGGTTATAGATGAAGAAGAAATAGCTTTTTCATATATAATTGTATCCCTGCCATACATAAATGTCTATTAATTTAATCTTTGTGCTTTATATTTTATAAAATATTATTTGATATAAATGTTGATTTACTGAAATTTAATTTCATATTGATATAAATCAATTATACTACAAAAGATTTACAAACCAAAATGAAATATTTAAGATTTAATAAAATATTGACCAGTTAAAATATATGGTATTAATTTGATGATTTTAATGTGAAATATGTATTAAATTTGATTTATTATTATTAATGGTAAAAAAAAAAGAATCACTTTAAATATAATTAAAAAAAAAGATACTTTGGAACTCAAAAAGCTATATCAAAATTCAAAATTTTCATATATACTCTTGTAATTTTTTTTTTTTTTTCGACTTGGGCCAAATCTTTTATTTTCTTTGATATGACTATTAGAATTTTATGTCTTATAAGTCGAATTAGAGATTAAGTGTCTTCTTGTTTCATGTACCTTTGAAGCACTAATTATTTAGTGTAAAATTTAAAATATTTAATTTATGAAATTAAATTATTTTATATATATATATATGTTTTGAGTTAGTGATTATTAAATTTAAGTATGCATTAAAATTGAGTAATTAATCCATTTCTTTTCTTTAAAAAAAATTCATTTAGTGTCTAATTAAAGAAATAAATCTTTATGTATCTTTTGAGTTAAGTCATGTATTGAAATTGAGGGAGTAATAATATTACAAATGACCAAATAAATTATGTGAGTTATACTGATTAATCATAAAATAGAAAAGGAAACGTGAGATTATGGGCAACATCATTAAACAGAAGCTTTTGTTGACTTGTTCAGACATTTTTGTGAAGGTGAGAATGTGCACAGTGCCCAACAACAATCCAACCACACCCGAAACATCCATACATTATGCTACATAATTATTGGATTTATATGCTCACTTCAGCTTTTTCGTTCTTTAGTGCCACCACAATTTCACCCTCCAATGTCTTCTCGAACTCAATGATTTCCCCTTCTCTTCTCTATACTTCTTAACTAATTAAACTCTATTTAACTTCCCAATCAAACTCTATTATTCAACCAATGTCAGGTTTATGCTTTTCTTTGTCTAGCTTACCTTTAAGAGGATTAATTGTCTTCAACGGCAAATTATAAGTACCTCCATAGCCACGTTTGATATTGAATAACACCATTTATATCTAGTAAAGAATTAAATCTCATATTTAAAAAAAAAATTTAAAACCCTTGTTTATAATTATTATGAGGTGTGTCTAATATTTATCGAACAATTTGTAGACACTTAACAAAAATAAAGGCGAAATAGGTACGACGTCACGACCAGAGACATTAAGATGACGTGATAAGTTCTCCAATTGGCGGAGAGGGTGAGTTCGTGACAAGTATGTATGGAACATTACGGCGACGCGACATATTCCTCAAGTAATACAGTCGCGTTTTGACAACCAAGTATGACTTCTTCTCCCAGTCAAACTTTGATTACTTCAGGGATATTTTAGTCGTTTTAGTCTTTTAAACTTAACCTATTTAACAAGGCATTGTATCCCTATTTAGATAAGGCAATTAAAGATGTAGTACTACAGGGGTTTTCTTTTGGGGACGATAAAATGTAGTTGCAAATGAGTTTTGGTGAGAGTTTTCGTGGTAACTATGAACCTAAATTTGTATCCCTTTTGATAGAACTCTATAAGAGTTAAGGCTTTGTTTTTGGGGTTTGGGTTTGTACGTTTAGTACATTTAAGTTTATTTTCTTCATATTGTACTCTCGTTTGTTTATTCATTTAGCGAAAAGTCGAAACTTCCTTTTTCCGTGGTTTTTGTTATCTTCAGAGAAGTTTTCCAAGTAAAATTTGTGTTCGATCTTCTCTACTTTTTCTATTTCGTTGTTTATACAAATTGATCCCAACAATTTCATTTATTCAGAGAGAACAAAATGTAATTTGTCTCTTAACTCAAAAAATAGGTAAATTAGTCGATGTATATTAGTTCAAAGAGCATATTAGTTATTTTTATTAAAAATTTTGTCCATTTATATTGTTGAAAACAGGCGTAGCTAACAGAATAATCAGACAAGTGATATGTTGCATTCCACGTGTACATCATGCCGACGTATAAAGACCAACTTTTAATAGGAGAAATGTATGAAATTTTTAATAGAAGAATTAATTTGGCTTTTGATTTGACATACATAAACTAATTGACTCATTTTTTTAATAAAAAGACAAAATGCAATCCGAGCCCGCATAATATTTTTACCCACTTCTATCCTTCTCTTGCCTGTCCTTCCCATCATTTTAAGATTATTAAGTATTTTTGTGTTGTAATCTATTGTTGATTTTTGTCCCATTTTATAAGGGAAAATTATCTACTTTATCTCGAATTAATCCAAAAGAACATAAAATGAAAATAATATGAGCACTTATATCTCCTATTAGACTCTTACCTACACAAATAATTGAGAATTTAATGCTCTTTTATAAACTTGTCCCTAAGAACCTGTTTCTCGTCAAATTCGTAAGACTAGGTGATCCTAATTATAGCTGTCATCTTTGAAATTTGATGTAAAGTAGTTGCATGTGATTATGAATTAAACCGATAGAGTTTAGCAGTTGAAAAACAAGTTTCAAAACCAGGAAAAGGGACTTACACCACATTTTAAACCTATTTAAAATTTCATCTATCTCGAAATACTACATTATATTAATTTTTACAAAATTAAATAAAAAATAAAACTCTCTATTTTAAATATATGAAAGTAGTCACAAGTGTTATAAGTTGTTTTACGAGTTTAAGAAAATTAATTGAGGTTGAATTATATAACTTATTAATACAGGAAAATGTAAATTCGAGCATGATTAAGGTTCAAGAAAAGCTATAACTAATTAGATCTAATCAAAATCAATTAGAGTTATTTTACGAAAAAGGAATAATTTGAATTTTAAGCAAAACCCATGAACTGGAAGTGCATCTTTTACTGCATGTGAAAGTTAAGGCTAAATAAGGCAAATGGTCTAAAGGCCAATGATTCTATAGCCATACCATCTCTTCACTCATTCATATATTCTCCCATTTATAATGGTTGCTGCTACAAAGTTAATTTCCACTGCGCTTAGCTCCATTTCCAGAATAATGCTCTAAATTTCAGTTTCATTGATACAACAAATACCTTGGTATGGAAGGTATTATCGATGGTGAATAATGTTATTTTTCCGTCTCCTTCTCGTTGATATTCTGTCAAAACTTTTGCTTGACTCGAGCAGTTGCCGGTCGCCATATCGACGACTTTAAGGCTTTGGGAAGATGAAACATAAGGAAGCTATAATAGGAACAAATTAGGGGAATGGACATGGGATGCAGAAAGAAAGGGCCAAATGGAGCATTACTATTTTAATGTAGAAAAGAGAAAAAAAGACATCACGTGGTAAGCAGGACCCTTTTTTTGTTTCTCAGTGTCATCGGATTCTGTAATAAAAATGTTGAGAATCAGAGGAAAGGGAAAGCATGCAGTGGCTGGTGTGGTAGTGTCTTGCCTTGCTTCCTTTATTGTCGTTTATATATAGGCATGTGCTTGTATACGTATTATGTTGATTCTTTTTGATGAAAGGCGAAAGCCAAAAGTTAAAACTATGGGTCCATAGACCCACCCAATAAGCCCATCGAACAATGAATGTTGGCTACTTCTTTCAACTCATTCAAACGAGACACATATGCGAAAGCCAAAAGTTAAAACTATGGGTCCATAGACCCACCCAATAAGCCCATCGAACAATGAATGTTGGCTACTTCTTTCAACTCATTCAAACGAGACACATATGCTCCAAGTCTAATGTATACTTGCTGAGGAATAAACTTATAAATGCACATGTAAGCTAAACCAGTTAACATCTGATAACACAATAACAAGAACAAACCTTAATATTTCATGTACCTGGAACGATACTTGCACCTTATGATATATCAGTCCATCACAACTCAGTTTTCAAGGGTTTTTGGCACATTATGCTTCCCTGAAAGTCTAGTAAATTATATTGCAGAAGCTTCGATCTCTCGTCGCTTGTCATGTGAGAAAACCCGAAACCGTTAACCCATGTGTCGACTGCAGGAGGCACGGCGGGTAAAATTAGCTTCTGCACCCCCAGTTTGGCTAGATTCTTTTCAAGTTCATCCACCAATGCTCGACACATGCCGCGGCGGCGGTGGCTGAACCTGGTAGCAACAAGGGACATTTCGGCCACAATGTCACCATGTACCCTTACGGTAGCCACGGAAACCAGATCATCGTTTTCCTCCAGAACCGCAATATAGAATCCTTTGAAATTCAATCGTTTCAGCTTCGACCCTTTGCTGAAAATCACAGCTTCGACCAGATCTCTCCCTGTGTAAGAATCTTTACTAGGCTCAAAACATTCATGCATCACATCGAGTGCAATATTCAACTTACTGTGATTCTCTGCACAAGAATCCAGGCCATCGGGGCAATCAGTATAGCCGTCGGCATTAGAGCTTGCCTTCGACTTCAACAATGTCCAGGTCAGATTGGTCCCCACTGGAATCGGTTTTCCAGTAAGATTTCGCAGGCCGGAAAAGATGTTTTCACAGCTATGGCTGCAAAACCAGTTGTTTTTCCCAGCCAGTTCATTTGATTCCTTCAACTTGAGGCATCCAATGTGAAATTTACACTCACATTGTTGACAAGCAAGAAAATTATCATCATCAGTTACAGTTCCAATACAACAAATGCCACAACAGCAGGAGGGGCAAAACCAGTCACCATCTGGAACTTCCTTGAGGCCCACGCAATTGACATGGAAAGCAGAAGGGCAACGATCACAGCAAATTAACTCTCCCCCATCGCAACAAGCAGAGCAAACATCATCACTCCCATGTGGATTTGAATCGTCCTTCTTCGCAGATGTGGGGATCGTCATCATTGAATCATGAACTTGCCTTCGACAATCAGAAAGAGACCTGCCACTGCCATCGTCCAAGATTATATTAGCAGCCGGCCTATGGTTGGTACTACCCGCATGAGCCTCGAAGGCGGTGAGAGCAAATACCCTGAAACAACAGTCACATTGAATCCCAGTACGAGTTATCCTTCCTCTCATCAATGGATTCCCTGCCTTATTCCGGTAATACACTTTCCCCAAAATCGAAACCGCATTGTTGTCTATCAACCAAGAGAGAACAGTTCTTGGGTTACGATGAGATGAATTCGGAACAAGATCCTCTCGTATTCTAATACTCGCTCGTTTGATCACCCGAGTCTTTGCTTGATTTTCTTGTTTTCTCAGCTTCTTCCGTCTTTTGGGTGGCTGCAGGGATTTAAATGGAAGAGATTTAGGGAAAGCTGGATTTTCTTGAGTTAAACTCTTTCTTTTCAAGGGTTTCTTGGGCTCCAAGTCAGCAGCCACGGCCACGGCCATTCCTCCTCCTCCTCCTCCCTCAGCCCCGGATGTTCCATCGATGTAACCTTTGCAGGCAGCTTTGAGTGTATAGTAAACCTTGCCTTGCGGTGACTGATATCGTAACTCTTGTCTTCCGTTCTTCTGAGCATACCAAAAAACCCAACCCATGGAAGAAAGATGTTTTTTGGCTTGCAGAGTAGTTTCACTTCTCTTAGTACCAGGTTCTGCTGTACCCGCATTCTTGTACCAATTGAACACCGCATCTGCCATGCTTGACTTTTTAGGATAAACAAATTAGATATAATATAGTATTAGTTTAAATAAGTCGACTTCTACTTCGATTAGAAGTCTTGAAGGATAAACAAAGCAAAACTGAGAATTTTATACTCTTGGGTTTATTATCTATAGTAAAACTTGGGTGATGTCGAAATTAGTTTTTTAATGGCGAAGTGGGCAAGGATTAAGCTTAAGATAATTAGGAAAATGATGATTTATAATAATTGTTGGGCTTGCTGTTATTGGGTTGGGTCGCAGCTCAGGAACTGCAGTTGAATTTAGATTCGTATAAAAACTCCTTTTTTGGTATTTAACCAAATTTGTACTTTAAGTCAAAATCAAAAGTTTTGTTTTTACTTTTTCCATGAGAAATTATTTTCAAACTTCTAAAAACAGATATTTTTTAATTTAATATTCCTTTTTCTTCAGAAACAATTCTACAAACTTCTCCCAGAGTCCGGGAACTCGCCTCCTAAAAAGTAAAATTACTTTAATCACGTGTCTAACCCTAATTCCACGTGCTCTATCCCTACACTCGCCTCGTGTCCCCAACCTGCCAATTCCACCATCCCCGTTCGCTTTTCTTTTTCCATATAAATTAGGGTTTGTGTAATTTTCTAAGCCCATTTCCTTTCCTTGGCTTTATATTCTAAAAAGGTTTTTCTGTATCACTTTAATGGCTGCATCCTCCTCCCATTCACTTCTGATATCGTCTTCCTTGTTCTGTTTGGATTCTTTTTGGGTTTTTCGTTTTTTCGATCGTTTTTTAACTTCAAACCTATCTCATTCTCAGATTCTTAGTCAACCTTGTAGTTTCTAACATATAAAAACCGACGGCCGAGAAGTAGTCACCAACATGGGAAAACGTAAGGATTTTTTTTCCTCTATTTTTTTTCGGGTAATTTTTGCTAATTAATTTGATTAAATTTTTGCCTATTTTAACTTTCCAAATTGCTATGGGTGTTAGATGATTGATTGTTTGGTGAAGTCGCGTTTGAACAATTTTCTATTATTTGTTTTGGGGGTGTTTGGCGGGGGTTTTATATTTGTTTTGTTTTAGGTTTTTCTTTTAAGGCTGAATAAAAATAATTATATGAATTTGGCAGGTAAAACTCAGCGCAAAAATGCGGCGATGTTAGATAGTGACGATGATAATAGTAGTGTAAGTTCATCGTCGACCATGGGTTCCGATCGAATGTCGGTTTCCGGAACTGAAGAAGTAGAGCTTAATAAGGATAGTTTACTTGATGAAGCTGTGGATAATTTATACGAAAAGAGGTTAGATTTAGTTGGATGAAAATGTGATGCATTCAAATGATTTTCTTGTTACTGTGGTTAAGGAAGAATAGTTTGGTTAGTCGAAATTAGTTTCTTTGTCAAGTTCTCGAGATTTCTCAAAGTTTTTTAGAATAATTATGCTTTTGACTTGGATGTGGCTCAATTGTGCCTTTTTCTCCATTTGTTGAAGGGGTTCAACGCGAGAGAAGGCTTTGGCCTCGATTATCGAGGCTTTCAACAGCAACTTGCAGCATGAGTTCGTGGAGAAGAAGTAAGTTGCTCTCAAGTGTTTTTTAATCTTGGGTTTGATTTATTTTATTGCAAGAATTGCCCAAGGGATTTAGGATCATGGTTCTTGGCACGCTAAGAATTAGGAATAGCACACATTGGGTGGGATTCATTAGTTAATCAGACTTGAGATTACATAGTATTAGATTTTCATTTTCTATTGCCAAGTATATTTGCAGGTGTGGGTGGAAGTGTTTCTTATGATTCAAATTCAGGGTACTTGGGATCCATATGCTTCTAACAGTCATATTATTATCTTTGGCTGTTGTTCAGGTTTGCTACATTACTGCACCGGTGCCTGAATTCCATCAAAAAGGGGTCCAGCAAAGAGACATCTTTAGCTTCCCATACCATTGGTTACTTTTGAAAGCTTTTGCTAATTCTAATGCATGCATGGATGGAAGAATTCAAGCTGATAATTTGTTTTGGTAGGCTTGCTGGCTTTAACTATTGGTCCCGGAGACAAAGCGCGGGAAATATTGGAGGAATCAATCACTCCTGTTTCACAGGCTTTTAAGTCTGGTTACGAATCTTCTAAGATAGCTTCGGTATGCTAGAAGTTAAATTGGATATTGTCCCCCAATATTTTGTTGGTATTTAGATTCTCAACCATTTGTTGTTTCACATTATCTGGTTTCTTATTGTAGTTACTGGAGTGTTTGGCTATCATCACTTTTGTTGGGGGAATCGAACCAGAGGAAACAGAAAAATCAATGCAACTTATGTGGCAGTTGGTTCACCCTAAACTAGGCTCTAATGTAAGTATGTATGTCTGATTTTCAGTAATTGAAAATCATCTGATAGTGTATTGAGGTTCATTGAATCAGTTATTGCTTGTATCTTGCTAATGGAAAAGCACGATGATATGTTTTTGCATAGTTATTTGCTTTATTTGAGAATTAATTTATTCTGTTTAACTTGTAGGTTATTACTGTCAAACCTTCTGCTGTTGTAATAACAGCGGTTGTGTCTGCCTGGTCTTTTCTTTTGACAACTATAGATAGATGGAGTCTCAATCCCAAACTTTGGCTAGAGTGAGTGAACTCTTATGTATTATACATTTTTTCTTAGTAGTTTAGTATTACAATCCCTCCATATGTATCTCAGCAAACCTTGTGAGATTTTGATGCTCCCACGATATAATGAGCTAAGAGACCCGTCAATCTTGAGAAATTATGCAGATCCATCACATATCTGTCTAGTTTGCTAGATAAGGATGACCGATCTGTTCGCATTGCTGCTGGGGAAGCACTGGAAGTAATTTTTGAGATGGGAAGCTTAGAGAAGTTTGCCACTGAAGCTGAAGGTTCAAATAATGGCACGGTTTCTGAAGGGAATAAATCTAAAATAGGATTATTACATATACAAGGATTGAGGGCAAAAATTCTGAATCAAGTCAGAGACCTCTCCGCGGAAGCTGGTGTTAAAGGTTCTGCAAAGAAAGATCTTAATTACCAAAGGAGTTTGTTTAAGGATGTTTTGGAGTTCCTTGAGGTACTCGTATCATTGTTTTTCATCTTCATGACTCACAATTGTAGGACAGCTCATGTTAATGTTTATTATCTTGGTGATGTTAGGATGGTTATTTTCCCGAGACATCAATGAAGATCGGCGGGGAGTCACTTCAGACATCAACGTGGTCTCAGTTGATTCAGGTTTCTCTTCCTTCTTCTAGTTTAGTTTCCTACACTAGTTACGTGCCTTGAATTCTTACAAATAGTGTTTAAAATTGCAATGCGACAGTTGAACTTTTTGAGGCGCTTTCTTGGTGGAGGTTTCACTAAACACATGCAGGTTCGTTGACACCTGTGGATGCAAATTGTTGATATTTATTTGCTGGTTGATTAAGATCAACGTATATAATGTTTCACTTTTCACTTGTGCAGGAAAACGAGTTCCTTCAAGATGTTTTTGGTTTCAGGCCAAAAAGGAATCTTGTAGGTAGTGAACATGTATCCAACAATTTAAAGGTTGGTTTCTAATTTGATTAACTCAAGCGCTTATCTTTCAGTTTCAAATTATTTAGGTCTAATTTTTAAGCTGTTAAATGTAATTTTTTATTCTAGGTTGATATGTAGATGCATGTGTGTCTGGACTTGCCCAAAATATGAAATTAATATTGATTCTTTTGGTGCAGAGAATGTACAAATCACCAAATTCAGTCATCAACAAAGCAAGAACTCAGCACTTGAACAAGCAGCGGATGCTATCCGAGGCAAGTGTCATCTGTCGATACACTGTTTCACAAACTAAGCTAACCAACCATTAGGGGTTGCCTGGTTACTCTTTGTTTTTCTGATTGTGTTCAGGGTAAAAACATTGGGCACTTTGCCGTCAATGTTGGTGATGAAGATTCATAAGCTTCTACTGGACAGAAACCGGGCATGTGGTGCTGGATTAGCGTGTCATTTGTTATTAAGTTTTGGTTAATATTGGCGATGGCTCTACATACAGATAAAATTGTAATTGTGGCCTTGAATGCACTCATCTAAGGCACCAATAAATAGTTTGCTCTGTCCATGGGATTGAGATGCTGCATGTAATGAATAACAAGAAGCGGCCATTTCAGATTAGTGTCCATCTTTCCTGTCATGAACTAATGACGTCTCTCAAGCTATATTATAATATTTACTTATATTCAGTATGTATCATTACTTATATTCAAATATGAGCATTCATCTTTGTATGAAGGAATATGTTTGTGTAGGATAAATATATAGCGTCCAAACATTTTATTGTTGAGAACGAGAGGTTAATATCGAAATCGAGTAGGATGCTCCTACATATTTGTGGCTGACATTAGAGATGTTTATGGTTTGGCTGGGCGTATGTACTGCATCTCTGTTCAGCATCAAACTAACTTTAGAACGTCCAATTTATTTTATTTTATTACAAATAAAGCAGGGGATGACTATAATTTAGTTTTCAATTTTGATTTTCACACACGTTGGTCAATTTTTATTTAAATTCATTTACAACTAGTTTAAATTAGTATATATCTGTTTATATTGTTTTCATATTTTAAATATATTATTTTATTTAAAATTTAGTAATTATATATTTTATTAAATTTTCAAATAGAAATAATCGACGATTTGGTATAATCTTTACTATTATATTATTTATCATATAAATAAAAATTAAAATTATATCATAAAATGAATAAGGGACTTGGATTTTATTTCTAAATATTATGGGAATATGTATTTATTAGAAAACAAATGTACAACATTAATATTGAGTTAACGTAAATTGAGCACTAATTTGATTAGGAAGTTCAAGATGTTTGTCCATAATTATAATTAAAATAAATTACATAATTTGAGGAAATTTTTATCTTTCACCTTTTAAAAACTCAATAAAAGTAAATTTATGTATATAGTTAGTTTTGAATTTTTATCAACAATAGAATTGATAGAAATTTTCTTCATTTTAATATGTTTTACATATTTTTATTTTAATATACATAATTTATTATTTTTATCAGTTGTAAATCTACTTTCTTATATTTATTATTAGTAATACTCTTGATTGAGTCTGTCACGAGTCAATAGATATCAACTTGATAAGAAAAATTATATAAGTGACTTAAAATAAGTTATATTATTTGAGGGTTTAAAATAAGTTATACTATTTGAGGGTTTGTCTTTTTATTTTTTTTTAAAATTAATAAAAATATGTAAAGTTTGTACCAATGTCAATTGCGTTAGTAAAATTTTTAACTTATCGGTCAATCAAAGCTTCATTTATTTAATTTATTTATATGTTTTAATTTCATGTGCAGAATTTATACCTTTATCGGTTGTATATTTATACTATTATTTAAGTTTCAAATTGAGTTGGTGTCACGAGTCAACTTAATACCAACTCGATTTGAAAAATTAAAAAAATATTGTTTTGTAATTAAAATAAGTTCATTCGAGGCTATTTTAGTTTGTATTCTACATATATGGTTTCTACACGCATACGTGTGTGATAGAGTTTCTAGTATTAATAATGTTGTTGATTGAGATTGTGTCACAAAATGGCAACACCATGGTTGATAATTGTGTTCATTTAGTAATCTTAATTTGACGTATTCAAGTGTTTGAATTTTATTTTGCTTACATTTTAATCTATTTTTTACTTTAATATCGTACATATTTCATAACTTATTTTTAATTAGTTTAATGTCACACTCGGTTTCTTTTAAACCCAAAAATTAGGAACATTTAGGGGTTAAATTGAAAGAGACCGTAAGTCGATAGTCTCTACTAAAAAATCAGGAAAAATAAACTAGAAACAGAATTGGACATGGTTGAAATTCAATTTTGGTTCGGCTGGATTTAAATCAGCTGGTTCTTTAGTGGGAGACAAAATGATTATTGATGGATGGTTTTTATTAGGTTGATAACCGAGTAGAGAGGGCTATAAATAATTGGGAAATTACTTCTCGGGAAGAGAATTCTTCTTATTCATGTTTCATTTTCTTCTCTTCATTCAACTTGGTTGCTCTAAATGCGAGATAATTATAGGAAACTCTGCGTGGAGTAGAAATCAAGATGTTTGAGTCGGAAAAGTAGAGAATCTATAAGGTTGGTAAGGTTATAAGTTTTTTGGTGTACGTAAGATTTAGAAAAAAAAGTTAAGGGTTTTTGGAACCATTCTGAAGTTCTGCATGTTTCTGGAAAATTGAGTTTTAAGTTGAGAATATTGAGTCTAATTCATGATTTTGGTTGTCATGCTTAGTTGTCAGGAGAATAAAAGCTTTAGCGTTTGAAAAAGCTAAGTTGATAAGGCAAAGAAATATCATGGGAGTTTTTGCACTCTTTTCCTCGAATGCTAAGTACATTTTAGACCGTATAGGTATATGGGTATCCACCACTTTAGTCCAGAATGCATGAATTAACTATGAGTCCATGGAATATCATTTATGAAATGCATGCAATGCATATTTAGAATCGTAGAATCTGAAAAGGAATTATCGACAGGTTAGGCAAAGTTAAGAATGAGAAAAAAGGGTGATTTCATTAGATACTATCATATGGTGATGTTGAGTGCACCCGTGATGTGCGAAGCTCTAGGCCTTGCGAAGGGGACACTGTAGTGTTCGAGTATCAATGTTAGGAATAGAAAAATGAAGGGTATTGTTGGGAGCAAACCGTGACGTGCGAAGTTTTGAACCTTGTGGCGGGGACACTTTTGGAGTATCAAGGTAAAATGTGGAAAGAAATGATGCCGACTGGTCTTTTAGGGCAACACCGTGACGACATTATTTAGGTTCCATAGAGCATCATCGTAACGGCGGTCAGCAGGCTCTATGGGGTAACACCGCAACTAAGACCATAGTTCAATTATGGCGACCAATTTAGTCCGTCAGGACAATAAACACGGGGTAGTCCACTGGGATAGTAAACACGGGAGTTGCTAGGTGTAAGACCATAACTTGACTAAGGCAACCAATAAAGTCCGCTTAGACATTAAACATGAAACCAGATGAGTGAAACCATAGCTCGACTATGGTAGCTTGTGGAGTTCGCCAGGACACTAAACACTGGGTAACCCACTAGGACTACAAACATGGGTGGTTAATCGGGATGAAAATCGTAGAAAGTCATGCAATCTAGGAAAAAAAGATTAAAAAGATAATGAGAGTATGAGACATAATAGTAGCCAGCGGGTTGAAGGAATCCAAAAATGAATGGGAAACATAATGAAAATAGGAAAAAAATGCCAGAATAATAATTGTGAAAGCTAATAGAGCATATGGATGGTAACTCAACAAGAAGTAGTCACAGAAAATGATGCACCAGTGGTGTCTAGCGTACAACCAAATGAAAGGTGGTTTAACTGAGGATTGTAGATAAGAAGCTACCATTAAGAACCGCCAGGGGATGCCTCTAAAAACCTTATCAGCTAGAGATTGAATATAAAGTACGTTGGTTAGTCTACAAGGAAAAAATGGGTTAGTTAAAACCTATTGACACAGAAGGATACATCGGGTGACAGATATGCCTGTCAAAGACTATTCCTCTTCAAGGGGAGAACCCTTGAAAATGTATCAACCAAATGGCTAGTTCCATAGAGAACCAACATAAGAGAGAAATCATGAACAAAAATGGTTACATCAACGATAGTCTGCCGGGTACTAAAGGCCAAAACAGTCCTCAGAAAATGGAAGTGTCATACTTACAAGCATGGCATCTCAAATAAGGTGGATTACAAGGAAATAATCCTACCACTATTCGTCCCAAGTGGGACTTAATCCGCCAAAGTGGTCAAGGACATCAATAGCTATCTCTACAGATGGGATGTCAGCAAGTCCTTGAAACTATGGTGAGATAAGGAGCCTGTCATGGGCTAAACAAATTTGGAATGATCGCTAAGGGGTAACATACCCAAGAACCTTTAAGAGGGTAGGCATAAGGATTACCTAATATGTACATTTTAAGAAGAACCCACATTGGGGGTAAAGAATTTAAGTAAAGAAAAAAACAGGGTGCATAGAGATGGCAAGACATCTGAGGAACTGTCAAGACTGATCGAAGGTTGATAAGATTGTCCAAAAGAAAAATCGTTCAATGATCTATTCACCAATGGATAGGATTGAGAACAAGTTAGAGTTCACTACGTCGGGTTAAGAGGAATTTTCTTACATAAGCAATGAGTTATTTGCATTCAGTTTCTTCTATTTTAATATCCTTGTGAGACGGGGCTTAAGTATAAGTAATCTAGTTAGGAGACTCACTAAGTTCTTTTGGGACTTACAGAGGTTTGACCTATGGTTGAAAGATTTGTGGAAAAAGGAATTGAGGAATGACCAAGCCAGACTGTGTTGGATCAAGGAGCTTCGTTAGTAAAGTATCATGCACATAGAAAGGGCGTGCCTTTAGAAACTTTGACATGGGAGCGACTATATTGTATCTATGTAGTTCCTTTAGAGTCTGGAGTTGGGACAGTGAACTTTTATTTAAAATTTTGTCTCTATTGTAAGTTTTTATAAATAGGTAATACAGTCTCATTTTAAAATAATGAGTTCTAATCTTGTACACGAACTAGGTTCAGTTGTGACACTCCATACCCGAATTCGGCAAATGAGTTGGGTAAGGGTGTTATATTTCAAATAATACACTTCATTATTTATGTAGGCTTAATTCATGATTTAGCCCCTAAAGTATGCCGGTTCTCACTTTGGTATCTATTTTTTTTGGTCCAAATTGGTTCCTAAAGTACACTCACTTCCCTATCTAAAGCATGCCTCCATTATAGTTTTTAGTCCATTTTTTTACAGGTGTTAAATTTTTTTTATAGCCAATCACAAAGCGCCACATGGTGTCTTTATGTAAAAAAACACATATTTTATTTTATTAAATGTATATACACATTATAAATGGAAATAAATATATAAAAATTTAGAAAAATATATATAATCTAAAAAAAATATAAATTATTAAAAATTAATAAAAATCAATTTTACAAAAAAATAAGGTAATTGCAAAAAATTATAATTATATATTTGATAATTTTATAAAATATTTTATGTTTAATTTTAAAAAAATATATATTATCTATGATTTTTTTATATTTTTAATCAATATATATATAACTAGTTTTCTCACCTAGCGATGCATGAGGGTTTAATTGTATGTATCAATTAAAATATATTAAAATTATTTTACAATTTTGTGTAAATTTACTTTTATGATTAAAATTATAAAAATAAATTAATCATTTTATAATTTTTATACATTTGGTAATTTAATATTTTATTTGGTAAAAATATTATCATCATCATATGTTATATACAATTTCCTAGATTAAACATAAATGAAAATGTGTGCATGGAATCTATTTAATTTTTATTTATGAAACCTATTTATACTAAAATTTTTTAAATTTGTTTTATTTTGTTTAACTCAATCTCGTAAATATTAATATAAAATCCATATAATGAAATCTATTATAATGAATAAAAAATTCATTTAGCATGAATTATAATAAAAATAATTTTTTATTTATTAGTCAAAAACACTTTTTTAAATAAATTAAATTTAAAAAAATTCAAAAATTAATATTAATACTAAAATCTATTAAAAACAGAAATTTTACTTTATTTAATACAATCATATACAATTAAGAAAGTTATCTTCATTAAAAAGAAAAATGTAGAATATATATTTTTTATTCCTTTTAAATTTGCACAATAAAGCTTCAAAAAATACATGCATCACTCTAATTGATTGTGCTTATTTATTAAAATATGTTATATTTATTTGTTAATTTTTTTACAAAATTTTTAACATTTGATAAATAAAATGATTTTGAAAAGCGAAAAAGAACTCTAATAAGAAGTTTATTATTTTTTTTAAAAAGTAACTTTTTGTAAACATTTGATAAATAGACCTATCCATGAGCGAGGCTGAAGCTTAGCCTAGCCTGAATTTAAAAAAAAATCCCAAGCCCAGGCTTGGGCTCGACTTGACCTAACCCATCCAACTAACATGTTATTATTTAAAATGGGATAAATTTCAATATTATACATAAAATTTGGTCTAATGTGTTTATACATGAACTTGGATTTAGTACAATTTTATACATGAAAATTTTATTTTATCTAATTTTCACAAATTACTAACACAATTATTAATATAACATCATTTTATGTTTATAATAATTTTATATTTATATATTACATACAAAAAAAATTGCACTTATCCAATATAAAAATAAATAGATGTATTTATTTGTTTAAATGTGTATGATTAAACCAAAATTAAAGTTTCGTGTATACATTTGAACCACAATCAAAGTTTTATATGTATAATTGCACCAAATCAAAGTTAATGTATTAAAATGCACATTAAATCAAAGTTTGACCGCATTCTCACGTGCACATAAAATAAACAATTTTATAAAACAAATTTATAAGCTCGACTTTACTTCAAACGTATAGGTCAATTGTAATAGTTATAGTATTACAATGGAACACCGGAGTATTCTACGGATCAAGCCCAAAGGAGATGGCGATTGAGTGATAAATAGTATGCACGATAGAGTCTAAGTAGCTACTGATATAATTTTATAGTACGACAAATCATGAAAAGAAAAATATTACAAGAAAGTTGAATATGCTAATCTAAGGACTAAATTGTAAAGAATATAAAACTACGAATTGAACCAAATAAATGACGAACGGTGATTGGTTGATTTCAATGTGGTTCAAAAATTTTTGGACAAGGGACTTAAATTGCTCAAATTACTAAGTGGCTCCATTTTATCTTCTGATCTCAATTTTAACAACTTAGACGAATTAGTTCCGATTTATCTTCCAATCTCACCGGTTAATCCATGACTAATGAACAGGTGTGCAACAAGATTACCTCCTAGTCTCATTTACCTAAATATTCCTTTAAGGGCGTCACTTCCTAAGTTTTTAGATCTATTCAATTTAGTCTAATTTATTATGATTTGGACTTTTGTCCAAAAATTTTAGCTTGCCCTCATCTCTATCAACTAACCCTTTTTTAGTTTAGCTACTAATGCTGAAAGTTAAGAGAATGAACAATTAAATCTATTAATGTAAAGCTTAAGAACAATATAAAAGTTGAGATTGTTATGCAATAAAACTTAAAGAATATGGAATAAAACATTTAACAAGAAAATCTAAAGCAATAAATATGAAAGGCACTAACTTTAATAGATTTAAAGTAAAAGAAACTAAAATACATTAAACTAAAGCTCAAATGTCTTACAACCAAGGTACATAGACTGAAAGTGTAAATAAAACTAAGCTACAATGATAACTAACTTAACTAACACTAAAAACATCAAGAAAAATAAGTCAATGCAAAAAAATAAACTCTAAACTAAGGAAAAAGAAGAGAAAATGAAAAGCCCTAGAAAAAGTATAGAAAACTAAGAGAAAACCAAGAGAAAACTAAATCTAAAACTAAGCTAATGTGTGTCTCTCTCCTCTTTAACCAATTTTGGCTATTTTAGGCTGTCTTCTGATGAGTTTTCGTTGCAAAAATGTCCCTACATGAGCCTTGGGTGATTGGTGGACTGAGTCGACAAAGATTCCCCTTTTTGTCCAAGTTTTCCCTCTAACGATGTCGGTGTCGAAATACTCAGAAGAGAATATCGTGATATATCGGGCAGTGTCGAGCCTTGGGTCTTCTTTGAAGGGTGGATATCATGATACCCAAAAAGGATATCATGATACCACTGAAGGGTGTCTCTATTCTTCAATACTGTTGGAGATATCACGATATCCACACATTCCAAGGTGTGGATATCATGATACCCTTTTTCTTGGTGTCATTCTCACTCATTTTCAACCTCCAAAACGACCTTGCACCACTCAATCACACATTAGGCCCCTTAATGACACTATTGGCCAAATTGGATTACAAAATGAGCAAAAACGAGACATTTTCACTTATTAACTTAAAATCTAAAAAAAACAAAAAAATTATGCAAAATACGTGATTTTGCACCAGAATAAGCTCCTTAAGTATACTGGGAAAGCCTAATTTGCCACATTAATGTGTGGCAGATCAAAGTTCATGTATAATTTTGAGATTTATCCCTTTTAAAAATAATAAAATATTAAAAATATATTAATTAATAGTAATATTTATATAATTTATAATTAAATTTCAAATAAAAATATTTAAAATTTTGTTTAATTTTGGCCTGATGGTAAAAAATGAATCTTTGCTCAAGCCTAACTCGAGAGCAAAAATTTTATTTATTTTTGTCATCCATTATTTTGGATGAAAATAGCTCATGTCTATTATTAGTTTAAACATTTAAATTTATTAAAATTAACTTTAAAATTTATGCCCCTGCAAATTTTAGCATATTTTAATTTTAAAATTATACTAGTGAAAAAAAAGTCTGTATATTGGAGTTGGAGGGAGATTCTTATGTGGCCATAGACACAAGCTTGACTACAGATAAAAATTTATCATGGAAAGATTGTCTGCTAGGGAATGGACCTCGGGTGGGTGAATGAACAGAAACAATAAACAATGTGGAGGGTGAGGAGGACTTTGAGCTATTGGAATTTGACATTGTTAGGTTATCAATTAATTGGATCCCATCAATCCCTTTTTCAGAGCGGGTGAATCAACTCCTTATCAAGGACATGGCTCGCACGGTCGAGATCAAGCTTCTTGGAAGGAATATTGAATACTCAGCGCTTTACAATAAGGTGTGTTCTCTCTAGAAACTGTCTCGGCTGTTTTGCTTAATGGACACTACAAATGGTTAGTTTCTGGCAAAATTTCAAAGTACGGAAGATTTTGAGAATGTTATGTGCCAAAACTGTGGATTACGTATGGATAGTATCTTACGATCTAACTTTGGACTGTGGATTTTAACACTTCGTAGCCTTATCCAAGTAAGGTTATGGTTTGGATTTGGATGTCGGGTTTGCTTGGGCATATGTATAAGCGAAAAATTCTATGGGAAATAGGGGGGACGATAGGGAAAGTCACTAGGTTGGATTTTAATACGGATACTGGGGTACAGGGAAGGTTCACAAGGATAGCTGTGTGCATGAATTTGGAGAAGCCCCTGGTATCACAGGTTCTGGTCAATGGTGTTATTCAACAGATAGAATATGAATATCTACCCACTATCTGCTTCTCATGCGGGCATTATAACCATACAAAGGAGTTTTTCCCCACTTATGCTAATGGGTAAACAGAATTGGGAGAGGAGGAAGCGGTTGGAAAAGGTGAACAGTGACCAAATTGGGATTTATCTATGGCTAAGTGATCGAAAAATTGGAGCGCTTATGGCCCTTGGATGTTAATGCTAAGACAAGGTCAGCGTTCGTTGAGAGTGGTGAAGGCAGATGGTGGAGAAGGAATAGGGGCTTTAGGCAACTTGTGTTTAAATGTTCTGGAAACCCTAGCTGCAAGAGAAGACAACTAGGAGGAGCATTATGGCTTATGGTCAGAAGCGGGCCATAAAGCAAGCGGCCCAGTAGCAGGGGTCCATTCAAAAGGAGTGGGCTAATCCTATGAAGGTCCAAATCAGAAACAAAAGGCCAGAGGTAGCCTAGTAGCTCATGGGTAAGGGCCTCATAGGCCAATAGAAGGGAGCAAGTCTAAGGCTAACACGGATCAACAGAACTTAGGCCCGACTGAGCTGTTTAATACAGGTGGTATATCAAATTTGAGGCCCAAGTATTAGTGGCATGCTGAAAGTAGCACTCCACTTTTGGGAACAAAACCTACCAAGCCTATTGAAAAGATGAGGCCTAGTACAGGGAAGAGTGAGGGGTCTGCGAAAGGTGGGCTTAAAATGAACCTGATGGATAGGGAAGGCCCAAACAGAATCCTTACTAGGGTTAGGGATTTAGAGTTTTCTCACCTAGAGGGAGATGCTATAATTTGAGGGACACACGATTCACCTCAAAAGCGACAGAATTTGGGGTCGGGAAAAATAAGGGAACCCATACTGCAGGCCACGCGCAATGATTGGCGTCTATAGAGAATCAACAGGCAGAGGGGCTGGTCAAAGGAAACCTCGATGGTTCCATCTCAGGGAACAACTCGCAAACTCATTCTCATTTGGGTTTGATGGTGTGCAGCAGGCTGTTGCGATAACACTAACAGAGGGTATTTTTGACCCAAGCAGACATTCGACTGTAGTCTTTAAAGAGAATGATCAACTTAGGTTCTTGGCGAGTGCACCGGAGGTTTCAGGGTCTCGAGCGGAGTTAGAGGGTCTGTTCAAAGGAGGGGAAAAGCATTGGAAACAAAAAAAAATTAATATGAATAAGAATAATAATGGCCGAAAGTTGAACAGGATCATTAAGGATAGAGGCAGTACTTTCAAAGCCTCATCCCTCAAAGTCCCTTTAGCAAAATCTATTAGCAACATCGTTGATCTACTACATAATCAGTTCCAACAAGGATTGACAATAGAAATTCTTAAAAAAGTAGGTGAAAAATCAAAGACCTAGGAAGGTGCTCGACAGTAACTGAGGATGTAACACCCCTAACCCCTCTCTGTCATCGGATTAGGGTCACGATCATTACTAATGAATCAAACAATTAATTCAATTATAATCAACATATAAACTAACTAATAGCATTATAATATGTAGGGGCAGATCACGACAATCTAATACTTTCATGCTGGATTCTTGTACATTCGAATAATAAATTATGCTATGCATTTCTAAACTTGGTATTCCACTGTCTACACTCTTATCACTATTTATCCCTTCTAGAATGTCAGAATTCTGACACATACAAGACTAATCTAATTATTAGCATCAGAGTATTAGTTCATACTCTGTCTACGATTATCTTTTTAATTTGTTCGATGATGTTAGTGGAATGCACTTAATTTAGGTTTAAAAATAGGTAGGGACTAATTTGAAACAAATTTGAAAGTTTAGGAAATAATTACAAAAAATTTGATTTCAGGGGTCACACACCCATGTAGCCAGGCTGTGTGCCTCACACGGCCGAGACACATGCCCGTGTGCCCAGGTCGTGTGCACTCAAAAGTACCTTAAGACTCAAGTTTACCATTTCCTACTTACTTGGACACTAAACAACTCAATTACCAATCATTTAGCCTATCCAAAATATGATTAAATATACACCAAATATGCCGAAACAATCATCTTAGGTGCCTAACCAATGTACCCTCATTGGTACCACAAGTTATATTATCAAAACATGTCACAAAAGAATCATTCAAATCAAATGTTAAAACATGCCAAAATCACTCAATTTAGCTTAACTTATAACTACCTCAATATCAAGTTTAAGTTCATATACACCTAACAATCTTTGGTTGAAAACAATATGCCAAATTATAACTTCAATCACAAACATCTATTTGTATACTCAAACCAACCTTATACTTATAACCTCATTTACAATCCATCTACAAAATAACTATTACCTAAGACACCCTAGGCACATGCCATCACAAAATGTAAACATCACCACATTTGAGGTTAGGATCGTTGTTGGATGCTGAGTCGGCGATCAAAAGAGAAGTACCTAATCTGCGCACGAAAAATAAAACCGTACCCTGAGTAAAACTCAGTGATATTTTTATAATCCGAACAATTAAAGACATAATGATACAAGAATGCATAATTTGAATTATACGAAAATACTATTGTCTAAGCTTACAATTACCATGTACCATCATTTCAAATTCATGCATATTACAATATCATTTCATACCATACTCAATTTTCGCATGCTATCATATTTTATTTGTTTAACAAATATCTCAATTCACATAACTTGCTATATAAATAGCTTTTCACATATCAATCCACATTTCATTTAAACAATGACATTACCCATTCCATATTCAATTCACGAGTACATAACTCATATATTCCATTAATTCATAACATATTTCACATTTCATTTTAAATCCACTATTTCATTTCCATTTCATATACCATGCCATTTCAATATCAAGTATAGAACTTTATTATTTATTTACCCCTATAAACACGACTCAAACTCGGACGGGTACATGGATCCAACCAACACACCAGTTTGGCACTCAGTGCCTCATCAGATAAATCCGAAGTAATAACTGCGCCCAACACTATATAAATTGACACCTAGTGTCTCATCGGTTAAATCAAAGCAAATTGGCACCCAGTGCCTCATCGACTTGAAGTCGAAGAAATCACTGAACTCTTCCTATCCTATGGCATGCCATCTATATCCGACTTGGGCCAATACAGTTAATAGGGTTTCATTTCACTTTTCAAATACAACCAATATCCAATTCTCATATTTGCACTTTATCACATTTACACATATATTCATTTCAATTCAAATAATCAATACATTCATAATGTACATACCAATTCAATCCATTTCAACCAACTATACTTTCAATTCACTATCAAAATGCCAAAATACTCACCTCAACCACTTAACATATGCATTAACTCAAAATACAACAATTAACAACTAGGTTCGGATTATAGAAATACAAACTGTGGATTCTGAGCTATTCGACATCGATTTTATCCTTCCCCTTTTTAGTCGAGGATTCCCGTATGAAGTTAGCTACGAAATTAAAACAATTAAAATACATCAATACAACACATTTTAATTTCGCATTGAATATTTCAATTTTTACTCAATATTTGCTTAAATTTCAATTTAGTCCCTAAACCAAGACTAATTTTTGTTCTTAACAATTAACTCTATATTTTCATACTCATTTCACTTTAAACTAAATTTAACTCCCTATTTTTAATTATACCCTAAATTTTGAGTTTTCACAATTTAGTCCCTATTACTCAAATTTCAAAATTTGTTCCACAATTTAATCGTTTTCCATTTCTAACTTAAAAATCTATCAATTAAATCACTAATACTAAAACTATTCAAGAATAAAATATCTAAAATCTTAATCAATGTTAAAATTTCGACATAGGTTGGGTAGTACTTAACACCGGAATTCCAAAAATATAAAAATTACAAGAAAATGAACTAAATTGACTAACCGATTGAAGTTTGAATATTAAAGACCCTTAGGTCGTGCGTATTCTCTTCTTTCTTTTTTTTTCTTTCTTTTATGCACTATTCGAATTGCATACTTTCTATCATCCAATTTCACTTTCTTTTCATTTATTATACTTTAATATTATATAATACATAAATATATATTTTTAACTTTTAATTTATTAACTATTATAATATATAATAAGTTTACATATAATATATATACTTCATAATGCCTCCTACTAAACAAAGCAAATGTATATTTGCTACTTTAGTCCCTCAATAATTTTTAATCTATATTTCAACTTTTACCCTATACGCGATTTAGTCCTTAAACAATAATAAGTCTTAATTCATGCAAATTCACTTAATCGAAATCTAATTAACTACATAACTTACGAGTCTAATTTATGAAAATGGAGTCCCAAGAATGCACTTTTTGACACCCCTAACTATTGGGTCGTTATAGAGGAGGTTCTTTTTTAATAATTTATTTAATTATCAATGTTTTCCAATTTAACGGTTTTTTCTTGGAATTGCCAATGGTGTGCAAAAATTAAATTCTTTCGAATTTTTAGAGAGTATAATATAGAGCATAAGCCTGACGTCGTCAATCTACTAGATAAAAAGGTTAGGGGTGACAAGACAGGTGGAATAATTGCGAAACTAGGCTTCCAAAACTCACATCAAGTTGAAGCAAGAGGTTTTTCGGGTGGTATCTGGATTGGATGGAAGGATTCAATCTATTTCAAAATTGTTAAGAACCATCCACAATTTATCCTAGCATAGGTTTCTTTCAGGCTCCCTCCACGAAATATTTTAATTGCATTAATATATGGCAGTCTAAATAAAACAAGAAAAAATGTGTTTTGGTAAGCATTAAAAGAAACCATCATTGTTAACCATGTTTCATTGATGGCAGTAGAGGACTTTAATTTTATTCTCTCGGAGAGGGAAAAATTAAGACAACATTACTAGAAGGTGTTGCCCTCATTTTGGAGTATTCATTGAATCTAACAATCTTCATTATCTAGGATATAGAGGGACATCATTCACGTGGCAAAGAGGAGGGACGTTGGAAAGACTAGATTGAGCTTTAGGAAATATGGCCTGTATTCAAACTTTCCGAAGTGTCTCGTAACACATCTAGTAAGAATTAAATCGAATCATCGCCCTATGCTCTTCAATCTTTGTCCGGAACTTATTTTACCAAAAGGACGACCCTTTTGTTTTCTAGCTGGATGGACACAACATCAACAGTTTTCAAGCGCTATACAAGACTTGTAGCGGTATAATGGGAATATGTCAAGCACTTTGGGAAACTTCACTACGAGACTAAAAGAGTGGAACAAAAATGTATACGGACACACTGTATGCACAAACAAAAATTATTACAGTCCTTAAGTTATATTTAGAAGGTAATGGAGAGGTTAAATTTAGATATGATAGCTAAAAAAGAGGCAGAATTGAGAGAGAAGCTTGAAAAAACACTTAATCATGAAGAAACACTTAATCATGAAGAGATACTCTGGAAACAAAAATCAAGGTGTGATTAGCTTAGATTGGGAGACAGAAACACAATTTTTTTAATTGGGAGACAGAAACACAATTTTTTTTTTTTGTAGTTGTAGACTGCACAGAAGGAAAACTAGTTGCATTAGTGCTTTACGCAACAAAAACAGAGAGTGGTTATATGATCTAAATAAAGTTCAAAACGAAGTAGTTAGCTACTTTCTACAATTGTATGGGGAAAGGCTGAGTGGGGTAGGGGACCTACCTCCCTGTCACTTCCCCAAATTGGAATAGTGTGACATTAACTTTCTAGGGAAAGAAGTCTCAAATGATGAAATTAGAAAAGCTCTCGGGAGTGATGGATATCATGTCATCTTGTTTCAAAACCAGTGGGATAGTATTGGAGGCACAATTTATGATTGGGTTAAAGAAGTCTTTAAAGGTAGGCCCATTGATAAGGAATTGAATAATACACGTATTGTCTTTTTTCCTAAAGAATACTTAGCCAGAGAAGATCTTGTAGTTTATATCTATCAACCTTTGTTTCGTATTATACAAACTAGTTATGAAAGTAATAGCTAATAGATTTAAAGTAGTATTCCTTAAGCTTATTGCACATGAGCAGGCATGGTTCATTGCAAGAAGGAACATCATAGACAATATTATCATTTCACAAGAAGGTATTCATTTTATGATAGGGAAGAACAAAAAGTGGATGACCGTTAAAATTTACTTAGAAAAAGCTTACGATAGGGTTTGATGAGACTATTGAAAAATCTATCACAGCAGTAGGTATCCTAGAATCCCTACAGAAAGTAATCATGTCCACAATTACAACATGCACAATGCAGGAATTGTGGAATAGAGTTCCTACAGCAAAATTCAAACCAGAAAGAGGAGTATCTCAAGGATGCCCCCTGTTACCTTATCTTTTTATCTTATGTATGAAATGTCTAGGGCATAGTATCAAAGAAGCTGAGCCCTTTAGAAAATAGAATCCTATTAAGCTAACAAGAATAGGACCACCTCTAACTCACCTCTTCTTTGCGGATGATTAGGCAATTTTTGCAAGAGCTGACATTATGCATGGGTCATTACTCAAAAACATTCTAGACTAGTTTTGTAGTTTTTTAGGGCATTGAGTTAATGCATGGAAAAATAATGTGTTTTTTCCCGAGGAGTAAACTGTAACACCCTTAACCTCTCTCTGTCACTAGATTAGGGTTACAAAACATTACCATGCAAATCCGATCAATTAATATCAAAACATTTCAATAATGTTGTTTAATAACAATCATTTAAAACTCATCAATACCTTAACATACATGTACATTTAGGCCTAAAATTGGGCTTTCGAGGCACTAAAATCAGTTTAGAAATAATTCGGGACTAATTTGAAAGAAATCAAAAATTTTGGGAAAAAGTTGCAAAATTTAAAAACAGGGGTCACATGGCCATATGGCTAGGCCGTGTGGAATGCCCCTGACCGTGTGACTTTCGAATTTGGGACACACAGCCGTCTTCCAGCTCGTGTAACTCACTAACTTAAGACAAACGGTAGTGTCCCAGCCCATGTTTATGTCCGTATAACTTTTGACTTGTGTCACACGGTCGTGTCGTAGGCCATGTGTCAGCCCGTTTGAAAACTACACTTATGCAATTATTCTACATGCTCAGACACAAGTCCGTGTGTGACACACAGCCGTGTAATAGACCATGTCCCAAGCCATGTACACCTAAATGTACCTTAAAACTTAAGTTTACCAAATTGTGATTGCTTGGGCACTAAGCAACCCTTTCACCAGCCATTTAATCTATTCAAAACACGATTAAGCATATTTAAAACAAGCCAAAACAACAACCCTAAGTTCCTAATCAATGTACCCTCATTGGTACTACATTATATATCATCAAACACCCAAGCAAAGCAATCAACCATTCAAACTTCTATTCATACCATATTTGACATAATTTACTGACTTTCAACTCCTTAAGTTGCCAATTTGAAGTTAAGCACATATCAACATTAAGCTAAGCTATTTTACTAATTTTACCACAACTAGAACCACATATAAATACAATTATCCATCATTTCACTAAGAAACCAAAATATCATCACATCATAAACATATCAACAAAGGACCCCCAAGGTACATGCCATTACAAAATATATCACCACACTTGAGTCCGGGATTCGTTTTTGGATGTTGAATCTGCGGCAAACTGAAAAGCACCTAACCTATACACGGAGAACAAAATCACATGCTGAGTAAAACTTAGTAGTATTTCTATAATCGAACAATAAAACATGTTATAAAGGTTATAATGCATTTTAACATGTCAATATACAAGTCCTATTACATCATCTAATTATTCAATCTATTTACATAACTTAAACCGAGCTTATAAACTAATATCCATTATCTACCATTGTTTCAATTTCATTATACTCAATTTCTCAGTTCTACAATATAATTTCATCAACCAATCATTAAATCACATATGTAACAACATAATTCATCACTAATTGGACTCAATTGCACAATTATAAAAATATATCATATTTTCAAATGTATTCAATTTAGTCCTTATCACAATAAGTAATTCGAATCAATTCAATTCAACTTGTTCTAACATTTCCAACTTACCATATGTCATTACCATGTAGCACAGTTTGTGAATGTAGCAATTGATAAGATCAAGGTTATAGAAATACAAATTGAATATAACGAGCTACTCGATGTCAACCTTGTCTTTCTCCTTCTTACTTGAGGATTCTAAAACAACGTTTGCTACGAAATAAAATAATTACAATTTAATTAATAATACACAACTTAATTACAAAAAAATTAATTTTTCTACCATATTTTGTTTATTCTTCAATTTAGTCCTTAAACTGAGACAAATTCTAATCTTCATACTTGACCTCAAATTTTTATACAAATTTCACTCTAAGCTACATTTAGCTCCCTATTTTTAAGTCTACCCCTTAATTTTTAATTTTTTACAATTTAGTCTCTATTGCTCAAAATTAACAATTAACTCCACAATTTAGTTTTTTTCCACTTCTAACTTAAAAATCTATCTATTTAATCCCTAATACTTAAACTATTCAACAATAGAAACATCTAAAATCTGAAACAATATTAAAAATTACAACATGGGTCGAGTAGCCCTAGATACCACGATTCCAAAAATGTAAAAATTACAAGAAAAGGACTAAATTGCACTAACCAATTTGAATTTAAACTCTTAAGTCCCTTAGCCGTGCGCCCTTTCTCTCTTTTCTTTCTTTCTTTTCTATTAGTTTGCATGTATTTCTCTTTCCGCTTTCTTTATTCTTTCTTTTATTATATTTTTATTTTATTATTATAACATATATATAAAAATAAGTTAATATATATCAATATACATATTCATCATTCATGTCATCCACTTCAACAAAAATAAATGGTTATTTACTATTTTAGTCCCTTTAATTTATTTCAATTTATAATTCAACTTTTAACTTATACGCGATTTAGTCATTGTATCTTATTAACTCCTAATTTCAGGAAAATTATTTAACCAAAATCTAATTCACCACTAAACTAACCTAGTAAATATTTATCCCAGTTTATGGAAACGAGGTCTTAATACCTCAATTCCCAAAACCACTAACTTTAGATCCAATACACTCGTACCTTATCTAACTTTTCACATAACCAAAATTATTAGACCAAACCTTAATATATACTGTAATACCCTCGTAAATATTAATAAATAATATTCACAATTTCTATCATCGGAAAATAACATTTCGAAACTATCGTTTTTTACTACACTAACTTTTGGGTCATTACATAAATAATAGCTTGAGTAACAGATTAAGTAGACGTTTAGGGTTTCAAAAGGTGCAAGAGTTGGGCTCATATTTAGGAATCTCGCTTTTCCACAATAGAGTCACTAATGCTACTTTAAGATTTGTGGTGAAAAAAGTTAAAGCTAAGCTATGCAATTGGAACGCAAAACAACTCTATAGCGGAAGGTTCACCTTGACACAATCAATTATTTTCTCTATTCCAAATTATTTTATGCATTCCATAAATATCCCAAAAGGAGTATGTGAGGAGATTGAATGGTTGGCAAGACAGTTCATCTGGGGATCTAGTATTGGTGGACGAAAACTAGCATTAGTAGATTAGGGCTCTATATGTCAACCCCGGCTATAAGATGGTTTATGACTTCGACACTTGGAAGACCAAAATATTTCATTTTTACTAAAGCTAGGGTATAATTGTTGGGAAATGTACCCATATTGTAGTAAACATGTAACTGCTTTTTATTTATTTGAACGATAAATAAATAAACAAACTTAATTTTACATTTCACTATTATATCTTTTGTAGTTATGTCTTTTATATTTTGCATGCATAGAGAAATTGTGACAAGTAAATATTAGCTCATTGATTGTATAAAATTTAAACTGAAGATAAGTGGTATTGTAAAGAACGCTTACATTACGAGAAAGATAACTTACTTCAGTAGATAATCTAAATGAGTCCGTAATCCCGTAAAAGAATCAAATTAAGCATTTGATTCAAATACTAAGAAGGATTATTATGTCGTCTACAATTCCAATTGGGGAGATGGCTAGTCTTGGCTATCAGAGCAGTTGAGGAATCAAGGATATCATATGAGTGTAACACACACATAATAAGGTTATTAGACAAAGCAGTTGGATGAATTGTTTTTGTAAAAAGTATACAATAAGGAGTTTTTAATAGTGGTACTTCTTGTGGACTAACTCGTAATTGCGAATTATCGAAACGATGCTTCTGGACATAATTGCAATCACCAGAGCCTAATTGTATATATTCGATTGGTCCCTCCGCTAGCTCAACAAAAGCTCGATTGGACTGCATTTGAATCAGAAGAAAATTCTATGACTTTGGGAATAATTTAATTGAGTCAATTTATTCGATATGGAATTAAATTAGGTGGTCGTAAAAATTGTTCAACTAGTGAATTTGATTAAAGAATTCTCTTGAAAAATTAATTTAGAAAATCTAAGTGATTTTTGGAAATATTAATTTTGATCAAGTAAAATTAAATTAATCAAATCAATTTAAATAAATATGATATTTTTGGAAGTTAATTTTCAAGTCAGACAATTAGCCTAATGGGTAATTGAACTTGAAAATTGGACTTGAGATTATAAATTGGGCTCGAGAGCCAAAAAACCTAGACAAGACCCAAAAATTGATCGAATCGGGACCGGTATGTGAAGTCGGGTTGACGATCCAAACGGTGACTAGACCGGACTGGTTGTGTCGTCATTGACCCAGACCGATCCAGCATGCGGTGCCGTAAGGGTGTTGCACTTGCATCACCAGACACGGCAGTGCCAGTGATGATGACGGCAGCGTCCCAATGACCGACGGCGGTTGGTCGTTGGTGGTTGAGTAGTGGAAGAGTTACATTCCTATTGGAATTCTCCCAAAGAATTTGATTTTAGATTAATTATTTTAATAGTTTAATATTAAATTAAATTTAATACTTATCTTAATAGTTTTTTATTAATTTAATATTACAGTGATTATCTTAATATTAAATTTAATGTAATGTTTATCTTGTAGCTAAACATTCTAGTATTTTAATAAGATTTAATATTAATTTTAATTATAAATATTATATTAAATTTAATATTAAAGTGATTAAGTTAAATAATAGTTGAATTCTCTAAAATCTCCCTGTATAAAGAGAGTCTTGGGTCATTATTTTTCACAAATTTGAACTTAAGAGAAACTTGTAGAGAGAACATTCTATAAAGAGATTATTCCAGAAAATTTCTAGAGATATTTTTTTGATTTACAACTTGACCCAAAAGTCTAGGGAAATTATAAAATTATCCCACTGGTAATTTTTGTGAAATTTTTTTTATTCGAAGCGAGCTCACACTTGGCAGATGTATGATTAAGGAAAGCGAAGAAGACTACTCGGTCAAAGCGCTCATCTTAGACAAATCGAAAAGGTACAATTTTGATTAAGTGTTTATTACGTTAGATATCACAATCAAGATCTTGTTTTGAAAAATAAATTAAAATTTCTAGTTTTTCCCTAAATTTATTTTCCGCTCGTTTTCTAAACTCATTTTTCTAACAATAATTTGGTCACCAAAGAGAAGGATCTCTAGGTCAGGGTTTTACATTTTAAATATAAGATTAAAGAAAGGATCCTAGAAGATATCAAGAAAGGAAATTACTTAGTTATTTAGAGAGGGATTACAAAGGTGTGGCTATTACTAAAAGAAAATTTGTGCTGGTTCATTGGAACAAGAACCTTGGTTCACTGTTGGGAAGATTCTTGGATCCCAAAAATAGAATTGTTAAAGATGTATGTATCCCCCATAGATAGGCTAAACACAGATTGTTTTCTCTAAGATATGGTAGTAGAAGATGGTGCATGGAATATGGAAGCTTTTAAGGAAAGATTGTCAGATGAGATAGTCAAAAGGATCGCTAATATCCCTCCACCACATCCCCTAGTTGGACCCGATAAAATCTTTTGGATTCATACAATAACTGGAAGATTTTGGGATAATAGTGCATATCACATGTTAAAAGCAGATACGTGGGGTGCAAGAGATACCAAGTGGAAAACCGTCCAGAAGTATCAAGGACCACATCATGTTCGCTTCTTCATATGGCTCGTTCACCAACAAAGACTTCTCACAATCAAGAGCGAGTATGAAGGGGTATTAGACAAAGTATGTTATGCCTAGTCTGCCACCACAAGATTGAAGATATTTTACATGTCCTTAGGGATTACTCGGGCACCAAAAACGTTTGGAAATGCTTTGTGCCAAGGGATTGTTAGTCGCAGTTTTTTCTGAAAGTTCCTCTGATTGGGTCAAAGCAAATATGGAGAATCTTGGATTGACAGAAGGGATTGGGGTGCCATGGTCGACTTTTTTTGGTTTGTTAGCATGGCATGTTTGGAAAAATAGGAATCTATTTGTGTTCCAAGCTATATCTTGGAACTTTGTGGAAACTATTAAGATTTTAGTGAATTGGGCAAAAATATATAACATAATACACAATTTAGAAACATCCAGAGGTAATAATTTAGAGAATGAGGTTTAGAAAAATCTTGGAATGATAGGTTAGTAATTTTTAGAATTTTAGTGTAACACCCCTTACCCGTATCCGACACCGAAACAGGGTACGAGACATTACCTTACTAAAACACAAGCAAACACACACTTCTAATTCATAAAACTTCGTTCCAATTTAAAACTTTCTCAAACTTTTCATATGGTACTTAAGATGGACCTACGAGGCCCAAAACTTGTTTAGAAAACTATTCGGAACCAATCTAAGTCCTCAGACATCTTTTAAGAAAATCTACTGAAAGCAGGGCACACGCTCGTGTGACTGGGCAACCGCCTGTGTGGTCTCTAGACCTAACCGTGCTGAAGGCCCGTGTGGTTCACACGGCCTAAGCACATAAGGAACATGCCCGTGCCCCTTGACCATGTGAATTTATTTTCTCACATCAAACCTACAGGGGTTTTCACACAGCCTAACACATATCCGTGTTCATGGCCCTTGTCCCTCACACGACCATGACACGCCCGTGTCTTCCACCCGTGTAACTTCTTAACTTGTACCCTATGAACAAATTGGGTTTACACGGCTAAGGCACACGCCCGTGTGCTCGGCCCGTGTCCCTTACACCGTCATGACACGCCCGTGTCACGGCCCGTGTGTGAAGACCTTAGTATTCTGTTTCTGACGTCAGCAACTCTTGAGGGTCACACGGCCGTGGCATACGCCTGTGTGCTAGGTCGTGTCTTGCACACGGTAGAGACACACAGCCGTGTCTCAACCTGTGTGATTACTATTGGGCATTTAATTTTGCTAGCCTAAGGTGCAGGGGACACACGGCCTAACCACATTCAAGTGGGGCGGACCGTGTGTCACATACGGCCTAGACACACGCCCGTGTGTCTACCCATGTGGATAAAAATAAGGTTATCTACCAAGCCTTCTGCCACCCTGAAATAAGGTCAAACACCAACCAAGCATTCATATTTCTACCCTATTACTCTTAATCATCCATACTACTAGCACATTCATAAAAACATCAACATTTGCATTTATAAAGCAATAGCAAATATTAGCCAATATCGTGACCTTATACAAAATGAGGTATTTCAAAGTCAAGCCAACACACTTGGCCCAACATAAAATGACACTTAACAATGACTAGTCCCTATACATGCCATTTCTCAAAATGCTAGAAACTAACTATACCGAATGCTTTGGATGATAGTGTAATGAAGCCTCCGACGTACTTTGATCCACGAGCTAGCTAGGCGGAACTACAAGAAAATGGAAATGAGAGGGGTAAGCATAAAGCTTAGTATGTTATAAGTAAATAATTAACAACAATATAAAGCTTAGTAAGTTATAAGTAAATAATTAACAACAATATACCGCGCTAAAACATGCTCTCAACCCAACTCAATTTGTGCATGATATAAAAGAAGAGCTACAAGCATAACTTACTCATTTTCATATCTTACAAATCAAACAACATAAGTTCGAGCTCATATTTCATACATTTCATATAGGTACCTGCACCACTCACAAGATCATCATAATATCTCTCAATCTTAATACAACTTTAAATTTCCCGGTGAACCATTTAGAATACGAAAAGATATTCAATAAGCCTCAAACATAGGGTATCAAGCCGATGCCATGTCCCAAGCATGGTCTTACGCTGGCTCGTATGTCAAGTCGATGTCATGTCCCAGACATAGTCTTACACTGACTCTTATATCTCGAGGCCGATGCCATGTCCTAGACATGGTCTTACACTAGCTCTCATCTATCTGTGCCGATGCCATGTCCCAGACATCGTCTTACAGTGACACATCTCCAAGCCGATGCCATGTCCCAGACATGGTTTTACACTAGCTTGCATGACGAGGCCGATGCCATGTCCTAGACATGGTCTTACACTAGCATTTGTATCAACGCCGATACCATGTCCCAGACATGGTCTTACACTAGCTAACACATATCTGTGTCGATGCCATGTCCCAAACATAGTCTTATACTAACACGTGACGGGGTCGATGCCATGTCCCAGACATGGTCTTACACTAGCACTTGTATCGACCCTAGTATCACGGCATGGATATCCAGTCTATTCTTAAGGTTCAACTGAGTTCTATCGCATAGGTTCTCATCATATCATTACTACTATTCATAATTATCAATTCATGCTCAATAAATGTTCTCATACATAACTCATTTTCACAATTCATCATTTTATGCCAAAACAATGATCTCATGCATAATTATAGTAAAGTTGTATTATTTACCTACAACTAACCTCGGTATACATAATGTAGACGGCTACTTCAATTTAATCTACAAGCTTGGTTTTCCCCAGTCAAGGTTCGAGTTTCGCATTTCTTGATCTATAATAATAAAAATTCACTAATTTATTAACCATATTAATAAAGACAATTCAAAATTCATAAATTTAGCAAAATGCTCATTTTGCCCCTATCCTTTAGCAAAATGACTATTTTACCCTTAGGCTCAGAAATTGATTTTTATCGAATTTATTCATTTCTTATGATTAACCGAATCCTTTTTACTCTTATAGCAAATCCAAATTTCCATTATTTCATAACATTACTAGCTATTTTACAAGTTCTACAAACTAATCCTTTATACGTGTTTTTCATGAACACCCCTTCACAAAAGTTGTTTATTAAGCAACTAGGATTCATTTTCTTCCATAAAATTTTAGAAAACAACATGAACACTCTCATGGTGAAACCCTAAACTTTCAAAAATTTTGCAAAATAGTCCCCTCATTAGCTAACTTATGCTACAAGGGTCTCAAAAGTACAAAAATTATAAAAAAAAAAAACGGTCAAAATCACTTACTTGCAAGAGTGAAGAGTGGCTGAGTTTTCAAGCTTCTAAAACCTTATTTTTGCTGGTAATTTCCATGGAGGGGAAGGAAAAATGAAAAAGATGAGAACTTTATTTTATTTTATCAATTAAGCCACCTAATGTCACCAATCCTTTGACTTTCAATTTCTCTTGTCTCCTTGACCGGCCACTACACTAATTTAGGCCTATTTGTCCATTAAAGACCTCCATATTAAGTTCCATAGCAATTTAATACAATTTTCTAGTAAAACAAAACTTTTGCCCTTTATGCGATTTAGTCCTTTTTCGCAATCGAGCTCACAATCGCGTAAATTAATTCACCAAAATTTTCATGCATTCATATAATTATGCTATAAATCATAAAATAATATTAGAAATAATTTCTCCAATCTCAGGTTAGTGGTTCCGAAACCACTTTTCCGACTAAGCACAAATTCGGGCTGTTACATTTAGGTAGTTAGTTTAGTTAGGATTTGTTTCACAACCAAAAAGAAAATTATATTAGTGTAAGACAAAAAAATCAAGGAAAAGTTAAACATTTTTAATTCGTTAACAACATCTTAAGCTTTTAAATATGTTTTTAAACAGCTATATATATGTTAACACAATTTTTATTTTAAAAGTATTATTTAAAGAATTTTAATTTTAATTTTTAATATTTATATTTTAAAATTATATTTTTAAGAAATTAAATTTTTTTATTTTCTTTAAGGTGGGTTTGACGTTATAATTTTTTTATAGCGTACTTTTTAAATAAGTAAAAGAAGATAATTTTTCTCAATTTTCAATTCAAAATATATTTTTTAAATTAAGATTAAATTTAAAATTTAAAAATATTAAATTTAACTATTAGAATTATTTTTTAAAAAAACTATAAAAATTAAATAAAAACACAAATATGTCACTTGTCACATATATAGTCTACATACCTTTTTTATATTGTATACGATATTAAAAAAATTTAAAAATGATACGTAGTGCCACGTGGCTACTCAACACTCAGTCAATGCTAGTTAATGTCGGGTCAATGATCAGTCATAATAATTTTTTTCAATATTTAAATATTTAATATTACAATTTTCTATTTTTAATTTAAATTAAACTTTTTATTTTAAATAAACCTAATTGCCACATGACAATTTTTCATTGGCCAAACATGCCAAATGATGCTTTTCCATTGACCAAAGTTGCTTAACCAAATTTTTTTAATGTCGATTACAAAATGAGAAAAAAAAAAGAGGAAATTGATACTTTAGGTACCAGAATGGGAAAATGGATATGCTTCAAGGGTTAAATCACGAATAAGCCTTTCTTGTATGTTATTTTTAAACATAAATTGATATTCTAAATATATAATTTCCACACATATACGCATGTGGTAAAATTTCTAGATATAATATAATGTAATAGTATTAAGGAGATGAAAAGTGAAGAATGTTAAAATTCAGTTGGGCTAAGAGGAACAAGATCTCTTTGCATCAATAAGGAAGCCTTAAAGTGAAAGTCAACCCCATTATGTACGTATTTTCATGTCTAGTCGTTGTTCATTATGAATATTATTTTCAATCAATTTGTTACTATATTCCATTAGCAAACCGATTGAAAGACTAATATGTCTTCTATCAAATCCAATCGGAGAAATGTTTTATCTTAGGCTGTAACAGCTTGTTTTAAGGCCCAACCGGAATAGTGGTTTCGGGACCACAAATCTGAAGTAGGAAAATTTATTATGATAATATTTTAAGGTCTATAGTATGATTGAATGCATGTGTAAAAATTTTGTTAAGAAATTTTATCGATAAAGGGTCCAATTTAATTAGTAGGACTAAATTGCAAAAAGTGCAAAATATGTGTTCTAGAAGCTTTAGGTGTCTATTTGTTATGATTTTTAAATTGGAGGTTTTTATTTAGTAATTAGACCATTATATCTCATGATGGACAAAAATGGATATAGAAGGGTAAAATTTCAAAGTTAGACATTAAGAGCATTTTGGTCATTTGGCAAATAAAGACAAAATAAATCAAATACAAGTGATCATCTTCTCAATTTAGTCCCCCCTTAGCCAAAAATTGAAGAGAAGCCATAGCTAGGGTTTTGGCCAAGCTTTTCAAGCTCGATTGTAAGTCTGTTTTCCCCCCGTTTTTAATGATTTTTACGTTTTTAAAATTCTCGTAACCTAATCTATCTCTTTTAAGGACTAATTTCAGTATTAGCAAAGTTTAAAATTTTACCCATGTTATACATGCATGTATTTTGATGTCTAATGGTAGGATATAAATGTTAGTTGTGTGATAAACGACTTTTGCTAGGTGATTTTCGGTGAAAATGTCAAAAAAGGACCTAAATGCAAAAATTGTAAAATGTGTGTAGAAATATGTGAATAGATAAAAAAATTTGGGCTGCTATAAGCATGTATAAGCTTTGGCTAGGCTTGGGTTTTGAGAAAAATAAACACGTTTCATTTTACGAGCCTAGGGACTAAAGTGTAAATAAGTAAAAAGTTAGGGATAAAAATGTAATTTTGCCATAATATGATTTTTGGACTGAATTGAATAATGTGATAATTAAATGAGCTAAATTTGTTATTATAGATCAAGAGAAACGAGGTTCGAACCTAGATCGGGGGAAAAACAAGTGTTAGACGATTAGGTCCTTATTCTAGTATATTGTACCGAGGTAAGTTTGTATGTAAACAATATACCGTCAATTTATGTTTTAATGCTTAAATATTGTATGAATTATATGATTGACCCTTTGGATATATTTGTTAAAGTTTCGACAAGTGAGAAATCCCAGTGAACCTTAGGAATAGAATAGGATACGAGTGACATGTCACTAGGGACCTATGTGTAAATATGTGATTGTGTGATTCCAGGTACTGGTCTTGTACGTCCTACCAGTGGCTAAGTACTCCAGCATGTGTTGCAGATACCTGTCAGATTGTGTGAACAGCACTGGGTAGCGACGTCCCAACCGTTAGCTTGTATGAGTAGACCCGTGATTAGCTCGAGAATGAGTGTATATGTGAAATGAGATATGAGGTAACTTGGCTACATATGTGGCACTTATGTGCAAGCTTTCCAAATATCCATTAATATTCTGAGTGTTCAACAGGAGTGACAAAAATGTGAAAATATGTGTTTGTATGATGATATGGTACAGGTGTGTACGTGAAATTCATAAGTATGAATTCTATAAGTGATGATCTTATGGTAAGATTGTGCTTGAGTAAGTAAGCCTCTGTGATTTCAATGATAAATGTATTATCTTTCATTATATGAATTTGCATGGTGATTATGTGGTTAAGATGTCTATTATTTGCATATGCACTTACTAAGCTTTTTAGCTTACTCCCTTTTTCTTTCCCTTATTTTATAGTGTCACCAAGCTAGCTCAGATCAGAGATCGTCGGAGACTCGTCTCACACTATCAGAAACATTATTTTGGGTATTGAAGAAAATATTATTTTGAGAGTATGGCATGTATAGGGGTCTTGGTCATTTTTTTATGTGTCATAATTTATTTAGTCAAACATGTTGGCCTATTGGTTGAAAGTTTATTTTGTATAAGGCCATTGGAAATTGGCTAATGTTAAGTATATATATGATCATGGATGATGCATTTCATAGATGTGGAAATTTGCATGATTTGGGATGACGAGTATGTGATATTTAAGTATGATAGATATAGCATGAGAATGATGTGTTAATGTCTTGATTGTAGACATTTGGTTACTTAAGTATGCCATGTTTTGTACCTATGAATTTGTGTTTGTGTATATGTGTAACAGGGTGGCAAACGGCTTAGTAAATAGCCTTGTTTTTTGTCTACAAGGGCAGACACACGGGCGTGTGTCTAGGCCATGTGTGACACACGGTCTGCCCCATGGGTGTGTAGATAGGTCGTGTGTCCCCTGTACCATAATTTTAAGAAAAAAATGCTCAAAATCGAGCAAACGGGTAGAGACACGGGCGTGTGTCTCAGCTGTGTAGACGGTACGACCTTGAACACGAGCGTGTGCTCAAGGCGTGTGAAGTCTGCACCTATTTTATGAAAATTTATTAAAATTAAATTGACCACATGGCCTAAGCACACGGGCGTGTGACTTGGCCGTGTGACCTTCAAATGTTAATGACATCATAAACAGAGAGTTACACGGGTTAAAGACATGAGTGTGTGTGACTACACGACCTGCCCACATGGGCGTGTCCCATAACTACACGGGCATGTGACCCCTATGTAGTATAAATTTTCTAAGTTTTTGCAAAAATTTTTAACGTTCTCGGTTTAGTCCCGAACTCTCCTAATATGTTTTGGGCATCGTAGGCTCGTTTTAGGGACTTTGTAATGGCATATGAATGGCTTTAATTTGGACGTAAATTCATGTTTCGTAATTGTATGTTTGTTTGTGTAGTAAGTTCGGTAATCCCTCGTACCCTGTTCTGGCATTGAATACGGGTAAGGGGTGTTATGTAGGCATTAGAGCAGATGACTCCCAGAAGATAGAGACATAAATTTGTCTGACAGTACATCAGACATGAACCAAGTAGTGAAAAAAACCATAAATTAATTATCAGATCATTTCTATACTTAGTGAGAAAGTCACATTCATTTCTGAATGTAACCCATTTCTCTAACTTTATCATTCCTATCCATTTTTGTTCATTTGATTCAACATGCAATTCATTTCTAGTTTCAACGAGCTAGAAGAGAGACTAATTAGAAATATATGATTAGGGCTCAAATGATTTATAATTAAGTTATTGCTTTCCATCTATTAATTTAAACTCATTTTGTCACAAAGTCATTCCACTGTAGTATCGTGATTGAGCTCTCCCTAATGACATGTCATTATGAAAGCTACTCGATTAGTGCTCATCCAATAACCTTGTCATAAGTGTGCTACCCTCATAGGATATCCTTAATCTTTTTGGGACAAATTCATTCTCCTATTATGAGCCTATTTTATCTCATGGTAACTATTGCATCTTCCTTCATGAAAAGTCAATTACTATCAAATAGTAATTAAGTCATTCATCACAAAGATGAACAGACCGTCACCACGTTTACTTTTCAGCTACCATGGTGTGCCATTGTCTATAATCTCTTATCGAGATCCACGGTTTACTTCAAGGTTCTAGAAGAAGTTTCAGGATGCTTAAGGTAGTAAATTGAATTTTAGTACTGCGTTTTATCCTCAAACGGACGGATAATCTGAAAGAGTTATTCAAGTGCTAGAAGATATGCTTAGATGTTGCATATTGGAGTTTGAAGGTAGTTGGGACAAATATCTGCCTCTGATTGAATTTGTATATAATAACAGTTATTAGTCCAGTATTAAAATGGCACCGTATGAAGCATTGTATGGACGAAAGTGTCGAAATCGTATGCGGATTTGAAAAGAAAAGAAATTGAATTTCAAGTGGGTGACAAGGTATTTTTGAAAGTGTCACTGTGGAAGAAAATTCTGAGATTTGGTTGAAAAGGTAAATTAAGTCTGCATTTTATTGGTCCCTACGAGGTAATCGAGAGAATTGGACCGGTAGCCTACCGTTTAGCTTTGCCACCCGAGTTAGAAAGAATTCATAATGTGTTTCATGTTTCTATGCTCCGTCGCTATCGATCGGATCCGACACATGTGATTTCGCCAACAAAAGTAGAAATTCGGTCAGATATGACTTATGAGGAAGAACCGATTAGAATTCTAGCATAGGAAATGAAACGATTGAGAAATAAAGAAATACCGTTAGTGAAAGTATTGTGGCAAAAGCATGGTATGGAAGAAGCAACTTGGGAAACTGAAGAGGCTATGAGGAGACAGTACCCTCAACTATTTACTGGTAAGATTTTTAGGGATGAAAATCCCTAGGGGGAGAATTGTGACAGTCTGAATTAAAGGCTAAACGAAATAGTGGTTTCGTAATCATAATTCTGAGGTGAAATTTTTAATTATGTGAATTTTTGGTAATATCTGTTTGATTAAATATTGGTGTGAAAATACTGTTTAGAAATTTTTCTATTTTGGTATATAATTTTGTGAAAAGGGGTTAAATTTCAACAAGTGAAAAATGTGTGTTGTGCATGATTAAATGATTTTATTGGAATATTATGTGAAATTTAAAGTGTTTATGTTGCAATTAGACCATTTATTAGAGTTTTGGACTAAAATAACCTTACATGGAAAAATATCTTAGAAATGGCTTGAAGGGCAAAATGATCATTAGTGAATAATGACAAAATTCATTAAAATAAAGCCTTTATCTTCTCCATGAACCCTTATGTGCTGCCGAAAATTTTAGAGCTCCATAGCCAAGGGTTCTTTGATTTTCAAGCTTCATTGTAAGTGCAATTTAGTCCTATTTTTAATTATTTTTGTATTTTTGAGTTCATTTGAGCTTGGATTTCATGATTCTACCATTTATTTGAAGAGAAATAAGAGTTTGAAAAATTACCCATTTGTGATAAGAGTGTGCTTGGTTGATTAATGGTAGATAACGAAAGTTTTAAGTGTTATTTACATGTTTTATTGGATGAAATTGAATGAAAGTGCATGAAAAGGGGCTAATTTGTACAGGGTTACAAATTGTTCCTAAATGTGTGAAATAATGAGATTTTGAGTGTCAAAATTGTAAAAAAATGGGTTATATAAGCTTATGGATTAAAGAAATTGAGTTTCTGAGTATAATGACTAACTTGTAATTTTTGAAAAGCTGAGGGGCAAATTTTTAAAATTTGCCCAAATGTAAATTATGTCTAAAAATGAACAGTTAATTGATAAAATGTATTCTGTGTGTTAATCTAGATCAAGAAAGATCTGATAAAGCCCGAGAACGGGGGAAAGAGAAAGTTCTCGACTAATTAAAAGAATTGGTCCTTTTTGGCAACCCAGGTAAGTTATATGTAAATTTTTGGCATATTTGTTAATACAAATTAAATGTTCATCGTTGAATTGATGTACTGAATGTAATTATGCCATGGATTGAGAATTGAACATGTCATTGAAATTGTGAGAATAATATACTGATTGTTAAGATCCCAGTTGAACAAATAGGAATAGATGTAGATATGTGTGACATGTCACAAGAGGGCTCCACTATTTCTGACTTTTACAGTTACCTAGGTGTTGGGTGGTCTTACATGTGTTGTAGACACCTATCAGCTTGTGTGAGCAGGCCCGTGGTTAACTTCTGTACTGTAACTGATTGCAACTTCTGTACTGTAACTGATTGCAACTTCTGCTACCTCTCTGGTCGTAGCTTCGGTTACCCCTCTGATTGTAGCGTTAGCTACCACTCTGTTAGTAGCTTCGGCTATTTCATGGCCCTGCCATGTCTGTCAGGCACTTATGTGCCAACCTCTGAATATCTGTTCATATTCCGAATTTGTTCAACGAGATTAGATTAACTGTATTATATGCGAAGTGAACATGCAGGTGAAATGAAACGATACTATACTACGATGGGCATCATTAAGTATAGGTATAATTGATGTATGGAAAGTGCCCAGTGAGTAAGTATAATTGTTCAATGATATGTGATGGCATTTGCTATTTGGAATTGTTTTTAAATTTTGCTTTGAAATTTCATATGACTTACTAAGCTCCTTGTAGCTTACCCCTTCCCTTTTTCCTTTCTTTCTAGATTTTTAAGTTGGTTAGAGTGGGATCGAGGCGTCGGAGTACGCTACACAATATCAAGTTTCTTCTTGGTATATTTTCTGATTCTAAAGTGTAAATTATGGCATGTATAGATGAACATTAAAATTGATATTCATTTTGTAAGCTTCTATGCTATGTGCCCAATATAGTATTTAGGAAATTGATGTTTATAAAAGTGGCTAATTTTTAGTAAATGTTCATTGTATTGGCTTAAATTGGTTGTGGATATGGTTGATTGTGTTTTAGGGAGGTTAAGGCTTGGTAAATAGCCTGACACGGCCTGCATGGCAAGGTACACGGGCGTGCCTAGGCCGTGGGCGGCACATGGCCAGATCCTACGGGCATGTCCTTGGACCGTGCCTCTCCTGTACCTTAATTAAAATTTGTAATGTATCACACAGGCAGGAGACACGGCCGTGTGTCTCAACCGTGAGGTGTACACGGCCCCCAAATGGTCGTGTCGGGTAGCCGTGGTTGAATGGACAGTTTCATCCACGGGTGCCAAGCATGGGCGTGTGAGGACCACACGGTCTATTCACATGGCCTTGCCAAGAGTCACACGGGCTTGTGGCTTCGTTTTAAAAGTGAAAATTTTTCTGAGTGTTCGTTTTGAATGGATTTAAGTCTGAATTGTTTGTAATGACCGTATTGTGTTTGAAAACCCGTGATAAGAGCGATTATGAATTGGATTTTATGTGATTCTGTGATTGATTGCAAGTAAATTTTGTAAATAGTATTCTAAGTCCGGTAATACCTCGTACTCGACTCCGGTGACGGTTTCGGGTTAGGGGTGTTATAGCTTGGGTTAAGTCTGATGTACTGTTAGTGCAATCAGTCATATCTATATCTTTATCTTTTGAGAGTCATCTGCTCCAATTTCCAAGACAAAACATCATTTCAATTGGACTTGATAGACGACATATTAATCTTTCAATCAGTTTACTCATTTCCAATTATACTAAGGACATGTTTAGGTTCGTCTACTAATATTAGCTATCTTTTCGTATTACGACCCGACCACGTAATACTACTTAGTGTTAGTTAAACATCAGACAATGAGTGAGTTAATTTTTGCTTCTATTTTGCTTTACATGCAAAAACCACATGAGAAAACTATACTAAAAATATTAATGTAATTCATGAATAATTTTATTAATCAATCTATTCAAAAAAATTACAAGTGTACAAACAAATATACTCTACTTAGGGCACCAGATCTAACACTCTAATCCCATTCCGCACTTGTGCTCATAATATCTGACACCATAACCTTATTATCTGCAATCACCAAGTTGCAACAGTTTTGGACTAAAGGACCAAGCTTCGCAATCCATGTATCTAACCAAAATTGTACCAACCTGCTATCACCTCTAGTCCGACATATACCGTTCCTTATTTGCTGCCAAAAACATGCTAACGGTTTCCAAACAAAAGACGAGCTTATAAATACTTAACAAGCATCCCTACTTGAAATTATATTTGCACCACAAAATAAGCGCCCAGTAAGTATCCATACTAGTGAGAAGCTTAAAACCCAACTTCATCAGAAAGCCATGATTTTGTTCTCGTAATAGTCGAACACCCAACCCCCTACACTCGGATGGTTGACACCCTCCCCCAACCTACTAAAGTTCGCTTCTGCTTCCTTGTTTGTGCACCCCAAGTAAAGCTTCGGACCAACTTCTCAATCGTCTTGCAAATGTTAATCGAGAGAGAAATAACTAACATAAAATACCTAGGGATGGCTAAAAGCACCGACTTAGCCTACGTAACTTGTCTCCCCATAGATAGCAATGACACATTCCAAATATTAAGCTTCTTATTTACTTTCTCCATAACAAACTAAAATGTAGAAACCATAACCCATTGGTGAAAAAACGGAAGCCTCAAATATGTGCCCAAGTTCATCGTTAAATGAAAGCCCAGGCGATGTACAATGCCCTTTGCCACACACCTACCCGCATTATTAATTAGTTTAAAAATTTATATCATTATATTTTTAAAGGATTAAATATTTAACGTGTGATTATTAATTAATTTCAAATCTTATATTTTAATATTTATAATATTATCTTTTATTTTTAATTCTTAACCCAATTGTGCAAGGCGGTAATGGGATTTAAAGAATGCGATAAGTTGCGGTAATAAAAGAGTGGATTGTTGAATGACTCCTTTAAGAGGTTATTCTATTCCAAGTTGGTTTAATTCAATATTTGATTATTTTAATCTCCCATTATTTCTGTTTTAGTAAAAGCAACCAAATTATTCATGAGAATAGTTTTGAAAGCTGGTGTGTCGACGTAGGGATTGCCACCGCTTTCATTTATTACTATTACCGACAGTTCTTTTGTTTAGTCGTTTCCACTTTCCAATGGAATATGGTGGTTGAAGTAACAGAAGAATTAATCATTACCCACCATGAACATCCTCGACGGCTTTCTATCACTGCACAAAAGGGGTGTTGTGATGGTAGGTCCTTTTGGGGAATTTACTAGTTGACTTGGAGAGCCGACTATCTAAATTCATTCATTTCACACACTTCCGGAGTGGACCCACACTCTACTTTCCTTGTCCCTTTCTTTCTACTGTTCTTAGATTCAATCGCCTTTCTTTGACTCACTCAACTCTCCACTCACCTTCTCACCACTTGTCTTGCAGCTTCCTTCCCTCCGCCCCCTTTATAACCACCTCTTCTCCCCCACTCACTCCTCATCTCACGATTCCCCAATTAATTTCTCTTCCCACTCAATACACCAAATCTCTCTGAATTAGATGGCTTTAGAAGCTCTCAACTCTCCAACACCTGCCACTGCCACGCTCCCCTTTCACTTTCATTCTCATACTTGTTCCAATTTCCATTGCCTCGACTCTTTTACTAAGGGTAAGCGTTCTAAGCGGCCGCGTTCCGAGGACCACGTCCCCACCGAGGAAGAATACCTTGCTCTCTGCCTTCTCATGCTCGCTCGCGGCGCTACTGACTCCTCCACCTCTACCCTTCCTGACCGCCACCGCTCTCCCACTCCAACGGATCAACAACTTAGATTCAAGTGCAAAGTTTGCAACAAGGCCTTCAACTCTTACCAGGCTTTGGGTGGCCACAAAGCCAGCCACCGTAAGCTCTCATCTGGTATTAACGATGACCAATCAACCTCAACAACCACCTCTTCCACTTCCACCTCCAACCCAAGCGGCAGGTCCCACCAGTGTTCCATCTGTCATAAAAGCTTCCCTTCCGGACAGGCCTTGGGAGGCCACAAGCGCTTGCACTATGAAGGCGGTGCTGGGACTGCTAGAGGCGTTACGACATCTGAAAGATCAGCCTCCACCAGTACCACCAACCAGCGGGGCTTTGACCTCAACTTTCCGGCTTTGCCGGAATTCTCACCGTCAAACTTGTTTGTTTCTGGCGGCGATGATGAAGTGGAAAGCCCACATCCTGCTAAAAAGCCACGTCTCGTAATACGGATGCCACCTAAAGTTGAAGTCAACTAAACAATTACTGAATTCTTTTGTAGGAATTATATTATTTTAGGTTCATTTTGTGTAAATAGCATTTGAAGAATTCTCATTTGCTATAGTTAAAAATTAATTGATTCTTTTTTTAATTAAAAACTCCATTATTTAATTTATCACTGTTGTTAGAAACACGCTTTCATGGTTGGTAGCTAAAATATACTGTAACAATCAAATGTACAATGCATGGGGGGGGGGGGGGGAGGAAATATTCAACGTTATACATGCATGGTTTTATTTACAAGGTTCTGCTTGCTTTGTACGATTTTAAAGAAAGCGAACCAACCCCATTGTTAGCTTTCAAGGAACCTTCTTCCTCCAACTACAAACATACCTTTGAACTCAGACTTTCTCCGCTACTACAAAACCATTGCCATATGTGTTCCCATGATATTTCAAATTCAAAGTAATCGGAAATATAAATAATTCGAATTCGATATATAAAATTCAAGTCGAATGAAGTGAATTTAAAACAACACAAACAAATAACTTAGAAATCAAAATTCAAAAATAATTCTAAACTCAAAAAAAAAAAAAAAAACCCGGATCCGGAATTGAGCTCAACTAAAATCACTCACAATTACAAAACTTAAATTGATTTTATCCACTAGTTGTCCATTAATTATAATCAAATAAACAGACAAACAGTAGCAAAATAGAGACGACCACCATCATCAACCACGATTTTTGCGTTTTTTTTTTTTTTAAATATTTGTGTTGCATATCCATTTTATCATTTGTGTAAAGTGTAATCTTATAATTATATAAGATAAAAATAAAAGCTATCTTATGATTAATATAGATATGATATCATCCACGTTTAAATGTTGCGTAGCATAAGCTAATACATCAATTTAGTCGGTTGGCATAACTGCTAGCTTTAAAAGGACGACTATTTGGGTGAGGTCACATGGGTTTGTTTATAATAACCTATTCATCTTAAAATTATGATTTTATATTTCATTCAGTTGTTTTATTAAAAATCCTTTTTAGTATTATGTAATTAAGATGATAGTAAACAGAGTGATGAGAAGCTTCTCTTTGAATTTAACTGTATTGACTTTGGGAGCGGAACGTCGGCGTTCTACTTTGGCGGCCCAATTCAAGGTAATAACTTTTATACAATAGCTGAAGTCAAACTTCGACTCCATATAGGTTGGCGATGGGCTCACTCACTTAAAAACACGCCCAACACAGGGTTCGAACCCACCGTACCGGCTGTGCTACACGAACTTCATTGTTATGTGACGGCGTAGCTCTTTTTTATTATTACGATTAGGCCGAAGAAGCGCATATAAACCCATCATACCTTGTATGAAAGCATACAAGTGGGAAAGCTTATATATTACAAATCATCACTGACTGGCAACATTTACACATATTTACACACTTTCCTCTGTCCTATACAAAACTAAAAAGAAAGGTATCTAACCTACCTTCACCTAAATTTTCATGCATAATTCAGTCATACATTAGCATTGGAACCGTAATCCCCAGGAATTGGAATGGCAATCGATTGTCAGGTTGGTGATAGAGGACGTAATTGAAATCAGATGAGCCTTCCAATTGTGTTGTCAAAGGTGGAAGGTAAACGGTTTTGTTGTGAAATGTGCGTTCTAAGGCTACATTCCTTCACCTGCAAATTATACAACCCTCAAGTTTTAACACAATATTTTATATCTGCCGATTTCCTATGAAAACAGATAAAAAATTTTACCTGCATGCTTGCAACTGCTGACAAAAGTTCTTTGCATTGATAAAGTAATAAGACCTCATTTGAACTTAAATTTCCAAGTTCAGATGCCAAACAATTTACTTTTGCTACCTATCATCCAATGAAAAAAGATGCAAGCATAAAGGAACTGATGAAAATCATTAAAATCTGCATTTCATAGAGGATTAAAACCACTTCAATGGGAAGATCCGTTGTCAAGGGCGAATCTATAAATTCTTTTACTGGGACCGGAATTGATTTATAAATTTTTGAAAGGTAAAATATAATTTTATCTTATATTAATTTATAATTACATCAAGGTACTTAATTTTTTTTGAAAGTTTGCATGTAAAAGAACGAGGAGAGAAAGAGGGATGAAAAAGCATTACCTTTGACACCAATGAGTGTATAGAGAGTGTTGTTGCCTGCAATAAATCAACTGCTGAACAAATCGCATCCTGCAATTTTGGGACATCAACCTGCACAAATAAAAAGACAAGCAAGATGTTTCTTTTAAGACCCAAATAAATTAAATTGGCAGCTAAAATGCCAAACCTTAAAGGAAATTGTCAACACGCAGAAGAAGAAACTTACCCTTGCCCCACAAACTACTGGAAGGCGGACCATGCTAGCCATCAAGGCTTCAGTAGCCCCAGACAAAGAACTGCAATAATCATGGTCCAGGATAGTCCATTCATCCAAAAATATCATCTACACTCATCAACGACAATAATGAGTAGTCATTAGATGAAAAAGCATTCGATTTTATATACTGAAACATGCAATTTAAATCAGATATTTGAAAGAAACGATGGTTATAAAAGACAAGAATATGAATTCCAGGTTTCTTCAGATAAGCAGCTTCAAGCACAACTTTTTTGGGGGGGGGGGGGGGGGGACAGCCAAAGAGGCAGACAATGATAAACTAGCAATAGTTGAGATCAACAAAATGATGAGAATAAGTAAAACAAATGAAGAAAAAATAAAGTCAACAAGAAACACATCCACAGGGGAAAGATGGTTCTTTTTCTTTTTTTGTTTGATAGTAAACTGAACTTCATTAGATTAAGAGTAAATAGCATCCCTGGTAACAGAATTGTGGATAAAAGGTGGGTATTCTTCCATCCAAATGACATCCTCAGTAAAGAGAGAATTGTTTAGCAAGCAAGTGTGCAGTTTCATTGCCCTGACTTTTAACACGATGGAAATAACAAGGGAGAGATGGTTCTTACGTGCCCCTTGAGGATGGAAATCAGCTTCAAATTTTGCCTCAGCAACTGTAACTCGGTTCTTTTGGCTCTAACAGATTCTCGCAGTTTTGAGGCAGTTGTCCATGCATTTTGGAGGCTTTTCTGTTATATGAACACGATAAAAGGATTCTTCCTCATATTTTAATGAAGATAATAGAAAAAATAACTGTAACTAATCTGAGAAACAAGAGATGGAAAATTTTATTTGAGGTAGCTGTCCATGCATTATAGAGGGCTTTTGTGTTATCAGAAAAGATAACAAAAGGACTCATTGTCATATTTTAACTAACTATAATGAAGATAATTGACAACATAAATGGTTAGTATCCTGAGAAACAAGAGGACAGTTAAAAAAAAACTGAAGCATCTTAAACAAAGCAAAGCAAAAAAAGATTAAGATGAATTAATTGTATCGAAAGTTAAAATATGAAAAAAAATCAATGCAACTTTTATTTCACTTGTTTCTCATTCCTCAGATGTCAATCAGTAATCAACCATAGCTATTTCAAGACACATGCAATCTGCAACCTCTGCTTGCCTCTAATTTGATCAAGTTGTTTCCAGCATAATGAATGCCCTCTTTGATTGGCTCCTTAGTGCAAGAAAATCAGCAACTGATGAACCAGCATGCTCCTCTAGAACATTTTGCATTCTTGATTTCCAATATTATTTCAAAATCAAAACCTACTGATCTCAGTGTCTCACATGGCCTCTGGATTTGATCTGAAGGAAAAACCTGTGAAAATCGGGCATGCAATCTCTTTGATCCAATTCTATCCGTCATCACTTATCATAGATTGTACTAAAAATATCCCTTTACACTCTTATGGAAAATTTCTAATTTCACCAATACTGCAGCCTCTCTCCCTAACATGATTAAACTCATTTTAAGCCACAAAACAACTCTCACAGGCTGCTTTCATACTACATAACTTCTACACCATAAAAGCAATTACAACCAAAAACGGCAGGGTGCCAAGTTCGATCAAGCAGAAGTGGCCTAAAGAATTTCAGCTGTACCAAGAACACCACTCTCTGTTTTTATCAGACATAATTCAATTGTTTGTCTGGACTGTTCTTGAGCTCTTTTTTTTTTTTTTAAATTAAAAAAACCCTGAAATCCCAGACAGTAAGACAAAACAAACTGCGTGCAGCCAGGCAACATTCTAAAAAAATTAACATTCTAAAAGTAAAACTTAGCCAAAATCCTCAAAATGGTGTTCGTATGCAACGTTTCATGCTGCCAGCTGTACTGCCAAAATTACAGTAAAAGCGAATTCCTATGAATATTATAATCGTAAAGCATGCAAACTTGAAGCATACAAACAGCATACAAACACAACGAGAGAAATTCAAAGTCACTTCTTAGAGTCATACCTCTGCGTTAGACCTTTGGGAAGACAGAGTAGCATCTGCTCTAGCATTAACAAAACGCCACTGCAACCACCGGTTATGAAGTAGCCTCAACAAATTAGCATCCGAAACTTTGTTCCCCCCTATCTTAAAACCATCACCAACAAAGCTCAAAATCGACAGCCTAGTTGCCAAATTATCATCCAACCCATTCCTTAGTCTAGGACTCATTCCCCTCGTTGAAGATGACCCAAGCTTACTCGGTGACGCAGGCCGAACTGGCCCATGAATTAGCGGTAACTGTCCTCTGCTGTTCAATACACCGTTTGGAGAGGAAAAAGGAGTATCAGTTCCGAACTTGTCTGGTACAATTAGCTTAGTGCGCGCTGTATTTTTCTTAGGAACGGGCGAGCCAGGATGGGACCGGCATACCCCATTAGCAGTCTGTTGCCAGGACCGAGCGGAGACCATTATTCCTGGAGGCCCACGCTTAACGTCTACGTTAGCGGAGGAACTTTGTGAAGAACCTGACGTACTACCAGAAGAAACACTTTCAGTATCAGAAGCAGCGAGACCACGTTGAGCCTTAGATTCAACAGGAGTAACGGCTGTTATATCTCTATTATCAGCCATGGAACCTTGCAGTGGCCCAAGTACATTGCCATTAACAGAACCGTTTAATCTCTTCCTCTCATCGGTGCAAGCCATGCTTCTACTAGTCACCGAGTTGGGTAGCCTTAACCTCGCCGGCCACCGCTCCGTCTTTGAAATTTCGGTTTGCTCTATTCTTCTCGTTTCCAGCGTCGGTTTGCGCCTCTTGGTGGTTTCTTTCTTTGTGGGGCATGGTGATGGAGCTGGTGTAGCTTTGCTAACCTTGTCAGCAGTGTTGTCGTTAGCGTTGTCAGTTTTCAAACGCATAGGTTTATTAGACGGCGGGGTCACCGCATGTCTCCTCTCCACCGGTTGAGACCTCTTAACAGCCGATGAAGTCGTGTGTTTTGTGGAAGAATTTGAGTGGGATGAGGAGGTGGACAAACATTTTCGGGAATTTTGAGGGGGCGGAGGGATGGAATTGTGGGGGTCGGAGGGCAACAAGGGAGGCAGTAGCCCAGTTCCTCCCAGGTGTTTGGGGTTTAGGGTAGCAGCAACCATTGGGAGGGCACTCACAAAATTCAATTCCACAGTCTGATCCTTTAATCTCACTCTCTTCCCAACACCTAAACGTATCTAATCATAAACACCTCCAATTTTATATTGAAAAAACTGTTAGGATTTAACAGATTTTATTCTTTAAACATCAAAACTAAGAATTTTCAGAGAGGAGAGAGTGAGAGGGATGTGGGAAAAGATTAGATTAGATTAGAGAGCATAAGGGTGGTAATGCTAGGAGTGGCCTATGTAGTATATATTTAGTTTGTAGTATGTAATTTAAAGTGAAGGGAATCTATTGCAGTGGCGGGGTTTTATGGGGATGGATGAGTCGCGTGGAGGAGAGGCAACCTCTGTAGGTCTGTTACTAAACTACTTACACGTGGCTGCCACATTTCTAGTTTCTTAACGAGAAATTACTTTATAAATTCTTTTACCATATTATTTATTTATGGTTCCTACCAAAGTAAATATATCATTTTTCACATTATGGAAAAAAGATATGTATTTATTTTTAATCGATAAGAATAATGGATGATGTGATTAGAAATATGGGCAAAATTAAAGAGCTAGCTGGAATGCAATAAATTTAATAGGATAGACTTTTAAATGTTTCTCTTGATTTTTTTTTCATAATTATCATTGTAAACATGCTGTGGAAGATCTAAGTGGTTAAAGGTTCTAATAATTACTCATAGTGCACAGGCCTTAATTGAAGGCTAAAATTACAATTGCAATAGCTTTAGAAGGCAATCGACAACAACTTGATTAACAGCTTTGGAGTGACCATATTTCGACAATAACTTGATTAATAGATTTGGAGTGACCGTATTCTAAAAACATGTTATAAAATAAAGAGAGATGGAGAGAATAAAGAACAAGTAATAAAGAAAATATAAAAGGAATAAAAAATGTACTTTATTGATCAAAGAGATATTCATAACAAAAAAAACTTATAAAAATTATTTATTAGATATTAATTAGAAACTATAAAAGTTTATAAAATTTAAAAAATAATTTATTAAAATTGTTAAAAATTAATTTAAAACCATATAAATTATTTATTAAATCATTTTTACTAAATTATTCAACTAATATAATTTATTTTTAAGTATATCAAACATTGGAATTCTTTTCTTTTCTTATGCATACTATTGAAAGTTCTTCAAAAATGTTAGGCCTTCCTAACAATCAATGGCTTTTTTAAAAAAAAAAATTAATCATTAGTGGCTATATTTTTATAAAAATGAGAAAAATAATTTTTATAAAATATTTATTTTTAAATATGGCTTTTAATTAATTCCTAAAAAATTCTAAATTAAATTTCTAATTTTTAACGATTTTTAATAATTTTAAAAAAAATTATAAAAACTTTATGGTTTTAATTAACTTCTAGTAATTATTATAAATTTTAATGAATTTTTTTAAATTTTTATCTTTTTTATAATTCCAAGCTTGGACAATCATTTGCTCAAATACATTGTGTACTACAAAATTGTGGACTCCACAGAGCGCGAAGGGAGAGATTATGGTGAAATAATGAGTCCGTCGTTGAAGAAAGTTTGTATAAAGGAAATGGAGGAAAACCTAGATATTGTGATGGACACAACACCGATTGTTGAAAAGGTTCTATCATTGAGAGACAGGTTGGTGGGAATCGGGCTTAGAGCGGATGAAAGAATAACTCCATTGGAGGGGGCAAATGGAGAAGGAGATTTTGAGATATCGGAAAACGATATTGAATGTTCATTGGTCAATAGCGTCCCCTCCATTAAATTTTCTAATCGAGTAAATCAAATTTTAATCAAAGATATGACATACACAATAATAATCAAACTCTTAGGAAGAAGCATCGGGTATTCGACGCTTCATAACAAAGTTTGTTCGCTTTGGAAACCCTCTCAACCATTCCACTTAATGGATGTAGAGAACGGATACTTCCTAACTAAATTCAAGAACTCGGAAGATTTTGAGAAAGTTTTATGCCAAGGCCTCTGGATCATGTATGGGTAATACTTAACAGTACAACCATGGACTATGAAATTTGACCCAGTACAACTGTATCCAAGCACGATCATGGTGTGAGTTCGACTTCCCGGGTTGCCAAGGAACATGTACAAGCGGCAAATCCTGAGGGAAATAGGAGGGCTTATTGGGAAAGTAGAAAAACTAGGTTTTAGTATATACAACAGGGTTAGGGGACGATTTGTGAGAATGGTGGTGTATGTTAACCTAAACAAAGCCTTAATTTCTCAGGTAATGGTAAATGATGTGGTTCAAAGAATCGAATATGAATATTTACCTACAATTTGTTTTTTGTGCAGTCACTATGGACACGTAAAATAAATCTACCCTAAACAAGTAACGGAACAGAAAGGATTGGATAAAAGTAACTTAGAAGGAGGGTGCGAACTGAGGTAATCCATGAACCTACATATAAAAGAAATATCATAAAATTCAAGCTAATACGACCCATAGATGTTAGCCGAAAGACCAGGCTGACGTATGATAAAGGTAGGCAGGAAGAATAGTGGTGAGGGTTCGGAAGAGGGGACTAATAGTTCTCAGTTCCAAGTTTTCGGAACCCTAGTTACGAAATATAGCAGTTAAGAAGAAATAAATGAGGCTAGGATAGAGATGGGCTACAAGAGTCAATGCCCTTCTAGTTTGGGTATAAGAAGGGAGGGAGAAAATTTGTGCATGGGCCCAAGTTACCATCAAACTAATGAACTTAATCCTTCTTACTAAGAATCGGGTCAACAGAGGCTTATTGAAGGATTGGGTCAAAGAAGGGCACGTCCCAAAAGATAATTAATCTCTCAACCTCAGGCAAAAGGAATGAAGCAATCCCAAAAAACATTGGGCTAGATCAACACAAGCCTAACAGATCTAAGCAGCAGACTAAAGGAGTAAGCCAAATAAGGGTTGGTGTGGGGAATAAGCCCAATCAAAGAACTATGGAGAAGTCGGGTGGACCCTTTGTAAGCCACGTTAATCGAGTTTGGGAAGACCCGAAAGGAGTAGCAATTAGGGCTTCTGAAAAAGAGGGAACAAACCTAAAAAATGATTGTGGAGAGCCATGGTTTCTTTTTGGTCCAACAGACTCTGAGGCGGAGATGCAAAAAGGCTCGATCATTGGTGAAAAATTAGCCAACGATAAAAAGATAATTCGAACGAAGGGAGCTTTGTAGGTAATGCCTCAGGAGAGGTCGACTTTCGAAGCTACCAATCAAACTCTAGAGGCCTGCAAGAGGTGATAGTGGTTTTGACGGAGGGAGTTATTGATACAACGAGGCACACCGTAATGGTCTTTAAGGAGAACCTATAACTAAATTTTAGGGCAACAGTCAAAAGGGAAAAATAGGGAAAGGAGGCCATCGAGTGGAAAATGAAGTAATGAGAATCGGTAGGGGGAAAGAATAGTGGAATATGAAAGGGCAAAATTCTCAACAAAATAATCAAAGATAAAAACAACCCTTTCAAATCTACCCCTCTAAAAGTCCCTCTTGCTGAGTTAGTTAACAATATAGTTGAACTTTTGCAAAGTCAACTTCAGCAAGGGCTGGCCAATGTGATTTCTAAAGAAGTAGGAAAAAGGCCAAAAGGCTCGAAAGGGCCAAGGCAATAGGTGTGGGAAACACTTTTTTATCTTTAAAAAATGAATTCTACCTTTTCTGTCTTTTCTTGGAATTTATAAGGATGTGAGAACGAAAAATTTCCTCATATTTTTAGAGAATACAATATGGAGCATAAGCTAGACATTGTTAGTCTATTGGAGCTGAAACTCAGCAGTGGTAAAGTTGATGGGATAATTGCAAAACTAAGTTTTCCATATTCTCACCAGGTCGAAGCTAGAGGGTTTTTGGAAGGAATCTGGATAGGTTGGAAAAATGCAGTCCACCTTGAAATTATCCTAAACCATCCTCAGTTTATCTTTACATAAGTATCCTTTAGAGTCCTCGTCCAAACAATTCTAATTGTTTTTATGTATGGAAGCCCAAATAGAACGAGAAGACAACTGCTATAGGAAGCACTAGAAGAAACCGTATCTATCACCTCAATCCCTAGATGGCTGTAGGAGATTTTAATACTATTATTGCTGAAAATGAGAAGAAATTAGGAGGTATTACTAGAAGAAATTTTCATTTCTTTGAAGAGTTTATTGAATCTAATATCTTCATAATCTGGGGTTTTGAGGGTTGGCTTTTACGTGGTAAAAAAGGAGGATTTTTTGAAAGATTGGACTGAGCAGTAGGTAATGTTGCTTGGATTCAAACTTTTCCAAAGTGCCTAGTGACACATCTAGTTAGAATAAAGTTAGACCATCGACCTTTATTCATTAATCTTTGCCTAGAACTAAGCATGCCAACAGGGCGTCCTTTTCGGTTTTTGGCTGGTTGGGTTCAGCATCAAAATTTCTCAGACACTATAATAATCTATGGCGATATAACAGGGATATGGGTGCCACTCTATGATATTTCACAGTAGGCTTGAAATATTGGAATAAAAAATTCTACGGACATATCGGGGCTCACAAGCGAAAATTATTACAATCTTTAAGTAAAATTCAATAAGAGATGGAATGGGAAAATTCAGAGTCATTATCAAATAGAGAGATTGATGTAAGGTGGGAGCTTGAAGAAGTGCTCAACCATGAAGAATTACTATGGAAACAGAAATCAAGATGTGATTGGCTTAAGTTAGGGGACAAAAACTCAAAGTTTTTCCATAGTCGGACAATGCATAGAAGAAAGGTCAACTGCATTAGTGCATTGCACAATGAAAATGGCAAATGACTATATGACCCAGATGAAATTCAATTCGAAACAGTAAAGTATTTTCAAAGGCTGTATGGTGAAAAACCAAGTAAGACAGAAGATTTACCCCAAAGTTGTTTCCCTCAGTCAGAGCAAAATGGCATAGACTTCCTTGGAAACAAAGTCCCAAACAAGGAGATTAAAATGACCCTTTTTTATATGGCCCCATTAAAAGCCCTAGAAGTAATAGATACCATGCTTTCTTTTTTAAAAATCAGTGGAGCAATATTGGGAACACAGTTTGTGAATAGATCAAAAATGTTTTCAGAGGCAAGCCTATTGACCTAGATTTGAATAATACTCTTATAGTGCTTATTCCTAAAACTACTCAACCTGAGGAGATATCACAATTTCGACCTATCAGCCTCTGTTCAGTACTTTATAAATTAGTTATGAAAGTTATAGCAAACAGATTCAAGGTGGTGTTTCCCAAAATCATTGTACAAGAGTAAGTCATGTTTATTGATGGCAGGAACATATCCATAATATCATCATAACTCAAGAGGTCATTCATTCCATGAGAGGAAAAAGCAAAAAGTGGATGACAGTTAAGATTGACTTAGAGAAAGCATATGATAAAGTTCAATGGGAGTTCATAGATAGATCCATCTAGGCAGCAAGGAATCTTGATTTTTTACGAAGAGTAATTATGTCTTCCATATCTACCATGCAAATTTTATGGAATGGAGTACCCACTGAATAGCTTAAACCTGCAATAGGAGTAAGGCAAGGGAGTCCACTATCACCATATTTGTTTGTCCTATGTATGGCGTGGTTAGGCCACAGTATTAAAAAAGCTGAAGCATTAGGGAAATGGAGTCCGATTAGATTATTAAGAGCATGTCCAACTATATCACACTTAATGACTTAGTAATCTTTTCAAAAGCAGACATGAAACATGGATTGATATTAAATGAACTTTTTAATCACTTCTGTAGTTTTTCAAAACATCAGGTCAACGCAAGGAAAACTAATATGTTTTTTTTTCCAACAGAGTGGAGGAGGGGCTAAGTAATAATTTAAGCAGGTTTATGGGCTTTTAGAAGATTCGAGAGTTAGGATCATACTTAGGAATCCCACTTTCCATAAAAGAGTCACCAACTCTACTTTGCACTTTATGGTTGAAAAGGTCAAAGCCAAGTTGTGCAATTGGGATGCAAAAAAACTCTCTATAGCAGACATATTTACTTTAGCACAATCAGTACTCTTCTTTATCCCGAATTATTTTATGCAATCCATGTAAATTTCGAAAGGGGTATGTGAGGAAATTAAACATCTGGCAAAACAAATTATTTTGGGGTTTAGTGCAGAAAAATAGAAAATGGCATTAGTCTACTGGAGCTCTATTTGCCAACCTCATACAAATGGAGGATTGGGCATTAGGCATTTGGAGGACTAGACTGCCTCTTTTTTACTAAAATTAGGTTTTAATCTTGTTTCTAAAGGGAATGCTCTATGGGTCCGTATATTGAATTCAAAGTATGGAATGAAAGAAACAATTTTCGAGAGTATAATGAGAGGAATTTGCTCAGTTGTGTGGAAAGGAATCGCGAAAGTGTGGCCATTACTGAAAGAAAATTTATGTTGGTCTATTGGGAGGGGAACTTCGGTCTGCTGTTGGGAAGATTCATGGGTCTCAAAAATAGGCCCTCTTAAAGCACATATGACTCACATGAGGAACTCCAACACGGAATGTTTAGTAAATGATATGGTAATATAACAGTCCGTTTTCAGTGAAATCAGAATAGTAGTTTCGGGACCACAAATTTGAGTCTAGAAGAAAATTTATTTTAATATTATTTTATGGCCTATCGTATGATAGGAATATCGTATAAAAATTTCGTTAATAAAAATTTTATCGATTACATGTTTAATTGATAAAAGGACCAAATTGCATAACATGCAAAAGTTGAATTCTAGTAGCTAAAAGGATCAAATAACTATGGAGTTCAAAATTTAAGGTCCTTACATGGAAAATATACCAATTGGTGGAGTTAGTAGATAAGCATGATTAGTCATCATTGGAAAGTTCAATAAAGAAAAGGATCAAATTAGAAAGTAAATAAATAAAAGATGATAAATTAATTAAATAACAAAATATCATCATTTTCATCATCTTTCCCAAATCAAAGACATGGAAAACCCTACTTTCGAGAGCTTGAAGTTAGCAAGCTTGCTTGGCTCAATTTGGTGAGTATTCTTGTCCCGTTGTTAATAATTTTTATATTTCTGATATCGTAATAGCTTAATCTAGCTAAATCGGGGGTTAATTTATAAAGTTATCATAGTACTAGGGTTTTGCCATGAATGAATATAGTTGAATTATGAAGTTTTATGGTAAAAAATGAAAGATTGTTGATAGATAAACAACTTTTGTAAAGGGAATTTTGATGAAATTATGATTTAGGGACTAAATAGAAAAGATGTAAAATTTATAAAAAAATTTTGAATTTTTTCAAATACATGGGCTGCTATTGTGATATATGAAAATCAGTTAGGCTTGAAATAAGGGTTAAATTGCATGAATTTCATTTTCCGAGCCTAAAGACGAAATCGTAATTAATTAAAAGTATAGGGGCAAAATAATAATTTTGCCAAAGATGTGTATTGGATTGAATTGAGTATGAATTGTATTAAATTAATGTTAAAATTCATTCATATAGATCCAAATAAACCAAATACAGAGTTAGATCAAGGAAAAGAAAAAGTGTCGGATTAATAGATTTTGCATGCACGAACATTGTTGAGGTAAGTTCGTATAACTAAATTGTATATTTACATGTTTGAATTGAATGTTTTGTATGTGATTGTATTATTGCCATGTATATGAAATTAATCATATATCCGACGATGACTGACAAGTATTAAGTCCCATTGGAATAAATAAAATTCGATGGATACAGGGTTTCCGAATTGGTTGTGGTCTTACATGTGTTGCAGACACACCATAGCTCGAAAATGCATCCCGTTATTAGCTCTCAGGGACTTCCCGTTATATGGTTCTTGCCAGCTTCTTGTTAATAGCTCTTCGGAGCATCCTAATTGGTTGTGATCCTACATGTGTTGTGGACACACCGTAGCTTTTATGAGCAACTCGATATATGGCTCTTCGAAGCTTCTCAATTAAAGGCTCTTTCATGAGCTTCCCAAATAATTGGCTCTCCGGAGCTTCCCGATATTGACTGGCTTGAACTTCTCGATTATGGCTCTTATGAGCTTCCCGTACAGCTCGAATGAGCTTTCCATTACATGGCTCACATGAGCTTCTTGATTAATGGCTTACTTGAGCTTCCTGTTTATATGCTTGTATGAGTATACCAAAATATGAATTGATGGATTACAGTTTTGTACACTTTGTGTGTACTACCCGTGTATCAATCGATATTTAAATGATTCAACAATCAAAGTTATGATATGTGACAATCTGAGTTCAAGATGAAATATACTTGAAATACATGGATTTAATTGTACTTATTACAAGGATACATGATTTGGAAAGTGTATGAATTTGGAAATTTGATTATTTGTAAGCTCATACATATTTCTTGATATTTATATGAAATACGTGACTAACGTGATTGTTGAGGATATGTTTTAGGCTTTTGGCCAAGTTGTTTGGAATGTGTTTTGTGTGCTTACCTTATATGTGAAATAATGGTAAGTTAAATTCCATGTCATACGAACTCACTAAGCATTAAATGCTTACACTATTTTATTTCCTCTGTTCCATAGTACTTCAAAAACTTGTTGGGTTAGAAGCTTGGCGGAGATATCTCACACTAGCCATCAGCTCTCTTTTCGGTATATGTAACAAATTAAATTTTTGATATAATGGTATGTATAGGATAATTAGCCAATGTTAGTATATAAATGTTTTGGTTGAAACTAGCCATTGGAATGGCTTGTGATGGGTATGTTTGATGTGTATATAAGAGGTTATATCATGTTTGATGTGTCTTGAAATGGTTGAATGATGGAAATCACATAGGTGTGTTGATGTTTGGTTTGAGGTTAAGTAAGCTTGCTATAAATGAGCATATATGCTTATATGATCAATTAAGTAAGACTGAATACTTGGTCATAAGGAGTTTTGTGACTTGAATTAAACTTGATATTGGTTTGATTGGAATGTCTTGTATTGGTTTGTGAATGTGTTGAAATGTTAATGTAGGTGGAGGACAAATTTGGGTGAGAAAAGTGGCTTGAAATAGCCTATTTTCGTTCACACGGGTAGAGACACGGACGTGTGTCTCAGCCGTGTGTGACACACGGCCTATCACATGGGCGTATGATTTGGCCATGTGTTCCCTGCATATTAAAAATTGAGAAACAAAATGCTCAAAATTATCCATACGGCCTAGCACATAGACGTGTGGCTTCACCGTGTGACCCCTGCACCTATTTAATTACAAGTCAGTATGCTCACACGGACTAGCACACAAGCCTGTCGCTTGGTCATGTAACCCACTCAGAGAGTTACACAAGCATGGACATGGGCTGAACACAACTGTGTGTCCCTATTTCGAATGTCCACACTGCTTGAGACACGGGCGTGTCTCTTGACCATGTGAGACACACGGTCTGACCACACCGACATATGTCTTTTGCATCTTGGAAAAATCTTGATATTTTGCAAAAAGTTTTTTAAGTTTCCTATTTAGTCCTAACTTGATTCTAATGTGTATTTTAGGCTTCGAGAGCTCATATAAGGGACGATATGATTGATTATTAATTGTGTATGATATGAATGTGTAATGATATGAATTATCTGTATTTGATCTGTGATTTCAATAACGCTCTGTAATCCTGTTTCGATAATGGATAAGGGTTAGGGATGTTACATTTATTGGTATCAGAGTTACGGTTTAGCTGATTCTCGGACAACATAGCATGTACGAGTCTAGCTATACATGCCATTATATAACTTGTGATAGTGTGATATCTCATGACCATTTTAAAATATGTTTTTCATATAGTAATGTCATCCAACCGAGCTGAATCTGAAAAAACTGAGAGCAATGCTCAAGCTTCAGTTCAAAGAGCCGCCTCAGGTAGTAAAAGGCTCATATCTGAGGGCTGAGGAGGAGAGGCTAAAGAAGCCTTCTTTCAAATGATGAATTAGTGGTTTACAGAATATGTAAGAACAAATCCGGCTGTGCAACAACCTCCACCCCTCATGTTCCTTAATCGGTTCCTGATATTTTACAGGTATAGAACTTATTAGAATTGGTAAGCCACTTATTGATAAAATCCATAAATATGGTGCTGAAGAGTTTAGAGCTACAGCTGCCGCCGATGATAATCTAGAAAGAGCTGAATTTTGGTTAGAAAATACCTTTAGAGTTCTCAATGAATTATCTTGTTCACCGGATGAATGTTTGAAATGTATTGTATCTCTGTTAAAAGACTCAACTTACCAGTGGTGGAACACTTTAATTTCTGTTGTACCGAAGGAAATGGTCACATGGGAATTTTTCCAAACTGAATCTAAAAAGAAGTGTATCAGTCAGAGATTTCTTAATCAGAAGCGAAAGGGATTTTTAGAGCTTAAACAAGGGTATATGACAATATCTGAATATGAACGGGAATCTGTTCGACTGTGTAAATATACAGAGAATGTATCCCAACTGAAATCGCAATGTGTAAGCTGTTTGAAGAAGGTTTAAATGAAGGTTTAAATATTGGCCATGTCATGTAACACCCCTAACCCATATCCGTCGCCGGATTAGGGTTAGAAGGCATTACTTATCATTACACATCATTATACAATCATTTCATATTCACTGTTCATATATCATCATATCACATCCATTCATAATCACAATGTCCCTTAAATAGGCTACTAGACCTTAAACATGCTTTGGAGAAGGTTCGAGACTAAATCGTTACATATAAAATTTTTTCGAAACTTAACAATTTTTTTAAGTTACAGAGGTCACACACTCGTGTGAATAGGCCGTGTGCCTCACACGGCATTAGACACGCCCGTGTGTCTAGGCCGTGGCAAAACAGGGCATACATACTGACTTAACCACACGGCCACAAAACATGCTCATATGCCAGGCCGTCTGAAAATTAGCTAGCTTGCTGACTTAGTTACACAGCCAGTCACATGCCAGTGTGTCTAGTCCGTGTAACTCTCTAACTTGACCACATGGCCCGCCACACGCCCGTGTGTGAGACCGTGTAGTGTGCCTAGGCTCAATTCGAATTGGCTTTTGAGCAACATAGTAGAGACACATGCCCGTGTGGGCAAAAATAGGCTATTTGCAAGGCCAAATTTACCACCCTTTAAGGGTCATCCCTACAAGCACAAATGACACATAATTCACCACTAATTTGCAACCAAAACATCACCAAAACATACACCAATCATGCTATAATATGACCAATCAATTCCGTACTGAAATTCATTTCAAAGCATACCAATTTCATGAACATAAATCATACCAAAACCACATACCACATATCTCATTATAAGCTATTACAAAACATACTAAATCCTTACCATTTCAACCATGAAACATACCAAATCAACTTTATGTCAAGTTTACCAAAATGACCATTTTCAATAGGCCATAAATGAACACATTATAAACATCATATTTCAACATATGTCATATACCAAAACAATATCAATATCATCATCATTCTCAAGCCACATCTCATGGCAAGATTCATAACTTAATTATACCACAACTTCCCTAGCCTTTACATGCCATACACTAATATTTACAAAATCAAAAGTACCAAAATATCGTTCGATAGTGTGATGACGATCTTTGACGATCCCCAAGCTCACGATAGCTTCGATAATCTATAAAACAAGTACAATCACACAAAGTAAGCTTTCAAAGCTTAGTAAGCCATATACAAATAAACTTAGCTCATAAAACAAGTATAGACCAATTTATTCTTGTAAACCATGGCAAATCATAAATACAAGTTCATAGTTCTCATATAACTCATTTGGTCATAGTCCACTTGCATATAATCACATCTCAATTTGATATACTCACATGTCAATGATCATATTCATACTCACCTTTCATTCCCGAATTTTATATACATTTCATACATACCCTAAATTGGATAGTCATTCACATAGTCTTTCATATTCGATATTGCCCGTTGAACCATTCAGAATCGACAAAGATACTCGAATAGCTCGTAAAGCTCATACAATGCCATATCCCAGATATGGTCTTACATGTTATCAAATATCGATGCCACTGTCCTAGACAGGATCTTACACGAAATCATATACGATGCCAATGTCCTAGATATGGTCTTACACGTAATCTCTAATCGATGCCAACGTTCCAAATGTGGTCTTATACGATATCACATCTTGGAATCCTATGTCATGATATAAGCATCCTATACTATTCCTATAGTTTGTACGAGACTTTCGGATATCTCAGCTCTGTCGATACTTTCACATTTCTGAACATTCAGCATCTATAACATTTCAGTATCAATTAAAGACATATAATTCACATAAAACACATTTATTTGCGTATGAACTTACCTCAGAAATAAAAACGGCTAAACGAGTCGATTATTCTACAACCTTCGACTTCCCTTGACCAAATTCCGAATTCTTTCGTTCTTGATCTAAATAAATTTAAATTTGACTATTTAATTACACATTTCATTCAATTCAATCCAAAGCACACAATTAAGGTATTTTTATACATTAGCCCCTATAATTTCACTTTTTAACAATTTAGTCCCTAATTCACGAATACATAAAATACACATAATTCATCAAATCCATAGCTTAAACGAATTTTCAAATAGCCTCAAGCAGTCCATAACTTTTATTTATTTCACATTTTAACCCCACATTTTTCAAATTTCACAATTTAGTACCTTAATAGCATTTTCTTCCAAAATTACTTAACAAAACATATAAATCAAACATATATCTTTCATTTTTCATTAACAATCAACATAAATCTTGAATATTCATCAATGGAACTTTTCAAAATCACTAACAATTTCAAAAAATCATGACATTGGCTAGCTATAACACATAGCAACAATCACAAAAACATAGAAATTACTAAAAACCAAGCTAAAACGAACCTTTAATCAAGCTAGGAAGTGTTGAACCCTAAATGAAAGAAATGCTTCCTTTTTCTCTTCAATATTCGGCCATGGATAGTGAAAAATAAGAAAGAAATTTGTTTTGTTTTAATTAATACATATTAACACATAAATTACCAAATTATCCTTAGTTATAAAACATTTAAATTAAGGCCATTAATGTCCACTTACCATGTCAATGGCATAATAACAACATAAGGACCTCTCAATTAATAAAACACAACAATTCGACACTTAATCAAATAGAACACATCTTTTGCATTTTCTGCGATTAAGTTCTTTTTCTCTAATCGAGCACACAAACAATAAAATTTTCACACGAAATTTTCAAAGGTATCATATATCATGCTGTAAACACAGAAAATAATATTAGAATATTTTTCTGACCTCAGATGTGTGGTTCTGAAACCACTGTTCTGATAGGCTCAAAACCAGGCTATTACATGTCAGTACAGAAATATGTCAGAAAAGGTTATGATGCTTATCTTGCCTATGTATTGGACATCAAACTATCTGAATCAAAGATTAAATCAGTATCAACTGTTTATGAATATCCTGACATATTTCTAGAAAAGTTACCCAGATTACCATCGGCTAGAGAAGTTGAATTTTCTATAGACCTTATTTCAAGAACAACACCAATATCAATAGCACCAAATAGAATGGCCTCTACAAAATTAAAAAAAGTTGAAAACAAAGTTGCAAGAATTGACTGACAGGGGTTTTGCTCGACCTAGTTCATCACCTTGGGGTGCAACGATTCTGTTTGTTAAAAAGAATGATGGATCGTTCAGATTATGTATCAATTACCGATCGCTCAATAAAGTTACAATCAAGAATAAGTATCCATTACCTCACATTGATGATTTATTTGACCAGTTGAAAGGTGCCACAATGTTTTCAAAGATTGATCTCTATTCCGGTTATTATCAGTTACGAGTGAAAGACTTAGATGTGCCAAAAACAACCTTCGGAACCAGGTACGAGCATTATGAATTCCTTGTAATGCCGTTTGGTTTAACTAATGCACTTGCGGCATTTATGGATTTAACGAATAGAATTTTCAGACCATATCAAGATAAATTTGTTGTGGTGTTTATTGACAAAATTCTGGTATATTCTTGAGATGAAACTGAGCATGCTAATCATTTGAGAATTGTTTTGCAAACTTTGCGTGAAAAACAATTACATGCTAAATTTAGCAAATGTGAATTTTGGCTTTGAAAATTTAGTTTTCTTGGACAAATAGTATTTGCTGAAGGCATTAGAGTGGATCCGAATAAAATTTTAGCAATTGTTAACTGGAAACCATCGAAAAATGTGTCTGAAGTCAAAAGTTTTCTAGGATTAGCCGGTTACTATCAGAGATCTGTACAAGGGTTTTCGATGATAGCTTCACCGATGATAAGGCTACTACAGAAAAATGTGAAATTTGAATGGACAAACAAATGTCAACAAAGTTTTAACCGGTTGAAATCTCTGTTGACTGAAGTACCGATTTTGATTCAACCTGAATCAGATAAGGAATTTGTGATTTATAGTGATGCATCATTGAATGGTTTAGGTTATGTCTTGATGCAAGAAGGTAAAGTAATAGACTATGCTTCTAGACAACTAAAATCACATGAAAAGAATTACCTGATATATGATTTGGAATTGGCAACTATTGTTTTTGCTCTGAAAATTTGGCGACATTATTTGTTTAGTGAAAAATGTCACATATTCACCGATCATAAAAGTTTAAAGTACTTGATGTTGCAAAAAGATTTGAATTTGAGATAGTGCAGGTGGCTTGAATTGTTGAAAGATTATGATTTGATTATCGATTATCATCCAGGAAAGGCAAATGTGGTGGCAGATGCTCTGAGTAGAAAGACTATTTTTTTTATGAGCAATGAATACTCGATTGTCATTGTCTGATGATGGTTCAATTTTAGCTGAGTTAAAAGCTAAACCGACATTTCTATAAAAGATTTCTGAAGCCCAGAAAAATGATGATGAGTTACAGGCTAAAAGAATACAATGTGAGTTGACTTTCGATTCAGAATTTTAGATTGGACCCAATGATTGTTTGTTATTTTAAGGTAGATTCTGTGTACCAAAGAATTCGGAGCTTGTACAGAAGATTTTGTAGGAGGCTCATAATGATACTATGTTTGTTCATCCGGGAAGTAATAAAATGTACAATAATTTGAAACAGTTGTACTGGTAGTTAGGAATGAAACGTGATATTTCTGAATTTGTATCTAAATGTTTGATATGTCAGCAAATTAAAGTTAACCATCAGGTACCTCTAGGATTATTACAGCCAGTCACGATATCGGAATGGAAATGGAAAAGAGTTACCATGGATTTTGTGCCAGGTTTTCCCTTATCTCCGAAAAAGAAAGATGTTATTTGGGTAATTGTCGACCGTTTGACAAAGTCCACACACTTTATTCCGGTACATATAGATTTCTCCTTGGATAAATTAGCAGAATTATATGTTTCTAAGATTGTCAGATTACATGGTGTACCAATCTCTATTATTTTTTATAAAGATCCGTAGTTCACATCCCGATTCTGGAATAAGTTACAAGAAGCTCTCGGTACAAAATTACATTTTAGTACTACATTTCATCTTCAGACCGATGGTTAGTCAGAGCGTGTGATAGAGATTCTTGAAGATATGCTTCGATGCTGTGTATTGGAATTCGAAGGCAATTGGGAAAAATATCTGCCATTAGTCGAATTCACATATAATAACAGTTATCAGTCAAGTATAAAGATGGCACCGTATAAAGCTCTGTATGGTTGTAAATGTAAAACTCCATTGTACTAGACTGAGCTCAGTGAGAAAAAGATACATGGAGTTGATCTGATCCATGAAAACGAAGAAAAAGTGAAAGTGATCCGAGATAGTATGAAAGTAGCTTCTGATCATTAGAAATCCTATGTCGATCTAAAATGAAAAGAAATAGAATTTCAAGTTGGCGACAAGGTATTTTTGAAAGTTTCACCTTGGAAGAAAGTTCTTCAGTTTGGCCGTGAAGGAAAACTGAGTCCACGATTTATCAGGCCATATGAGATCATTAAAAGAATCGGACTTGTTGCATACCAATTAGCATTACCGCCATAGCTTGACAGGATTCACAATGTTTTTCATGTGTCTATGTTACGACAGTATCGATCAGATCCTTCACATGTTATCTCTCCAACAGAGGTCGAGATTCAGCCTGATATGGCATACAGTGAAGAACTGATCAAAATTCTGACACATGAGACGAAAGAATTGAGAAATAAACAGGTAGTATTAGTAAAAGTTCTCTGGCAATGACACGGAATAGAAGAAGCTACTTGGGAACCCAAGGAAATAATGGGAAAGTAATATCTTAACCTCTTTACTGGTAAGATTTTTTAGGACGAAAATTCTTTAAGAGGGGAGAGTTGTAACAACTCGTTTTCAGTGAAATCGGAACAGTGGTTTTGGGACCACAAATCTGAGTTGGAAGAAAATTTATTTTAATATTTTATGGTCTACCGTGTAAGTAGACCAATTAGTGGAGTTAGTAGATAAGTATGATTAGTCATCATTGAAAAATTTAATAAAGAAAAGGATTAAATTGGAAAGTAAATAAATAAAAGATGATAAATTAATTAAATAAGAAAATATCATCATTTTCATCATCTTTTCCAAATAAAAGATATGGAAACCCTAGTTTCGAGATCTTAAAGTTAGCAAGCTTACTTGGCTCAATTGGGTGAGTATCATTGTCCTGTTTTTAATAATTTTTATATTTTCGAGGTCATAATAGCTTAATCTTGCTATCTCAGGGATTAATTTGTAAAGTTATCAAAGTACTATGGTTTTACCATGAATGAATATAGTTGAATTATGAAGTTTTATGGTAGAAAATGAAAGAGTGTTGATAGATAAACAACTTTTGTAAAGGGAATTTTGATGAAATTATGATTTAGGAACTAAATCGAAAAGATGTAAAATTCATGAAAAAAATTGAATTTTGTGAAATACATAGGCTGTTATTGTGATATATGAAAACTAGTTAGGCTTGGAATAAGGATTAAATTGCATGAATTTCATTTTTCGAGCCTAAAGATGAAATCGTAATTAATTAAAAGTATAAGGGCAAAATAATAATTTTGCCAAAGATGTGTATTAGATTGAATTGAGTATGAATTGTATTAAATTAATGTTAAAATTCATTCATATAGATCCAGATAGACCAAATACAGAGTTAGATCAAGGAAAATGAAAAGTGTCGGATCAATAGATTTTGCATACACGAACATTGTCGAGGTAAGTTCATGTAACTAAATTGTATATTTATATGTTTGAATTGAATGTTGTGTATTTGATTGTATTATTGCCATGTATATGAAATTAATCACATATCCGACGATGACTGACAAGTATTAAGTCTCGTTTGAATAAATAAAATTTGATGGATACAGGGTTCCCGAATTAGTTGTGGTCTTGCATGTGATGCGGACACACCACAGCTCGAAAGTGCATCCTGTTATTAACTCTCGTAGGCTTCCCGTTATATGGTTTTTGTGAGCTTTTTATTAATAGCTCTTCAGAGCATCCCGATTGGTTGTGATTTTACATGTGTTGTGGACACACTGTAGCTCTATGAGCGAACCGATATATGGCTCTTCAGAGTTTCCCAATTAAAAGCTCTTTCATGAACTTCCTGAATAATTGGCTCTCCAAAGATTCCTGATATTGGCTTGCTTGAACTTCCTGATTATGGCTCTTATGAGCTTCCCATTATACAGCTCAAATGAGCTTTCCGTTACATAGCTCACATGAGCTTATTAATTAATGGCTCACTTGAGCTTCCTGTTTATATGCTCGTATGAGCATACCAGAATATGAATTGACAAATTACAGTTTTGTACACTTTGTGTGTACTACCCATGTATCCATCGATATTTAAATGATTCAACGAGTAAAGTTATGATATGTGACAATTTGTGTTCAAGATGAATTGTTACCAAAATATACTTAAAATACATGGATTTAATTGTACTTATTACAAGGATATATGATTTGAGAAGTGTATGAATTTGGAAATTGATTATTTGTGAACTTATACATATTTCTTGATATTTATATGAAATACATGACTAACGTGATTGTTGAAGATATGTGTTTAGGCTTTTGGCCAAGTTGTTTGGAATGTGTTTTGTATGCTTACCTTATATGTGAAATAGTGGTAAGTTAAATTCCATGTTATACAAACTTATTAAGCATTAAATGCTTATGCTATTTTGTTTCCTCTGTTTTATAATACTTCAAAAGCTCGTTGGGTTGGAAGCTTGGCAGAGATATCTCACACTATTCATCAGCTCTCTTTTCGTTGTATGTAACAAACTGAATTTTGGTTATAATGGCGTGTATTAGATAATTAGCCAATATTAGTATATAAATGTTTTGGTTGAAACTAGCCATTGGAATGACTTGTGATGGGCATGTTTGATGTGTATACAAGAGGTTATATCATGTTTGATGTGTCTTGAAATGGTTGAATGATGGAAATTACATAGGTGTATTGATGTTTGGTTTGAGGTTAAGTAAGCTTGCTATAAATGAACATATATGCTTATATGGTCAATTAGGTAAGATTGAATACTTGGTCATAAGGAGTGTTGTGACCTGAATTAAACTTGATATTGATTTGATTGGAATGTCTTGTATTGGATTGTGAATGTGTTGAAATGTTAATGTAGGTAGAGTACAAATTTGGGTGAGAAAAGTGGCTTGAAATAACCTATTTTCATCCACATAGGTATAGACACGAGCGTGTGCCTCAGCCGTGTGTGACACACAGCCTATCTCATGGGCGTGTGATCTGTGCGTCCCTTGCATATTAAAAATTAAGAAACAGAATGCTCAAAAGTATCCACACGGCCTAGCACACAGGCGTGTGGCTTGGCCGTGTGACCCAAGTTAGAGAGTTACACAAGTATGGACACGGGCTAAACACGGCGGTGTGTCTCTATTTCGAATGCCCACACGGCTTGAGACACGAGTGTATCTCTTAATCGTGTGTGACACACGGCTTGACCACACGGGCTTGTGTCCCCTGCATCTTGGAAAAATCTTGATATTTTGCGAAAAATTTTCTATGTTTCTGGTTTAGTCCCTACTTTAATTCTAATGCATATTTTGGGCCTCGAGAGTTCATATAAGGGGCGATAAGATTGATTACTACTAGTTTATGATATGAATGTGTAATGATATGAATTAGCTGTATTTGATCTATAAATCCCAGTAACGCTCCATAACCCTGTTCCGATGACGGATAAGGGTTAGGAGTGTTATAGGTAACATATGAGGAAGCATGGAATCTGGAGGCATTTAGAGAGTAGTTGTCAAATATTGTTAAAAGGATAATCAATATTCCTCCTCCTTACACCCTAGTTGGTCCTGATAAAGTCTTTTGGGTACACACGTCAAATGGGGCCCTTACAGTGAAGAGTGCCTATCGAATGAGAAAAGGTAACACATGGAATGAGCAAGATGCTAGGTGAAAGATCATGTGGAAATACCAGGGCCTACATCGAGTCCACTTCTTCTTATGGTTCGTGTGCGAAGAACGGTTGCTTACAAATCTTAAACGTGCTCGAAGAAGTATTGGCCAAAATGAGGCTTGCCCAATATGCCAGCATAACACAAGATATTATGCATGTCTTTTGGGACTGCCCAGTGGCTAAAGAAATTTAGAGGTATATAGTGCCAGGAAATCGCCAACCCCAGTTCTTCTCTGACAATCTATTAGAATGAGTCAAAACAAACCTTGGAAATTCTAGGTGGCTACTAAGGTTAGAGGTTCCCTGGCTGAAGCTTTTTGGCTTGATAGCTTGGCGGTTATAGAAAAATAATAATATTTTTGTATTCCAAGGTTTATCCTGGAGCCTTTCAGAAACTATTAAAGTGTCAATTAGTTGGGTAAAACAGTACAATACAATTAATAGCAGGGTCTTCTATAGGAATAGTAGCTTAGATTTTGAAGGTCTTTTAGGAAATTTTAGGAATTGTAGGGAGTTAGAATGCTAAATTTAGTAAGTTCATTTTAGGTTTTGTTTTTTACACAAAAAAAAAAAACTACCACATCAACACACAATGTTGACGTGGTGTTTGTTAATGACCACGCCAAAGTTATCGTTAGTTACTAATTGTCAATGCTAGTCAAAGGGTTTATTTGACAAGTTTTATTAGTTTAGGGACTCAATTGGGTGTGAAAAAGTTTGGAGGAGCTTAATTGATTTTGTTTTTTGAAAAAGTTTAAAGGCTAAAAATACCATTAAGCCAAATATATAATGAAAATATGGTTTAGTATTTTTTAAAAAAAATTGTGAAAAAATAAAATATAAAGATTTGTTTAAAATAATTAAATTCAGTCATATAAAATTATAAAATATTTTCTTAAAATAATTTATTAAATTCAATCTTTAAGTTTCTTTTATAGTTTACAAAGTATTTTTGGAGAAAGTAAATTTGTTATATTTTTATTTTAGTTGATTTTCATTTTCTTATTTGTTACTGTTAAAGGTTTTATTATATTTTATTAAAAATATCATTTAAAAAAACCAATCCAAATAGAATTTTTTTGATTTTTACTTTTATTGATGTATCTTTAATGGTTGAATTATCATATCAGTAAATTTTCAATTAGATTTATTAAATCCATCTGATTCCAAAAATATTACTATGGACAAATTATTAATGAGATGGGTATTTAGATTTTTCATACTTAAACAGTCATCATTATTGTTGATATTATTGTGTTCCTTTTTTTTTAATAATCATTTATGTTTTTATTTTTACTTTAAATTTCAAAATTTTTAATTTGTATTCAATAAAGTTTTAATATAAATCTATGAATATTTCATTTTAAATAAAGATTTATTTATAATATATGGGTTATTATTTGTTGAATTGGTGATAAATTTTTTTAACTTCATAAACAAAATTAAAAACTCGTCATATTTTTAATTAGTATTTAAAAAATAAAAATAAATGATTATTTTTTTAATCCTACTTATAAAATTAAAAAATTCCACCATTCCCATATATATAGTATAGTAAAAAGTAAAAAGTTCTCTTGAATTTGTTTATTTATTTAATATTTAGCCTCACCAAAGTGCAATGCAAGGCAAAAGAGTTGTTCCTTAGTTTGCCACACCATTGCATTTCACTATCCATCCAAAGCATATTTAAACCAAAACAAATCATCACTTTGCTTAATTATTTTGGTATATCTCATAAAGCAAGGTTCTAAGTATCTTTTAAAACAAAAATTTTCAAAGTTTTCTTTACTCAATTACTAAAAGCATACTTTAGGGTGCAAAAAGAAGACCTAGAAATCATCTTTCTTTGAGTTGTTCTAACTCCACCCACTACTTTAACCTTATTCTAAGTCTTTCATTATATTCAAATTTGTTACTCTTACCACCAAACATTTTACTAGCTTTCCTTTAATTCTAATCTCCTCAATAATTTTTTTGGATATTGTATATTTTTTAAGGTAAATTATTTAGTTGGTTATCTAAATTTTAGAGTACTTTCATTTTAGTCATCCAAACATTAAATCTCTAACGACGATTAATTGTACATGCCACTCATGTTTACACTTTCATTTTGATCACTCAACTTTTAGGTCGCTTTTATTTTGGTCACCAGAAAAATATTCTTTTAAAAGTATTAATTGGGGTAAAAAATTAGGGATTAATATGAAAAAGTGATAGAAATTAAAATAATATACAAAAATTGTCAAATTATACTTGTTTATCTCATTATCAAAATTCTATTTTTTTTAATTATTGAAATTTTAAATTTAAAAACATCAAAATAAATTGAATAGATTGATGAAAAAAATTATCTATTAATAATGTCAACCAAGTTATTATAATATTAAAATTAATTAATTTAATTTTCTTTTAAATTTTAAAATTTTATTTTATGTTTCTAGATTGATCCTTAATAAAATCATTCATATTTAATAATTGTCTTCAAAACTTAAATTTCTTTTAATTATATAATCTCTAATCTTCCATGCTAAGCTAAAAGTAAAGGGAAAAATACTTGCAATTAATTAAGTTAATTACTTGTTCTTTGTCTAGGTAAAGAAGTGATGAAAAAATTGAGTTTTGTTTAGAATGGAAGGTAAAATTAATTAATTAAATTAATGGGATAAATCTCAAAATTATACATGAACTTTGATTTAATGTGCAATTGTATACATGAACTTTAATTTGGTGTAATTATACACATAGAACTCTAATTGTGGTTCAAATATATACTTGAAACTTTAATTTTGATTTAATCATATACATTTAAAGAAATAAATACATTAATTTATTTTTATATTTGATAAATATAATTATTTATGTATGCAATATATAAATATGAAATGATGTTATATCAATAATTGTACTAATAATTTATAAGAATTTGATCAAATCAAATTTCATGTATACAATCGTGCATTAAACCATAGTTCATGTATAGTTTTGGGATTTATCCCTAAATTAATTGCAATGATTTTTCTTTACTTTTAGCTTAGAATGGAAGACAATAATTTTCATTGATGATTTTTGAAAATAATTTCAAAAGATCAAAATAAATTAAATAAATTGTTGAAAAATAATTTTTATAATTGATAATGTCAATCGAATTGTTACTATAATTTTGAATCTTAATATTTAAAAATTTATATTTCAAAACCCAAATTTATAATTTACGACAATGGGATAAATAAGTACAAGTTGACAATTTTTGTGTATTTTTTTAGTTTCTACTACTTTTTCACTTTAATCCTTGATTTTTTTTTTTTTACATATTTGTGTAAAATGGAATAAAATTTTTATATAGTTGTGTATATGAATAACGTTGTTGATTGAGTTAGTTTCACAAATGAACACAACACCAATTTAGGATTGATGGCAAAATAATGATAAACAATTATATTCGTATTCTTAATATGATATATTTTTGTGTTTAAATTTCGCTTTAATCATAATCTAATCTAATTTTTTTATTTTAATATACATATTATTAATTATTATTATTAGTTTCGATCATACTTTTCATTATTTACTATATATTATTTTTAAATACGTGCGTATGATAAGATTTTTAATATTAATAAATACTTTTGAAAATAATTTAAAACATAGATTTAAGATTTAAACTAGGGGTTGCCAAACTTTGCATGATGTCCCATAAACATTAATATTTAATGGCTAATAATTTATTCCAAGATTAAGCGAAAGTAAGCATATGAATCCATGTCCTTCAAGGAACCTTTCTTAATAAATTGTAAAGCTTGTGAAACTCAGCTGCTGAATCAAGTGGTTGACAAACCTAAACAAATTGCTTTTTCTATTTCTTGCCCAATTTCCCATGCTTGCTTGCTTCATAAATTATTCATTGTACTTTCTTTGAAGGTTAAATCAAATTTTAATAAATATATACAACTATTACTTTGCATTACAGGTAAATTAGATACTGACTATCATTAAAAAAAGTTTAAAATTAAATTTATTTCTAATAACCAATTAGTTATGATGGAATATTAACACTTGATTACAGTTTTGTTGCTTGTAAACTAGCAATTATAGCTAATTATAATGGATTATTGATAAAGGAAAGTATTCTCTAGATCTATCAATTTCCTCTGGAGATTAGCCAAATTGGCCAAGACAACATATGGGTAGAGTTTAGTCTGATTGGTGAGAATGCCAAAATGACTATATATCATAATCAGAGATGACATACAGTTAAATGTGGAAAATATAATTTAATAAATGATGATTAGTAGGAGATGGAAATCGCTGCCTTCACCATCACTTTAATCCTATAATTGGAGTTAATGTAAGTAATCTTTATCAACTAATGTGTTTTATGGGAGCCATGGCCAGAATCCATCATTTTTGTATGCTCCATTTGCTTTAATTTGGTGATTTTCATATCTACTTCAACCTCCCCCACCCCAACCTCCCAAATAAATAAACAAATGGTTAATTCACTTTTAAGTTCTTCAATTTTAATTTTTTTCTTAAATTTTTTTTCCAAATTAGATCCTAAATTTAACCATTGTTCTCACATTATTATTATTTAAGTTAGGCCCTGAACCTAATAATTATTCCTACATTGGGGCTTGAATTTTTTTTGTTCAAGTTAGCCCTTGAAAATCCTAGAGCTCAGGCTCCAGTGTCGGAATAATTTTTAAGTTCAGGCTCTAATATGCGAATAATTGTCAAAGTTTATAGATTAACTTGAATAAAAAAACCGTTCAAACCCCAATATGAGAAAAAATTTCAAATTCAAACCCTAATGTGAAAATAATTGCCAAATTCATAACTAAACTTGAAAAAAAAAATTCAGACCCAATATGAAAAAATTTATCAAGGTGATATTCCAAATAATGATTTAATTTATATACAAATAATAACTGTATTATATAAATTTGAGTTAATTAAATGTTGAATAAGGATATATTTTTAGGAAGATTCCACATCCAAATAAAAAAGTATCCAATTTGGAAATAGAAGGTTGGATGATATGAAGGCAAACCAATGAAAATGGTAAGGAAATAAAGTTAAGAGAAGAAGAGAGAGAAAATGGGGTTGGGTTTAGTAAGGCTTTGGTTGTGATTCGGTCACCATCTCGTTAATATCTTCTAACTCAAACCACCATAGCTTTAATCTTTGGTAAATCATGAGGTCCACCATGATTGGCTTCCATCCATATTTTTCGCTCTGTGCTTGTGATGGTTGCCTTAATAGCTCAACGCCCAGGCAAAGTGGCAAGCAACTTAACACATATCGCTAGTCAATATGTTTTAGACATTGCCTTTCAAGTAACACTTTCACTAATAGTGAGGAGTTGGTGGCAGGCAAAAGTATTCCCGGCGTTATTTTAACCTTAATTCACTTTATATTTGTTCAAGTTTAATTTGAAATATAATATTAAAATTTTGTTTAAATCATATCATATTTGTAAAGTTAAACTTAAACTCATTTTAGATCTAATCATATTATTTTTTAATTTCTTAAAAAATATTTATATTATTATTAATTGAATATTTAATAATTCTATATATTTTCTCATTTATTAAAATTTTATATAGCATTTTTTAATATTTACATTATAATATTATATATTATTATAGATTTAATTTTTTATGTGCTATAATACAATCTTAGGAAGTGGGGCAAGCTTAGACCTTTAATGTTCGAGCTCGAGTTTGGTCATTACTTAAAATGGGTCTTTTTTTTTTTTTTTTGTCTAACTCTATTTTTTTGATATAATATTTTTACTCAAATCTTTCCAAATTTTGGATGACTCTTTAAGCTTAGGTGAGTAATTTGACCCATGAATAGGTTTAGTTAGGAGCTGGTAGTGGCTTCATTTTTAAAATTTTCAATTTTTCACTTTAACTTTCTACAATTAGTATAGGGCCAATGTCATAGTTGGCCTCTAAGCTTTTATCTAATGTGTAATGTGGTATCTGTACAAATAAAATGCTCAATTTGTTGTCATGTGCAATTTGATACATGAATATCAAATTTATACATGAATTTTGCTTCAATGTGCAATTTGATACATGAACTTATTTGATACAATTATACACATGAAACTTGTATTTTAGTTCTTATGTATACAGGAAACTCTGATTTTGATTCAATTATACACATTTAAATAAATGAATACATACATTGTAACACCCCAAACCAGGCCTAGAAGTCTAGACCGAATTCAGAATGCTACATTGATCAGCGAAGTGATCGTGGAAAAGTTTTACAAACCAAGTTATCATATCTAGCCGATTATTCATTTGCTTAAAAATCATTTAATAAAAATTATAGGTAAGTTTAATAAATAGTCAGAAACTAATAAACGAGTAAAATTTAAAATGGAAACTATACGAAAACATTATAATTCTTCACATTTTCCAAAACAGTGTAGTCAAAATATAAGTCAAAAAATAAAACCAAAATAAACTTTCGCAACCGTGACTGTCCGAGGCCTTCGTGTACTAGGTCTAGCAACAAAATCCAAGAAAGTACCTGAAAGGGGAAACAGAAGAGGGGGTGAGCTATACGAGCTCAGTGTGAAATTAAACCGACTATCTACAGAGTCAAAAACAGAAATAGAAAGTAGTAAGCAGTTCGGAGACGGAACATTCTTACAGCTCTATACAGATACAGTTGGTACATTCACAACGGAAGTACCGACATATAACAATATTTAGAACATGTTAAAAACACACTCAGACATCCAGCCACACATACCATCCAGTCATAGCAGTGATGGTTCTCATTCAGTCACATAGTCACAATAATGGTTTAGTTAGACAATTACAATCCGATAGTCTAGCATGAAGAACTGTTGAACGGATAAACAGATCGTACTTACAGAATCAGACGGTAAACTCGAGACAGAAGTCTCAACAGACAGTAATGGTCCACACGTATCAAATCTCAATCGATCACAAGTTCTATTTAGTCAGATCGCTGTAATCAATATTTAACAATTTCACATAGGCTTAAGTGCCTTTCAGTCGAACAGTACAATCAAACAGACGCAATCACAGAACAGTCAATAAGATGCATATGAATGCAGTTGAAATGCATAACTCACCCATCCAGCCAACACACTTCTCCGTCTATTCCTACACTTACTGTAAGGTTTAAAACACCCACACATCCTTACACTTATAAGCTGTACCGAATGCGGCACATATCAATATAATGCAGCTGAGCTACCAGTCAATAGGCTTAAGAGCCTTTTAGTAAGTCTACGATCGTTAGGGTATTGGCACTGCCCACAACCTTTTGAGAATTGAGGCTATCAGTAAGCAGGTAAACTGCTAATCCATATATATAAATCGCATAGCAAAGCTGGCGTATAAGCTATACAGTGCCATGCAGTAAATTGCGGTACAGTCGTGTAGTATGAACTGCCAGATCAGATAATGGTACGTAGCATAGCTAACGCACATGCGGTATAGTGCAATGCGGCAAACCACTATACCGGTATATTGTAGTAGAGCTACCAGATTAGTCAATGGTACGTAGCATAGCTAACGTACAAGCTGTATGGTGCAGTGCGGTAGTCCGCTGTACAATTTAATTGCAGTGAAACTGTCAATTCAGTTCAGTATCAATCTTTCTTCTCTTCAAAACCCCACTCAAAAATGCTTTTATGCATATGTAAGTATGCAGTCAGATGTACATAACTAGAATACCGATTTTAGTAAGTTCTTTAGAGACATACACTCACATTCAGTCGGTCAAAATCACACATGTGTACACTCATATATCGAATTCAGTATCAAGCTTATCACACATCTAGTCACAAAATAACACACATATCAAGCCCAGATCAGAGTTATAATTACCCTCGGTAAAGCTTAGTCGAGAGTTGGAACACACAGAGTTGAAATTACACTTATATTTTACCTAAATCCAAAGTTTGGCGAGATAGGGCCACACGCTCTTGTGGGACAATCCAGGCTGTGTGGGGGTCTAAACGCCTGCGTAAAGGGTAGCACACGGCCGTGTGACAAAGGCGCATGCCCGTGTGAAGTAAGGACACGGCCATGTAACTCACTGTTCAATTTTGCTAAAATTAGGTGCAAGGCAGATACGGCCATGTGAGGGTCTCACACACCGTGTGCCATCAGATACGGCCGTGTGTTTCGAAACACACGCCCGTGTGGGATCCCTAAAACCTTAAATCAGTCACACGGCTGTGTGGCTAGGCCTTGTGACCCCAAAACTCTAAATCCCTAATTCCCAAATTCACACGCTTGTGTGAAAACCGACAAAATCCCCAAATCGGCCAACAACCGTATGGCCAGGCCGTGTGGCACCCAATTTGGTCGGAAAACCCTAATTCCCAATTCTATACGCTCGTGTGGCCACCGGGTGATCACAAAATCGCCCTAAAACAGCCTCAAAATCACCGTTTCAGCCACCAGAATCATCCCTAACCTTTGCCCTATCAACATATAATAGAAAGTGATGATTTCCCATCACCTCCATCGACTAATAACCCAAAAACAATGGGTTAACATACGGTCAAGAAAAGCCGTAAGCAAAGATTTGCAAAACAAAATAAACAGATAAAAACTGTAGACAATGTTCGAATCCCACACCTGTTTCGACGACGAAGAAGACGACAGAGGAGCAACAATTCGAAATCCGCAGGCAAATCATTTCCAAAGCAATCACAATAAGCCCCAATCGAAAAAGTAAGAGAAAACCACAAAAAAAAGAAAAGAAAAGAAAGAACACGTCCCAAAATAAAAGTAAAAATAATAATAAATAATAAAATAATAAATAAAACAATTAATACCCAAAATAACATAATTAATTATAAAATATTTACTCGGTATTTATCAAAATATAAAAAGTCTCACTATATTGCGCACAACAACGCTCGAACCCAAAACCTTAAAATTCACTAACAGTCATCTAACCATCAGACCAACAAACCCATTCTTGTCACTAAAATGCTCAACCTAACTCATATATGTATTCTCCTTGCTGACCCTATGTCAAAACTCAAAACTTCTAGGCCCAAAATTCTGGGCGTTACATATATTTATTTTAATATTGGATTAATATAATTGTCTTGTATATAATATCCAATGTAAAATGGTGATAATTCAACAATGTTGTTAGTGATTTGAAAATTGAATTGAATCAAAATTTATGTATAAAATCACACAAAATCAAAGTCCATATATAACATGACACATTAAATCAAAATTTATATATAATTTTGATATTTATTTATTTTTAATTGTTTTATATAATATAATATGATATAATATAAGTTATTGTGCAACTTTGTTGGTAGGAACTGGATCATTGAAATGGTAATCTTGGGCCTTGGCTCAATGAGCGTGAATATTGACGATCTTGGCGAAGGCTACTTTGCAGAGTAAATCCTATAAAATAATATTTCTGACATAAAAAAAAAATGATACTTCAAACAAGTTTAATTAATAAATATTTAATTTCAAGTTTTTAAAATCAGATGATTTTTCGTTGGATAGAATAAAATTTTTAAAAATTATAAAATTTAAAAATAAATAAAATCGATTTAAACTTTGATTCAATCAATTTTTTAATTTAATTCAATTGAATCTCTTATTTTAAATTAAAAATTTTTAATTCAACTAATCTTAATAGGAAGTTGGGTTGAATTAAGGTAGGTTTGAATAGACGTTGTATTTATCTACGATTAGTATAAAAATAACAATAACAATAAAATTAAATACTATACAATACTATAACTTAAGATAAAAAAAAAATAATAATAAATAAACAATTGCTTCCAACCCTCATCAGTTAAAAGATTTAATATTTGATTTGAAACTAAAACCCAGAAGAGCAAGAAACATAATTAAAAAAGGGGTCTCACATCACAAATTTTTACGGTTATGAGACCTCTACCTTTCAAAATCATAACTAAATTCAATCACTGCAGTTTCTGATTGGTGCACCAGCCCCAGCCCCACCCCCTCCTAATTAAAAATTGATTGATTGTGATTTTTCACCTATCATTTAATTTAAAAAGAAAAAACACACAGAAAATGAAAGAGACCCATCTTTTTATAAACTTCATCAATGCACCACCCTCAAGATTAAAGAGCCTGGAGGAGAACATGGACATATATATAGTTGCTTATTACATAGAACCGGAGATAAAAGCATGGACATGACAGACGGTTGATATCTACAGATAACTGAGACATACATAACAGAAAATAACACCAAAGGGAAGAAGAGGGGCAATCTCACAAACAAATCCCTCCATTCTCTCCCTTTTTTTTTTTTTTTTTTTTTCTCTCTTTTATTATCACTGGATCGATGATATCCATAACAAACAGAGGTCTGAGATAGGATGATAAACTGAAAACCCTGAGTGGCAACAAGACACACTCTCTGACAGTTATTCAGAAGCTTCGACAAAGAAAAGGAGCTCGCTTTGCCCATTCAAAGCAATTCCACAATGGTCTCTTTCTGCATCTTCCTTTACTTGTTGTTGGGGATCGAATGGTTTCTGCTTCGTTTCTGCTCAGCATTTCCCACATCACTCGCACATCCTCGTATTCGCAAGAGCTTATATCTTTTCGAAGCTTCATATGAGCTGTTTCAACACATGATAATATTGGCTAAGAACAGAGTATGAATTTTAGCCTTTAATTTACATATGTCAATCATCCATTTCCCTCTAAATTATTTCTTTGATTCCCATTTATTTTCCAGAGATTCAAGAAAAAAAGCAAAAAATTCCCTTTCGACATTTCCCCCCTGTTAAGCATTCAAGATTAAGAATTCAACAAACCCATCAGATAAAAATAGCTGTTCCACAGCTTATAAATCATATACGAGCCGAAGAAGAACCATACCTCAAAAAGGCTAGCAATTAAAGGTAAGGGAGCCCAAATCCATGTAATTCCCACATGCAAATTCTTGTTCTTTACAATTCAAGTTCATAAAACTCATTTCTTTAAAACTTTAACACCAAAATCTTAATCCAAGTTGTCTGATAAAGAAAACATTTAAATTGAAAAAGGAAAACAAAAATGCTCAGACAAGATAAATGCAAAAGCAAAAAAAAAAAAAAAACAACTTTCTTTTAATCTGAACGGAAATTGAACATCAGCAGACCGGCGGCAAATAAACTGAGACTAACCACTTTTACGAACGCCGAAGCGGGTGGCGACACCGGTCCAAACTCTGCGAATTGGAATAGTCATTCTATCAAACACCTGCATTTTTATACCAACCGAAATTTCCTCTTTTTCGTCCAGCTGAGAGGAGAGAGAGAGAGAGAGAGAGATACAATTCCTCCCAGAAATTTTAAAGAGTAAGAGATTTGATTTCAACTCACCTGCAACACCCCCAAAAAATAAAGATGTAAAATACCAAAGGAAATTGTATATAAAAGAAAAAAGGAGCAAAATTCGAAAGTGTAATATTAACCTTCTCTTTCGTTCTCTGCCTTTATTCCTTTCTCACTTTTTTTCCTCTCTCCTCTGGAAATGCCTGAGCTCTACGACCTGTATTTTAATGGCTTCTTTTAGGGGATGAAAAAAAAAAAAAAAAAAGAGGACAAAAGTACGGGGATGACGTCATCGTGTCTTCGTGTCACTTCCTACCCGTTGGGAGTTGGGACCTGTTTTGGATCCAATGCCTCTAACGGAAAATCTGCTAATCGGTACTGTTGTGCTTTCCTTTCTTTCACACGTGGGGATTTCCTATTGGTTTCTTCTTTTAATGTATCGTACAGTCACGTGGGTGTATCATGTTATTGGACCCTCCAAGGTTTTACCCGGGAGACTTTTGGCGAACTGTTTTAGAGTGGAGCGTGGATTAATTCGCTGAACTCGGGACCTGAATGAATAGTCGCGTGGGGTTTACCGCATGAGTAAGCGATGGAGGGAAAGTAGATGGAGGGGCAGGCGAACGTCAGGCATTGTATGTGATGGAAGAGGGAGCTACGTGTCGTTTGAACAGTGGTTTGTTGGGGAAGCGGGACACGTGGTGCTGTTTTGCGGGAAATCTACGTTAATCGAAGTAAAATATCTAGCGTTTCTTTGACCTAAAAAAAAAAACATTTAAAAGGGTTTTGCTTTTTTTTTTTTAAATAGTTGCTAGGGTTTTGACTTTTTTTATATTTATGATAAAATATCTTTTCATGGTAGGGTTAATGAATTATTTGAAATATGAATTTGGTAATTATTTTGATTATTTAGGGTTAGTTTTTGAATTTGATAATTATATTTTTGTTTTTGTCTAAGTTGGTTAATATTTTTTAAAAAAGTTGGTTCAATTTACATTAATATTGTTGCCAAGTAAGAGGATGTGAGTTTGAGTGTGCTGAAACATATTATCCTTGTATTTATAAGTAGGAAAATGCTATAAGTAGTTCTATACATTATGTCAAAAATAACAGAAATGATCAAAACCTATAATAAATTTATTCAAAAAAAAGTTGAACCTTATTTCAAGACTCAAGTTGAGAACAATTACCAAATTTAAAAATTAACTTAGACAAAAATTCAAATTTTATCTAATAATCATTGTTAAGTTTAAACCTCAAATAATATATTAACCGTTTAGAAAAAGAAATCGATAAACATGAATTATTCTTTATGATTCCAAAAATTGACAATTTATTGTGGTAATTCCTCCTCTCAGCTATAATTTATACTAAATTCTTTTTAAATCAAATACCTAAGCAAAGGCCTTTTTTACTTTGAATGTAGTGAAATATGTAATTATTTATTAAAATAGGTATTTGTTAATTTTGATTTATCAAGTTGTTATATAAAAATTTAAAATTACTTTTACATATGTATCCTTAAGATATTTTCGGAAAATATTATAGATATTTTCTAGTTTAAAATAAATTAAAAAATGTTTGCTCAAAATTTGATTTATTTATAATGTTTTTTAGTTAAGTTAAAATATCTAAAAATTAAGGTGTGATTTATTATCATGCATTCTACTTAATAGTATTTAATACCATCTTCACATTGGACTCAACTTTTTCAAATTAAATTTTTGTGATAGAAATAGTCTTCAGGTTAATTGCTGGTCACGACTTCTTCAACAATATTCTTTGATTTTCCTTTTATTTTTATTTTTAATTTTAGTCCATTTTAGTGTTATTTTTTGTCCACATTTGTGGTTTTTTTATCCACTTTATTTTCTCTAAAAGTGCTGTGGTTTTAATTTTTAGTTTCTAATCATATTTTGGCATATATATATATATATATATATATTTATATGAGATTTGCCAAGGTAAGCGTATCATTAGATCTATTGGGAATAGTTTTTGTAGGACATTATCATGATAGAACACAATGTTGGTGTTTGTAAAATTAGAATCCGAGATTATGATGATGATGATGATGATGATAGACCATTAGAGACTTAACCTTTTATGCAACATTGATGTAGTAAGCCTCTTAGGGCTTTTGGTAGTGGTTTCTTGGTTAACCAAAGTTCACCACCAGGTTAATTTGATTATGGTGGGGTTGGGATGCAATATTCAACGATTGAATCAGTAATGCATCTCTAATTTGTTAATTTCTAACCTTTTTTAGTGTTGTAGTTATTGTTCGTTTGTCTTTCTCCTCTTTTGGGATTATTTTTGTAGACATGGAATTTGGACAGTGTTTTATTTATTATTTATTATTTATTATTTATATTATGTGTCATGTCTTTGTATTCTTATTGTTCATGGTTACTACTAATAATAGTATATCGTGTTGGAAAAATGGGTTTGGAAAACGCAATGAAAAATAAGTTTAAGGAAAAAACTAGAGTTTTAATTTTTTTTTTTAAAAAATAAGAACTTTGTTGTGATATCTAAAGTAATAAACTTTTAATCAAAATTGTACCTTTTTTATTTGTCTAGGTTGAACGCTTCGACCGTGTAGTCTTCTTCGCTATTCTCAAGCTCACATCTGCCAAGTGTGGGCTCAGTTCGATTTAAAAAATTTTCCACAAAATTACTAATGAGGCAATTTTGCAATTTCTCTAAACTTCTAAGCCAAGTTGTAAATAAAAAAAATGTTTCTAAAAATCTTTTGAAATAATTTCTTCTGAGAATTTTCTCTCTACAACTTTTTCTTGAATTGAAGTCTATGTGACCCAAACCTCTCTTTATATAGGGAGAGTTTAGAGAGTTCAACTAAGATTAAACTTAATCACTTTAACATTAAATTAATAAAATACTATCAAGATAAGTATTAAATTAAATTTAATATTAACTTTGTTACAGTAATATTAGTTTTGAAATAGTTAATTTGAAATCAAATTATTTGTTAAAGTCCTAGTAGAAGTATGATTTTTCCACTGCTCAACCACCGAAGAACCACCGTTGTCGACCTTCAGCCGACTACTGGAATATCGCCATCACAGCTGTCGACACCGTCGTTGTAACACCTCTAACCCATCTCCGTTGTCGAATTAAGGTTACGAAGTATTACAATACAAACTGAACTCTCTGAGATCATGTGGACCATCCTGCACTTAAAAATAATAAGACACACAGTCGTGTGGAATGACCGTGTGCGACACATGGTCGTGTAACAGCCCGTGTGCCTCAAAATGTACCTTCAAATGCAAGTTTAGCAAAACATGTTTTCTTGGACCATAAGGATACCATTTACCAACAATTAAACCTATTCAAAACACACTAAAACTCGACACATGCCAAAACACACACATATCAATAAACTTAAATGCCTATCCAATATACTATCATTGGTACCACAAATTAAACATCCAAACAAACGCATTCTCAATACTTATAAAACATTTCCTTAAAGATATACCAAATCCTCCATTTCATCACAAATATTAACCATATCTCAAGCGAATCACATAAGGTAGTTAAAAAAATTACTAAAAGCACTTCAAAGCTCAAACTTAAACCAAAAGTACCAAACATATATATACAAAGCACTTTAAAGCTCAAACTTAAACCAAAAGTACCAAACATATATATACAACCACAAATCTTACTTAAACCAACTTATGAACAATATTATTTTAAACAAAATAACTTAAAGGCTTCTAGTACATGCCATTTATAACCCAACATCAAAATAACCAAAACTTCTACTTAGGTGAAGGATGGATCGTGTGAATGTACTCCAACTTGATTCCAATCGATTGAACTTTTCGATGACCTACAAAAAGATAAACAACTAACATAAGCAATTAGCTTAGTAAGCTCATATAATGTGAACTTAAACTTACGGAACATGTTATGTTTAAACCTTTCAAGCATGAATTCATTCATTAAATCATGTGCATACATTTCATTCCTATACACACAACTTCACAAGGTTAATAGATGTATAAATGAAGCATATAATTCCAACAAAATCATGGAACATGGTATAATAAGCATTTCAGTATATATTTCATCCATCATATGTTTAATAAACATAAATTCCCATTTCAAGTATTTATATCAACATCTTCCAATTCACACGTCTTGATCATATAACATCTTATATATATACACATTCATTTAAGCCTTTATCACCTGTTGAACCAAATGAAATAACTTCGGATACTTGAGAATTGCTCACACAAGCTGTGACTGTAATTGTAACATGTAACTATATATGCTCACACAAGCTGTAGGTAGGGATGTTAAGCTACACGATGCTGCTCACATGAGCTGTGGAGAATCAGTAACAAATACAGGACCTCAGCCATCGGTAAGATATCCAATACCAGCACCCGAAACTATAAATAACCCTTAATGACATGTCATTTGTATCCTAAGTATTTACTAGGTTCAAATGGGACATATTCCACGTCCAATCCTTTAACTTCTTTCCATTATACCATCTCAAATATACATCCATGAAATTCACATTTTTCACACATAATCATCAATTTGATTACATAAGGATTTAGTCCAAATTACTAGTTAACAATTTACAATCAATTAAAGTTATAAAAAGCACAGCATTAATTAACCATTCATCAAAAATAGAAATTAACAAGCTTAATCATTATAAGAACTTACCTAATAAAAAACGGTTACAAACGTGATGCCGACTACTATTCCGCTTACTTCGTTTTCCACGATTTGTGTCCAATTGATTTGTTTCTTGATCTATATAATAATTTAATTCAATTATCCAGTTCAAATACTTTTAAATACTAAAATTTATGTAATTGAACCTTTAATTAACATTTTACGCTTTTACCCTAAACTTTTACCTTTACACAATTTAATCCTTAAACCCGAAACTTTCAAATCTAAAACAATTTCCCCAATTTCCTGCTAGCTGAATTTTCTATTATACCAAAACAACCTATATTTATTAAAATTTCACAAATATTTCATGCCTAATTTAATATTATATCAATTTAATCCTTTAACTACTGACTTACATGCAAAGGGATGATAACTAGTCGAACCTCCAAGGTCACCAAAAATGGTGTTTTCTTACTTTAACAATCGGTGGAAATCAGTTTATGAAGATTAAAATATGTTTTCCTTTCATTTGTTTTTGTTTTAATTATTAATTTACTATTTTACCCTTTAAAAACCATTAAAATTTCCTAATTAACAAACTATGACCGTCCACTTATTTAACTTATTTTACCCTTCAATTCGTGATTTTATAGCTATTAAGCATAAATAAACTAATAGTGATTAACTTTTATAAATTTTACGATTTAATCATTTTTACTAAATTAACTATCTAAATGTTAAAATTTATGGACTGTAACAGCCCGTTTTCGGTAAAATCGGAACAGTGGTTTTGGGACCACAAATTCGAGGTTGAAATATTTATTTTATTATTATTTTAATGTTTACAGTGTGGTAGTAGAGTCATATGAAAATTTTGTTAAGAAATTTTATCGTTTGCATGCTCAATTTGATAAAAGGGACTAAATTGCGTAAAGTGCAAAAGTTGGGTAATAATAGCTAAAAATGTCTAATAGATATAGAACTTTAAAGTGGAGGTCCTTATATAGTAATTAGACCATTATAAGAGTTAGTGGACAAAGATGGACATTAAATAAGTGAATTTTAAGTTAAACACAAAGGTTAAAAAGGTAATTAAGTAAATAAGTTAATTAAATTAAAGAAAACAAAGATATCATCTTTGTTGTTTTCTTCTTCCATCGAATTTTGAAGGAAAGAAAGCCATAACTAAGGTTTGAAGCTTCAGTTTATACTCAAGCTTGCATGTAAGTGAATTTCATCCCATTTTTAATGATTTTTTATGTTTTTGAGGTCGTTGTAGTTTAATCTAGCTAGCCCAGGGACTAATTTGTGAAATTGTTAAATTGTTGAGGTTTTACCATTGATGAACATTCTTGGTTTTTTGAAGATTAATGGAAGAAAATGAATCTTTGTTGTGAATTAAACAACTTTTGTTAAGTGATTTTTGTTGAAAATGTCAAATAGGGATTTATTTGTAAAATGTGAAAATTATGTGGTGAAATATGTGAATTAATGAAATATGTGGGCTGATATAAACTTGTATGAAATTTGGCTAGCATGAGTGTAGATTAAATTGCATGAAATTGCATTTTTATGAGTTAAGGACTAAATTGTAAAAAAGTTAAAAGTTTAGGGGTAAATTAGTAATTTTGCCATAATATGAATTTGGGTAAAATTGAATAAAATATGAATTAAAGTGGTTAAATTTGATTATATAAATCAAGAAAAGCCACGTTCGGAATTAGATCGGGGAAAAACAAAGTAATGGCTTGATTGGTCGATTTTCTCCAAAACTAATTCGACGTAAGTTTGTATGTTAATAAAACTTAAAGTAATTGTGTTTTAAATGCTTTATTATTACATTCTTGATGAATACGACTTCACGGAAATACTCGACGTGGATGTGGTGACGTATGAAATCACGGTTGAACCTTAGGAATAGATAAGATACAAATGACATGTCATTAGAGGTTACCGTGTTATAGGTGCTAGTCCTGTACGTTCTACCGATGGCTGAGTTTTCTGGCATATGTTGCGGTTACTTGTCAGCTTGTGTGAGCAGCACCGTGTAGTTACGTCTTGACCATCAGCTTGTGTGAGCAAACTCAGTTATGGCTCGAGAGTAAACATTTATATGAGATATGAGATAGAGATGGATTTCGACCATGTATTGGCACTTAGTGTGCGAGATTCTCGAGTATCTGATATTATTTCAAATGGTTCAACAGGCATAGTGATGATATGGAAGAGTATTAGATCGATATATATCAGTACAGGTATGTATTTGATGTCATGTGAGAATTGAAGCTATGAGATTTATGAATTCATGTCTAACTTTGTGATTGAATATATGATAGGTTTATGGACTAAATTGAGTTATATTAAGCTAAGTTGAATTACTTAAATTGTGATTAAATGGTAAGCTGAGTTTTAAGTTATACGAACTTACTAAGATTAATTGTTTACTCTGTTTATTTTTCCGTGTTCTATAGTGATTCGGAAGCTCACTCGGATTGGAAGTTGTCGGAGATCGCATCACACTATGTAACACCTCTTACCCGAGACCGTCTCTGAAGTCGAGCACGAGAGGTTATCAGACTTACCTTACTAGTTCAGGGCATAAAAATTTACTTTTAAAATTAATTCATTCACATTCATCCAATATATCCCTAAAATGAGCCCTCGAGGCCCTAAACATGCAATAGGAACAGTTCGGGACCAGACCGGGAACATTTAAAAATTTTCCAATTACTTACACAAATTAAAACAATTTATTTTTCTGTTCATAATAAAACTATCCACCGACGTAATAGTCACTTAATTAATTATAACTCGAGTTAAAAAACTCAAAATTTAAATCCTTAAATTTTTCCTGAAACTAGACTCATATATCTTCTTCCCATAATTTTTCTAGGATTTTTAGTGTGGCCAATTAGTACAGTTTATTAGTTAAATGTTCTCCTGTTTCGTAGCCCAGTGGACCTGACCTCTCTTCACTAAAAATCAATTATCTCATAGTAAAGTTTTCATATAGTGATTCCACTTATTTCTAACGAAAATAGACTCACTAAAGAATCTATACATATAAATTATTACTCATAATTATTTTTGTACAATTTTTAGTGGATTTCTAAAATCAGAACAAGGGATCACGAAATCCCTCTAAACCAGTCTCACAAGAATTTAAATATCTCAGAATATAGACTTTCTTTGCTTGCTCTGTTTCTTTCCCATGAAAATAGACTCAATAAGATTTAATTATATATATATCATTCACCATTTAATTCTATTTTTACAATTTTTAGTGATTTTTCAAATTTACATCACCACTGCTGTTCTGAAACTGTTTCATGGCCAACTTTTACTCTTTCATAATTTCTTTGCATAAACTATCATTTAGGCATACATAACATCAAATCATGTTCTTAATTAGCCATTCAATAGCAAATCACTATCAAGTATTCACATGCCATTCTTAATCGTATCATAAGGACGTACACACCAAATGACCAAGTCTCTATACATGCCATAACTCAAAACATTTCAAATTACAGAATACTGAGATAGCCTTTGATAGTGTGAGACGAACTCTGACATCCTTTCGATCCCCGAATTGGCTTGGCTACACTATAAAAGAGAGAAAGGAAAAGGAGTAAGCTACAATGCTTAGTAAGTTTACAAGTAAATAAATGACAATATTCACCAAGTATAAATATACTCATATTACACCATCAACTAACAAAATCTTTATTTTACTTCTCCACTTATTGTTTAACTTTCCTGTTTATCATTCCTTTACCTGAACTTTCTTGTAACATAGCTTGTATATTAGCCCAATAATTCGTTTAGAATACTCATGATACTTGGGTTTTCCTGCCTGATAATAGCCTGCCAATGCCATGCTCTAGGCATGGTCTTACATGAGATGTTCCCTGTCTTACCAAAGCCATATATCTGATATGGATTTACATGGGATGTTCCTCAACTGTCTCAACCCAAAATGTCATGACATTTTCGTATCCCATATATTTCTAAGGTTCAAACAGGCTTTCTGATACTTTTTCTGTGTTACCTTATCTTTGATTCAACTTGGGATATTCTCATAAAATAAATGAATATATGCTGGAAATTAACAATATTAATATAAAATATTGAAATATTAAATTTATTTACCGTAAACTTATCTCGGTGCAAAAATACAATCAACTTCACAACTTAATCTTCTACCTTTTTCTTTCCTCGGTCTATCCCCAAATTTCATTCTTCTTGATCTATAATTAGCAAATTTAGCTTATTTAATACTCACATTTATCAAACTAGTCATTAATTCTAACTTTGGTAAAAATTATGATTTTGCCCCTAAACTTTTACATATTTACACTTTTGCCCCAAAGCTCGGAAATTAAACTTTTTTCCCTAATTCTTATGTTTTAGGACATGCTGATCATTTTCCCTTAATGAAAACATCAAATTCTCACTCTAACATGTACTTATGAACATTAGGTATTTTTACCGATTATGTCGTTTTACTCGTTTTCACTTAAAATCGAGAAGCACAAGTTGTTTAACATAATTTAAAACTTCATATTCAAAACATCAAAATAAACACATTTCACCTATGCGTATTTCCAAATATGAACCCTAGGTTAAATTATTGCTAGAATGAGCTAAATCAAGTTACCAGGACTCTAAAAACGTAAAGAACATTAAAAACGGGGCTTGGAATCACTTACTATGAGCTTGAGAAGTTGAAGAAACCCTAGCTATGGTGATACATAAAGTTTTGGCCCTATGGAGAAGATGATAATTATTTTTCCATCTTTTTCCCTTTTAATTCCTTTTAATTACCAAATGACTAAAATGCCCTTCATTAAAACTTTGGTTATTTTTATCTATGTATGTCCATTTTTGTCCATGAAAACCTAATGGTCCAATTACCATTTAAGGACCTATACTTCAATTATGCTCTTCAATTTAATCCTTTCCTATCTAGAACTCATATTTATCAACTTTTGCAATTAAGCCCTAATAGGCAATTTAAACATGCAATTCATGAAATTTTCTATCAATATTCTAACACATGTATCTATTCACTCGGTAAATCATAAAAATTAATCAAAATAAATTTTTCTATCTCGGATTTGTGGTTTCACAACCACTGTTCCGTTTAGGCCATATTTCGGGATGTTACATTTTTCCCCCTTTTAGGGATTTTCGTCCTCGAAAATCTTACTTGTGAATAGGTTTGGATACTATTTTTGCATAGCCTCGTCTACCCCATGCCTATTCCATAATACTTTCACAAGTGCAGTACTTTTATTCCTTAGTTGCTTAACCTCTCGAGCTAGAATCTTTACAGGTTCTTTACTATAAGTCATATCTGGCTGAATCTCAACCTCTGTCTGTGAAATCACATGTGACAGATCAGAACGGTAACAACGTAACATGGACACATGGAACACATCATGAATCTTCTCTAACTCTGTCGGCAAAGCTAACCGATATGCTAATGGCCCAACTCTTTCAGTCACCTCAAACGGTCCAATAAAACGTGGACTTAGTTTGCCTTTCTTGCCAAATCTAAAGACTTTCTTCCACGAGGATACTTTCAAGAACGCTATGTCACTAACTTGATACTCCATCTTTTTTCTTTTCAAGTCTGCATAAGACTTCTGTCTATTTGAAGCTGCTTTTAAGCAATCTCAGATAACTTTCACTTTCTCTTCAATTTCTTTAACTAAATCGACCCCGTAAATCTGAATTTTCTTTAAGCTCTGTCCAATACAAAGGTGTGCAACATTTACGTCCATACAAAGCTTCATAAGGTGCCATCTTTAAACTCAACTGATAACTATTATTATAGGTAAACTCTACTAACGGTAAATATTTTTCCCAACTACCTTGAAATTCTAAGACACAACATCTAAGCATATCCTCAAGTACCTGAATAACTCTCTCTGGCTGACCATCGGTCTGAGGATGGAAAGCTGTACTAAAACTCAACTTTGTGCCCAAAGTTTCCTGTAACTTCTTCCAAAACTGCGAAGTGAATCTCGGGTCTCTGTCTGAGATAATTGATAACGGTACTTCATGTAGTCTGACTATCTCTGAAATATACAACTCAGCCAACTTGTCAAGTGAAAAATCCATACGAAATGGAATAAAATGAGCGGACTTCGTTAGCTTATCAATCACAACCCATACTGTATCTTTCTTTCTCAGTGTTAACGGTAATCCTGTTATAAAATCCATGGCAACTCGGTCCCATTTCCACTCAGGAACTAACATAGGCTGCAATAAACCTGAAGGTACCTAATGTTCGGCTTTTACCTGCTGACAGATCAAGCATCTAGAAACAAACTCTGAGATATCTCTCTTCATTCCTACCCACCAATACATTTTCTTCAAATCATTATACATCTTTGTACTACCTGGATGAATAGACAAGGAACTGTTATGTGCTTCCTCTAAGATCTTTCGAATAAGCTTATCATTCTTTGGTACACATACCGGATTTCTAAACCTCAAACAATCATCAGAATTGATCTGAAAATCTAACTCTATACCCGATTCACACTGAGCTCTTTTGGCTTGCAACTCACTGTCATCTTTCTAAACTTAACAAATTTCTTCAAAAAACATTAGCTTAGCTCTTAATTCAGCTACGATAGAACCATTATCTGATAAGGTTAAACTAGTGCTTAAAGCTCTTAATGTAAATAAAGATTTTCTACTCAAAGCATCAGCAACTATGTTTGCCTTACCCGAGTGATAATCGATCACTAATTCATAGTCTTTAATTAACTCTAACCATCTTCTTTGTCTCAAGTTCAAATCTTTCTGAGTCATCAAGTATTTCAAACTTTTATGATCAGTAAATATTCGACATTTCTCCCCATAAAAGTGATGTCTCCAGATTTTCAACACAAATACAATGGCAACTAATTCTAAATCATGTGTCGGATAATTTTTCTCATGCGGCTTTAATTGTCTAGAAGCATAAGCAATTACCTTTCCTTCCTGCATAAGCACACAACCTAGTCCATTCAAGGACGCATCACTGTAAATCATAAACTCTAATACCTTGTCAAAACTCTAATACTAAGACAAGAGCTTCAATCAACAATGCCTTTAACTTGTCAAAACTCTGCTGACACTTTTTAGTCCATTCAAACTTGACATCTTTCTATAGCAATCTTGTCAATGGGGTAGCTATCATGGAAAATCCCTCTACAAATCGTCTATAATAACCGGCGAGACCAAGAAAACTTCTGACCTCTGATACATTCCTAGGAGGCTTCCAATCAACAATGGCTGAAATCTTGCTCGGATCAACTCTAATACCTTCACCTGAGATTATATGTCCAAGAAAACTGACTTCCCGTAACCAGAACTCACTTTTGCTAAACTTGGCATAAAGCTGATTATCTCTCAAAGTTTGTAAAACTGTTCTCAAATGCTCTAAATGCTCAGTCTCATCATGAGAATAAATCAAGATATCATCAATGAACACAAAAACAAATTTATCCAGGTAAGGACTAAAAATTTGCTTCATTAAGCCCATGAAAATGGCAGGAGCATTAGTTAAGCCAAATGGCATCACAAGGAACTCATAATGGTCATACCTAGTCTAAAAAGTAGTCTTCAGAACATCTAACTCTTTAACTCGCAACTGATAATATCTGGATCTCAAATCTATCTTGGAAAACACAATAGCTCCCTTCAATTGATCAAAAAAAAATCATCAATTCTAGGCAGTGGATACTTGTTCTTAATAGTTACCATATTAAGCTGCCGATAATCTATGCATCATCTCATCGAACCATCTTTCTTTTTCACAAAAAGTACTGGTGCACCCCATGGTGAACAACTAGGTCTTGCAAAGCCTTTATCTATTAATTCCTACATCTGAACTTTCAATTCTTTCAATTCCATTGGAGCCATTCTACAAGGAGCAATAGAAATGGGTGTTGTACTCGGAACCAACTCAATACCAAACTCAACTTCTCTGATAGGAGGCAAACCTGGTAGTTCTTCTGGAAACACATTAGGAAACTCACATACTACAAGCACTGATTCAATTTTCAGCTCTTGATCTTTAGTATTCAACCAAAAGCAAGATAAGCTTTATATCCTTTCCCCAAGCATTTCTGAGTAGACATAACAGAGATCATGGCAATTGAACTATCTGACCCATCTGAATTAACCCGAAGAATTTCACCATTTTCACATTTCAACTCAATGAATTTCTTTCCACAATTAACTATCACATCATGCGTAGCCAACCAATCCATACCAAGAAACACATCAAACTCATCCAATGGCAATAGTATGAGATCGGTCGGAAAACAGTAACTTCTAATCATCAAAGGGCATTTTTACATACTTTTTCTACTAATACATGTTAAACCAATAGGTTTGATACTTTAATCACAAATCCCGTAGACTCTATGTGCATGTTCATACTAGGCATCAATTTCATGCAAACATAGGAATGGGTCGAACCCGGATCAATCAAAGCAATAACATTAATATCATGAAGAGAAAATGTACCCATAATTACGTCGGGGGAGGATGCCTCTTCACGAGCACGGATGGCATAGGTCATTGCGGGTGTTCTAACATCTAGTATCACTGCTGAATCTCTAGACACACCTCTATTACATGCCCCTGTTCCCGGGTTTCTCTATGGTCTACCTCGGACTAGAACATTCCCGGACCTAGCACTCTGTAATTCTTCCTTTTTAACCATTTCTGGACACTCTTGCATAAAATGATCTAGAGCACCACACTTGTAACAACCACTCTCATCTGCTCGACACTGGCCAAAATGACGTCTACCGCACCGTGGACACTTTGGTCTGCCTGATCGAACACTACCTACACTCGCAATTGAGGTAGTTTGAGCTTCCGAACCCATATTTCTATTATCTCTGTTTCTGCTCGAATACCCAGCTGAAAAGTTTGATCTAGTAGAGAACTCTCTAGGCCTCTTGGATGTAGACTGAAATGGCTTGCTCATCTGTTTTTTCTTCGTATCTTGCATCTCAATGTTAGCTTTGCCTTTTTCTTTTTCTTTCAGCAACTCCTCTACCTTACAGGCTCTATCAACTAAAACAACAAAATCTTTTATCTCTAGAACACCAACAGACAGTCGAATATCATCATTGAGCCTATCTTCAAATCTTTACACATAATAGCTTCAGTTGACACACACTCTCTAGCATAATTGCTGAGTCTAACAAATTCATGTTCATATTCAGTCACGGTCATCTTACCCTGCTTTAGTTCAAGGAATTCCTTTCTTTTCTAGTCGATGAACCTCTGACTGATGTACTTGTTGCGGAACTTTTCCTGAAAGAAATCCCAGGTAACTCTTTCTTTCGATACTACTGACACAAGTATCTTCCACCAATGGTAAGCCGAATCTCTAAGAAGTGACACCACACACTTAATACACTCTTCTGGTGTGCAAGATAACTCATCAAAAACTCTAATAGTATTCTCGAGTCAAAATTCAGCTTTCTCTGCATCGTCATCTTTAGTAGCTCGAAACTCTTCGGCCCCTTATTTTTTAATTTTATCAACTGGTGGCTTCTCTCTTCTAACTGTATCTGTGACTGGGGAAGCTACATGGGTAGTCTGAGGATCATGAGGGGGTGGAGGTCTAACAGCCGAATTCGTACAAACGAACTCGGTAAACTATCCATTCATAGCTTGAAAGAAGACTTCTCGAGCCCCTCCTCCTTGACTAACTATAACGGGCCTTTCACTACTATCTAGTGGCACCGTCCCTTCTGTGGGAGTGGGAGCGTTACTTTCTACATTATCTGCACCAACTCGTTCAGGATCCATAACTATAAAAGAAAAGCATTTTAAAATCGTCAAGAGTAGTCACACTATCAATATATAAATATGGCATGTATAGCTAGACTCTTACTCATACTGAATATTCTGAGAATGGACTAAACTCTTGCTCTGATGCCAATAAATGTCACACCCCTTATCCGAGACCGTTGTCGGAGTCGAGCACGAGGCGTTACCAGACTTACTTTACTAGTTCGGGGCATAAAAATTTGCTTTTAAAATTAATTCATTCACATTCATCCAATATATCCCTAAAATGGGCCCTCGAGGCCCTAAACATGCAATTGGAACGGTTCGGGACCAAACCGGGAACATTTAAAAATTTTCCAATTACTTGCACAAATTAAAATAATTTATTTCACTGTTCATAATAAAACTATCCACCTACGTAATAGTCACTAAATTAATTATAACTTGAGTTAAAAAACCCAAAATTTAAATCTAAAATTTTTTCTTAAAACTAGACTCATATATCTTCTTACCATAATTTTTTCAGAATTTTTGGTGTGACCAATTAGTACAGTTTATTAGTTAAATATTCCCCTATTTTGTAGCACAGTGGACCTGACCTCTCTTCACTAAAAATAAATTATCTCATGTTACAGTTTTCATATAGTGATTCAGCATATTTCTAATGAAAATAGACTCATTAAGGAATCTATACATATAAATTATTACTCATAATTCTTTTTTTTACAGTTTTTAGTCAATTTCTAAAATCAGAACAGAGAATCACGAAATCCCTTTGAACCAGTCTCACAAGAATTTAAATATATCAGGATATAAACTTCCTTTACTTGCTTTGTTTCTTTCTTATGAAAATAGACTCAATAAGCTTTAATTCTGTATCTCATTAACCATTTAATTCCATTTCTACAAATTTTGGTTATTTTTCAAATTCAAGTCACTGTTGTTGTTCCAAAATTATTTTATGGCCAACTTTTACTCTTTCATAATTTCTTTGCATAAACTATCATTTAGGCATACATAACATCAAATCATGTTCTTAATTATCCATCCAATAGATAATCATATCAAGTATTCACATTCCATTCTCAATCATATCATAAGGACATACACACCAAATGACCAAGTCCCTATACATGCCATAACTTAAAACATTTCAAATTACAAAATACCGAGATAGCATTTGATAGTGTGAGACGAACTCTGACATCCTTACGGTCCCCGAATTGGCTTGGCTACACTATAAAAGAGAAAAAAGAAAAGGAGTAAGCTACAATACTTAGTAAGTTTACAAGTAAATAAATGACAGCATTCACCAAGTATAAATATACTCATATTATACCATCAACTAACAAAATCTTTATTTTACTTCTCCACTTACTCTTTAACTTTCCTATTTATCATTCCTTTACTTGAACTTTCTTATAACATAGCCTTTATATTAGCCCAATGAACCGTTTGGAATACTCAGGATACTTGGGTTTTCCTGCCTGATAATAGCCATGCTCTAGGCGTGGTCTTACATGGGATGTTCCTTTTCCTACCAAAGTCATATATCTAATATGGACTTACATGGGATGTTCTTCAATTGTCTCAACCTACCAATGCCATATGTCTGATATCGACTTACATGGATGTTCCTAAAAAATGTCATGACATTTCGTATCCCATACATTCCTAAGGTTCAAACGGGCTTTCTGATACTTTTTCTCTGTTACCTCATCTTTGATTTAGCTTGGAATATTGTCATAAAATAAATGTATATCTGCTGGAAATTAACAACATTAATATAAAATATCGAAATATTGCATTTGTTTACCATAAACTTACCTCGGTGCAAAAATATGATCAACTTGACAACTTAATCTTCTACCTTTTTCTTTCCTCGGTCTATCCCCAAATTTCATTCTTCTTGATCTATAATTAGCAAATTTAGCTTATTTAATACTCACATTTATCAAAACAGTCATTAATTCTAACTTTGGCAAAAATTACGATTTTGCCCTTAAACTTTTACATATTTACACTTTTGCCCCAAAGCTCGGAAATTAAACTTTTTTCCCTAATTCTTATGTTTTAGGACATGCTGATCATTTTCCCTTAATGAAAACATCAAATTCTCACTCTAACATGTACTTATGAACATTAGGTATTTTTACCGATTATGTCGTTTTACTCGTTTTCACTTAAAATCGAGAAGCACAAGTTGTTTAACATAATTTAAAACTTCATATTCTATCATAAAACATCAAAATAAACACATTTCACCTATGCGTATTTCCAAATATGAACCCTAGGTTAAATTATTGCTAGAATGAGCTAAATCAAGTTACCAGGACTCTAAAAACGTAAAGAACATTAAAAACGGGGCTTGGAATCACTTACTATGAGCTTGAGAAGTTGAAGAAACCATAGCTATGGTGATACATAAAGTTTTGGCCCTATGGAGAAGATGATAATTATTTTTCCATCTTTTTCCCTTTTAATTCCTTTTAATTACCAAATGACTAAAATGCCCTTCATTAAAACTTTGGTTATTTTATCTATGTATGTCCATTTTTGTCCATGAAAATCTGATGGTCTAATTACCATTTAAGGACCTGTACTTCAATTATGCTCTTCAATTTAATCCTTTCCTATATAGAACTCATATTTATCAACTTTTGCAATTAAGCCCTAATAGACAATTTAAACATGCAATTCATGAAATTTTCTATCAATATTCTAACAAATACATCTATTCACTCAGTAAATCATAAAAATTAATTGGAATAAATTTTTCTATCTTAGATTCGTGGTTTCACAACCAATGTTTCGTTTAGGCCCTATTTCGGGATGTTACACACTATTCAACAACTATTTTGGTACTTTTGGACTTAATGTATATTGATTATATGACATGTATAGGTGTTTTGGTTATATAGCCTAATTGTCTTGTTGTGTTCTGGCCTTTTAAGATAGCTTGTAATATGGTCATATATTTTGATATGTATATATATGTATAAATGACCCTATGATATGTGGTGTGCAGTTGCTATATGAATGCCTTGTTGTGAATGGGTATTATGGGTAACAAATGGTTAAAATTTAGATGTGGTATGTATGATAAACTTTAGCTAAAATGTCTTATTTATGTGGTTGACCATTTAGGTAAACTTTGAGAGTATTTTGGTATGTTTTAAAGTGATCAATTGATGAGTTATTGGATATCATGTTGTATGTGTGGATATTACATGTTACAATCTTGATATTGGTTGGTTTTGGATGCTTATTTATGCTATGGTTGTATGTGCATTGTTGAGCTTAGGTTGGTACTTATTTTGGGTGAGGAATATGGCTTAGAACATAGCCTATTTTGTCCACACGGGCGTGTGTCTCAGCCGTGTGTGACACACGGTCAAGTAACACGGTTGTGTGTCCCCTGTTATTTCTTTAGAAAGCAAGTTAGTGAGTTACAAGGGCTAATTACATGGGCGTGTAGTTAGCCGTGTGACCCAAGTCAGTGAGTTACACAGGGTTGGACATGGGCTGGGACACGGCCATGTGATCCCATTTCGAATGTCCAGACGGCCTGAGACACGGGTGTGTCTCTTGACCGTGTGAGACACACGGCCTGGCCAAACGGGCGTGTGTTCCTTACACTTTGAAAATTTTCAATGTTTTCCCAAAATTTCTTTAAGTTCGTATTTGAGTCACGAATTGTTCTTAATGATTGTTTTGGACCTTGAGGGCTCATATTAGGGACTATATGAGTAAGTTCGAATGGTTTTTTTTTTTGTTTGGAACGAGAAATGAATATGAAATGTATGATTGTATGATGTATAAGTCCGTTAACGTTTCGTAACTCTGTTTCAGCGTCGAATACGGGTTAGGGATGTTACATGGACCAAATTCAATACACCAATATAATCAATCCATAAATATTTAATAAAAATATTTATGGCTCAATTTACATAAACAAGGTCCTGAAACTTCATTTTTCAAAACCACTTTACTTTAGGGACGAACTACTTGTACTTAACTATTCGTTCAATTGACAAAAATTATCAAATCAAAATTCAGCATAACAATATTTTTGACTCGTAAATATTATTTAATATTTATGAACTCACTTTTAGGATTTGTGGTCTCAAAACCTGTAATACCTCGAACATTACTACAGTAAGAAAGTAAGATATTATCCTTGATATAGTAAAACAAGGAAATAAAGTGACAAAAAAAGGAAATTTTGAGTTAAGTCAACATTGGGAAGTATATTATGATATATTAATTCAAGTAAGGACTAAATCGTAAAAGTGAGAAAAGTTTTGTTGCCCAAGAGTAAGTACTTAAAACTAGAGGGGTTAAAGTGCAAATATGAAAAATTTGAAGGACCAATAGTGAAAATATTTTAAGGGTGGAATGATCTAGAAAATAAGGAAAATGGATGAATTAGGACCAAATTGAATAAATAAAGAATTATGAGGCACTAAATCACAATTTTACCAGATTAATTGATGACTCAATGATGGAATTTTAAAAGATCATAAAAGGCAAAATGTTCAATTAAAAAGAAAGAAATCTAGAAGGCAATGATGATGTTGGTGATATTTTATATTAATTAAATAAATATTAGTTTATTAATATTTTAATGAGATTATTATTTTATTTAATATATAAGGAGAGAAAGATGAAAAATTCTCTTCATCTTCCATGCAACCAACGTGAAAAAGAGAAAAGAAAGAAAGAAATTTTCTTTTCTTACAATTTGGTCCTTTTACCAAAAATCCACCATTTTCACTTAGAAATCAAAAGAATTTTCATAGCCATCAAGAGAGAAAGATAATAAGGAGACTATGGGGGGCTAGAATATCAAGTTAGACTCAAGAAATAGAAGCTGGAGGAGAGAGAAAATCAAGTTAAAGATTGAAATCAATAGGACAATGTAAGAATATCAAGACTCCAACATTTTTTTTTAAGTTGATATTATTGAAAAAAGCATGAAAATGATGTTAAAGTAGAGTTTTTTTTAAAGGTTCTATGTTCTTGATATGTTGGTGAAGGGAAATAAGAGGAAGAGATGGGAAATATTGTAGAGAAAGACAATAAGGGTGTTATAAACTTGGTAATCAACATTTTGCACTAAAACAATTTTGGACAGCAGCAGTAGTCTAACTTTGAAAAATCACCAAAAATTGTGGAAATCGAATTAGAGGTTGAATAAAATATGAAATTAAATTTTATTGAGTTAGTTTTTCATATAAAAAACTGTGTAAGAAATGGAATTGTAAATTATGAGATATAATAAATTTTGTGAGACAAGGTCAGAATGATTTTGAGTTCCCCTATTCTAAATTTGGAAAATCATTAAAAATTGTAAAAAAAAAACTTAGGGGTTTAAATTTATATTTTTAAATTCTTAATGAGTCTATTTTCAAGAGAAACAAACGAAAATGTCATTCAAACCCTATACCAAGAGATAATTTAATTTTTAGTAAAGAAAGGTCGGAGCTGTCAAACAATAAAATAAGGATAAATTGGAAGATTTTACTGTACTTATTGGCTAAATTATTAGTTCTGAAATTTTTATGGTAGAAATATATTTGAGTCTAGTTTCAAAAACATCAAGCGGATCTTAATTTAAAATTTTGTAGCTTAAGATATAAATAATTTAGTGACTATAACTCAAGTGGATAGCTTGATATAAACATATAAGTAAATAATGGAATTATATATACATTAAGGATGTGGAATGGAGAGGAGGAGGAGGAGGAAAATATATGAATACTCAAATAGCTTGGGTTTATATTAAAGATGGCTAATTTGCATGTTTTAGGATCAAGGACTAAATTGAATAAAAGTAAAACTTTAGGGGTAATTTTGTAAAAAGTCAAAAATGACCAAATTGCATGAAATGAATTGTTTTATTATTATGCAACTGAGGCTCAAATGATTCATAATTAAGTTTTAGCTTTTCGCCTATTAATTATAAACTCATTTAGTTACAAAGTCATTCCACTATAATATCATGACTGAGCTCTCCCCAACAGCATACCATTACGAAAGCAACTCGATTAGTGCTCGTCCAATGACCTTGTCCAAATTTTGAAAATCAAGCGGGGGTTTTTAGTTTTAAAAACTCTACAACTACCTCACTTTTCACTCATTTTTCACCAGAATTGAGAGCTTTTTCTCTTTTTTTTTTTTTGCTTGTTTTCATAAACCAAATATCAGAGAATAGATCTAAACATTTTCTCTCCCAAAATTCTCTCTAAAATCTATTCAAATAATTTTCAAAGTTGGGCAAAAAGTCATCCGAATTTCTTCAAGCATTTTGATTCAAACTTTCAAATCAATGATTTGAGTTCAATTGAAGGTAATCCTCATCTCTAAACTTGTTTTTAAGTTGATTTCAATCATTATTTGTTAATTAAAGTGATTATAATGAATTTTCAACTTTAATTTCTTCTTTCTTGAACTTAAGGATCAACAATGGTGGATCTTTAATTTTGAGTTGGAATCCAAATATTAATGGATGTATATCCTCAAAATAGGTCTAATAAGAGGTTTTTAATCTTAAACCAAAAGATCAAACACGTTTTATGGTTCAATTTTGAGAAATTTGAATTTGATCAAGAACATAGATGGATTTTCCGGAAAATTATAAAACAGATTAAATGATGAAATTAACACTTAGAATACATTTTATTGGACTAGGAATGAAGATTAGAAGTGGTTTGAAGTGCTGAAAAAGGAGTTGAGTTGAGTTGAGGAAATCTATATTTCAACTTAGTTGTGCAACATTGGTAAGGTAATTTAGAGCGATGATTTAGATTCTTATACGTTATCTAATTTCATGCTTCTTGTTGCTATTGTTAGTTTGAATGCATACTTTGTCTCTATTAAAGCTCCACATCAAGAGGAGGAACGTGCAAAATCATAATTGAAGCTTAAACTTACTTATTTTGAACACATTTTTGCTTAAAGAGCTAAGTGTGGAGGTGGGTGATATCAAGGGCAATTTGGTAAATTGGCCTAATTATGTGTTAAGTCAAAGATTTAGTTGGCGTTATTAATGACTTAATTGCATACTGGATGGTTGGATTTGCAAAAATATGTTTTATTATATAAAAGAGCAAAACGACAATTGGTTTGGTAATTTTTGTATTATGCTTTTAGCATGATTAAATTGTATGAAATAAATTGATATTTGGAGCATGAATTGCTGATTTATTGAACATTTGATAAAGGTGTTCTAATTGGTATATGAATATTGGGAAAATGATATTTGCTATGCTTAATTTTATTGACGTTAAAATTGCTTAGCAACATGCTTTTACTTGCATTTTAACATCCTAAATTAAGTGATTAAACATCAGATTTTATGCCTTGTATGTATGACTATATTGGCAACACTGTTTGGTGGATCAATTGTATATAGTTGGCATGCCATAGGATTTGTGAGTACTCCCCATTTTTTGTGATATTGTGAGCATATGGCCCTTAGTGGACTGATTTGTTTAAAGTAGATAAGAGAGTGTTGAGCTTGAGTCTCCACCCATCGGATTATTTGAGGTGCTATAAAGAAGCGTGTGCATTCGGCTCGCTCAACTCGGAGGACTGTATTTGATTTGTGGGAGTTCGGAGATCCATTTATCCAATGTATGATCACATATTTACTTATTGCCATGGATGTATTATGCCAATATAATTGATTGATTGTGCTAATATAATTGAATGTCTATATGTTAAAAGATGATTTTACATGCCATAGAAAAAATTATTCTTAATTCTTGAAATAGTATGTGATGTTATGGTGAAATGTTAACATGTCACTGAAAATTTAATGCATAATTGCTTTGATTTATGCATGATTGGGTGCAAATTACTTGATGTTTTTACAATCATTCACTAAGCTTTTTAAGCTCACACTCTCACATTTTGTGCAAAGAATTTTTGAGCGTAAGGATTCAAGAAGCGAGTGTAAGGGCGATCTAAGAATAAAGCTCGGTAGTGGCTTAAAAAATTTACTTTAGAGACAATATAGGGGCATTGTGATGCTTTTGGGACTAGTGTTGTTTTACTTGTAATGGACATTAGACATTCAATTTTGGACTTCAATTTTGGTGATTTTATAATTGCTTTAATACATGATTTTATGTCTAATTGATGTCTGATTTATGGTATGTTAATGAGTGTTCATACGGTGGTTGATAATACAGTGTATGAAGCATTATTTCATACTAACAATGTTTAATTGAAGCTCACTACAAAGTGGATTGCTTTAATTGAAGCTTACTACAAAGTGGATTGCTTTAATTGAAGCTTACTATAAAGTGGATTGCTTGCGACTAAGGTATGTAGCTTGTGTGAATTAATTTGTGTTTGCTAAGCATGTAATTGGGTGTTAAATTTTGATTAATTATTACGTATTTTTTATAAATAAATTAAATTGGAGATGTGTGGATGTTTATGGTAATTAATTGTAGCTATTTCAAGTTTAATGGGTAAGTAAAATATGTAAAATCGGGTAATTATAATAAATTTTTGACAAAATAGGTGCAGTGGTTTGCACACGAGCATGTGTCTTTTCACACTGGCATGTGGGTTTTTGCGGGTTTGAGTTTTGGTTTTTGTAATCTAGTATTCTAATTTGTTTAATTTATAATTTCATCTTAAAACTTGATTAGATTAATTGAAGCCTTTCATGATAGGGAAACTTGGTAATATTTTAGGATTAGATTTGTAATTATTAATATTTGGTAGAAACACTCTTAATTTTTAATTTGTAAAATGTACTAAAAGTTTGTAAAAGTTACGATTTAGTTCCTAATAATAAAACTTGAATTATACATAGTAAAATTTTTAAGGCTTGTATAATTTGACTAAAAGGTTGGAACTATTTAGAAATAAAATTGGGATAATTTAACCTTAAGTGGTAAAATGACCAAAATACACATAGGTTTAAATACTTAGAAAAAGTTTAAAAATGATTCACAAATTGCTTCCGCACTAATAAATGATAGTTAATTAGTCATAAATGAGGTGTTATAAGGTTGGGGTGTGTGTCGGGTGGTCGTTAGCTAGAGAGTCACTTCGCAGAGTCAGACCATCCTGGTCAGGTTTAGGTTATCACACTGCAGAAGTTGTACACCCAACGCACCAGTTTTGGTTCCTTACCTATTTGAACTCAGGCTTTTACTTACATCAAATTGTACGAGTCACACATATATAGTCCATCATCTGCTCAAGATTTAAGTATGCCACACTATGAATGTCACAAGTGAATAAATCCATAAATGGATTAAAGATCTGTCCTTCTTGGGTCCAATCCAATATACTATTAGTCCAGTTAGTCACATCTATGTTTCTATCTTCTAGGAGTCATCCGCTTCGATGCCTAAGACAAAGCATCTACCTAATTAGATTTGATAGATTATATATTGTTCTTTCAATCGGTTTGCTCATTTCTGATTAGACTAGGACATGTTTAGGTTCATATACTAATATAAGTTGTCTTTTGGCATTATAATCCGACCACATAATACCGCTTAGTATTAGTTTAAACATTAGACAATCAATGAGCAACATTTGCTTCCATTTTGCTTTGCATGCAAAAGTCATATGAGACAATCATACAAAGTATATTAATGTATCAACGAAATTGTTTTATTAACCAATTTGTTCGAAAAAATTACAAGCTTACAAACAAATATACTACACTCAAGGCACCAAATCTAACAATTTCATGAACAAACTTGTCATTCTTACCTTACTTGAAATCAAATCTTAATTCTTATTTTCTCTCTCCTCGAAGACGACTATTGATTCTTTTTTCATGAAATTAAGGTGACTAATAAACTCCTTTATTGATTTTACTAAGAATTTATGAAAGAAATTTAAGAAATTAAACTTGAAAGACTTAGATGTGGTGGAAAAGACCTATTTGTAATAAAAAAAAAAAAAAAACAAAAGATAAAAAGATAGAGAAAATGATGGTGACGTTGGAATGGAGAAAGATGAATGAAATCTCTTCATCTTTCTCAACTTTTCTAAACAAATATATAATTAATTTAATAATTTTAAAATGATAAATATCAAAATAATCCATCATTCAATTTTTATACACAAATTAGTCCTTAATCATTAAGCTTTTCATAAATATCTAATTTAAGTAATTACCATTTAGTCCTTCAACTTTCTCTACAATACCATCCGTGATTCATACTTTACTTTGATAAATTTTCACTTCTAAGCCTTCCTCCTTTTTTCTCTAATTCAAGGTAATCATTTCAAACTTTTGATTTTCTTACTTTTACCCCAACACTTTCCATTCTCCTAAAATCAAGTCAATTCTTTGAATTATTATTTTTTCTCATCTTGAATGTATTCTAATTTCTACCAACTTTAACTACTTTCTATACTATTTCTTAGAATTCCTATTTTATCTATTTTCTAAGATTCTCTAATATTCCTAACCCGGCTTAGTACTGTTTCTAACTCCAAGGCATAATGAGATCGGAACCCATCTCGACTTAGTTCTGTTCGTGACCTAATTTAGTAATGTTTCTAAAAACTTTTAAAATATGATATAAGTTAATCTAAAATCAAACACATCTTGACAAGTTTAATATTGAAAAGAAAAGAATTTTTTTGACGAAATCGAAAGAGCTATTTCATCGACCGGACTTAGTATTTTTAGAACTAGATCAGAACGTCTGGTCAGACCAATTGAGACATCGATTTGGAGATAGGGGTTGAATTAATTGACTCGTAAATTAATACAAAATCGATGGGGGTTGAATTAATTGACTCGTAAATTAATACAGATCGGTTGAACCTAGCTAAAAAGTAATTAAACTAGTTTTCTTTATTTTTTAAATATTTATTTTATTTGTATGAATTTTTTTGTAATTCATTTGATCGAATAGGAAGAATTGATCATATCGGGGATTGGTGATCGGACCGATTTAACCATTGGTCGGGTTCTAAAGAAAGAAAAAAATAAAAATAATATATATAAAAGAGAAAATAATACTTTTTGTCATTTTTTTACCACATGAGAATTTTTAATTATTTATCTTTTTTTAAGTAGACTTTAACAGTTTAACTAACTATTGAATTGAGGTATTTGGGGAAAAAAAGAAGTTTAGGTAACACTTGTAACCAAAAAAAAGTTGAAGTGCCAAAATGAGAAAAATGCATGGTTTAGGTACTAATTTATGGATTAAATTTTTTTTAAAATAAAAAAGTTTAACTTACAGTAGTTTAGGTACCGCTTGTACCAAAAAAGAAGTTTAAATACTAAAATAGGAATGAAACAAAAGTACAATTTAAATAATTAAGGTTATGAAAGTATAAAAAAATTATTATAAAGTGGGAGAAACAAACCTTTAGAACAAAAAGGAGTTGTGATGAAAATTTTCCAATAATACCATCTCTCTTTGTGATTACTTTTGTGTGATAGTGATGACATTACATGTTTGTTATCTTGCACCTAATTTGTTCTCAATTCTCTTTTTCAGCTAATCAATGCGTTTCCACTATGCCACCACCACCCGCATGCTCCTGCAATATTGCTTGGATTAAATAATGAAACTCGCTTTCATATTAAAAAGATCATAAATCTTAACTGACAGCACGATGAAGAAATGTATGAATTCGTAAAATAGGAGTTAGCCATTGAGTACATCAACCTCCTTCCCTGCAATTCTGGGCCTTTACAAGGAATTTATGAGGTGGTTTGCTCGTTACTCAAATGCTAGACGGAACTAAATCAACTTTAGTGGCAACCTTTCTTAATAAGAAACTGTAAACCCCCCTGTTTTCAGGCCTTTCGAATTAAGCAAATTCCCATTTTGGCAGCCATTAACAGAGAAGACTATATTTAATGTAAGGCAATATAAAAGTATCCATAACCATACAAGTAGTGGGCATCATTTTCCATTTACTTTCTGTTCGTCAAGCATATGTGTGTGTGTGTGTATATATATATATATATGTGTAAAAGTAAACATCAATCACTGAAACAAGAAATGACCTAATCATCATCATATAGTAACCTCCCTTGGTGAAATATGCGGTCAGTTAATTACTCGACTGAAGAGATGAAGCCATTGAAGATCAAAGTAGCAGCAATCGTTGTAGTTCTGAGTTTGCGTTACGCATGCGTCATAGCAGAGCAAGCCAAAAGGACTTACATAGTTCACATGGACAAGTCCAACATGCCAGAACGTTTCACCCATCACTCCCTATGGTATGATTCATCTTTAAAATCTGTCTCAAAATCAGCATCTATGCTTTACACATACAAAAACGCAATCCATGGCTACTCCGCGAGGCTCACACCTGAGGAAGCTGAATTGCTTGGAAAACAGTCTGGAGTTCTCTCTGTCCTACCTGACGTTAGATATGAACTGCATACAACTCGAACACCGGAGTTCCTTGGATTAGGAAACAACGGCGCTCTCATCCCCACCACTGCTTCAACGAGTGAAGTGATTGTTGGCATAATGGATACTGGAGTTTGGCCCGAGCTGAAAAGTTTCGACGATTCTGAGCTTGGACCGGTGCCATCAGGGTGGAAAGGCAAGTGTGAGGTGGGGCAAAACTTCAGTTCATCAAGCTGCAATAAGAAACTAATTGGTGCCAGGTATTATTCACAAGGGTATGAAGCTGCGTTGGGACCTATTGATGAAACCATGGAATCAAAGTCTCCAAGAGATGATGATGGACATGGTACTCACACAGCAACTACGGCTGCCGGGTCAGTTGTGCCTAATGCCAACTTACTAGGATACGCTTCCGGGACAGCACGCGGGATGGCTTCACATGCCCGAGTGGCCATCTACAAGGTGTGTTGGCTTAATGGGTGTTTTGTCTCTGATATTACGGCAGGCATGGATAGAGCTATTGCGGATGGTGTCGATATTATGTCAATGTCAATTGGCGGTCATATAACAGAGTACTATCATGACATTATCGCTATTGGAGCATTCACAGCAGCTGCACATGGAATTTTTGTATCTTGTTCAGCAGGAAATGAAGGACCTGAAGCAGGCAGCTTGTTAAATGTTGCGCCATGGATAACAACCGTTGGTGCTGGAACATTAGACCGTGATTTCCCAGCCTCTATTACTCTCGGAAACAACATGAGATACACTGGGGTGACACTTTATAATGGAAAACAGTTATCTAATTCCACGGTGCCACTAGTTTATGGTGGTAGTGTGAGTAATTCCAGTAGTGGAAGTCTTTGCATGGATGGAAGTTTGATCCCAGAAAAGGTTAGGGGGAAAATTGTGGTATGCGATCGAGGGGGGAGTGACAGGGTTGAAAAAGGAGTGGTGGTGAAGGCTGCTGGTGGTGTAGGGATGATTTTGGCAAACACTTTAACTTTTGGTGAAGAGCTACTTGCCGATGCACATCTCTTACCTTCAGCAGCCGTTGGTCAGATAGCTGGGGATTCAATCAAGAAATATATATCTTCTGATCCCAATCCAACAGCCACAATTGGTCCTGGAACCACAATGTTAGGTGTTCAACCATCTCCCCTGGTTGCAGCATTTAGTTCTAGAGGTCCGAATCCGGTCACTCCAGCAATATTTAAACCAGACATTATTGCACCGGGAGTCAATATCCTTGCAGGATGGACTGGTGAGGTTGGCCCGACCGGATTGGCCATCGACCAAAGGCATGTAAACTTCAATATCGTTTCAGGCACATCAATGTCTTGTCCCCATGTTAGTGGTTTAGCTGCAATTCTCAGAGCTGCTCATCCTGAATGGAGTCCAGCAGCCATTAAATCTGCCCTCATGACCACAGCCTACTCAACTTACCCAAATGGTGAAAAGATTAAAGATGTTGCCACAGGGGGACCAGCAACACCATTTGATTATGGTGCCGGGCATGTTGATCCAATCGCAGCCCTCGACCCTGGCCTTGTCTATGACACCACCATCGACGACTATCTTGGTTTTCTTTGTGCCCTGAACTACACACCTAGTCAAATTAAAGCCACTACGCAAACAAATTTCACTTGTCAGAAAAGCAAAAAGTACACCCTGGGAGATTTTAACTATCCATCCTTCTCTGTTCCCTTCCAAACTGGGTCGCGCAGCACCGTGAAATATAAAAGAACCATTACAAATGTGGGTGTACCAGCAACATACAAGATTTCACTGTATTCGCAGACACAAGCAGTGAACATGTCGGTTGTGCCAGCAATATTAAGTTTCAGTGCACAATACGAGAAGAAGAGCTATACAGTGACATTCAGAGCTATTTCTATGCCACCTGGTTCAACTGGCTTTGCCCGTCTGGAATGGTCCGATGGTAAGCACATTGTTAGTAGTCCAATAGCTTACATCTGGACATAACAGGGCTGTCCACTGCTCTCTCTTGCAGTATAATGAACCCATCTTATACTAATGTTATAGCAATGTAAGGAGAAGGTGGGTGAATAATTGTACAGTGACCTTCCTGTATGAGGAACTGGCATATGAAATTATACTAGATTCATAGTTATAATTTGCCTTCTATGAATCTTATAATGCAGTATTAGGGATGATGGATCGAACAGTCATATTTTATTATCCAACTCGATTTTACAGTAGAATTAATTGCATACATAATAATAAACTTGAATTATTTAAAATTATTTTGAATTTTTTGTTATATTCAAATGGAGTTTTTCTCACCAAATAAAAGTACGGTATAATTCGTGAGATGGCCCCTGAATTTTGAAAAATTTATAATTATGTCCTTGTAATGATGCATGACAAATGCTTGGCATTTATATTTAAGCCAAACTTCAATCACCAAAATCTGCTATTCCTATGCCTATGCCTATGACCGTCCTTTCTTTCCTGACGTTTTAAAGAAAAAGGTCTCCGTCTCTCGCGCTTTTTAATTTCCTCTTCCTTCCAAATTCAAATCTTAATAGATTTCTTTGATCTGCGCCTTCTGTTCCGGAATTTTTATAGGAACTTAAAGATTTTTTTTTCAAGAAAAAAACTCGGATAATGTTGATTGGTTTCATTTAATTGTTATTAATTGATTAATTAATTGAAGCCTAGGTTTTTCCTCCTCCTTTTGAAATGGCTTCGACTCTTGATCGGTGGGAAAAAGATCCCTTCTTCGCTGTTGCTGAAGAAGTCCAGCAATCTGCTGACAGGTAAATAATTTCCTTTTCTTATTTAGGGTTCTCTTACTTTGAATCGTGAATTTGATTCCTAGATTATAAAATTAAGATTTAGAATTTCAATTTGTCAATAACCGGTTGAAATTTTGGTTTGTTTCGCGTTTCATAGGATGGAATCGACATATAGGACATGGATACACGCTATAAAAGATGGTTCTTCTACATGGAATTTAGAGGAACTTGGCAGGGATCTACATACTGCTCTTAGCACTACCAAATGGCAGGTCATCTTACGCATTCTTTCATTTTCCTTACGACCGATTGGTTCATGAAGTGGTTCAGGATTTAGAGAAATTGAATCTGTTTTGCAGTTAGAGGAGTTTGAAAAAGCTGTTCAATCGAGTTACTATGGGAATTCAAGTGAGGAAGCAAGAGATCGGCATCGTGAATTTATAGTAGCAATTAAGAACCAGAATTTAAAGATTGAAAAATATTTACAGGAATCAGCTAGTTCTGAGGGTAAGACACCAGTGCCATGGGTGCATTTGGATGAAGGTGAATGCAATGAACTCGCATTATTTTTGTCCGCACCGCCTCTACCCGGAGACAAGAAGCTTCCTCCTAAGGTTCACGGTAGAGCTAGTGATCTTCGGCGAGGAATCAATAGAGAATCAGCGCCAGATTTCTTGAAGAATGCAAGTCAGTCTATTGAGTTCAGCTCATCTGAGGTTAACAACGAGAAGTCATATGGGCATAGGAGGACAGCTAGTGCTAGTCCTGACATTGGTGCTTGGAAGATTGCAATTGTTGATGATGTTTTACAGCAAAACTCTTCCAATGGTCAACGCTTTATTCCACCACGAAGGGTGCCAAGCTCCGGTGCCCTGAGTTCCACAGAATCTGCAGTCAAGGGGCAGTGGTCAAAGAATGGTATCAGGAAGTCGGCAACGGCTCGTCATCAAGAGTCTGATGCAGAGTTTTCGAGACCTCCTGAGTTGGCTAGGGTGAATGTCAATCCAACTTCTGTACTAAACTAAATATAGTTTTTGTAAGTTTCGTCCATTAGTGTTTATAAGTTTCATCCCACAGGGCAATGATGAATGCTGTGAAAAGAGTAGCGGTTGTGTAGATTGCAATGATAAGCAACCTATTGGCTGGTATGGGGCTATTAAAAGACGGCTTCAAAGGTCTAAGTATCAATTTAAAAATAGTCGCCCCGCTCAAATAGCAATTTGGGCTTTCCTCGTCATTTGCTTGATTGGTGAGCTTTCCTGAAATTCTCATTAATTTTTTCTTCCTTTTTTGGGTTTGTTGTTCGATATTTTCTGTTTATCTGTTTATGGACAAAGTTTACATGCTCTTCCTCATTAATGCAGTTTTTTCTATATTTTCTTTATTATTAGAGGCATTTCATTCCTTGGCTGTTTATCTGTGCTTTGTTCTACTTAACTTGAATGGTGAATTCTCATTGCTATGGAGCATAAGAGCAGTATATTGTGCGGAGTGACTGGAAGTGAAGAACATGTTCCCCCTAAGACCAGTAACAAATAGAAATGCATATCTAGGTCCATAGGACCTTAGATTCTTCGTTTCATGATATTAGAACCAAGATTAAGTGCGTTGATGCATTGCTGCAATAAAGTTAGTTGTTTGCTTCGCCTTTTTGCAGTATCATTTGAAATTTAGTTCACCAAGTCTGAACTTGATTTTATCCTATATGCAGTTTTGATTGTATTGCAGACAATATGAAAAGGACATGCATAATCTTGGACCGGCAATTTACTGTCGGCTGCGAATTATTTGGTTGAAAGTGGTTTCAGGAGTATATGTTGTGCATATTATGCTTTCACCGGAATCTATGCCCGGCTACATCTTGGGTGAAGGTAGCATGATGGAAAGTAAGAGCACCTTTTCTTCCTGCTCTTTCCCTCCACTGCTTCTTGCCTCTCCCTTCCAACTTCAATTTTTCCAATGAAGGGCAGGGCCTTTTGTTCAGTAAGGATCAGAGGGATTCTAGAGTTGAACTGAGGCTGTCGGATCATTTAATAATATGTCATAAGTCCCTGTACCCTTCATAAGTTTGAAATTTAGTCCATGTACTTTTATTTTTAAGAATTTAGAGTCTCTGCATTACAGGTTTAAAAATTCAGGTCCAACTATTGAAATTATTTTGTTAAATTCAGGTTCATTACAACATTTTTTTTTTTTGTTATATTGGTACCAAGTGAGTATTTTAAATAAAAATATATGGATTAAATTTTAAATTTATGAAGAATACAGGGACTTATGGCATATTTTATTTTAAATCCTTTTTCCTTTTTGGATAGTACATTGTATTAATACAACGCTTGTATTTTTCATTCTCCCTTTAACCAGCTTCTTCTTTTATATGTATAGATATATATTCTTTCTTTTCCAGTCGTAACATGGTAGGATTTTTTTTTTTTTTTCTTTTCTGCCATATTGCGTTCCAGTTGTAATGATAATTGAATATGATAACTCTCATTCTTATATAATCATCAACAGCAATAACCAAAAGGACAAGTGAAGATAAAAAGGAAGGAACAACAAAATCATTGTAAACATTCTATGCCAACAATTATTTAAAGGGAAGAAGGGGCATGTTGAGGTTGAACTTGAAAACCAAACTGATTACAGCACTTATGAGCTTGGTGTGAGGTATCTGTAACAGAAATAGGAACCAGCAACCAGGAGTGGGGCGGCGAACTCGACGACTGCCGCATATTTAGGCGTCAGGTCATCCTTGATAACGAATGCACTCATCTCTTTCTTTTTGGGCTCCTCGGTTGAACCAACCTGTTCATTATTCTTTAGAGTGTGACCCTGGAGAGCACCAATCTGATACTTGAGGAGCAAATTCTGAGCTGACTTGCTATGTCCGATATCGTTGAATTCTTTCGTCGCATCCTTCCCTGCTGATTCCAACAACACCTCTTCTCCTCCTGGATGTTCTTCCAGGAACTTTGTCACGTTCAGAACCTGAAAGAATCAGTCAAGTCTCTGATTATTTATCTACATAAATAAGTAAAGATAATTGGGTGAGTAAAGAGAGCCGGGTTACTCGGCCATCGATGACAAGCCAACAGTCGTTCTTGGATTTGTGTCGAGACACTTCTGAGAGGGTGTAAACTGTGTGTCCAGCCATTGTTGTTGTAAACAAAAAAAAAAAAAAAAAAAAAAGACTGAAAATGGAATGGCTTGTGGTTACACAATGGGGAAAGTGGTTTATATTAGAGAAGTGAGGAAGGATAAAAGACAGATGGGGTTGAAATTAGGGTAGCAAAGGGTTTGTCTCTGCATGCCACCTACCAAACTTGGTGATGGAGAAGAGGAGGATATGCACGTGATGAGTGAAACACCAACTAAGATTCCTCGGCTGTGTATCTTGTGAGTTAATAATATATGATGTTGTTAAGTGAGGTGTAGCTACAAGTTGAATAAAACAACTTGGAAGGGTAGGCTGGTTAGGTATCCCACTTAATTATTTCAAATAGGACTTATAAATTTAAGGCAAAAACACCTTTCTAGTCCTTATCAATTTCAAAATTGAGCAAACTGGTCCCTCTCATAAAAATTGGAATAATTTAATCTCTATTAATTTTGAAAGTGAGCAGATAGAAACAATTATTCATTACATTAATTTTTTCTATTAATTGGTACCTAATTTTTATTGGTATATTAATAAATTTAGCCTTTGATGTTTAGATATCTTATGTAAATGTTGACAAAATGCGTACATTTTGTAGGTTAAATTTGTTAAATCATAACCAATTTGACAGAATGTGTAAATGTTATGGGCTAAATTTGTTAAATGTATTATTATATCAATAAAATGTGTAAACTTTGAAAGTTAAATATGTTATTAGATCAATAAAAAAATATGCAAATGACGAAAACATTATTTTTTTTTTTAAGTTGTTAACTTTTAAAATTGAAAAAAAATAAATTATTTTTTGTTTATTTAATATTAAAATTGAGAGGTTTTAGTTAATTACTACTTTGCAACGCACCACCTCAATCTCAGATTTATGAACTTTATAAGTTGGGGGTTTCATATTCAAGCTTTCAATGTGGACCAAATGTTAAAACCTAGCAGAAACGTCCACTTACATTAAAAAATTAGCGTTAATTACCAAACCTCTTTTACATTTCTTTCCTACCTTTGAAATTTTATTTTTTGAATTTTTGAAATTTAAAATATAAAAAAAATTAAATGGGCATAAAAAGGGTTTTGTTTTGTCTAATCAAGAAGCTTTATTGTGAGGCTTAGAAGGTAAAATATGGATAAATTTGAATAATTCAAGGGGAAAAAGAAAGAGAAGCATTCAAGGCACAATCTTGAATGCCTTCATCTTATCAATCCAAGTGATAAAAGAACTCTTGGAATTCCGGAAACCCAAAAACCCATGCTCCTTACTCTTATTCATACACAACATCGGCGACTCCATCGGCATCATCAACAGCAGGATATCGACGAACCACCAAAACCCAACCTCCTCCAACCTCGTCTTCTGCAACTCCTTCTCATTCACTATCTTTTCCCACACACTTTCCTTCCCTTTCATCATCTCCGTCAACCCTACATGCTTCCCTTCCTCCAACCCATATTTCTCTATCCCAAACTGCTCCGCTAACACTTTCCACAAATGCTTCCACTTGAAAACATCCCCATTGTTCACGTTGAATGCTTCGTTCTTGGCGTACGGATCCACCGCCGCCCATATCTGATGCTCCGCAATCAAATCCGCATCCGAAACTTCCGAATAACATTCCCATGTGACTTTGTTTCCTGGGAACTGTAATGGTTTCCCTTCGTATTTACAAATGGCGGCGTAAACGCAAAGGGTTCCCACGATGTTCATCAAACTGTAAGGCGAAAACCCAAATATAGTATTGGGTCGGTGTACCGACCATGTTAATCCTTGTTTTTTCTCGATTTCTTTTAAGAGGATGTCTTCTTGGACGTAGTAAAAGTTGGGAGTATTTAAGCGTGGCAAATCTTCGGTAAAAGGTGGATCATGCGGTTCGATTTTCCCCGACGTTATGTACTCGAACGATCCCACGTAATGCTTGGCTCCGGTTTGGAGGCAGATATGGCGGAGATTGGGTGCGTTCAGGATCAAGGTATGCAACACGTTGCGGAGCATCGAACCGTTGATTTCACAGTTATCGGTCTCAGTGGTTCGATTGACCCAGCTGACGTAGAAGATGTGTGTGACGTCGGTGAGTTGGGAGAGCTTGGAGTCGGTGTCCTTGGGATCGGAGACGTCACACTGAATGTACTCGATCCGATACTCGGCGTGCCAATGAGGCCTGGGGCGACGAGCTACCCCGTAAACTTTCCATGGACCGCCAGGGGTGTCGGATAATGGAAGGATTTCAGCCAAGCTGTTGCCCACAATGCCGGTCACTCCGACTACCAACGCAACGCTCTGGAAACTTTTGGGTGTTTCATCTTCCTCGAGTTTCTTCTGTAAAAGTTAGAAAAGAATAAAACAAAAAAATAAATCAGCAATTTTGTAAAGCGTTTTGCGCAAACTATTTAAGGCATGAGAGAAGGAAAGCTTGCCTTAGCAGCGCCAATGGCACCAGCCCACCACCAGCTCATTTTTCAGGTTGAAATATATTAATCTATTTTTGTTTTCTTAAAATGATAAAGTGTGTGTGAAGAATGATTTTCTATGGCGCGCATTTCTTGCAAAGTTTCTTTAGGCGCGCTGTAAGTTAGGAAAATTAATGCAAGAAGGAAAATGTCAAATTTTATCACTTCTTTTTTTTCATTTCATGTCTTTGAAATTTTCAATTCAATCTGAGAAAGTCGGGCTTTTTAACCCCTTTTTAGTTTTTATCACAAATTTGATGATTAAATTAGTCGAAAAATTTTATTTAAATTATTGATCTATTCAAAAGATTTTATTTAAGTTATTAGGTTGTTAAGTTCTTTTTTCTTAAAAAAAGGTTACATTAAAGAGCTCCAATAGACAATTTGACCGTCACTATGGTAGATTACTATCCATCAACAAGTAGAAGAACATAACTTAAATCCAAATCATTTTGGCAATAAATGTTGAAGATCAAAGAAAAAAACATGTTTGATTTTGGTTTGTAAATATGCGATCTCTTAAGTTTTTGATTAAAAAAATGAATTGTAGGATGGGAAAGAAAAAAAGTTTTCAATTGATGTAGACAATACGATCAAAGAAAGACAAACTATTGATTTTAACAATTCAATTATGAATGTCGAGTCCAACAAAAATAATATTCCTATGCCTAAAAAGTAAATAAATAGTAGTTATCGTGTTGCACTCTAGGTAACTATGGTGCCCACAATATGTGACAATCTAGGAAAAATAAATAGGGGAAATTAAATATGATTAAAAAAATAGAAATAGCCTTAAAAATGAATAGAAATGAAATTAAATCGAATAAACAGATGTGATGATATTCTAGCTTTAGGCTTGACTTTGGTTTCAATTTCAAACGGATCATTGATAGTAAGTATTTTCCTTCAACCGATAAATCATTTATAGTGGTCGAGAACGCTTAAGACCACCAACCCTTCTGCATGTAAATTAATTACGGGAACGTCCAACAACTAATCATTATTGAACAAAGAACTACAAAACATGCGTCCACAATTTAGTTCTCCAATAGTCTTACGAATTAAAAAGGCTCAACTTAAACCAACGGCCTCAACTGCATGGGTCGTTTAAATTCGATTGCTATTTTTCTCGACAGATCCAACTAACCACTTAATTGGACACGTCTATAAATTTTTCGATAGACCAAATACAACAAACAATCGTATCGATTCTTTTAACTATATGATTTTAGATCTCATTGATCTTTTACGGATAAACTATTGGGAATTTAGTTACTCATGAAAATAAACATATTGAGTGAAAGTTTTAATAAAGATTAATTAAAAATAGTATAATACAATACAATAAATAAAAAAGGAAAATGGGTTGAGCAAAAGCAAGGGAGAAACAGATTAGTGAAAGTTGGAATTTCAAATTGATTTCCCCCCCCCGGCGCAATGTAATAATATAAAATAAAACTAGTCCTACTTTGAACTCTAATGTTTAAAGAGTTATCCAACAATATCTTAATGATAACATTATAGAAAATTAAAATATTATCCTAATAGAAAATTAAAATATTATCCTAATGATAAATTAAAATTATTATTTTTATAAATAAATCTCCAAAATAAAAGTTTCTTAAAATAAATCATTGTCCATCAATTTTATTATCAGCTTAAAATTTTTACAACAGCCTGATTCTCGACTTTTTTATTTTCTGAGTTTGCTTTTGCACTTAATCAAAATCAAATAATAAACCCAAAATTAGTGTCATTTCATTCAAAAATTTATAAAATATTTCATTCAAAAATTTATAAAATAACATGTAAATTGAGCATATTATCAAATTCCCTCCAACTTAGTCAATGGAGAAGAAAGCACAGCTCAAGTTAGGATTTTTACACTTTTAAAGGTGAACAAAGTTGAAATATATTAAAGGACTTGAAGAGAAATCAAAATACAAAGGAATGTTTGAGTATCTAATTGTAAATAGAAGAAAAACTACAGTAAAAACTGATAAAACTACCTCTAAAACAACTAAGCTTAGAAAAGTAAAGAACCTAAACCTAAAACTGGAGAAGAAGTTAACAATTGAGCTAAAAAGATGATGGAAAATGTGTCTCATTTAAGTTGACAACCAAGACATCTTTTATACAGACAAAATTTGAATCGAAACATTGACAAAATTTCCCTTAAAATATGTAGGTTGACTTGGGTTGGTGTTGGACAAAAGACTACCCCTATAGTATTTTTCACCTTGCCAAGCTTCAGTGTCACGACACCCACAATAGTGGTACACTTGTAGCTCTAGGGGTCTACACTTCAATAACCTTTAGTGATACGTGACCTTGGAGACTTGGTTTCACGACTTAGGGCTCAATGTCACAACACAATGCCTTTGGTGTCGTGAAACTCTCGATAGTCTGCTCCAAGTTGATTTCTTGTTGAAGTCTTGCACCCTCAAGGTAGTGGAGGCTCAATATTGCAACATCCTAACACTAGTGTCGCGACACAATGTCAAATGTAGTTCTCCACAAGGTTTGGCCATCGTTGTTTCCTTATGTAACAACCCCTTTTTGGTCAAATCGGAACGGTGGTTTTGGAACCACAAATCTGAAGTCAAAATATTTATTTTATTATTAAACTAAGGTTTACAGCATGATAGAATAATTGTGTAAAATTTTCATAAAAAAATTATCGTTTGAGTGCTCAATTTGTTAAAAAAGGATTAAATTGCGTAAGGTGCAAAACTTGAGTTCTACAAGTTAAATGCACCAAATGGCTATCGAAAAGAAATATATGAGCACTTGCATGGTAAATATACCATTAATAGAATGAGTGGACAAAGTTGGACATGTTAGGTGAGTTTTAGTAATTTATAATAAAGGTTATATTAGTAATTTGACAAATAATTAGTAATTAAATAAAACAAAATCAATTTTAGTTCATCATCATCTTCTTGCTGATTTTTCAAGAGAAAAATATCACCATTTTAAGGGTTTCATTTGGCCAAGCTTTGGAATAAAATTGGTGAGTGAATTTTAACCCGTTTTTAATGATTTCTATGTTTTTGAGTTCGTTGCAACTCAATCTAGCTAGCCCGTACCTTCTATTTCAAAGATGTTAAAGTTTTAGGAAGTTGACATTGATGAGTATACATGTATTTTGATGTTTTATGATAGTTTATGAATTGTTGTTGTTAGATAAACAACATTTGTAAAGTGATTTTTAGTGAAATTGTAAATTAGGTATTAAATTGAGAAATGTTGAAATTATGTGGCTAAATTGTGAAATAAATGAAAAGTATGTGCTGCTAGGGACTAATTTGATATTCGGCTAGCATGGGTAAAAGGTAGATTTCATGAATTTGCATTTTGATGAAATAAGGACTAATTTGTAAAGAAGTTAAAAGTCTAGGGTAAAAGTGTAATTTATCCAAAATAGGTGTTTTGGGCTAAATTGAATAGAATGGAAATTGAAAAAGTTGAATTTGATATTATATAGATCAAGAAAAGCAAAGATCGAAATTAGATTGAAGAAAATGGAAGGTTGACGAATGGATGATCGTATACATCTGAGCAAATACGAGGTAAGTTCATATAATTAAAATTGAATTTTTATTATGTGTACTTGATTGAAATGTTTGTATTTGTATTGAGAAATTAAGATACTAATGTATTAAATGCCTAATAGATGAGATTTATTGAATACCGAGTTCCGTTTGAACCGTAAGAATTCGTAGGATATGAGTGACATGTCACTAGGGTTACCGTTCGGTTGAGATCCTGCATTTGTTGCGGAATCACCGTAGCTCGTATGAGCTTACCGATATCTCAGCTCATAAGAGCTTATTATTTTCAGCTCGATAGAGCTTACTGTCCATCAGCTCAGGAAGAGCTTACCGATTATAGCTCCAAAGAGCGAATATGATAAAGAATTGACGGATTACCGATTAGTACACTTAGTATGCATCACCCGTGTATCTATCGACATTCTAATTGGTTCAACATGCATAATAGTGTTACAGGTTATATGAATAAGTACAGATTTGTAAATGAGATATATGAAATGTATGATATTGATATTACATGTTGAATTTTGATATTGATGGAATGGTACAAGTATATAAAGCTTGATTGCTAATGGAATTCCTTATTATATGATAGATGTTATGTGCATATTATGGAACTAACCTATTGATGTATTCATATGATAGCCATTTGAACCATTTGATTTGGATTGTACTAAGTTTAATTGCTTAAATTATGAATGATGGTAAGTTAAATTCTATATTATATGGGCTTACTAAACTATTTAACTTATTCCATTTTCTTTCCTATGTTTTATAGAGATTCAGAAGCTCGTTCGATTCGGAAGACTTCGGAGACTCGCATCACGCTATCCAGTTGAGGATTTGGTACCTTTAAACTTTATGAAATGTGTAAATATGGCATGTATAGGCTAGTTAAGAAAATGATGTGAATGGTCATTTTGGTTTGTGAAGTTTATGTGTTTTGGTATGCTTAAGCCATGTGATTTGGCTTAACTTGACATAAGTTTTGGTTGTATATAAGTCTATATGATATGGTGTGTTTTGGCTAGTTTGATGATGGAAAGTATTTGTGCAAATGGTTATATTGATATATGGTTGAAATATGAAATAGTTGTGCTTATGTTTATAGATCAATTACGATATATTTGGGAATGACTATTTGGATGAATTGTTAAAGTACTTTTGGTATGAATTTGAATGGTTAGCTATTTGGTTATATGTCATATGAAATTGGGTATGATTGACGATTGTTTTTGGCTGATATGAATGCCTAATTATACATTGGTTAAATGTGTCTTGGATTGGTTTAGGTAATGGCAAATTGGGTGAGAAATGTGGCTTTTAAACTAGCCTATTTTCGTCCACACGGGCAGAGACACGGGCTTGTTTCTCATCCGTGTGTGACACACGATCATGGTACACGGCTGTGTGTCCCCTAGTATTGCGTTTAAAAGTAAGTCAGTATGCTTCATACAGCCTCACACACGGGTGTGTGATTGGCCGTGTGGCATAAGTTAGTATACCCTACAGGATTGACACGGCTTAGCACACGGCCTGACACATGGGCGTGTGTGGTTATTTCGAATAGGCACATGGGCTAGACACACGGGCGTGTGGTCGGCCATGTGACCCAAGTCAGAGAGTTACACGGGGTAGGACATAGGCTAAGACACGGCCATGTGCTCCTATTTCGAATGCCCACACGGCCTGAGACACATGTGTGTCTCTTAACCGTGTGATACACATGATCTGTTTATATGGGCATGTGTCCCATGTTTTAATAATTTTTCTATGTTATCCCTTATTGTTCGTATGTTACTGGTTTAGTTCCAAATGCATGATTAAAGCCTCATAAGCTCGTTTTAAGGATGATGTGAGTGTATATGAATGATAATTGTTGTAGTTTGATAAATGTATGAAAAATAATTGTTTAAAATTGAGGTATAAGTCGGGTAATGCCTTATAACCCATTCCGACAATGGATACGGCTTAGGGGTGTTACACTTTACACCAACTCAAACACACCATTAGATTTTCAATGACATCATTTTGCCACTTTTGGGTCTTAAAAGTGTTGGAAAAATCTGGTTTGAAACGATTTTCTTACACAGCGAAAAATTAAAATTTTGAAAATCGAGCCGTTTAGTGATATTTATAACAATAAACCTTTTACCGAAATCAAACGTGTGTTTTTGGCTAGACGAATCCTTGTGGTTCCCAATTTTCAACCAAACGACCTTCTCTGTTATTCTCGTACCACGAACTACTTTGAGTGTGGGCTTGAGTGAATTCAAATCAAACATAAAAACGGAAATAGTTTACTTTACTTTCTACGGGAAAACAAATTCTCTCTCTCAATAGAAATAGGTAGAATTATTATTCCGAAAAATAAAATTTAAAGTTAGAGAATAAACTCTCACTATTTTCGAGCATAATAGCAATATCTTAAAGTTATGTAACACTTATTGTGTATTTAGCTTTACCCGTACCATCTATTTATAGGGAGAAGAAGTGAAACCCTTGTTGAATTAGTAGAAGTCTATTTTTAATAGAAAAACAACTTCCTAGTTGAAATAAGAGAGATAGAGGCTAATAGGATGTGATTCCCCTCATATATATTATGATGAGGATTCAGGCCTCTCATGTATTGGGTCAAATTATTTGTGCTTCCTTAACATTTAACCCAACACATTATAATTTAATTTAATCTAATACATATTTTTTTTTCTATTTTTCAAAATAGATATTATTTATTAAATTAAATTTTCAATTAAATAATTTTCTCAACCTAAATCTAATTCCGTTAAAATTATAACAACTTTACCATAAAAGAATCTATGAGAAAATATATTTAATTTTTTACATTCAACGGATTCACAATTATCAATTAATTTAATTTGATTTTTAAACTTCAATTATTTAATTAACAAATTAAATAATAATTTGAAAAACCATAAATTAATTCTCAGGTCATTTCATACTTAGTAAAAAAATCACATTCATTTTTAAATGTTTCCCATTTTTCTAATTTAACCATTTCCATTCATTTAATTTAACATACAATTCATATAACTTAGAAATTACAGCAAACAAACTTCAAATTACACACGAATTGAAAGATTAAAGTTGAAAAGTTTGAAACCCTTTTCTTTCTTCAAGTTTCGTCCATGGAGAAAAAGATGAAGAAAGATCAATGTGACATTTTTACTTTTATCTTATATACTTTTAATTAAATCATAGTTTTTTAATTAACCTTTCATTAAGTAAAAGTTAATTAGAATTAATAAGTTAAACACCATTCCACTACCATTTCACATTTTAAAAATGGGTCTAATTGTTTGATTGGTCTTTCCGTTAATTAAAAATTCATAATGATTAATTTTTATCTTTTTTATAATTTAATTCTTATATCACAATTAACTATTTAATTAAAAAATTAAAAGATTAAACTTAAATTAAATTTTATACTAATCTTGTAAATATTAAATAATAATATTTATAGGCCCGAACATTGAAAATGGAGTTCCGAAATTGCCATTTCCGACAATACTAAAAAATAAGTTGTTACAACTTAATTAACTTTGATTTATTTAGTTAATCCACTATTAACACCACCAGTCACTAACACTCACCTTGGCATGATCTAATTTCTATTTTAGACCCTAGTCCATTTTCTAATTAAAAATCTATATCGATTGAACTTTACAATTTAGTCCCTAAACCTTAATTAATCACTAAATTGGCTAAATTATCTATCCAAAATTTAATTCACCTATATAATAAGTGTGCAATTACCTTTGTTTAATTTTTACAGAAATAGGGTCTCGAACACGTAATTTTTGGCACCACTAAAGACCAGGTCGTTATAAATTTGATAATTTTTGTGTTTTTTTTTTTTGTTTCATCGTTTTTCAATTGAATCCTTGATCTTTAAAAAAAATATATTTTGGGTGACCAAAATAAAAGTAACCTAAAAATTGGGTAACCAAAATGAAGTATAAATTTAATGTGACGTGTATAATTAACCGTCATTAGAAATTTAATGTTTGAGTGATTAAAATGAAATTTCCTAAAAATTAAGTAACCAAATTATTAAACTTTTATTTTGAGTGACCAAAATAAAAACACACTAAAAATATTTAATGTAAAAAAAAAAAAATAGTCGCAAAACAATAATCAAAATCCAAGCCATCCTCAACCCAGCCAACTCACTAGTATTTAAAAAATTCTTTCACCGTGTGCATAGGTTTTGTTGAATTTTTTTCAACAGTAATTTGATATTTGTTCAATTTTTTGTCAGTGGTATATTATATTATTTAGTTTTACTTTATAGTTCATCCGACATATATTTTTGTACGTAAAAGAAATTATCCAAATCTTTAATCACAAGCCAGTTTTATGTATATATTCTAATTATCATTATCCTAATATTGCTAATATTATAAATTTATAATTATAAGATAAAATTATGATTAGGGAATAAATTTTAAATTAATTTATATTTTTGTATTTCTTTTATAGATCTTAATCTAAATTACGGATTAATTTATAGATGGCAAAACACAAATCATTTGATAGATTTCGAACCGATTCGTTCCGAACGGAGCTGTTTTTTTTCTTTTGCAAATAGATGCAAGGTGGGGTGGATTTTTTTTCTTTTGGATAGTGAGTGAAGCGGTTATGGTAATATTTATCCCACCCTAGCCCACTCTACTATATGAAATTACCATTTTATCTTTATATATATAAACTATTAAAAGGATAAAACATAATAATGTAATATAGAAAAAATTCATATCTTTTATGTTTAAATATTTTTTTGAAAAATGTTTAAATATTTACTCGACTTTAAAAAAATTAAAAATATTAAAGATAAATAGTAAAATTAAATTAAAGTAGAGTGGAGTAAGACGTGATGGATGTGTCCAACATCCGTAGTAGAGCGGAATAGATAATGGAGCAAAGAATAACTGATGGATTTAACAATATTCGTCTCCTTCCCGCTTCATTCTCATTCCTAATCTAAACAATTAAAATTGTATTTTTTTTGTTAAAATTTGATTAAACCCTAAAGCAACATAAAAATTATTAAGTTGTCTTAAATGATTTGTTGATTGCTTCTATTGAGTTTGATTCGAAAATCTGTGGAGTGGCTAGAATTATGAACACACTTGTTCTTCTTTTAAAAATTTATATGGATACAAACCATAACGTCTTAGCATGAGTTAACCTCAGCCAGCTGCCTCCGCCGTGTTTGGATAGGATGTACCACCTGCTACAACAAAATATAAGATTTATATTGTTGAACTTTAGACCGAAATCACCTACTATATGACATTTCAGAAGTAAATCTTCTGAAGCCTGTTGTACAAAAGTATACACTATTCAAATGTTCCATTCTTAAAGCATTATTCGCTAAATTTAATAATATAATTACAAGAACATTTTAACAAAATGAAGCTAAATAATCCAAAAGTAAATTAGTGCCCTACAACAAAGAAATACAGTGTTTGACCAACAAAAACCAACAAACCACAAGCTTTCCATGCATGTAAATCTTGTATCCATTTGCACAGCCATCCACGATCACTGCTATCAATATCTCCACATCAACTGAAACAAAAAACTACTTACTAAGCTACAAACACTGTAACGACCCTACATGATGACGCATTGACTCCACACTCAAACAAAATCATAATTGTATCTTACTGAGATGCCTAAGATCTCAAATCTCTCTTCTTGCCACGTCTCTTCATGTATTCATGTTTGTGCTTTTCTTAGTTGCATGGTGGCTTTCTCTTGTTGAACCACGCAAGTATCCATCTTCCGTAAACATGGTTGCGCATCATTGGAAAGTTTACCCAAACCAGATTCAGCAAAGCATTGAACACAAAGCCCTGCTCATGCAATTAAAAGAAACATCACAACCAACAATAAGCTCGAGCCAAACAATGGTCTCCAATATAAGCTGTTATTAGTAATAATTAAGCATGCATAAATCATGAAATCATTTCATGTTCCATGATACAAATATTCACTCAAACAATTAAATACGAGTTCAAGGAATCATGTAAACCTGAATATATAGAAGGTTTAGTGAAAGAATTGGTTAAAATCTAAGGAAGTATATATTTAGTTGAACCATACATAATGCATGTGCGCACCAAATAACCATGAAGATGCATGAAAGCAACACAATGTGTGGAGTATGTAAACCTTAGACACTGATAAAGCTGATTGGATAACATAGTTTCCAAATCGATCCACAAGAAGCCTTGAACCGATGGGACTTCTAAGCAACTCCTTTATAATTCTTGTAGATTGTTCTTCTCCCGATTCCAACAAGCACTTCTCAACAACATTGCTTCCATACCTGTTGCAGGAAAGGGATGCGTAATTCCCTTCAAGCTGCCTTAGAAGACTTTCTGTTGTTTGTCGCTCTTTCAGTCCCAGTACATGTTGCACTACATAGTTGCTAAAAAGATAAAAGACAAAACAGAGTATATCAAGCTCGAATAAACTGCAATGCATCGGTTACAAGTTTCACATCAACACACAGACGCTAACTTTTTGGAAACTAAAACAAGTGGTTTCAAGAAAAAAAAAATGCACCCATATCGATCTTCAGCTAGGTGAAGCGCGTTTGCTATAATCTCTCGAACTAGATTGGCTTTTGCCTCTCCTTTAGAGTGGTCAATACAATGCTGCATTGCACAACATCCACTTTTGTCTGTTGCAATTTGATAACAGTTATCCGCCACCTCTTTCAGAAGATACTGTCAATGAAAATTAATGGTCAACAACTATGTTCCAACATCATCAAATGTACAAAACTGATCTTGTATGAAGAATTGAGAAAGTAAGAATCATAACAACCTCTCCAATCAAGAAGAACAAATACATAGAAACAATTAAACTTAAATCATCAAATGATAACAACCTTATTATCTTGATCAGAGAAAATTTTCAAGCAACACTGGATCACACGATGACCATTCATGTCTTTAGTCAATGCAACAACGCAAGTGGTTAAGGCGGACGTAATTAAAGAGATTTGCTGTTGAGAAGTAAGGTTCTCCAACAGTTTCTGTACAGCACGAGTCCTGTAACCAAAATGAAAATGCTTTTTGAAACAAACTCTTAATTCAAAGAAAATAAAATAAAGCAAGACATACCCACGAACATTGAGACAAATGTTAACAAGCCGAAAACCATCCTTGACGATCATTAAAATAATTTGACTCTTTTGCTCCTCATTACACATGACAACGAGTTTTTGAACAACATAATTGGCAAAAGGGTCCAACATCAACTCATCAACATGCCCAATAACCTCCATTAAAATCATATCAATTTCCTCTCTCGAAGCTTCATCAATAGCCCTTTCTAAAAACCGACAGCCATACTGATCTTTTGCTAAAGACAAGAACCTGCCTCTCAAATCCCCTATACTCAAACAATTCAGAGGTTCATGTGACCAAGGAGACCTCCTAAAACCATTACTAATCTGATCATTATTATGACTGTTAAAGCTAGATCTCATTACATTCTTGTTTCTTGAACAACCGGCACCAGCAGCAGTGAGAGGAGGAGCCAATCGATTTTGATAGGAAAAGGGTAAGATTGAGATTTCATTGAAAACATGCTCTCTTCTTGAATCAAACAAATACCCATTTTCATTTAAATTGGGGAGCTGATACGACCCAGGCACTAAACTATTCCAAGAGTCACTATATGGTCCCACTCTCATCATCCCATCAAAACCCACATGCAATCCCTCATTCTTTCTCTCTTTTTCTCCTCTTGAAAACCCATAATCTAGTTCTGGATTCTTTTGAGTTGATAAATTGAGGCCAAAAAAGGCTGATTCTAGGCTTTGACCAAAAGGGTTGTTCTCAAGAAGATATTGTGGTGATGTTAGGCTATGATGAGGGACATAACTTCCTAGTGACTGTGAAGGAGGAACCAACGGTGTCTCCCACATGGATCGGTTTCCAGACTCCATTACAATCAATAGAAATTCTTAGAAGGAAAAGGGAACAACTCCGGGAGAAATAAAAGAAAGATTTTTTTATTTTTGGAGGGGGGGAGGGGGAAGGGTTTTAGAAACAATAGAGATCAAGTTAGGATTTGATTGGTTATTTATTTATATTTTTGATATTTTGAAAAAAGAAAAGATTTTATTTATTTTCATGCAAATTATATAATTTTTTTTCAGAATGGAAAGCCTCTCAAGAACAAAAAGTAGCTTATACTAACGCAGACAGACCATCTCTTTTTAACTGGGTTGTATATCTGCCTGTCTGACTCCACCATCGCTGCCATTTAATTCCCCACCATTTCGACCTGCTTCCAGTTTCTGCTGCTGACAAGATCCAAGCTTCCTAAATATATTGATTCCAGAATTCCATTTTTTTAAATTTAAAATTTATTATTAATATTATTAATTAATTATGAATTTTAATTTGAATTAAGTGGTTAAACTCGAAAAAAGAATGTTGACTTGCATAGCAAATAATATATTAAACTTAAAATTAAAAATTCTGAATAAATATTTTGGAGAGTTTTAATTTAAAATTAAATATTAAAATTGAATTATCTCCTTTGTTATCAAGATCAGATGTTGATATATTAACGAATAGTGTAGTTTACCACCTACACTCACTTAATTCTTTTTGGACTAAATACTATGTTTTAAGTTTATGTATTTTTTTTATATATTTGAAATTTAGTCATGTAAGAATTTAGTTTTTTTTATTTTTTTAATTTAAAAATTTAAATCAAATTATTAACACTATTAATTTTTTTATTAAATTTGTTGGTGTGATATTTTAAAATTAAAAAAAGTGGTCATTTTACAAGAAAAAGCTTTTTTTTAAATATTTTCAGAAATGGGTCAGTTTTTTGATTATTTACCGAAAAAGGCCGAATTCCCCAAAAACGTGTCCACATTAGCGTGATCTCAAGTGATGTGTTAGGACAACGCGTCCCTGGGAGAGTGTTTTGCCCTTTTTTTAGGGTTAAGGCTTTTTGCATTGGTTTAAGGTTTTAGAGTTTTAAAGTTTAGGGTTTTTAAGAAAAAAATAAAAAAATCGATTAGATTAGGGTTTAGGGTTTCAGGTTAATTAATTAAATTATGGATTAGTTTTTTTAAAATATTTTGTGTTAAGGGTTTTGGAAAAAATATATTAGCAATAAAAAAATTTTTACAGTAATTTCTGAAAAAATAGATTAGAGAAGACGTTTCTAAGCAAATAATTTTGAAAAGATGTTTCTGAACAAATAGTGTCAAAAACGCTTCAAGCAGGATGCACTGTCAGCAAAAGTACTGAAAAAAGCTCCCACGTGGACGCTCTGTTTCTACAGTAGTTTCTGAAAAAATAATTTTGAGAAGATGTTTCTAAACAAATAGTGTCAAAAACGCTTTAAGCTGGATGCACTGTCAGCAAAAGCATTGAACAAAGCTCCTACGTGGACGCTATTTTTCTACAGTAGTTCCTATTTGGCTTTAGACTATAAATGAGTCAAATTTCATTCTCAGGTTGCATAAGTTACAGCAAGAAAAATTAGAGAAGCTAAGCAGAATAGAAATTGAAGATGAGTGAACGTATTAGTACTATTATTTACTATGATGGTGAGGTCCTTCACACCGAGAACGGCGTTATTTTTTTTGTCGGAGAACACAGCGCGACTGGTTTTTAACTAGAACATAGATTTGACAGAACTTCTTAAAAGAATTAGGCGTAAAATCTTCGGAACGACGCCAATGAAAGTTTTGTTTATTAAGTATCATTTTGTGCTTCGGTTGATCCTGTGACATATGACTCATTCGACATCAAATGTGCTCGTAGCTTGGAGGCAATAATGCAGACTCATCTCGCTAGTGGATCACCCTATCTTGAGTTATATGTACAATTTTCATTGTAAAATGATGCATTTACGACTTCAACATCTACTGCTGTTCGAGAGGAATACATGACCCTTGCCCTACACTCCGTTAGTGGGTGGCAAAACACGAAGCGCCCGTGTTTGGTAGCAGTATGGAATACACAACCCTTGTACGACACTCTATTAATGGATGGGACATGCACCTCGGTAGGTCAATGTTTGATGCTGGAACTACGTACTGGGGAATGACACCAACTTCTAGTGGTTGGCAATCCATATCTAATTGAGGACATTATGAAACGTCCAAAAGAAGGGATGATGTACTCCCTACGACGTCCACCAGTGAGGGGACCTTGTATGTTGCAGATGATTGTGGGTTGGATAATGAGTCTGATGTGGACCCACCTCGAGAGCCCGACCTCGATGGTGTAGAAGTTGCATTATTTTCTGAACCGGAGCTGTTCTAACCAAACCTAAAGATGTTGAAGGGGGTTCAGATAAAGAAGAAGAAGATTCGCGATTCAAGGCATACTCACATTTATCCCACATTCATAATGTTAATCTATCTGCAGATGATGCGTTAGAGTTTCTAGATCCACCACACAGAAGGCGTGATCATACAAGTTCATTATTGGATTCGAGTAAATTGGAAGTTGGTAATGAGTTTTTCAATAAGGATAGTTTTCTTGGTGCATTGAAACAATATAGCATCATGAACGGGGTTAACTATAACGTGGTTAAATCCAAATCCGATAAGTTTGAGGCCAAGTGTGCAGTGCAAGACGATACATGTTCGTGGAAAATCTACGCCTTGTTGAGGAAAATGATAGAGTTGTGGGAGATAAAAAAGTACAAAGGTCCACATACATGTACTGGAGGTACAATATTTAGGGTTTTTGAATAATACTATTATTATGTAATGTTGTATTATTTAACGTACTTCGTTGATAGGTGTTTCACAAAATCATCTCAAGATGGATTCAAATATGTTAACTAGCTTAATACTATCGACAGTGAAGGCAAATCTCAGGACTTCAGTGCCGATCTTAATTACTAATATTCGTAGCCAATTGAGGTACACACCCTCTTACCGCAAGGCTTGGATAGCTAAGCAGAAGGCGTTGGAAAAGATGTATAGTGGGTTGGACGCTTTATATAATGAAATGTGGTAGTGGTGTCAAGTGCTGGAGAGATACGTCCCAGGTTGCATAACAGACCTTGAAACGGCACCTGCGTACTACAGCGACCAATTGCTCCGTGGATGCCAAGTGTTCAAGCGTCTGTTCTAGAGCTTTAAGTAATACCGAGATGCATTTCTATACTGCAAGCCATTGGTACAAATTGACGGTACCTTTATGTTTGGTAGATATACCCATCGGCTATTGCTAGTTGTGGCATAGAATGGTAGTGGGAGAATCCTTCCAATTGCGTTTGCAATAACACCGGGGGAGTCAGCTGATGACTGGATTTTTTTCTTTCTAGGTTAAGGAGGCATGTCTGCGCCCAACCTAATATCTGCGTTATATCGGATTGGGGCACTGGAATACTAGTTGCAATTGAGTGATAGGGAAGTCTATGGCATCGCACACACCATCGGCATTGCCTAAGACACGTTGCGTCCAACTACTACGGCCAATATCGATCTACAAGTGAAAGACGACAAGTGACCAACATGGGTAATTATTATCTATTAATATAATTTCATTTGTAATATTCAATTTATTCTGAATGGAAGAGTGGTTTGTAATTTTTGCTATGAACGTATATTGGTAGGGTATAAGATCAGTAAGGATCGTTTTCATGAGATGTTGGTGGTTTTGCATTCAGTTGACAAAGAAGACGCGGACTACCTCTGTAACATACCTTTCGAACAGTGGACACAAACATACAACAGCGGCCTACGATATGGTCATATGACCTCAAACCTGCCTGAATGCATAAATCCTGTTCTAAAAGGAACACGTCATTTACCGATAACATCAGTTGTGTAAGAGACATATTTTCGTTTAGCAGCACTATTTCCAAAGCGAGCAGTGAGTTATGAAGAGCAAATGCAGGGAGGCCATATATGGTGCATGAAGGTATTGTAAGAAATTAACAAGGTGAAAGCGCGGGTGAATACCATACACACAGTGTATCACGATTGCGACAACCTATGGTTTCGTGTGACAGAGTTTGACAAACCGCACCAAGGTATTACTGACGGGCAATATCGTGTACACTTGAGAAATAAGACTTGCGACTGTGGGAGGTTTAACGTACTTCATTATCCATGTGCTCATGTAATTGTAGCTTGTCAGAATCTCCGTCTGGATCCCATGAGCTATGTCGACGAAGTCTACAAAATAGAATACATGTACAACGTCTGGAGAAACGTATTCCCACTGATTCCAGATGAACGTAAGTGGCCGTCTATATCGTTTGCTCTTTTTAAGTTGTTACCGAATAAAGAATTGCGTCACAAACCAAAGAGTTGACCTTACTCGACTAGAATACGTAACAATATGGATATCTAAAAAACAACCAACCAACTGAAGTTGTGCGGATAGTTGTTATAATAAAACTATGTTGCATTATTTGTATTTTATTAAAAATATAAAAATATTCAAAATATTACCTTATTTAAAAGAACTTCTATTTTATTAAAAATATAAAAGTAAATTACAATTACTTTATTCAAAACAACTTTTATTTTATTAAATGAAACAATATAAAAAAGTTTGTACAAATATATTAAAAAATCAATGTTGGTGTTGGTTGGAACAGTACCAAATGGGGGTCGTCAACGGTTACGCGCTGGATTCCTCATTTGTTCAGTTTTTGGCGGGGGTTATGGTTGCTCTGGTGGGAATTCTGGTTCCTTCGGCAGGGAATCTGGTTGTAGGTGTTGGGAGGATGACCCACATTGATAGAATAATAAATGCGAAGGTGTTTGAATCACCCATGGCGGAGGTGTTTGAATCCCATAAGGCGATGGGGATTGGTAAAAAGAAGAGCTCCCCGACAGCGTCTTGTGCGATCCCTCATGCGACGACGGCCTATAGATCAGTGGTCTACTCAGAGTAATCGGGAACGGAGATGAATCGGGCCATGCATTCCAACTTGTTATAGGACTGGAAACAGGAAACATATAAGGGTTAGGATACATAAAAGGGCTAGGATACGCACCTAGCATAATCTGAAAAGGCTGTGATGTGGGTGTCATCAGTTGAAGTGTTGGGCCCAGTGACTGTGTGAGCATTGTTGATGGGCCTGGTGATTGTGTGGGCATTGTTGATGGGCCCAGTGATTGTGTGGGCACTGTTGATGGGCTCGCGTCGTCATCCTTTCTTCTTGGATTTAAAGGGCCCCATCGTTCCCTTTGGACACAAATTTATCGTCGCCTCTCATCTTTCGACGGTAAATATGGCTTGCCATGGATCCTAAACCATGGTATGTATTCCGGCACGCACGTTAACTCTGAAACGATGATCAGTTCTCGAGTAGGTATATAATCATACCGATTTTCCCACATTCTGATATATGCTGACCAGAATCTCAGCTAATCCGTATGCAACTGCCGTAAGTCAACTTTGTGCTCATCATTGAGCACCTCAAGTGCCACGAGAATTGGTTGTCGGAATCTAAATTGTCGCAATACTCTATCTGACTGGTGCATCTCTACGGTGGCATAGTTGACTAATGGGACCTTCACATGCCAAATGTTCAGATTTTGAAAGAATTTATCCAGAATTACTACCCAAATTGCCGGATCCTCGTACGGTGTCCATTGAAACTATATGAACATGATAAAAATATTAGTTATATACATAATACTAAATACTAAATGTTAAATACTTAATACGAATCAACTATTTTATTCTGTATATCTATTTTATTTAATACTTACTTGTGCTTCCGACCGTTGGTCTAATAGAAGCCGTATATCTTCAAGAGAGGTAGGTATTCCAACATAACTCGCCGAATGGTTCCACCTAATTAAATAAATTTTTAGCATACAATCATAATTTAATTCTACGTAATAATTTTAAAATCTAATATAGAATTTACCTCGTTATGAGTGGGAATGTATATGGGTGGTCCACTCAATGATGTAAAAATGAAAAGAGAAACCGTACCCATGATTGCAATAGTGATAGGCAACCTTTGATTTTGGCTTTATTCGGTCGCGTCGCCCTGCACATCTCCCGGTACAATGTTGCCAACACGGCAGACGCCCAATTAAATTCACCAGCTACTCTAAAATCAACGAGTTTCAGTAGCCATCTCAAATGTACGAGGTTTTGTGACAAGTCTAGCATTAGATAACCTCTAATTATCTCAAGAATGTAAGCTCGAGCATATTGTATTCTTTCTAGTTCAGTCGAATCATTATCCGGCTTTAGGAATGCGTCTCGTAACCAGCCCATCTCAATTTGACCTCCGTTAATATTATCCGGAATAACACCCAAAAGCTCGTAGCATATGGCTCCCCAATCAGTAGATTGAGCGGACCTGGGGACTGCATACCCATCTACCGGCAATCCCAATTGCAATTGCACATCTTCCAGAGTGATAGTACGCTCTCCACATGGAATATTGAATGTGTGCGTCTAGGGTCTCCACCTCTCTATCAACACACTAATAAGTTTCGGGTCCAACTTGCACCCCTGGCCTATCGTGGCCATGTGCCAAAAACCCGCTTCCCGTAGGTAATTCTCTATCAAAGGTGATAGAGGACCAGATATATTATGGATATAGCATTGCAGCACCTGATCTACAGACTCTTATAAAAAATTATAAAATAAAACTTAATTAAAATTGCATAAATGAAAAAAAAATCTTAAATAATATTGAAAAATTAAAATTAACACTTACCATTTTCATTTGTTCAATGGAAATGTGTTTATTATCGAGATGAATTAATTCTCCAGCCATTGCTAACACGATCGAATATTTTTTTATTTAAAAAAACTTATTCAGAAAAAATTTAAATAGATCTTTTTTGCAAAAATTAAAGAGAGCTTTGAGAGAAATTTGAGAGAACTTTGAAAGGATTTTTGTGTAAAAAAATGAAATGGTGTTTTATAGTTTTTTTTTTTTTTTTTTTTACTGTTGGAGCCTAAACGGTCAAAAAAATTAGCCGTTGGGGGTTAAAATGGGCAAAACGCGTCCTTGGGAGAGTGTTTTGTCCACATCAGCACAAAGCACGCCCTCAAGGAAGTGCTTTGTGCTGACGTGGATAAAACGCTCCCCTAGGGACACATTTTGCTGATACATCACCTGAGATTGGGCTGATGTGGACGTGTTTTCGAGGAATTCGATCCTTTTCGATAAATAATCAAAAAGTCGACCCATTTCTGTAAATATTTAAAAAAAAAGGCTTTTTCTTGTAAAATGGCCTAAAAAAATGCTCACACGATAAACATATCACAAAGAATGGTATTGTAATTGATTCGAATTTAACAAAAACTTTAACAATGTTAATAATTCTTTTAATTTAGATCAACATGTTATTTAGAATAAAATATTTAGGCTATTACATTGAAATATCAAATTATGTCAAAAATTAAAATATAAATATTAAATATTAAATTTAAGCATAATATAAAGACTAAAATTTAAATTTTATATTATTAAAAAAAATAAAAGCATCAAAATTGAAATTTAACTATTATGGTTAATAATGTTAAAATAGCCATGATAGACAAGGCCTTAACACCTTCCTTCTATATATTATAGTGTAAATATGACAAAGATTTCTATTTTATTTTTAATGGGGTTAATTTAGTTGTATATGTCGTGTTTTTTAAATCAGTGTTTTAGGGTTTTTTTTTTTAAAAATTAAGGAAATAAGTCGTTTTTAAAAAGAGAAATGAAAAGCGCGTCCAGTTGGCTACGCCTTCCCCCAACAGTCAATTTCAACGACTCTTTGAACGTTAGTCGGGCAACGATAAAAAAAATTAAATGCCCAACGGTCCAAAATTTTTCCCTGTAAATACCACCTAATTTTACTTTTTTTTCACTCACATCCTATTCTCTCGTATCTTTCTATTCTCTCAACTCTCTTAATTTTCTCAATTTTCTCAAGCTCTTGTTCTAAACTTTTCGATATTCTCGTTTAAAAATTTTAGTTTTTTTTAATTACTTCGTATATTTATTCGAATTAAGTTTTCACAAATGACAACCTTTCTAATTCATTTTGACGAGAAGCATATTTTCGCCGCTTACAAAATTTTAAATTTCGTTATTTTCAGTTAAGTTAAAGTTAAAGCTTTTTTATTTTAAAATAAATTATTTGTCGTTATAAATAGGCAAGATGATCGTATTTTGGAGGGGATCATACATAATTTGGCAATGTCTTCGATAATCGAAATTCGTGATTACTTGCAAGAAGCGGGATTCTTACATACGTCTCATATGCTTGAGGCTGCAAACTCGATCCTACACTCATCAGTGTATTGGCAGAAAGATAAATGCCTGAAACACACACTTTCTATCTTCCATGCAATGAGTGTACAATCACACTCAATACGTAGTATTACAACTTGATATGTCGGTGGATGGGCCAGTCGTCACGGGATCAGCAGTGGTTCTTGGTAAAAAGGACCTCTGCGCGACGTTATTAGGGAAGGTCCCAAATTCGTTCGAATGTGGTCGAATAGGGATGAAGTGGTTGGGGACCAATTTCAAGAAGCTTCCTCCGCACGCGACCAACATCATCAAATAACAATACACCTGAGTATTCATTCTAAGGTTAATTAAGGGCATTTTAATACCTGTTAAATCTTGGAATTTGGTGCATGTAAGTTGGCTACTATACCTAGTGGACTTCAAAAAATGTAGACAACTGAGTTGGGGATTAGCTATGTTGGCTTCGTTGCACCGGCAGTTGTGTCGAGCGAAAAAACAGGATAAAATGTCAATCAGTGGTTGTCTTCTCCTGCTACAATTGTGGGCCTAGTGGTGACTATTGTTTTTACATCCTCGAGTAAACAACCCATACATGTTCCCATTAGTAACAAGGTAAAAATTATTTGTTAATAAATACGTAGTTTGCATAGTAATTATTTTTATTTATTATATGTTTGAACTAACATATCACTTGTTCAGGTGGAACCATAAGCTAAGTTATGTGGGACTACCAGACTAGTTGGAAGATATTAGACTATCGTTAGATTAACGCTTGGAAGCCGAGGTTAGTTACTTATTCTTTCAAATATATATTAATTATGCAATGATTTGTAAAATAAAATTTTAGTACATAACAAAATTTACAATTATACACTTCAATTTGAATGGATGTCATATGCAGACACCGATATCATATATTGCATCCCACCAGAATTGTTGGCCAATCGAATTATGTAGGATGCGAATGTGCCATTGATAGTGTACGCGACGATAGAAATGCACAGATTGGATCGGTGATAGCAATAATTCGGTGGAGATAAAAAATTCCACTGCCACTACGAGACATGGATGAGCTATACAAGGGGGACTTGCAGGGGAAGAATGACGAGGACTAGAAAATGATTCATAAGGACTACATCGATGCTTGAGATTGTAGGATGAAATTCTTACCCATCTGCGAACCATTTTTCTCATCGACCACGGCAGCTTGTTTGGAGTACATGCCATAGTTCAAAGTCGTCAGCAAGTTGTATCTACTATCAGCGAAGGCGAGGAGTAGGCAACTTTGTCAGAAAAGGTAACGATGGCAACTCCAATAGTGTAAGGCTGAATACGACCGCACGACAGGTTTGTCATCAGCTCCGACCGAAGAAACACCTCTTATATCTATGTAATATTCCGATCGAAGAAGCACCTCCTATATCAGTTAACTCGCACGTCCCTGATTCTTTTATTTTCAAAGGTACATATTTCAAGGCATCGACGTTCCTCCTATTTTACACCCTTATGCCGACTTCCATTATGTCGCATATGCTGAGCCAAATGCCACCGCATATACCTTCAACGATGATGACACCGATGCTATCATCAATCTAGCAGTCGATGCCAGCTTCGATGCCCGAGTCAATGCTGACGTATATAATTTTTGGGGTACTATACACTTACATGCCAATAGTGTCTCAAACACCTACCACATCATTGTTCTATCGAGGTAGGTCATTGGCGCAACCATCTTCTGATAGAGTGAAGGATACACGATGGGAGGCTAGTATGGCACCGCACCCGAGCACGGAGGAAGGCAATAAAGACCAAGGCAAAGAAGAAGACGAAGCTGATGGCGACGAAGGTGGGGGTGAAGACGAACATAATGAGGATGATAGAATTTATGAACCCTCATCGATAGTTGTGAATAGAAATCCTCCTCACGACTGTCACCTACTGTCATGCGTCACACATTCTCCCCAACGACACTGATGATGTATTTTTTAACTTATCTATTGTGATGTAAATATATATGAAATCATTAAAAAAATAAAAATTTTCATTATAACTCAAAGTTGTCTTTGTTACATTCTAACATAAGTTGCACGTAAGTTAATAAGTCCCTATTTAAGAGTAGATCTAACATAATTGAGTGGAGTTGCATGCAATCCTAGAAATAGGGCGACATAAATCTATTAGATCAAAGTCAAATCTAATAGGGGAATCCATAGATCAAGTTAATGTGATAATAGGGGTTTTAATTAGAAAGAAATTTCAATTAATCAACCTAGAGTCAGTTACTCTTTGTCTTGAAAGGGATATTGGCATAATTTAGGGATTTCTATGGATCAAGATACCAAGTGAGTAAATCGTTTAATTCAGATTCATAATGATAGATGAAGTCTAGGTGAATTCTTTCCTGGGTATTGTTTAGCTTCTTGGTTATTATTTAATTAAATTCTCGATTTATTCTTTGTTGAATTCTTTAGTTAATTAATTTAGTATATTTTAGTTTAAACCAATCACTCTAATTTATTAGTTAAATAATAGGAAAACGGTAATTACTAGTACTTTAGTCCTTATGGATATAATATCTTTACTCATCGTAGCTATACTATTTATCGATAAGTGTACTTACCTTTATCATATTTTTAATTAGTTTCGTGACTATCAGTGCTCTGCTATTAAAGTTTTGAAAGATTGGTTTGTTGGATTAAAGTTTATTGGTGATATGGGTTGTGGTTAATGATTACATTTTTTGGCATAAGGATATATATATATTTTGTTAAGACTCTTTGAAAATGTTGTTGAAACAAAGTGGGATGTGATTACATTTTTTGTATTTGAGTCAAACTTTTGTGTTGTTATTAATTGGGTTATTTATGTTATACTCAACCTTGGACTGTATAAGAAACTAACGAAGACAGTGTTGGTTTGGTTAAAAGTCAACGATGGTGTTTGCTTTGTTAAAATGCCTAGGAGCTTAGGCAAGCTAGTATTGACAGATCCAACATGTTTAAAATTGGAGTTGACTAAGTTGCGGCAAGGTTGTTTCTTAGATGATCAAAGTTTCTTGTTTGATAGTTGTATTATTTAATTTGCCAAATGTTTAATTGAGCAATGGTGGCATGGTCACTGTTTTGGCATTTTAGTTGTTACCACACTAATTGATTTTGTTATGGTGCTTGGGTTACCTCTTGTAAATTCAGGCTACAAAGTTAATAAAATTTGATTTGATGGAAGTGCAATATACGGTTCACTGGTTTACTCGTTTAATTTTCTTGTTGGATGGAAGTGGTAAATATACACTTATTACGAGGATAACGAAATCAATCAAATGGGAAATAAGCATCTGAACACAAAGTAAAGATTTGGTGTTTCCGTATAGATTTCTATTTTAAAAAACATCAACTTCCAAGTAACTTTTTAACTGTTGTTTCCAACTAATATGTATTTTTTTTATAATAATAATTGTATCATTTTACCACCATAAATAATAAAACCTCTTGAATTTAAATATAATTTACCACTAAATCTCCTATATTTGAGTTCAATTTTTTAAAGGTGGGTGATAAAAAAAAAAAATACACTAATTTGACTAAGCTAAGTCATGTTATAACGGCATCAGGTCAATCTAATATCATGAACTTCATAACTTTAATCTCTCCAAAATGAAATAGCTTCCAACCAATTAACAATTCCAGCAAATTTCAAATTTAAAGTCAAATTCAACCCAGCCTATACTTCTTCATTACTTTCAAACCACAATTGTTCCACAGCTGATATTAACTCCTACATTGGAATATATTAATAATTAGAGTAAACTATTAAAATAGTCACTTTTGTTTGTTTCAGGTTATATTTTAGTTATTTATGTTTGAAATGTTACATTTTAGTCACTTGCATTATCGTGTTATAACATTTTAGTCACTGAGCGTTAATTGTCATTAACGGTAAACTGAAGTGACACATTAAATTATCATTTCAAATAAAAATTTTAGGTTAAATTGTACAATTAGTCCCTATTTTTTTTCATTTTGAAAAATTTACTTTTTTTTTTTTATGTTCTTTGAACTTTCCCCTTTTTTTCTTTATTTCCCATTCTCTTCTCCTTCTCCCTCTATTTTCCCTCCTTCATTTCTTTTAACGTAATTTTTCTATGTTTACCATTAATTAAAGCCACTCTCTATATTTTTTATTTTTTTTAACAATTTAACAATTTCCTTTGTATTTCTTTATTTTCATTTTCTTCTTCCCCTTTATTCTCTCTTCTCATATTCTTCACTACAGAAACATAATCTTTACCCACCAAATAAACCAAGTCCTTGTTTCTTCACATGATTTCTAAATTAAATTTCACTAAAAACTGAATATCAATAATTCTTAATCAAATCTTGATTTGAATATAACCTAATTTTGAAAATAAAATTGGTTCTAACTAATCAATATAAAAAATCACATCCTTAATCAAATATAAATATAAATTGAATTCTTTATATTCAAAACAAATTTTTTCTGTTTCCAAACTTTTACAGAATCGTGTAAATTATTCATTTCCTTTTCTTTTCTGATGAATAAAATTAAGCAAACAATAAAATTAATCTAAACCTTCTTGGATATTCCCAAACAAGCTTGATTGGAAGTCGAGCATGGAACCAAACCGGTTTGGGTAAAGTTGAGAATAAGTTTCGTATGGTGGTCGTTTTATTCATTGACAGTGTAGAGCTCATTTGAAGAACCTGTAAGACAACGTAATTTCGAAAGGGCAAGAATGTTGTAGGTAAGATTGATAAGGTGGTCGTGGGGGTTGGTTAGGAGGTTAAGGGAATAGGCTTAGAAAACTTTCTTGAGGGTGGACTGCCATAAGTCATGATTTGTGAGGTCTTCTAGTGAGGCAAGCTTGTGGACTAGGTCATTGAGAGATCCAAATTGGTTCGTTAAAGCGATGATGGATGATGAGGGTTTGTAATTGTGGGGTGAAAACATGCAAAATAAGTTTTATTTTGGTTTCAGCTTTTGCCTTTTCTCTTTTCATAAACATAAAAAAGCTTTAACAAAAGGAAAATATAGAAAAATTACGTTAAAAGAGATGAAGAAAGGAGGAAAACAAAGGGAGAAGTAAAAGAGAATGGAAAATAAAGAAAAAAAGAAAAATTAAAAAAATATAAAAGGAAAAATTAAATCGCTCAAAACGAAAAAATATGGGAACCAATTGTATAACTTAACCTAAATTTATTATATGAAATGATGATTTAACATGTTATGTTTGCTTACTGTTACACTATTAATGACAATTAATAGCTCATTGACTAAAATGTTATAACATGTTAACGTAAGTGACTAAAACATAACATTTCAAACATAAATGATTAAAATGTAACTTGAGATAAACAAAAGTGACTATTTTAATAGTTTACCTAATAATTAATTTATAAAATGAATACATAAAGAAATATTTTCTAAGATTTTGTCAATATTTATAGGATAAATCATATCAAAGTTAAAAAAATTTTCGTAAAATTAGTTGGATGAGATTTTAAAGATATGTTTCCTTGGGTTTGAACCACATCAGAATCCTATATACACTATAACACCCCAAACCTAGCCTAAACGTTATGGCCGAATCTGGCGATGTCACATGGTAGTGCTTTTGAAAACGCGTCGACGCTAAAACTATTTCTTTGCATTCATTATCTTATGTTAATACTATATCACATCAATCGTTTCCAAAACATTATCCGTTTCCAAAATGTTACTCATTTACAAGTCGTTACTTATTTCTAAAACATTATTCTTTGCGGGAGCTTTGAACTCAGTTTTTCGTAATCGTGAGTATTTTGATAAAACATATGTTTCTTTTCAAAACGCGAGGTTCACTACCTCTAGCGAATATAAATAACAAAACAGTAAAATAGTATAAAACCCAAATTAAAACCCAAAATCCGTAGAGGCCATAATTATTGTAAAACACCCAAAAAAACTTAAAATCATGAATAAGTACGAAACAATGTAAAAGAGGTCATGTGGCCACTGCTGAGCCATCCGTTGCACCGATCCGCCTATGTCTAGGGATTACCTGTATAGAATAAACAGAAGGGTGAATCTATGTAAACTCAGTGTGTAATCCCCACAGACAACAATCAAACAATCAATAAACAGAAATACACAGTCTGGGCCTAAGACCATATCAGTATCAGTGATATTATTAGTTTGGGCTTTAGCCCATCAGTATAGTAGCAGTCATACAGTAGGGCTTTAGCCCATCACAGTATCAGTAATCAGTAGGGCCTGAGCTCATTAAAGTAACAGTATGCATCAATACAGAATTCAGTATGCAAGTCCTACCCAACCATCCGCTACACACCATTTTCGTCCAACCCTACTTAATCCTCTACCCAACCCTACAGTTACAATTAGCACCGGTTGTGGCACTAAACAGATAGTTTAGTAGAGCTGCCAGTATATTAGGCTGAAAGCCATCAGTGGTTTGCAACTGAGCTGCCAGTCTATTAGGCTTAAAGCCTTTCAGTATACTTTCTCTAATCATATCAACCCACCCTATGCAATGCAACATACAGTTATAACATGCCATGCCATGCCATGGTAACAGTACATACAGTGTCAGATCAGTAAAATATAATCATGCCCAATAACAAATATCAGTCATACATCATTTCATTCAATCAGGGGTCTAAGTAATCTTATCGACCTTACAGTAGGTTCACAGTCCACTCGGGCCACCCGTGCAACCTTAGCAATAAATCGATGATGATAGGCTCACACGCCCGTGTTGGTCTACTCATGTGGGCCTAGGGGTGAGCAAAATTCGATTTGACTCGAAAAAATCGAAAAAAATTCAAATTTCGAGTTAAACGAATCGAGTTGTTCGAGTTAATCGAGTTATTCGAGTCAACTCGAATTTTTTCGAATTCCGAGTTCGAATCAAGTTGAGTTTCTGAATTCGAATAACTCGAATAATTTGAATATCAAACTATAATATTTTACATTTTTACCCTAAACTCCCAAACCTTTTTACTTTTCCCCCAAAACTTTTACTCCCCTCCCATTCAAACCCCCCAATCTACTCAAAATCCATTTCCCACTAAAATTTTACTCTCTTATTTACTTTTTCTCAAAATTTTACTCCCCAAAATCCTCAAAACTTTTTATTTTACCCCAAAATTTTTATTCCCTCCCATTTTCCTCCTAAAACATTTACTCCCTCCCATCCCACCTCCCATCTACCCCAAGCCCACCCCCTAATTTTTTTTTAATATTTTCCCTCCAAAATTTTACTCTCTCTATTTACTTTCCCTCAAACTTTTATTTCCCAAAGCTTTTTATTTTCCCCCTAAATTTTTACTTCTCACCCTTTACTCTCAAATAAAAAATCAAAATTATCCAAAAAAATCACTAAACATAAATAGTAATGATTTATTTATATCTACTATTTATATTATTAAATTAAATTTCACATTTATATTATTTATATTATTGAATTGTTTAGTCATATTGAATATTTATATTAAAATTGAATTATTAATTATGCCATAAAATATTCTTGTTAAAATTTTATATTGGTATCATTTCAACATTTTATCTTTAAAATAAATTTTATTAAAAAATCTCATTCTTACATTTAGTATATTTTTTAATTTCAAAATATACAGTGACAAAAATCTGAATATAATTGAAACAACCAAGCAAGCAAAGAAGATAACTCGTATATAAAAGATTAATAAATATATTATAAGGTGATAAAAGTTAATAAAAAATTTGATTAAGGTGGACAAAATTTATTACGATGGGTGACAGTGGTTATAAGGACCCAAAATTATTTTTTAAAATTTAACTCGAACAAATATATTCGATTCGACTCGATTTGAATTCCATCTCACTCGACTCGATTCAAGAAAATTTCAAATCAAATTAGGATGATAAAGTATGATTCGTCAACTCGATTAACTCGAAATTTTTTCATTCGATTCGATTCAATTCGATTGAATGCTCACCCCTATGTGGGCCCACACGCCCGTGTGGCCCACATGACCCAAATTGGCCTTGGTCGTATGGATCACACAACTTGGCCCAGATTCCAACATGCTCGTATGGGTCACCTGTGTGGGCCCACACGCTCGTGTGCCCTACACAACCTAATTGGTCCAACTTGTGTGTCACACACAGCCTTGCCCGGCCATCACACAGCCGTGTAATACTCCCGTGTCGTGCGCGCACAGCCTGGCTCGTCGAACACATAGCCATGATCAGTCACACGGCCTACCACACGGGCAACCACATGTCTGTGTGGCGTTGACAGTCTATTTTTTGACTTTCATTGAATCTAGTTTTTTGTGCAATCGAGTACACACCTAGTATCGAACGATGCTAAGGCAACCCCAAACACTTTAGAACCTAAATATTGAAAAATATACATTCGATTAATCGCTTAACAATTCAATTTATCTAACCCGAAACAAGGTAGCCATCTTTCGAGTGATAAGTTATTACCTTTTATCAAGTAGGAAAAATTTCACGCCTTTAGAACGTCGATGAGCGATAACCAGCCCTTCGATAAGCCCCTAATCACCAAACGAATCCTTCTTAATCACTTATTCAGAATAAAATTGACAACTTACCAAAATAAGACTTACCGGGTACGAAAGACTCAATGTTGCCCCAAAAAAATAAATGAAAAGAAAAAACGAAGGGAAAGTGAAAGGGGAACTGAAATTCGGCAACAAAGGTGGGGAAGAAGGAGGAAAGGACAGAGACTTTAGAAGAAAAAACAGAGAGAGAAAAATAAAATAATAAAATCCTGATTCTGATAACTCCCTATCCCACTTCCCTTAATTTCTCCCTCAACTACTCTGCAATTAGCATTTTACCTCCCTTCAAACTCCTCCACATGCCTACAAGCCCAGAAGTAAAAGGAATTAATTCCTTTGCTTTCGCAGAGTCTCGAACCTATTACCTCTCACTTATCTACACTCCACTTAACCACCAGACCAACAGGCCCATTCTGTTACTTATTTACCAACAACGAATTAAAAGCCTGCTGACTAGAGTTAGGGCTTTATTAAGATAAAAACAAAAAAATTTGCCCAAGTTAAGGCTTGAACTTAGGACTTACCACACACTCTCAGAACACTTAACTACTGAAGCAAATAGACAGTTGTGTTACAAATTTTACAAAAGCCGGAATTAAAAAATTTAGGGTGTTACAACTCTACCCCCTAAAAGAAAATTTTGGCTCCCACGCATCACATTCTCAGGCTCCCACATGGCCTCCTCAGTGTTATGATTCCTCTACAGCACCTTCACCAAAGGGATAGATTTCCTCCGAAGAACCTTAGTGTCACGTTCCAAAATCTGAATTGGTTTCTCCTTGAAGGTCAAATTCGGCCTAACCTCGTTCTCCTCAACATGAACAATATGAGTGGAATCAGAGCGGTAGCGTCTCAACATCGAGATGTGGAAAACATCATGAATCCGCTCCAACTCAGGAGGTAGCTCTAACTAGTAGGCAACTGGTCCCACTTGCTTCAGAATACGGTAAAGCCCAATAAACCTAGGGCTCAGCTTGTACTTGCGACCAAACCTCAGTACTTTCTTCTATGGTGAGACCTTGAGAAAAATGAAGTCTCCTACAGAATACTCTATCTCTCGATGCTTCAGATTTACATACGATATTTGCCAATCAGCTACTGCCTTCAATCGATCCCGTATCAATCTGACTTTATCCTCTATATCAGACACTAACTTAGGGCCCAAAACACCTCACTTACCCAACCCAGTCCAACATAAAGGAGTGCAACACTTACGACCATAAAATGCCTTGTAAGATGCCATCTGTATACTAGAATGGTAATTATTGTTGTAAGTGAACTCTGCCAATGAAAAATACTCCTTCCAACTGCCTTGGAAGTTAATCATACAGCTCCTCAACATATCCTCCAGTACTTGAATCACCCTCTCCGATTGACCATCTGTCTGAGGATGGAAAGTAGTACTGAAGTCCAACCTTGTACGTAAAGTTTCATGAAGCTTTTTCTAAAACTGAGACGTGAAGCGAGGATCCTTATGGGAGATGGTCGAGATTGGAACCCCATGCAGTCTCACTATCTCAGACACATACAGTTTAGTTAGCTTCTGTAGAGAATAGTCAGTACGAACCGGTATGAAATGGCGGACTTGGTCAATCGGTCCACGATAACCCATACTGAATCCTTCTTAGTGGGTGTCAAGGGTAACCCACTAACGAAGTCTATAGTCACTCTCTCCCACTTCCAAAACGGAATCTTGACTGGCTGCAACAAATCAGAAGGTAATTGATGCTCAACCTTAACTTGTTAACATGTTAGACACTTAGCCACAAATTTGGTAACTTCTCGTTTAAGACCTGGCCACCAGTATAACTTACGAGGTCACGGTACATCTTATATTTACCAGGATGCATAGCATATGGGCTACTATACGCCTCTCGCAATATAGTCTGCCTCAATTCAGTATCATTTGAAACACAGATTCTCTAATGGAAACAGAGTACTCCTTCGCTAATTAGTAAAAAATCTATAGTATTACCACTCTCAACCTGCCAGAATCGTAAACCCAAGACTCATCCTTCAACTGTTTACCCTTAATCTGATTAATCCACGTCGGCTTAACCTGAAGCTCGGCTAGCAGACTACCATCATCAAATAAACTGAGGCGAGCAAACATCGCCCTCAGATTAGTCATAGCCCTACGGCTCAGTGCATCGGCCACCATATTGGCCTTACCAGGATGGCACTCAATCGTGCAGTCATAATCCTTAAGCAGCTCAATCAATCTACGCTGCCTAAGATTTAGCTCCTTCTAAGTGAGGAGATACTTGAGGCTCTTGTGATCAGTGTAGATAATACACTTCTCACCATATAGATAATGCCTCCAGATTTTTAGTGCGAAGACCACAGCAGCCAACTCTAAGTCATGTGTCAGATAATTCGCCTCATGAGTTTTAAATTGAAGAGACGCATAAGCTACCACTTTACCATCCTACATCAACACACATCTCAAATTGACAAGTGATGCATCACTGTAAACAGTAAACTCTTTTTCAGATTCTGGTGCATCAAAATAGAGGCCTCAATCAGTACAGTCTTGAGCTTTTCAAAGCTCTCTTGCTGCGTATTAGTCCAGTTAAATAGCACCCCCTTAAGTAGCAGCTTAGTCAAGGGTGCTGCAATCAGTGAAAAGCCCTCTAAAAATTGTTAATAATACCCCAGCAGTCCCAAAAAACTGCAAATCTCAGATACAGTCTTAGGCTTCTTCTAATCTAGCACAGCCTCAATCTTTCGAGGATCGACCCTAATCCCCTTAGTAGATACCACATGGCCCAGAAATGTTACTTCTCGTAACCAAAACTCACATTTACTAAACTTGGCGTACAATTGTTTCTCTCATAGAATCTGCAGAACCACTCTAAGATGTTCATCATGCTCATCTTTAGCCCTAAAATACATCAGTATGTCATTAATAAATACCACTACGAACTGATCCAGATAGGGCTGTGACACTCTGTTCATCAGATCTATGAAAACTGCCGATGCATTCGTTAGTCCAAAAGGCATCACTAGGAACTCATAATGACCATAGCGAGTCCTAATTGCCGTCTTATGCACATCAGCCTACTTAACTCTCAACTGGTGATACCCTGATCAGAGGTCAATCTTGGAGAAAATCGAAGCCTATCGGAACTGGTCAAACAGATCATCTATCCTCGGTAGGGGTACTTATTTTTAATTGTCAATTTATTCAATTATCGGTAGTCAATACACATATGCATTGATCTATCTTTCTTTTTCACGAACAAAACTGGTTTTATTCAGGGAGACACATAGAGCGGATGAACCCACGATCCAGTAACTCTTGAATCTGAGCCTTAAGCTCCCCAAGCTCTTTTGGTGCCATTCTATAAGGGGCAATAGACATCGGAGCTATACCAGGAAGGAGCTCAATCTCAAATTCTACTTCACAATTCAGAGGTAACCCAGGTAACTCTTCAGGAAAAATGTCCAAAAAGTCCTTAATCATCCTGATATCCCTAACCGAAGAATCCCTAAAATCTGAAACACTGATGTAGGCCAGATACGCCTCACATCCCTTGCAAACCAACTTTTCTGCCCTCAATGTAGAAATCACATTTGATAAGTAGTTCCGACATTCCTCAATTACAACTACCTCATTGTCCTCCTCAGTTTTCAATACGACCCTTTTTGTGGCACAATCTAAGCTCACTGGGTGCTTGACCAACCAGTCCATTCCCACTATCAGGTCAAACTCTCCAAAAGGCAGTTTCATCAGATCCACCAGAAAAATAGCCCCTTGAACCCCTAAAAGAACGTCTCTAAACAACTTATTTACCCTTACTGATTGTCCTAGCAGACTCAGTACAGTCACTTCACTCGTAGTGCTCTCAACCAATATATCCAAGTTTTTAGTCATAGTAGAAGCTATATAGGAGTGAGTGGAACCTATATCTATCAGTGCAATATAAGATACATTATAAATAAAGAATGTACCCTAATGATGTCCAGGGCATCTCCATCCTCTCAACGATGCACAGCATAAACTAGAGCCTACTGCCTCGCCTCAGTATGCTTAGTACCTCTGCGCGGTGCTCTCTAACCACGGCCCAAACCATTACCACCTCTAGCCTGACTGCGGCCTCTCGGCTATTACTGAACTACCCTCGGTGGTGGTGCAGCACCAATACCCAGAGCGTGCATCTGATCGGGCCTCTGCGGACACTTTCTAATACGGTGCTCCAATGAACCGCACCTCAAGCAAGCCTAGTTCTTTTCCAACACTCGCTCTGATGGCATCTACCACAGTTAGTACTCTAATTGGCCCATTAACTTTGGCCTTTTTCTTAAGTATTTATACAGAAGTCGAGGGTTCCGAATCCCTCTTGTTCCTACCTCTCTCTTTCTCATGATTCTGGCGCCTAGTACGTTTAACCTCTTCGGCGATCTTTGCCTTATCAACCAGTGTAAAAAAATCTCGCTCCCTCTGTGGAGCTATCAGAATCCTCAAACTGTCCCTAAGGCCATCCTCGAAGCGAACACAATACTCATATTCAGTCGCCACTATACCTCGCGCATAGCGGCTCAGTCGCAGAAATTTGGCCTCATACTCAGCCACTGATCTATCTCCTTGGGCCAGATTCAAAAACTCTCTCCTATGGGCATCCACAAAACTAGCTCCCACATATTTCCCCTGGAAGGCGGTCTTAAAGAACTCCCAAGTTAGTTGTTTGGGTTGGGTGTCCTCCTTAATAGTGAGCCACCACCGGTATGCCTCATCACGCAGCAGCGACACTACCTCTTTCAAATTCTGCTCAGGGGTGCATTCCAGATCGTCTATAATCCTCTCTGTGGCCTCAATCCAGTACTCAGCTACATTAAGGACGACCCTAGTAATACCCCTGAATATCTCGGCTCCATTAGACCGGAGTCATTTCGTAGTTGACCCTCAGCCTCCAGTTCTAGTATTGGGCCCTGTGACCCTCTCTAGAATCCTTAACATGGCTTGGAACAGTACGTTGTCCCCAGTCGCACGATCATGAGACCCAGACCCAGACTAGTCTCTGTAATAAGCGACACCGACATCTCGCTAGTATCTAAATTTGACATTCTGCCAGTGAAGAGGACTTAGTTCAAGTCCCCCTTACGGCCTCTACCACGGCCTCTTGTACCCAGTCTGCGAGTATCTCTTGCTCTCATTGTTTAATCGCATTGATCTGTATTAATAATTTTATGAATCAGTTATAGTTCCAATGTTTATTAATAGATATTTTATGTGAAGCAATATCAAAAGTGTAATGTTTGTTTTCATACAACATAGTTTTATTAGTTTTACTACAGTCTCAGTATACACTATTTTGAATGTTTCCAGTACGGTCTATCTATAGTAGTCTCAGTACATACTGCCTATAGAAGTTTCAGTCATAAACATATAACAGTTTCAGAGAACTTACAGGATCGATGCCGGAGACTCAGTGTACCACACATTCAGTAAAAATATTTTTAATTTCAATAATAAAAAATAAGTTCTTTAAAAACCACGATTTCAAAACCCCAATCCACAGCCGAGTTTTGTAACTTGACTCTGATACCACTAGATGTAACACCCCAAAACCGACTGTAACACCTCTTAACCCTAAACCGTCGCCGGAACAGGGTTACAAAGCATTAACGAACTTATCAGACAATATACAAATAGTGCGCAAATAAATGTTAATGTAAACAATCATATAGTCCCTATATGAACCCTCGAAGCCAAAAAATACGAGTTAAGAGTAGTTTGGGACTAATTCGGGTGCTTATAAAATTTTTCGAATATTTTAAAATTTTTCAAAAGAGTAGGGCTCACATGCCCGTGTTAATAAACCGTATGGTTCACCACGACCGTGGTGGTATGGGACACGCCCGTGTCCCTTACCCGTGGAGCATTCTGATTTTCTCACACGGTCAAGCCACACGCCCGTGTGCCAGGCCGTGTGGACTCAATATGAGTCTATTGAGTCTACTATAATTTATCTAGCCAACCTTGCATTATCGAACAAATTTCAAACTAATACTAATACTCAACCAATTCAATATACAAGCATTACAACCCATTAATCATAGTGAGCCATATCTTATGGCAGAATCAATAATAAATACACAAAATACTAAGTCCCTATACATGCCATAGACTTAAGAGATTTATTTTTACTTTTACCTCACCATGATAACTTGATAGTGTGATAACATCTCCAATGATCTCTAACTCGAGCTAACATATAACCCTAAAGGAGATCGAAAGGAAGGGGAGTAAGCTTCAAGCTTAGTAAGTTTATATACAAATAATAATAAGTAATTAATAACTTATTTCTACCAATCCTCCCAATTTTGTTTTCAAATGATATAATCATTATTTCACTTAATTACACTTTTTACTCATGTTCTCATTAAGCTGTCTATTGGAGCCATGATCACTAAATTATTTATCGCTTGAGTTACAGAGCTCCGAATTAAGTTTCACTAATTTTCCCTAAAACTAGACACACAAACCTACTGGCCATAAAATTTTTAGAATTTTTGGTTGGGCCAATTATTACAGTTTATTCGTTAAATTTTCCCCTATTTCACTATTCGATAATTCTGACCTTTTTCTACTAAAAATCAATTATCTCAGTGTAAAAAACTCGGATAAGGTTCTCATTTGTTTCTATTGGAACTAGTTTCACTAAAGAATTCATACATATAAATTACACACTCTAACCATTTTTATAAAAATTTTTAGTGAATTTCCAATTTCAGAACAAGGGATTCCGAAGTTCATTCTGACCCTGTCACAGAAAACTTTAAATATATCCTATTATGTAAATCTTTCTTTTACATCATTTCCTACATGTAAAAATAGACTCAATAAGCTTTATTTAAATATCTCATTCAACTTATAATTCAATTTCCACTATTTTTAATGATTTTTCAAAGTCACATGTCAGCTGTTGTTCAAACTGTCTTTTAACTAGTTTATTTCTTTTATGGTTTCTTTGTATTATTAACATTTATACATATATAGCACCAAACATGTCTATAGCTAGCCATTTCGATAAATACTCATTATCAAATATCTACAAGTATTCATAATAACACTTACTCATTCACGATCTTACTAATGGTGCTACACATACACATATTCACAATTATCACTCCTTTATTCATAATTCCACTTATAAACCTGCACAAACTTGCATTAGCTTTATAATCAAACTCATCCAATAAACGTTTCACATATATAATTATGCTCACTTTTACACATAATCACATGCTTTCTTATCTTACTATTTCATCAATTTTCCCGTTGAACCATTTGGAATACTAAAGGATACACAGAAAGCTTGCACATAAGTGCCACACTGATATGTAGCCGAAGCTACCACTTATCACTAAAGTATTCCTAAGGTTCAATAGGGATTTCACTTATTTATTCAATATCACTTTCTCATTTCATTAGTTAACTCACTTAATCAAATTCATTCAATTTTCTCATTTCATCTTTTTACCCCTATTAACAAGACTCGGACTTTGGTTGATACTCGGGTTCCAACCCAAACACACCAATACGGCACATTCTGCCTAAATGGTACATAGTACCTAATCAATATACGACACATAAAGTGCCTGAAACGACACACGAGTTGCCTAAATACGACACATAAAGTGCCTGATCGGTAAAGCTGAAAAATCCCGTACTTTTCTAAACCCTATGGCATGCCAATTGTATCCGAGCTAGACCGACTAGTTAATAGGGTATTCAATCTATTTCTCAATTCAATTCCATTCTTATATCAAATTCAATTCCAATACAATATAATATTAATTCAATCACAACTCAAATTCATATTCTCTATTCAAATTCACTACCAATCAATATATATATACCTCAATTTCACACACACATATAAATATAAATATAAATATATTCAAAAATTAAATCCCAATCACAATCAATTCAATTCATATATCATTATTTGCCTAAATTTCATTTTCAAATCAATCTTTCTATCAGAATTTCGATTCAAAACCAAATATACTTTCTCATTTCCAAATCAATACACATTTCACATACTAATATTTTTGCGATTATTAAATATTCATAATGGCAATTATAAAATCACATATTTAACAATTTAACAATACATAAATTTATTTAAACATAATAGTGCTTTATTTACACATAAACTTACCCGGCCAATTTATAGAAGTTGTAGGAAATTCGGGAATTAATTAGCTATTTTCTCTTTTCCACGGATTCCTTGAGCTCTTAATCTATAATATAAAATTTTCCATTCATTAGCGTCTAATTTAATTAACAATTTATGCCCTTCAATTTTTGAAATTACACTTTTACTCTAAATTTTACAGTTTTACAATTTAGTCCCTGATTAATTAACCCATCAATTGAACTTATTTTTCTCAATTAACACATTACTCTATCATTCTAAACTACTATATACTCTTTAGTATTCATAATTTTAGCATCAACCTTAATTCTAAACTTTTTTTCACATTTAGGTCCTAAAATTCGATTTCTATTAAAAATATCTTAATAAATTCATCATATAATGAATTTAAAGCTTCAAATCCATAATAATTTATCAAAAACATAAAGAACTCATCCATGAAAACTTTCAATGTTACTCATAAAATCAAAAACTAATGAATTCAATAGGTGGACCTAATTGTAAAAGTCACAAAAACATAAAAATTACAAAGAAAAAGCAAGGATTGAACTCACATGGTGCAAAAATGTGAAAAACCAGCTTTGAAGGTCTGCTATGGCATTTTTGCTGAAGAGAAATGAAGAAAAATGAAGAATTATCTAGATGTCTAATTACATCCCATTTTAACTATTCAATTTTTACTTCGTTTTCAATTTTACCCCTTGTTCACACCTAATTTCAATATTTCCTGCACACATATGCCGTCCAGCCCAATAATAGATGTTTATTTGCCTATTTAGTCCTCCTTTAATTATTACATAAGCTATTTAATCACATTTCACAATTTTGCACTTAATTCAATTTAGTCCTTTTTACCCAATTGACTACCGAAACCTTAAAATTTCTTAACAAAACTTTAATACTAACTTATTAACACTCCATAAATATTTATAAAAATATTTATGACTCGGTTTATAATTTTGAGGTATCAATACTCCATTTTCAAAACTAATTATTCTAATAATTCTTGTAACACATAAAATTCACTAATTCAAAAATATTTCTAAATTCATACTTAACTCATAAATTCTAATTAATAAAATTTTTCAAACTTGCTTGTCGGATTTAGTGGTCTCGAATCACTATTTTTGACACTACTAAAAATTGGGTTGTAACACCGACCTAGACGTTATGGCCGAATCTGGCGATGTCACATGGTAGTGCTTCTGAAAATGTGTCGACGCTAAAACTATTTCTCTGCATCCATTATCTTATGTTAATACTAAATCACGTCAATCATTTCCAAAACGTTATCCGTTTCCAAAATGTTACTCATTTACAAATCGTTGCTCATTTTCAAAACATTATTCTTTGTGGAAGCTTTTAACTTAGTTTTTTTTTATAATTGTGAGTATTTTGATAAAACATATATTTCTTTTGAAAACGCGAGATTCCCTACCTATAGCGAATATAAATAACAAAATAGTAAAATAATATAAAACCCAAATTAAAACCCAAAATCTGTAGAGGCCATAATTACAGTAAAATACCAAAAAAAACTTAAAATCATGAATAAGTACGAAACATTGTAAAAGAGGTCGTGTGGCCACTGTTGAGTCCTCCATTACACTGATCTGCCTATGTCTGGGGATTACCTGTACAGAATAAACAGAAGGGTGAGTTTACGTAAGCTCAGTGTGTAATCCCTACAAACAACAGTCAAACAATCAGTAAACTGAAACACACAGTCTGGGCCTAAGCCCATATCAGTATTAGTGACAGTTTTAGTTTGGGCCTTAGCCCATCAATATAGTAGCAGTCATGCAGTAGGGCTTTAGCCCATCACAGTATCAGTAATCAGTAGGGCCTGAGTCCATTAAAGTAACAGTATGCATCAAGGCAAAATTCAGTATGCAAGTCCTACCCAACCATCCACTACACACTATCTTCGTCCAACCTTGTACTTACTGTGGGGATTAAATCACCCATCCAACCCTACACTTACAATTAGCATTGGTTGCGGCACTAAACAGATAGTTGAAGCAGAGCTGCCAGTATATTAGGCTTAAAGCCATTAGTGGTTTGCAGCTGAGCTGCCAGTCTATTAGGCTTAAAGCCTTTCAGTACACTTCCTCCAATCATATCAACCTACCTCATGCAATGTAACATATAGTTATAACATATCATGCCATGGTAACAGTACATACAGTGTCATATCAATAAAATATAATCATGCCCAATAACAGATATCAGTCATACCATCATTTTATTTAATCAGGGGTCTAAGTAATCTTACCAACCCTACAGTAGGTTCACAGTCGACTCGTGCGACCCGTGTAACCTTAACAATAAATCTATGATGATAGGCTCACACGCCCGTGTTGGTCTGCCCGTATGGGCCCACACGGCCCAAATTGGTCTTGGCCTTGTGGATCACACAGCCTGACCTAGATTCTCACACGCCCTTGTGGGTTACCCGTGTAGCCTACACGACCCAATTGGTCAAGCTCGTGTGTCACACATGGCCTTGCCTAGCCATCACATGGCCGTGTAATGCTATCGTGTCGTGCGTGCATGGCCTGACTCATCGAACACACGACATGATTAGTCACACGGCCTATCACATGGGCAACCACACGCTAGTGTGGCGTCGACAGTCTATTGGAATTCGGTAGCAAAGGTGGGGGAGGAGGAAACGATAGAGACTTTGGAAGAAAAAACAGAGAGGAAAAAACAAAATAATAAAATCTTGATTCTGATAACTCCCTATCCCACTTCTCTTAAATTTCTCCCTCAACTACTCCACAAGCAGCATTTTACCTCCCCTCAAACTCCTCCACATGCCTACAAGCCCAGAAGTAAAAAGAATTAATTCCCTTGCTTTCGCAGAGTCTCGAACCCATTCCCTCCCACTTACCCAAAAGAATTAATTCCCTTGCTTTCGCAGAGTCTCGAACCCATTACCTCCCACTTATCCACACTCCATTTAATCACCAGACCAACAGGCCCATTCTGTTACTTATTTACCAACAATGAATTAAAAGCCTACTGATTAGAGTTAGGGCTTTATTCAGATAAAAACAAAAAAATTTGCCCAAGTGAAAGCTTGAACTTAGGACCTCTCACACACTCCCAGAATACTTAAGCATTGAAGCAGACAGACAATTGTGTTACAAATTTTACAAAAGCAAGAATTAAGAAAATTGGGGTGTTACATACACAAAAATATTTTAAGTGATATCTTGACAACTTTTTTTTTAAATAATGTTAACAATAGAAATAAAATTTTTTAACAAAAAAATAATAAATATTTATAACATTTAAATATTACCTCATCTATTTAAGCGAAACAAAATGTTTTAGTAGCATTGAGAATTGACACTGAATTTTTTATTGTAATAACACCTTCAAGAAAGAAAATAAATAAATTTTTGCATATATATATATATATTATAAAAATAAGCTTGGTCGTTTGAAATCTTAAAAATTAAAAGTATTAAACTTTAAATAACATACAATACTTGTATTGCTTTTGGAGTCAACAAGTGCGCTTTGTATGCCTCTTTTGTTGACAAAATGAAGAGGTTTTTGAGTTACCTTAGAGATGGAGGACACCCTTTGGTAGTTAGATGTGAATGATCATGTAATATAATATTCTGTGAGTCAATATCTTTAAGAGAATTCTTGCTTGTCAAAATGTCAATGCTACTAGTCTTCTCATCTTCAATTTTCAAGGCATGAAGCTCTTCAAATAATCGTTTTAAACCTCCAATTGCCCCATCATAATGTTTTTGAGTTCTTGAAGCTTTTTCTAAAGCAGTTAAATAATATTGTTGAAGACATGATTTGATTATCAAACTGGTTATTGCATATGCTCTCAACTTCTCCCTTTTTAGCATTTCTTATCCACCGATTTAAAATATAATGTTTAGGTAATGAATGTACCTCCTTTTTAATTAAAATGGTAAATTCATGCCTACACGTGATGCCTACAAAATCAAACATATGACATGAATAAGTTATGGTTGTTGACAAGCATCAAATGTCATAATATATTCTACATTTTCTTTGTTAAACTCACGTACCCTGTACTTATATACTTTCTCATTTACAACCACCTTTTCTACAATATATTGTCGAGAATGAATTAATTTATTTTAAAATTTTTTTGAACATTGTTCTTTTGTACACCTTTGAAGCTTCTTTCTCCATTGGGAATAATGCCTTTTTAATTGGCTTCGAATTCCTTGTTATTCCCCCTTTCTTTATTGTATCTTACATCAAAGGTCTTGTCATTCTAAATCACAAACTTACCTATGAATGTGCTCGAGTTGATAAAACCTTTGAAATATTTGTTCATACTTTTATTTCTCTAAGTAGTCAACATTCCGACACAAAAGTTGAAGCTCACATAAGCAAGGATCCATTTTTCTCCAAATGTGATACAACTTTTTTCAATCAAATATTATCTTGTAAACCGTAATTTTCAATTATATTTCTACATTATGATTCAAACTCGTCTGAAACTAATGTATAATGGATGCACCTAAAAATTGGTCTTTAAAATCATCGAATTGATGGTAAATATGACTGAGATACTTTGGAAAATCTTTTTCTATGTGCCACATGCAAAAATGATGTGTAGTATGTGGCTATACCATTGCAACTGCATTAATTATGCCCTTATCTTGATTTGTAATAATTGTTTTTGGATGAAATCTAAACATTGCTTCCAAACAAGTGTTCAATAACCACACAAATGTTTCTCCAATCTCGTCCCACAACAAAGCATAACCAAATAAGATGGATTGATGATTAACTCTAGTGAAAGGAACAAAAGGAATTTTACACTTATTTGTCAAATAGGTTGGATCAAAAGCCACATTACCAAAATACTTCTATGCCATCCTGGATTTAGCATCAACCCAAAAACAATTAGCTAGTTGACCTTTAGGATCCATTTGTATTGCATAAAAAAAATCTCAGATTCTTTGATTGACATTCCTTGAAGTAACTAAGCATTAATTGTGCATATTCTTTTTTAAGTTATTTCTACCTTCTACTACTAAAAAAAAATTGAATATTCCTTTTAGTTAAGCCAACAATATCAATGCCTCTCGTTTCATTACTAAAACCGACATGATTTTGCTAGGGCAAATACCTGAATCATCAAGTGCATCAATCAAATTCCTTTGAGCTCCTATCCTTTTTTAATGAACTCGTAAAAATAGAGCACTTCTTGGAGTCGTGAGCTTGTGGTTGTGATCTTTAACAAATCTAGAAACTAACCATTTGTTTGTCATCTTTCTTGGAGACGTAAATCAGTGCTTTGTATTCCACTCGTGTCTCATCCAAAGGTTCTTGAACTTTGTCTTCTTTTTCAAGATACTTTTTGTCTCGATAACCTTTCTTCGAACAAGCAAATACTTGTCCAATAATCTCTTGATTTTTTTGATATTTCATAATACAATTCTTACGTATCCGAAAATCTTCTTGCTTTGCATACTTAGTATTGTATTCTAAAGCATCTTCCGATAACTAAAACTCCATTACTATAAATGGTTCTAGACATTCTTGATTCACATCATTATTTAGTTTACCCTTTCAATTATTGAGAAACATGATCTTGATCAATTCCATCAACATCCAATGCATTAACAAACATTGTTTTCATTGTGAACCTACAATAAAAATTAACTTTTTTATCGATAAATAAAATAAGATGTTGGGATTGACCTGATTAAGCAACAACTACAAAAAATAGGGAAATAAATTGAGAAATTGAACACACAAATTTAACGTGGAAAAAATCCTCCAAAGAGGATAAAAAACTACGGGCAAAGATAATTTTACTATAATGGAAAAAGAACGAAGAGTACAAAAGATGGAGATAAAAACTAAATCCCGAAAACCCGAAAACAAAGAACCCTCAAAATGTAAACACAAAATTCTCTAAATGTGTTGTGAGTTCTAATCTTTAATGGGTGTATTTTCACAGGTTGTAAAAGAGCCTATTTATAGGCTAAATTCATAGGTCAAATAATAATAAAACAATCTAGACTAATCAGAGTTTGATTGAAACAAATAAACAAAGTTTATTTGAAAGATTATTTCTTAAATTTGACTGAAATAGGAGTCATACTCAACAAGTCTCCACCTTGACTCATATTTCCACAAGCCATCTTTGCCAAAGCTCGCCACGAGCCTATCTTGAACTATGCAGGGAATTAACTGAGTCGAATCTGTGCTTAGAAACTGGAAGACTTCTAGCCTTTGACTCGTACACTACCAAATCAAAATTAACTCGGGTCTGATTTTCAGGAACACAGTGCCCTAAATTTTCAAAACCTGCATCCAAAAGAGAACCTCTCTTCAATGAAACGGTCATACCTTTGTCTGTAACACCCTTTACCCGAGTTCAATACCGGAACATGATACGAGTATTACTAGAATAACATACATGTAATAATAATAAATCAAGACATAAATGATTATCTAAATTAAAACCCGTCAACTATTCACTCATCATTTAAACATTAAATTCACATATATCATAAACTTGTAATTTAACTAATATTAGACCATATCGATAGCATAATACGAGTGATATATCCAATATTAGAAATCAACATTTCAAGTAATATTACTACAATATACAACAAAATACTCGAGCCTTCTATGCATGCTATATATCCAAAATATGTTCACAAAATACCAAAAGGAAGGATGGAAGTATTGGTGAGCCTTCGACAATTTTTCCCGAGTCACGAACGAACTCGATTACACTATAAAATAAGACAAGAAACAAAGGGAAAGCAAAGTAAGCTTATAGCTTAGTAAGTAATGTGTAAATAATAAAAATAATAAACTATTAATGGCATTTATAAATCTCAAAATATGTTTCCACAATTACACAACCTTATTCTCACATGCATTTACCATTTACTTAAGTTTAGTACAAGTTGTCCATTCGAGTCCCAGTCACTAAATTACTTTGATCCAGAGCTACGGAGCTCCAAATTAAGATCTGATAATTTTCCTAGAAACTAGACTCATATTTTTTCTTACCATAAAAATTTTAAAATTTTTGGTTGGGCCAATTAATACAGTTTATTCATTAAAACTTCCCCTATTTCGCTACTTGACAGTCCTGACCACTCTTCACTAATATTTCGATTTCTCTTTATACAAAATTAGAAAGATGTTCTCGCTTGTTTCTTCTAAAAATAGACTTAATAAGGAATCTAACCATATAAATTATGTTCCATAACTACTTTTGTACAAATTTTAATGATTTTTCCAAATCAGAACAGGGGATCACGAAATCAATCTGAACTAGTCCTACAAAAATATAAATATCTCAAAATACAGAATTTCTTTGCTTGCTCTATTTCTTTTATATGAAAATAGACTTAATAAGATTTAATTCCATATCTTATTCAACTTCTAATTCAATTTCTACCATTTTTGGTGAATTTTCAAATTCACTCATCTGCTACTGTTTTAAGCTGTTTATCCCAAATTTTACCTCTTTCACTAAAATTCCTTATTATCAACTTGCAAAATAACACTTTTCCAAATTTATCTTATCAAAGTTCAATCACTTATTTAACTCATGGTTCAAAACCCATATATTCATATCCCGATATGTATTTCCACATTTTCCGCATAAATTTCCATTTAACATACTTGTTTCTCCCATTGAACACTTTGAAATGTAACAATATCCGGTGGTTTTTAGCACATAATTCCACCCTTTGTAATTGATGCCCAACGTTGTGGTATACGCTCCAAACTTTTGCATTCGTAACGGATGCCTCCGCTCCAAACGAGTTGACTTCAACTCCGTAACGGATGAGGGACATTCGATTTCACCGGTCACTATAGAACCTTCCAGAATATAAAGATTGCCAGTTCTTTTACCTTTTAACAAAATGAGAGCTCTATGAGATACTTTAATGTCGCTCGACTCGATGTTGATTCTGCATCCTTTCAAGTCTAAAATACTCAAGGAGATGAGATTCTTTCGTAAATCAGGTACATACCTGACATCTGAGAGTGTCCTAATCGTCCCATCGTATATCCTAATTACCAATACCAATTACCTTACTAGATCAATTGTTTCCCATGTGCACAATTCCACCTTCAATCGAACTGTATGTGGAGAACCATTCTCTATTGGGACACATGTAAGAAGAACATCCCAAATCTAGGGTCCACTTGGACGTGAGCTTGGAGTTATCGCTCGTTGACACTAACAATAAATCATCACTGCTTTCATCGGCCAAATTAGTACCAGCTACATCTTCCTCGTTACTCTCAGCAGCTCTTTTATTTCGCAGTTTATAATAATCTGCTTTAACGTGACCTAACTTTTTACAATAGTGACACATTTTGTCTCATTTCTTTAATGCTACTAAAACGGAAGCTTGCTTATCTACCTTGCTATCCAAACCAAACTTATTGTCGAGTTTATCTCTACTCAACAAATGACCCTTCACATTTTCGAACGAGAGTTTGTCTCTGCCATAAATCAGGGTCTCCTTGAAAGACTTGTATAAAGGGGGTAAAGAGCACAATAATTACATAGCCTGATCTTCATCGTCAATATGAACCTCAACGTTCTTTAAATCATTTAAAAGAGTAATGAATTGATTGATGTGATCTCTAAGAAGCTCACATTCGTTCATGCGAAACGTAAATAGACGTTGTTCCAACACTAAACGATTAGCTAGAGGCTTAGCCACATAAAGAGTTTCTAACCTTTTCCACAAGACGGATGAGGTTTTCTCCATTAATACCTCCTGCAATACAGTATTCGCAAGGCACAGCTGGATTGCAGACAAGGCCTTTTCATCAAGCTCTTTCCATTCTGTTTGATTTAGATTCTCAGGGTTTTTCCCGATAACAGCCTTTTTCAAGCCGGTTTGAACTAGAATTGCCATCATTCGAACTTGCCATAAATTGAAATTTGTCTCACAATTGAACTTCTCAATTTCAAACCTTGTTGCTACCATCTCTAAATGGGTTGATCTATGAAAATTGAACTAGCTTTGATACCACTTGTTGGGATCGACCCGATTAAGCAACAAGTAAAAAAATAGTGAAATAAATTGAGAAATTAAACACACAAATTTAACGTGAAAAACTCCAAAGAGGATAAAAAACCGCGGACAAAGATAATTTTACTATAATGGCAAAAGAACGAAGAGTATAAAAGATGGAGATAAAAACTAAACCCCGAAAACAAAGAACTCTTAAAAAGTAAACACAAAATTTTCTAAATGTGTTATGATTTCTAATCTCTAATGGGTGTTGTCGAAACCATTTTTTATTTTGAGAAACGGGGTCGACTTTTAAAAAACAAAAATGGAGTCGTCACAAATCTTTTTTCGAGGTGTGATCGGGTCACCTTGAAATTGATCATTTTAATAACACATTTTGATTTATTAAAACAATGATTTTGGTCCACGAAATTCGAGAAAATAGGTTTGGGAGTCGGTTACGCACAAGGAAGGATTAGCACCCTCGTAACGCCCAAAATTAGTACCTAATTGATTAATTAATGTCTTAATATCGAAAATTTGAAGAGATTTTAAAACACAATCCTTTTTATTTAAAAAATGCTTAAATAAATCAAAATGGATGTTAAGACCCTCGTGTCCCGAAGTAATAAAATGTCACATCCAGTACGTTAAAACACAACATTTTAAGCCCATGAGAATAAGCTTTTTATTTGAAACCCATGTGTTTAAAAAAAGGGTATTCGGTTATTTAGACTAAATGAGAAAAATCAAAACCCAGTAAGTTAGGGCACGATTTTCTCGAAGATCCCAAATACCGAATATTGCCTTATTTTGAAAACTTTTGAATAATAATATCAAATGTTTTGCTTAAACTAGGTGTATTTTTTATTTTGAAACAATGATATGCAAATAAAATTACCATGCAAACAAGATCGAATATACTAATAAAACAATTTATGATGATCACATAGTATACATTATTTAAATAATGACATAATAAAAAAAACGAATGAATGACATGTACAACAATTTAGAGATAAATAGTATAAAACAAATTGAAATCAAATATAAAATAATTTAAAAAATAACAAATAATTTCAAAATAAATAATGTAAAAAGAAAATCTGAAAATCAATAAGATACCAAAATGATTTAAAAAAAAATGATGTATGAAAAAATTTAAAATAAATGATATATGCAAGTTTAAAATAAAGAACATATAAAAAACGCAAAATAAATAATATACAAAATAATTTACAATAAAAAAATTAAAATAAATATTATAGAGAACAATTTAAAATGAATAATATATAAGATAGTTTAAAACAATAATATAGAAAGAAAACTTAATCATAACAATACAAAAATAATAAAACAAAAATAAAATAATCATTATGAGAAAACATTTAAAGTAAGTAATACAAAAATAATAAAATCAAATAGTTTGAAAGAAATACTACATAAAAAACTTGAAATAAATAAATAAAAATATGAATTTGTAAAAAATGGTGAAAATAAAATAAATCTATATATATATATATATATATATATATATAAATGATAAGTAAATATACCAATGAATAAATACTAAATTAATCAATTTAAAAGTGTGAAAATAATCATAGTAGTAGTAATAAAAAAAATAATAAATATAACAAATATAATAATAATAATATAATAACAATAATAGTAATAATAATAATGTTAAAAAAACTAATTTTAATAATAAAATAACAAAACAACTTAAAGAGGACTAAAATGAAATTTAAACAAGATTCTAGGGGTGAAATTGAAAATAAAAACCCCAAAAGGATTAAATTAAAGCCTAAATAAAATTAAAGGGGAAAAATCAGAAATAATAAAATACAAAAAGGGTTAAGTTAAAACACGCGCACAAGGAGGGGGACCAATTAGGAAATTGTGCTTTATTTCCAAAACGGCGCCGTTCCCATGTCTACTCTCCAAATGGTCAGAGGACCAGATTGAGCAAAGTATAAAATAAAAGGGACAAATTAAAAATAAATGAAAAATGGAAATTGGACGAAATTGCATAGCAACGAAAAGGCAGAAGGACTAAGGGCGCAAATAGCCCCTTAGTCAAAAACACGCGGATCCTCCCCGGGTCGGGTCACGCGCGCGGGTTGGGTGATTAAACGACGTCGTTTTGGTATTAAAATGTCTCAAATGAAACAGTGCCATTTTCATGGTTTATAAAAACCTAATTTTTTTTTAAATCCTCATTTCCAGTCCTCTTACAAAAAAAAAAAAAAACTAAAAAACACTCTCTTCCTCTCTCAACCTAGGCGATTTCTGGCCTAGCTCCGGTATAGTCCGCCGCCACGCGCGCCGCCGCCGTATACAACGGTCGGAGGGCCGAAAACCTCATTTTTTCAGGCGAATAAAAAAGGTAAACTTCCTCCCTTTTTCCTTTTTTATGTTTTCGAATATATGAAAATAAATAAAAATAAAGGAAATTCTATAAAAAATGATGAATCACCTAAAAAAGTTTCTTTCGTTGTAATCAAAATCTGCTCTCTTTTTATTGATTGCGTATTCTGTGTATTAGGGTCTGTCCTTACATCAATTTCATTTGGTTTTTTTATAGCCAAATAACCGAATAAAAATAAAAGGAAACACAAATCATTTTCCCCTTTTTTCTTTTGATTTTGTTACTATTATTCTGTTTTCCCTTGCAAGTCCGGAGGTACGGTGGTGATGGGGGCGCAATTCAAGCGCTGATGGCGGCGCGATGTTCGGCGGTAAAGGCTGGCTTGAAGACCTGAGGGAATGGCAGCGGCGCGAGGGGAGACCTAGGGTTCCCAAGAATGTTTGTTCTCTGGGCCATTTGGGCCTATTATGTTGTTTGGGTTATTTTTTGGGCTAGGTTTTTGGTTTGGGTCTATTGAGTCTAGTTAATTTGGGCTTGAATTTGTAAAATGGGTTAAGTAATTTGGGTAGTGGGTTTGTATGGGCTTGGTGTTTATTTGGGTCTTGCAATTAATGGACTGTGGACAATTTGGTTTGTTATTTTTTTTTATTTTATTTTTTGGTTTTTGTATGGGCCCGGGCAAAATGGGCCTCTTACAGGTGTATTTTCGAAAGTTGTAAAGGAACCTATTTATAGGCTAAATTCATATGTCAAATAATAAAAAAATAATCTAGACTAATCAGAGTTTGATTGAAACAAATAAACAAAGTTTAATTGAAAGATTATATCTCAAATTTGACTGAAATAAGAGTAAGACAAAGCTTAATTGAAAGATTATTTCTTAAATTTGACTGAAATAAGAGTCATACTCAACATAATAATTAAATTATCTTCACAATATTTGAAAATATACAAAAATTATAGTGACTATCACAACTATTTAATTAAAATATTGATTCAATTACAACATCTTAATTATCAAAAAAGGATTCAAAATTAAGTATGTGATCCCACTCCTTTAATAACTAAATCAAGAAAATTCAATATATAATTTCATCCAAATACTTGATTTCTAGGAGATAAGATAAGCGATAACAAAATAGGACTAAATACACTAAACTTCCTTAAACATAGTACCACAATTCACGAGTTTGAATTGAAATATGCAAAATCGTTGAGTTTTTATATGTTTCTAATGGTGTTGTACTAAGGCTTAAGGCTGGAGTTAAAACATAGCTTTAAGTTTGATAAACATTTATTTATTTTTTTACAATCCTAAATCCTAAATTAACATCTTTTCCTACGTTCAAAAAAGAAAAAGAAAAATTAATTTTTAATTAATTATTTATTTATAAGTTCTGTTTATTTTGTAATATGATGATTTGGTTTGTTATGATTAATTGATGGTACATGAGATGAGAGTTATGCATCAAATAATAAGAAAAAGAGGGATGGATGTGGCAACCATAAGTATTGAATGAAAATTCTCTATTTATATTTGAGTTATAAACTATGAATATATTGTATTTGAGTTTTATGCTGCTCTCCACACTTCAAGTAAAAATAAAAAGTTCATATAGAGAAAAGAAAATAACAACTTGCATTCTCTATTTTCAATTTTCAGAAATAAGATCATTCATCGTTAAAAACACACACAACGAATATAAATTGAAAATGGCTTAATACCTCTTTTGACCCTTGTACTATAATTAAATGATCACTTTAGTGCTTGTCTTTTTTTTTTTTATCAATTTGGTCATGTATTTTCGTTCTACATAACCTGTTACCCCAACCTGATTTTCTGTTGAAAATTAAAGCAACCAATGATACGTTTCCAAGTGTACATTTTTCTAAAAAAATTACTTAAAATTTAAAAAAATTTAAAAATCCAAAAATAAATTATAAAAAAATCTCAAAATATATTAAAACCTAAAAAATTATAAAAAAATAATCTATTTTTAAAAAATTATAATTTTTTAAATTATAAGAAAGTGAAACTTAAAAGGAATTTTTAAAAAATTCATTAAATTTTAATAATAAGTTTTTTTTTTTGAAATTTTAGGTTTTTAGAAACTTTTATAATTTTATAAAAAAAAGTAAAAATTTTATGGATTTCTTTGCATTTTTATGAAATTTAAGCATACTTATAACTTTAATTTTTTATAATTTAATATATATTAAGATTTTTTTTTAATTTTCTAAGCTTTAATGTTTTTGGGTTTTTTTTTAAATTTTTACGATTTTTTTGGGAATTTTAATAATTTTTTTGGTTTTTTAATATTTTTAAAATTTTTAAGTGAATTTGAAATTTGTTTTAATTTTTTAACAGAAATTTCGTTTGAGGTAACCGGATTACAAAATTAAAGTACAGGGACCAAACTGATAAGATAAGTAGAGTACAATGGCCAAACTGATGAAAATAGTACAGGTACCAAAATGATAATTTATCTCTAATATAGGGGCCAAAAGAAGTATTAAACCTAAAAGAAAAAAAGAATTAAAGTTGAGAGAGTAAGTTCATCATGGCTGGGCGCGGCCTATACCTCGCAACCAAGGGCTGAGCTTTGGGCATGTTGAGCCCATTTCCTTCAGTCATATCCACCATTTCCTCACCCATTCTCTCCCACTCAAAGCATTGAATCAAACATCCCACCGTCAATGGAATCAATCCCATCGCCAAACTCTCCCCTGGACACCCCCTTCTGCCTGTCCCGAACGGCAAAAATGTGAACCCATTCTTAACAAGTCCAGGTCCTAGGAACCTATCGGGCTTAAATTCAGTGGGATTCTCCCATAATACAGGGTCATTGTGTATCGCCCAAATGTTCACCAACAACATCGTGCCACGAGGGATCGAGAAACCTCCCACCATGCACTCCTCGGATGACTCGTGTGGTACTAGAAGTGGGCCAGGTGGGCACATCCTAAATGTCTCACATATGACGGCATGGAGGTATGCAAGTCTCTCGCAATCTGATTCGTGGATAAGCCTGCTTTGTCCCACTTCCATGTCGATTTCTTCTCGAGCCTTTTCAAGAGTTTTTGGGTTGTTTAGCAAAAGTGATAGCCCCCATTCCATGGTCGCTGCAGAAGTATCAGTCCCTGCTGATAACAATACCTAAAAGGAGAGAGTTGACTTACTTGCATAAGAAAAACATGGTATGATTTCAATGGATAGAGAAAGTCTACTCTAAAGGGAGAGAGGTTACTTGCATAAAGCCTCTGATGGCGTCATCTGTGTAATAATCAGGATCAGTTTCTTGAGCCGATAAAAGAACATCAACTATTGTCTTGCTGTTTTGCTCATAACATGAATTACTGGAGGTTAGTTTTCGGCGTTCATCAATCAAGTTCTGCATGAATTCGTCTCTCTTCCTCTGTAATATTTCAAGCTTATTCTCAATTTTATTTAATCCAACCCATTTCAACATGGGCACAAAATCTACAATGTTTGTGGCTCCACTCACTTGAAAGGACTCTCTCACAATTTCTTTGAACTTTTTCTCTTCTTCCAATTCATCCTCTCCATCCCTACAATACCTCTTCCCAGCAATCATCCTCATCATTACATTAAGAGTCAACTCGAAGAACATCGATTTCATCTCCACGACCTGAAACTCACCACTCCCCTTTGAAGTACTCCTAAAAAGCCTAACAACCAAAGATTTAACTTCATCCATGCGTATCCCGAGATACTTTTGAACACGATTCGATGACAAGAGTTGGAGAGACGCCACACGCCTCAAGTTCCTCCAGTGATCGCCATATGGGGCCCAAACAAGTGTAGTATAATCATAACCAAGGTGTTTCCCGGCAAGCAGACGAGGCCGGTTTGCGAATACAGTGTCGTTTTTGGACAAACATTCTTCTGTAGCAGATGGAGAAGACACGACAAGGACCGGACGGGATCCAAAACGAAGGAATAGTATTGGACCATGTTGCTTGGAAAGCTTGGCAAGGGTTCGATGGAGGGGCTTCTTTATGAGATGGAGATGGCCTATGATGGGAAGGGAAAGTGCAGGGGATGGTGGGAGTCCTCTGTTTTGGAGCAACCTTTGGGTAAGAAAGTAGAAGATGAGGAAGAAGAGAATGTAGTTGAAGATCCAGACTTCCATGGATGGCTAAACAGGAGACGGAGAAAGGAGGCTACAACTATCGTTTATATAAAAAATACAAATTGCCTAGTGATGAATATGATGCCGTGCTGGTTCTATTGGAATTTTTGTCGGGGGTACAGATACAACACACGACAACGAAACTCTTAGTTATATGAATCCATTGGTTCTAAATGTTTTTACTTAATCCGTCCAACAAAAGCCTACCGGCCATAGTTTTGTTTTCCTGCTTAGTCATGATTCCCAACAAGCGGTCCAGACTCATCAAATAATAGGAAACATGCAAGCAATGACTTGTAAATGCAATAATTTTATTTTATTTTTAATTAAATACGTAATCAAACATAACATAGTGATGGTAGATGACGGAGAAGTCGAGGATATGATATTTTGACGCTGTGTGAAATTTGTAGTGGAATTGTCACAATCACGTAACATATAAGCTCAGCTACATTTACAAATCAAAGAGGAGAAGCTGGCAATTTTATTCAAAAACTTCACAAAAGAGGACGGGCTAATCCACCCAATTGGTTTAGCACATCCATCCCCTTCTTCAATTCAACCCATAGCCTTATCTATGTACTTATATAATGTGTAAACCCTTGTTGATCCGTGTCCCACTCCCATCGGGAGGGGGGGGGGTTTCATTATAGAAAAATGGTGATATCTCATTTTTAGTCTCGTTAGCTCTAAATTTAAGAATTTTTAGATTTAAAAATAAAAATTATCCTTGAAGATAATAATATATTTAAAATATTTCAACATATTATAAACTTATATGGAAATATTCTAAGTTCGATCAAGGGACATTTTGCTGCGTATATATAAAGGATTTAATTTGTTGGTAGTTGTGTTCGTAAAGAGATTTTATATATTTAATAATAACTTTTTATTAATTAATTAACAAATTTCGATAGGAAAGAAGTGTTTTTTGAGAAAGTTCACACTAAATGTATTGAATTGAAGTGTAAATTATTTCAAAGTTAAAATATACTGGAGTTAAATAATCACTTGTACCATAAGTTTAACACTAAAACTAGGTGGTACACCAAATTGCTTGTATACTTTCGGTGTTTATTATTTTGTTTATATTGTTGTTCAAATACTTACGTCAAAACTTATGCCCACATCGCCTATCACAACAAATTATTACAACTTATAATTAGAAGTACTTTCAAGTAGAATAAATAATTAAATATTTTTAAAGTTGTCATGTTAAGAAATCTAATAAACTAATGCTGTTAAAATTAAGGTTTAGCGTATGATCAAATCGAGTGAAAAAAATTAAGTTGATGAGTCATATTTTATCATATTAATTCAATTTGAAATTTTTTTGAATCAAGTTGAGTAAAATAAAATTTAATTCGAGTCGGATCGAATCAAGTAAAATTGTTCGAGTTAAATTAAAAAATTAAACATGTCAAATTAATATTTTGCTACAACATAACTAATTTCATGTTAGAGCACATAAATTTGAAACCATATATATTTGAAAATATTTTCAAAGCAAAATAAGAAGATAATCTTAAATCGTTAATTAACTTATTTAAGTTCTCAAAGTTTTTATTTTAAAAAATTTTAAATTTTTAACTTTTTTGTAACGACTTGATAGTCACGGGTGTTGGAAAATGTATTTTCGAGACTCCATTTTTATAAATTAGACTCGTAAATATTTATTAGAAATATTTACGAAGTTAGTTGTATGGTTAATTAGGTTTTGATTGGGTGAATTTACATGAATTAAGAGTAATTAGGTAAAAGGATTAAATTGCATAAATGGTGAAAGTTGAATTATAGATAAAAGAAAAACTAAAGACTAAAGAAACAATTATGCCAATGACTTAATATGAGGCGGCAAAAGGTAGATTTTTTTAAATTTATTATATATTTATATTATAAAATAAACCTTAAGAATTAAGTATATATATATTATATTATATTATATTATAATAAAAATAAATAAAATAAAGAAAAGAATAGAAATAACAAAGCCAACGAAATAGAAGGAAAAAAGGAAAGAAAAGGAGAAAGAAACAGATACACCTAGGGGCTTCAATTGTTCAAAGTTTAATTAGTTAGTCAATTTAGTTCATTTTTCTTGTCATTTTTATGTTTTTGGAATTCTAGTGTTAAATACTACCTGACCCGTGTCAAAACTTTAGAAATTATTGAGTTTTTAAGTGTTGTTTATGTTGAATAATTTTAGTATTAGGGATTAAATTGATAGATTTTTAAGCTAGAAATAAAAAAGGATTAAATTGTAGAACAAATAGTAAATTTTGTGTAATAGAGACTAAATTGTGAAAAATTCAAAATTTAGGAATTTATGTGAAAATAGGGAGTTGAAATTAGTCTAAAGTGGAATTTACATGAAAATATAAGATTAATTGTGAAGAAATAAAGTTAGTCTCGATTTAGGGACTAAATTGAAATTTAGGTAAACATTGAGTAAAAATTGAAATATTTAATATGCAATTGAATTGTGTTGTATTGATAATTTTTAATTGTTTTAATTCCGTAGTTAATGTTGTACCAGAATCCTCGACCAAAAAGGGGAAATATAAAGTCGATGAGGAATAGCTCGGAATTTCTGGTTTGTATTTCTATAATCCGAAGCTAGTTATTAATTGTTGTAATTTTTATTTAATGTATATGGTAAGTGTTGAGGTGAGTAATTGATATTTTGATAAATGATTGAATGAATTGAATTAGTATATATATATTGAATGGATTGAATTTTGAATTGAAAAGAATATATGTGTAATTATGTGATTATATGAAAAATCAGTATTGGATATTGATTATATCTGAAATGTGAGATTATACCCTATTAACTGTATCAGGCTGAATCGGATATAGATGACATGCCACAAGATTGGAAGAGTTCAGGGATCTCTTCGACTTCAAGTTGATGAGACACTGGGTGTCAAATTACTACTTTGGATAAATTTGATGAGGCATTGGGTGCCAATTTACTTTGGTTTAGCCGATGAGACATTTGATGTTAAATTATTACTTCGAATTATTCGATGAGGCATTGGGTGCCAAATTGGTGTGTTTTGGTTGGATCCGTGTATCCGTGCGAGTCCAAGTTGTATTAATAAGGTAAATGAATAATAAAATTTTATGATTGATATTGAAATAGTCTGGTATGAGAAATGAAAGTGAAATAGTGAATTGAAAATAGAATGTGAAATATGTTACAAATATATGAAATATATGAATTATATATTCATGAAATGAATAAGGAAGGGCTATTTATATAACAAGTATGAGAATATGAGATGTTATAAAACAAATGAAATGTGATGTGGTTATTGTAATATTTAGTTTGTATATTTGCGATTTCATATCTTTTGATATTTGGATTATAGAAATACCACTGGGTTTTTACTCAGTGTATGGTTTTATTTTCCGTGGGCAAGTTATGTTCTAATTTTAATCGTCGATTCAACATCCAACAACGATCCCGAACTCAAATGTGGTGATGTTTATCTTGTTGAAATGTGTCGGCATGTACCTAGGGTGTCTAGTTAATAGTTATTTTGTGGATTGAATGTAAATAAGGTTAATACTGGTTTGATAGATATATACATGTGTTTGTGTTTGAAGTTTTATTTTGGCATGTTAATTGGGTGTTTAAGTGTTCATAAGCTAAATAAAATGAATTAAATTAGGTATGTTTATAATTTGGGTTTGAATGATATTTTGATGATATGTTTTGATGATATAATTGTTGCACCAATGAGGGTACATTGGTTAGGCACCTAGGATGATTGTTTTGACATGTTTTAGATGTATTTGGTCATGTTTTGAATTGGTTAAATGAATGAATTTTGAGTTGCTTATCGTCCAAGCTTGCAGGGATGGTAAACTTGTTATTTAAGGTACATTTTGAGTCTATACGGCCAGACATACAGGCGTGTGAATGGGCCGTGTGAGACACACGGCTAGCATACGGGCGTGCGAGGCCATTTCAAAAGGGCACACGGTCTGGCACACAGGCATATTGCTTGGCCATGTGACCCAAGTCAGAGAGTTACACAGCCTGAGACATAGGCGTGTCTCTTGACCGTGTGAGTCACACGGCCTGGCCACATGGCCGTGTGAACCCTGCAGCTTTGAAAATTTTTAATATTTCGTAAAATATTCTCTGAGTTTCCGAATTAGTCCCGACATGTTTCTATTACGTATTTTGTGCCTCGAGGGCTTAAATAAGGGACAATATGTATGAGTTTGATTGACTTTGACAATAATAATATATGATATGAAATATTTTGAAATTATGTTTGTTTGATCGGTAATGCTCCAAAACCCTATTTCAGCGACGGATGTGGGTTAGGGGTGTTACAATTTAGTCGTATCCGAGCTTTATAGGTTTAACTGATTTTCGGACTAAATCGAGCTTGAAATTGAGTCTAGAGGTACATGCCATAATTGAGTTGAATTGAGTCGGGATTTGAATGCTAATATATATTTGTTTTTGTTTTATAGTTGAAAATGTCAGATAATTACAATGATGATGTTGATCAAGAGATGTATATCGGAGATGATGATGTTTCCAATGAATTAGATGAAATCGAATCAATAACACTGAGTGTTAATCCAGATAGTACTTAACAACCTTGTACAACCCATTTTATGCCCGGGCCTATTAAATCTCAAAACAACACAAACATGCCCAATTACAATCAGACCCACAGCCCAACTACCCTTAACCTAGCCCAATCTCTATCAGCCCAATACAAAGAATTTCAGTAGCAAACCCTAGCCCCCCTTGAACCTCCAGCGCCGCAAGCTAGGCCGACCACTGGTCATCCCCACATGCCTCCACTAGCACGCACGTCGCCCAAGGCCTGGCTCCGTACCTGCCCTCACCAACTCCCCAAAACCTGCAAATAAAACAAAACACGAAAGTAGAGCAATAGCAATAGCAGAACAGAGGCAAAAAAAAATGAAATATATTGTATTTTTTTGGTTCTATATAGCCATTGAAAACGAATGTAAAAAGGGGATCGGAAAAAAATATACAAAAATCAATCAAAAACAAAATTTCAAAAGGTTACCTTTTGCTCTTAGCCTAGTTTCAATCTCTGTTTTCATTTTGATTACTTTTTTATTTTATTTTTATTACTTTCGAAAATCAAAAAAGAAAAAGGAGAGAACTTACTCGAGTTTTTGTGGTGGTGGCGTCGGAGGTCTGTTCTTCGTCGTCGGAATCACCTTCAAGACGGTTGAACGGCCCCTTTTCTTGGTCTATCGGGAGAGAGACATAAGAGGATTAGGGGGGCTGTTTCTTTTTTTGTTTTAAGAAAAAGAAGAACAATAGATTTAAAAAAAAATTTTGGTTTTATAGAGAGTGAAACGGCGTCGTATGGTGGGGGTGGAGGTTTGCCCTTTCGCTCTAAAAGGGTGATTTACGCAAACGGTCCCCCCATCTTTGTTGCACCATTCGATCAGGCCATGTTTTCTGCTTTGTTCCTTTTTAATTTGGCCCTCAGGTTTTGTTTAGTTTTCATTTTGGTCCTTTGATTTGTTGGACTGAACATGCGCAGGGAACCTGGGGGGTATTTACCCATCTGGTCCCCACTAGCTTCCGCGTGTTACATTTTGACCTTCAATTAGCCTTTTTTATTTTGTAATTTATACCCCACATTTTACTTCAGTTTCTATTTAATCCTTAACTTATATTTTAAATCGTTTTAATCTGTTACATTTCAAATTATTTTATTATTTTTAGATTATGTTATTTCTTTATTCTAATTGTTGGTATATAGTATCTATTTTAAAATATATATGTTATTTAGTTTAAGCCTTTTTATGATATTTTAAAATTTGTTTCTTTAAACTGTTTTATTTTAAATACTTTATATGCTATTTATTTTATGTCAAAATGAGATATTTATGTTATCTACTTTTAAATTATCATTTTTTTTATTTAAAATTCGTTGAATGTTTCATTTATTTAAAACTGTTTATTATTCTAAATTGTTTTATACTTTTTTATACAACTTATTTTATACTTTTATGTACATATATATTATTTTATTATTATTTATTTTAAATTCTTTCGAAATCTTTTATTATTCATTTAAAACTTTTTATACTTTATATATTTTAGTTTAAATTTGTTTAGGTATTATTTAAAATCATTTTTTTTACTTATTTTAAATTGTTTATATACCTTATTTTAAAATTCTATTAATTTATTTTAAAATTTTTTTATCATTTATATTAAACCTTTTATATTATTTATTTACACTTTATATATATATACGTATTATCTACTTAAATTTTTTTTAGATCATCCTTTTTAAATCGTTTTGTATACAACTGATTTTAAAATTCTTTTTTACATCATTTGAAACTCATTTATTATTATTTCAAAATTATTTTACATTTTATTTATTTTGATGTGCTTTATATCGTTTATTGTGTAAATTGCTATTTAATTTACTGGTCTTATTTATTAATGTTGATATTTAAATAATGTATCTTGTGTGATTATTGTCATTATGTGCTTTAATTCGTTATTTCATATTTTCACATTATTGCCATTCACTTGTATGGTATTTCATGCATGTATTATTATTATTATTTTTATATGTATTATTGTTTTATTTGTTTCAAGGTTTAATACTTCATGTTTAATATTACTTGGTATCAATTGCAATTTTGTTGTCTTATGCTAGTATCGATATTCATGTGATGTAATATTATATCTTTATGCGTTGTTTAAGCAATCTTGTTTTATGTGTTTATTCCACGATTCTTTGTTATATTGTACATGATTTTAACTCAAATTTATTCTGTTTCAAATTAAATGCATTAAATCATTTTCAAATTTGTCGATTTAAATAATTTTGAAACAAGGCAATATTTAGTATTTGGAAAAATCAAAAAATTGTGCCCTAACGTACTGGGTTGCGATTTTTCATTTGACTAAATAACTAAATACCCTTTTACTTGCATGTTTTAAAAATTATGAGATGATCTCGGTTTTGAGAACTTTAAAATGTTATATCCTAACGTGCTAGATGTGGCGTTTTAATCTTTCGAAACGAATGAATCTGAAAATCCATTATAAAATATTCAAAAAGAATCACACTTTAAATCTTTTCAAATTTCAATATTAGGACAATTATTAATCAATTAGGTACCAATTTTGGGCATATCGAGGGTGCTAATCCTTCTTCGTGCGTAATCGACTTTCGAACCCCTTTTTTAAAATTCGTAGACCAAAAATCATCGTTTTAGTAAATTTAAACTTTAGTAAAATGATTGAATCACGAGGTGATCCGATAACACCTCGAAACAAAAATCGATGGTGACTCTTGTTTTTTCATTTTTATTTTCAAAATCAAAGTCGATCCCCATTTTCAAAAAAATGGTTTCGACAAACCTAATGTTGAACGAGGTAATATTAGGGAAAGAGATGATTCACAGTTACTCAGAGTTATTGCTGATGCTTTTCAGTGAGTGGCGAGAACTACATCTGCTACGACATTTGCAGCTATTGTTCGTCGAGTTCTAATAAAAGAATTGCGTAAATATGGTGGAATAGAATTCTTGGGATTGAAATGAGTTGATCATTCTGTAGTTGAAATTTGGATTGACTCTACTAAACGTATTTTGAAACAACTTGAATGCAACCTTCGAGAAAGTTTAATATGTGATGTTTCTCTACTACTAGGAGAAGCATATACTTGGTGGCAGTTAGTGACACGTCATGTACCTGCAGATCAGGTAAATTGGGAATTTTTCCAAAAGGAATTTCAAAAGAAATATGTGGGTGAATTGTATATTGAAGATAGAAAACAAGAGTTTTTGATGCTGAAACAAGGTGAAATGTCTGTGGTTGATTATGAATGAGAATTTCGCGACTTAGTAGGTATGCTGTTGAATTTGTGACAACTGAAATTGATAGTTGCAAGCGATTTTTGTGTGGTCTACGTGATGAGCTACGAGTACAGTTAGTATCATACAAAATTACTAAGTTTTCAAATTTGGTAGAATAGGCAAGAATGGTAGAACAAGTTCTGGGTTTTGATAAAAAGGCTGAGAATATCCGTACTGTTGGAAAGCGTGCTAGAGCTGCGAGTTTAAATCCACAACCAAAGAGGTTAAAAGAATTTCGTGGTAGTTGGAGATCAAACTTTAAGTCAGACAAAACTGATAGAAATCGTGATATACAACTTATTGTGTCTACGAGTAGTGTGCGAGGTCCATCTTAGGATACTGAAATTTCAAAGTGTGAACACTGTGGGAAAAAGCACCATGGTGAATGTTGGAAGTTAACTCGAGGCTGTTTTCGTTGTGGATCTACAGAACATTTTGTTAGGGATTGTCTGAAAAATGAAAATGTTACACCTGTTACTTCTTAGAGATCTATGCTTGCTTCTAGAGGTCGCGGGTCGAGTTGAAGTGGTTCATTTTCGAGAGGTGGTGCTAGAAAGGGAAATAATGCCATTACTCAACAATCAGAGGTCAGAACGCCAGCTCGAGCTTATGTTTTGCGGACTCGTGAGGATGGTGAAGCTAATGATGTTGTGACACGTATATTTTTATTACATTCAAAACCTGTTTATGCTTTGATAGATCCGGGATCTTCACATTCATATGTTAGTACTAAATTCGTTGAGTCGAGAAGTTTAAATTCTAAGACGTCTAGAGTATCGATAGTGGTGTGTAACACCTTAACCCGGCCCAAACGTTATGTCCGAATCTGGGGTGTCACATTGCAGTGCTTTTCAAAAATATGAACTCTCTGTTGGAGAAGACTTGTTTGAAAGTTGAAAACCTCATTGTGATTATAAAAGCTTAAGTATGTTAAGTTCCTTGCTATTATCCAATCCACTAGTCAAAATGTTAGTCATATTAAATTGCCATTATTTCATTAAACTGACTTAATCGTGGAAGCTTTTCCAAAACTTTGAAGGTTAAATAGTATGATTTTGAAAAAACAATTGTTATTTTGAAAACTCGTCTTCTCCTAGTCTAACAATTCGAAGTAAGCAAGCAAAAGCCCAATTAAAATTAAAAAAAACATAGAAATTACTTATTACAAAATTAAAAACCCAAAACAAAAATTTAGATAAAAGTATAATCAAGCATAGAACCACTGCGGTCATGTGGCCACCTCCGAGTCTCTCGCAGCATCAAAACATCTAAAGTTGGGGATTACCTGTACAGTTAAAAAGAAGGGTAAGTTTACGAAAAACTCAGTGTGTAACCCCCTATCTAATAGTCAAAATACAGTATGTTGTAACAGTTCGGCCTAATCCCATTGCAGTAACAGTAACAGTGTAGGCCTTAGCCCAATATAAGAACCATGCTAGTGTAGTAATGCAACAGTGAAACCCACCTCAATCCAACTAAACACACCACTCCTTACCACCAGCCATACCATATGGGGATAAAATCAATCCACCTAGCCAAACACATCAATATTAGCACCGGTTGCGGCACTAATCATTATCACAGCAAAGTTGCTAGTGATAGTATCGCAGCAAAGCTGCCAGTAATCAGTATAAAAGGCTAAAAGCCATCAGTACAGTATACTTTCTCCATGAACAATATTCCAACCCCATGCAATGTCATGTCATAACCTCATATATGAATGCAGAATGCCATGCTCAGAAAGAACAGTCAAATCATAGCACAAAACAATCATTTACCCTCGAGGGGTAAAATGGCCATTTTACCCTTTTAGGGGTATTTTGGTCATTTTACCTGTCTTGAGGTTTAGGTACTCTTATCGACCCATCAGAAGGTCTATAGTCACCTTGAGCGACTCATGTAACCTTAATGGTCACATCTATGTAAATGGGCCCAAGGCCAATTATGCGGCCCAAGTGGGCCTACACACCCATGTGGCCCATCAAGCCCAAAAATTACCACGGCCATGCGAACTACACAAGTCAGTCCAGTATTTACCATATATTGTGGAATTTATCCGTGTGGAGCCCACAAGCTCATTGGGCCCACACGGCCTATTTCGGCCCCACGTGGCCCAGAATGGCCCAACCGATAAGAATGCTGATGGCGACATCTACAGTTTAACACCCCTATTTTGTGGGCTAGGTTTACCACACGAGCGATCGCATGCCCATATGGCCTCAATCGCCGTATTTTCTAACTTTTTGGCTTATGCCAATTTACAGTAGAGGTGGTGAGATTACACACCTGATTGTGAAATCAAGTGAACAAACCACCACACCAAAGCCTACATTTATTCAAGGCATACCGTCAGTTGTCCAATCGTTAGAGTTCACAATACTCAATCTCAGATTGATACTCACTACTTACCTTGAATGAACAAAAATAGCTTTTTGCCCTTAGATCACCGATTAAGAATCGAACTTACGTCCCTGTCGATTATCTACATTACAAACACAGATATTTAATAGCCAAGGTTGATCAAATACGTGGCCTAAATCCACAAATGCCAACTTACAAAAACATAGGACATATTTGGCCTAACCCAAAAGTAAGGTAGCGTTCTTACCTTATTCGATTAATGAGAAAAAGGGTTTGACAACCTGAGTAGCCTTTGCACTTCTTCACACCTCAAGAAACCTAGAGATCCAACGAACAATCGAAGAATAAGAAAAAGGGCATTCGGCTTTAAGAAACAGAGTAAGAAAGAGCAATTTTGAACGAAAGGCCAAGAAATATGAACACCTACCTTTTGTCAGGATCACTTGCAGATATCGAAATAATATAACAATAGTAGAGTATAGGAGTATTCGGCTAAACCAAATAACAAGATAAACAAAAATGGTTAACAAAAAGGGCAGAGGGTATTTTGCCAAGATGCAATGGGAATATCGAGATGGAGGCAAAAAGAAAATAGAGCAATAGATGGAGAGAAGATTCGGTTAGAAGAGAAACTGAAAAGACATAATGGAGAAGGAAGAATAGGCAAGTGTATTCGGTTAGTATTAAAAGAGAAAGAGGGAAGCAAAGATATGAAAATCAGCCTAAGAGAAAATACTTGACAGGGAGCAGAAAAGAAAAAGAAACAATCAGTAATGAACTAAAATGGTAGCAGTTGGCACAATTACCTCAGTTTTGTCACCAAAAGAGAATAAAGGAAAAGAAGACTAACGAAAGAAATCGGTAGAAACCTAGAAGGATACAACATCAGAGAAGAAAAACATTGAGCAAAACACACAAAAAGACTCAAACGACACCAAGAGGGAAATGCCGAATTCAAACCCCACCAAAGATCGAAATCCCAAAGCCTAGAGACCAATTTTGGTATACACACTCATTTTCATCCTCAAACTCCCCTTTTTCCTTCTAAAATCTCTCCCATTATCTCTCCACCATATCCATACCAACCACTACCCAAATCCCTTGATTCTCTCCATCTAAAACCCACTCAAACTTCACATTGCATAGTTTCAGTCTACCTCCGCTTCTCCTATGGCCATAGCAGCAAAATAAATACCTCTTTGCTCAAAGCGTGACTTAAACACAAGCCCCCTTTGAAGCTTTGTCACGCTACTTACCAGTAACCCATAAGCTCTCTTGTGACATATATCAATCACAATTATTTATAAGGCCTACAAACTAGAGTCAAGGTTTACCTAAGAGGAAAAACAAAAATTTTGCTAGAGCCTAGATTTGAACCCAGGACTTCCCAGACACACCTAAACACACTCAAATCACTTAGCCATTAAAGCAAACATGTGATTTGTGTCATAACCACAAAATTAAAAACTTTAAATTTTTGGGGCGTTACATGGTGTCTAGTCCATTGGGACAATCTATGTTAGTGGATTAGGTGTGTAGGAGATGTCTGTTAATGATACAAAATATGATCTTCCCTGTTAATTTATTAATAATGTCATTTGGTGATTTTGATATGATTTTGGGAATAGATTGGCTTATGGAGCATGAGGTGGTTTTAGATTGCTGTAAAAAAGAAGTTTGTTGTTTAGAATGAAAACAGTGATAAGATTGAGGTGAATGATATTCGAACATGTGGTTCAACTCGTATCATTTCAGCAATTCAAGCTAGTAAACTTCTTAATCAAGGTTTTGAAGCTTTTCCAACCTATGTCATCAATTCAAATTCTGTTAATAGCTAGTGTAGTAAATTTCAAACTATTTGTGAATTCCCTGATGTGTTTCCCAAGGAATAACAAGGATTACTACCAGATCGGGAGGTTGAGTTTGCAATTGAAGTGTTTCCTGGTATGGCTTTGGTGTCAATGCCCCCTATTGTATGTCACCTACGAAGTTGAAAGAATTAAAAGTATAATTGCAAGACTCATTGGATCGTGGTTTTATACGCCCTAGTGTTTTGCCTTGGGGAGCTCTAGAGCTTTTTTTCAAAAAGAAAGATGGTTCGATACGGCTTTGTATTGATTATCGACAATTGAATAAGTTCACGGTTAAGAATTGATATCCTCTACCCTATATTGATGACTTATTTTGTAACAACCCAATTTTAGTGAAATCAGAACAGTGGTTTCGAGACCACAAATCTGAGTTAGAAAGAAAATTTATTTTAATTTTATTGAATGGTCCGTATTATTATAGAAATGTTATATGAAAATACTGATAAGAAAATTTTACTGATTAAATGATTAATTATGGAAAGGACCAATTGTATAAAATGCAAAAATTGAATTCTAAAAGCTATAGGTATAGATAGCTATGGAATTCAAAACTTGAGGTCCTTATATGGTAATTAGACCATTAAAGAAAAGTTAGTAGATATTTTTGGTGATTCATCCATGGAAAATTTAGAAAAGGCTAAGGACTAAATTAGAAATCAAAATAATTAAAAGATGATAAATTAGTAAAAAAAAAAATACCATAATATTATTATCATCTTCATCCCCAAATATCAATGAAACCCTAGGAGAGAGAGAAGAAACTAATCAAGCTTAATTGGGCAAGTATTCAAGTCCTGTTTTTAGTAATTTTTATATTTTTGAGATCGGAATAACTTAATCTATTTATTTTAGGGATTAATTTGAAAAGTTATCAAAGTGTAGAAGATTTTCCATGGATGAATATGCTGAAAATTTGAAATTTATGGTAGAAAATGGAAGGTTGTTGATAGAAAAACAACTTTTACAAAGTAAATTTTGATGAAATTGTGATTTAGGAACTAAATTGTAAAGTTGTAAAATTCGTGGAAAAATTCTAATTTTTGTGAAATTTATGGACTATTATTGTTATATATGAAAATCAACTAGGCTTTAAATAAGGGATAAATTGCATGAATTTCATTTTCTGAGCCTAGGGACAAAATTGGAATTTATGAAAAGTTTAGCGGTAAAATGGTAATTTTTCAAGAGTGTAAATTGAATCCAATTGCATATGAAATATGATAAATTGATGATTAAAGTCATTTATATAGATCCAGACAACTCAAATACAAAGCTAGATCAAGGAAAAGAAAAAGTTTTGGATTAATAGAATTTCTTATATAGACGAATATTTAGGTAAGTTTGTGTAACTTAATTATACATGTTATTATGTTTGAATTGAATGTTGTATTTGAATTGAATATGATATGTATTTATGTAAAATTTAAGGATGTTATAAATGCATGAAATAATTATAAGTTCGAAACAAGTTCAAAAATGTTGAATTCCGTTTGAATATTGAATTTCGATGGATAGGTGATTGCCTATATTGAAAGTGATTCTGCATATGTTGCAGACAGGATTTAGCTCGGATGAGTAATCCTGATATAGCCCTCTCGAGCATTCTGTTATATACTTCCTGTGAGCATCTTGATCGGTAGTTTTTTAGCATGTGTTACGCACTACCGCAACTCTGTGTGAGCGTCCTGTTAAATGGCTCGATCAATTGTGATCTAGCATATAATACGGACACAAATGTAGCTCTACGTGAGCGTCTTGATATAAGCTCTTATGGGCTTCCTGACATGGCTCGCTTGAGCTCCTTGTTACCTTATTCAGTGCTCCCTGATATTAACTCTTCAAAGTTATCTGTTAAGCTCTATGAGCTCACTGTTTAAAACTCTTATGAGTTTACTGATTAGCCCAGATAAGTGTTCTATTACATGGCTCATTTGAGCATCTTGATATGTGGCTCGAGAGTGTGCTTCCTGATTAAGTGCCCTGATGGGTACCCCTAATTATGAGTTGACGGGATACAGTTTTGTACACCTTGTGTGTACTACCTAAATATCCATCGAAGTTTCAATGATTCAACAAATAAATCCTTGAAACGAGAAATTATGAGATTAAATGAATTATATCTTGAGTGCACTTGAAATACCTGAAAGTGTATCATGATGAGCTCATCCATGTTTATTTGATATACATGTGAAATATGTGACTAATTTGTTTAATTAAGTGTATGTTATTAGGCAAACTTGCCAACTTGTTAGGAAGCATGTTATTATTATGCTTATTTAAATAAATATGATTGGTAAGTTTAATTCTTGTTATACGAATTTACTAAGCATTAAATGCTTACTAGGTTATACTTTTCTCTATTTTATAGTGCTCGAAAGCTCGTAAAGTTTGGATGTGGGTTGGAGCAACATCACACTATCTTTCAGCTCATTTTGGTATAAATAGCAAACTTATTTTGGAACAATGGCATGTATAGGCCAATGGGAACAAGTAAGAGTATATAAATGTTTTGGTTGTAATCTAGCCATTGGAATGACTAGTAATAGTATGGCTAATGTTGTTTTGGTATATATTTATAAGGTTAAATTATGATAAATACAAATGTATCTAGCATGGATTATTTGAGTTAGGTTAAACATGTATGTTTATAAAAGGTAATATTATAAACTTGAATGCATGAGATGAAACATCAAGTTAGATGATAATATTGGCTTGGTTATAATGCTTGAATTGTCTGGTATATGATTGCAAGTATTGATGCAGGTTTTTGAAAAATTTGGGTGAGAAATAAGGCTAGGAAATAGCCTTATTTTGTCCATATGGGTAGACATACGGGCATGTGTCTTGACCGTGTGTGACACACGGCGTGGCACATGGGCATGTAGTTTGGCCGTGTGTCCCCTGTATCTTAAAATTGAGAAATAGAATGCTTAAAATTGGGCACATGGGCTGTGTGACTTGGCTGTGTGAAACCTGCACCGAATTTTTGAAAATTAAATTGTCCATACAGCCTAGCACACAGGCGTGTGACTTGGCTGTGTGACCGTTGCGCTTAGTTGAGTTGCAAGTCAGAGAGTTACACGGGTTAGGGACACGAGCGTGTGCCCTACAACATATGCCATACGGCCTGAGACATGGGCATGTCACATGGCTGTGTGAGTCACACGGCCTGACCACACCGGCGTGTGACCCTTGTATATAAGAAAAATTTTGAAATTTTGTGAAAAATTCCTTGGTTTCCCGATTTAGTCCCGACTTGTTTCTAATGTTTAAATTAGGCCTTGAGGGCCAAGTCAAGGGACGATATGATTAGTTTCGAATATGAAGAGTAAATAACATGAATTATATGTATTTGTCCTGTAAACTCTGGTAATACTTCATAACCCTATTTCGGCGATGATTACGGGTTAAGGGTGTTACATTTATTTGTATCAGAGCTACGGTTTAGTCGATTCTTAGACTAACATAGCAAGTACGAGTCTAGCTATACATGCCATAGTGTGGTATCTCCTGACCATTTAAACATGTTTTTTCATATAGTAATATCTTCCAACCGAGCTGAATCTGAAGAAGCTGAGGGCAATGCTCAGGCTTCAGTATAAAGAGTTGCTTCCAGTAGTAGAAGGCCCGTATCTGAGGTCCGAGGTGAAGAGGCTAAAGAAGCCTTCTTTCAAATGATAAATGAATGGTTTACTGAATACTTAAGAACAAATCCTACTACACAACAACCTCCCCCACTTGCTCCTCAACTGGCTCCTGACATGCCACAAGATACTAAACCTGTTAGAACTGGTAAGCCTCTGGTAGATAAAATTCGTAAATATGGTACAGAAGAATTTAGGGCTACTGCTGAAGATGATCTGAAAAGGGCCGAATTTTGGTTGGAAAATACTATCAGGGTTTTGGATGAATTATTGTGTACACCAGCCGAGTGTTTGAAATATGTTGTATCTCTACTAAAGGACTCAGCTTATCAGTGGTGGAATACTTTGATTTCTGTTGTACCGAGAGAAAATTTTACATAGGAGTTTTTCCAAACAAAATTCAGAAAGAAATATATTAGCCAGAGATTTCTTGATCAGAAAAAGAAAGAATTTCTAGAGCTTAAATAAGGAAACATGACTGTATCTTAATACGAGCGGGAATTTGTTTGGTTAAGTAAATATGCCAGAGAGTGTATTTCGACTGAAGTTGCTATGTGTAAACGGTTTGAAGAGGACTTAAATGAAGATATAAATCTGTTAGTTGGGATTCTTGAATTAAAAGAATTTGTTGTACTGGCTGATCGAGCACACAAAGCTGAAGAATTGAATAAAGAAAAGAAGCAAGCAGAAAAAGAAGACCAGATATTTGGTAAAAAGATTTATGGGCAAGTCACAATCATTTGCTTCAAAGAAATCAAAGAAGTACCATAATCATTCTACTACATTTACGAGGTATTCTGGAAAAGAGCGAGGCTTTCAACGCTCTAACCTGAGATCTTTGTCTCCATCTGTTACAAGTGTGGAAAGTGTTGGTAATCCTAAATCGAAATGTAAACATTGTAATAAATTTTATTTTAGGGAGTGCCGTATAAGAAGCGGAGCCTGTTGTAAATGCAGTTCGCTTGATCATTTCCTCAAAGATTGTCTAGAAAGGATTGAAAAAGATATGAATTAGACTTTAAAGCCGAGCATCCCACCTCGAGAGGTAGACCACCTCGTCAACCTAGCAATGTCAGTGGTAGTTGTAGTGCAATGAAAGATTCAACCGTTAAATCTAAAGCATGAGCACCGGTTAGAGCATATGTTATTCGTGTTAGAGATGATGCTTCTACACCAGACGTCATTACTGGTACATTTTCTCTACTTGATACTGATATTACTGCTTTGATTGATCCTGGTTCAATGCATTCATATATATGCACAAATTTAGTGTCTGTTAAAAACTTAGCTATTGAGTCCACTGAATTTGTGGTTAAAGTTTCAAACCCCCTGGGCCAGTTTGTGATGGTAGATAAAATTTGTAAAAATTGTCCATTAATGGTATGGGGTTATTGTTTCCCAGCTGATTTGATGTTGTTGCCCGTTGATGAATTTGATGTAATTCTGTGTATGGATTGGCTAACTCAGCATGAGGCAGTAGTAAATTGTAAACAGAAGTACATTATATTAAAGTGTCAGAATGGTGAGTTGCTTCGTGTTGAATCTGATAAACTGGATGGGTTATCTAATGTGATCTCAGCAATATCAGCACAAAAATATATCAGAAAAGGGTATCATGCTTATCTTGCATATGTGTTGGATACTAAAGTGCTTGAATCGAAGATTAAGTCAGTACCAGTTTTTTGTGAGTTTCTTGATGTGTTTCTAGAAGAATTACTTGGATAACTGCCGGTTAGAGAAGTAGAATTTTCTATAGATCTTATTCCAGGAACAACTCCTATATCTATAGGACCTTATTGAATGGCCCTAACGGAGTTAAAAGAGTTGAAAGCACAATTGATAGAATTGACAGATAGGGTTTTTGCTCGACCTAGTCATTCACTTTGGGGTGCACCAGTTTTGTTTGTTAAGAAGAAAGACGGATCTTTGAGACTATGTATCAACCACCGGTAGCTTAACAAAGTCACAGTAAAGAACAAGTATCCTTTGCCTCGTATTGATGATCATTTGATTAGCTGAAAGGTGCCACTGTATTTTCAAATATTGATCTTCGTTCCGATTACTATCAACTACGGGTAAAAGATTCATATGTGCCCAAGACAGCCTTCAGATCTAGGTATGGACACTACGAGTTTCTTATGATGCTGTTTGGCTTGACTAATGCACCTGTAGTATTTATGGATATGATGAACAGAATTTTTAGACTATATTTAGAAAAAATTGTAATGGTATTTATTGATGATATTTTAGTTTATTCTCGAGATGAAAAGCAGCATGTTGATCATTTGAGAACTGTGCTGCAAACTTTGCGTGAAAAAAATTGTATACCAAATTTAGTAAATGTGAATTTTGGCTACGGGAAGTTGGTTTCCTTGGGCATATAGTGTCTGCAAAAGGTATTCGGGTGGATCCGAGTAAAATTTTCGCTATTGTTAATTGGAAGCCACCGAAAAATGTGTCAGAAGTTAGAATTTTTTTGGGATTATCTGGTTATTATCGGAGATTTATACAAAGGTTTTCGATGATAGCTTCTCCGATGACCCGTCTATTGCAAAAATATGTGAAGTTTGAATGGTCTAATAAATGCCAGCAGAGTTTTGACAGATTAAAAGCTTTGTTGACTGAAGCACTAGTGCGGGTTCAGCCTGAATGGGGTAAGGAATTTGTAATTTATAGTGATGCACCGTTGAATGGTTTAGGTTGTGTTTTGATGCAAGAAGGTAAAGTAGTAGCTTATACTTCTAGACAGCTAAAACCACATGAAAGAAATTACCTGATACATGATCTTGAGTTGGCAGCCATTGTGTTTGCATTGAAAATATGGCGACACTATCTGTCTGGTGAAAAATGTCACATCTTTGTTAATCACAAGAGTTTGAAGTATTTGATGTCATAGAAAAAATTTAAACTTGAGATAGCGCAGGTGGCTTGAACTATTGAAAGATTATGATCTGGTTATTGACTATCATCCGGGGAAAGCCAATGTGGTAGCAGATGCTTTAAGCAGAAAGTCACTGTTTGCTTTGCGAGCAATGAATACCCTATTATCATTATCAGAAGATAGTTCAATCAAAGCTGAATTAAAAGCTAAACCTACGTTTCTATAGCAAATCTGTAACACAGAGAAAAATTATGATGAATTACAAGCTAAACGGGTATCGCGTGAGATGGATTATGATTCAGAATTTCAGATTAGGTCTGATGATTGTCTGTTATTCAGAGATAGTACAGAAGATTCTACACGAAGCTCATAATGGTATTATGTCTATACATCCGGGGAGTAATAAAATGTACAATGATTTGAAAAAAAAGTATTAGTGGCTAGGTATGAAAAGGGATATGTAATAGCCCGATTTAGGGCATAAACGGAACGGTGGTTTCAGGACCACGAATCTGACATAGAAAAATTTATTCCAATAAAGTTTTAAGGTCTATTGAGTGAATGATTCCATAAGAAAAAAATTTAGTAAATAAACTTTATCGATAGAAGGCCTGATTGAATGATAGGACTAAATTGCAAAAATTTCAAAATATGTGTTCTAGAAGCATTTAGTATGAAATTGAAATGAATTCATAAACTAGGAGTCCTTATTTAGCAATTAGACCATTTTATGGCATGATAGACAAAAATACCCATGGAAGGAAAAATTTCCAAAAAAGGCCATTAAGGGCATTTTAGTCATTTAGGTATTAAAAGAAATAAAAAGGGAAAATAAGGCAAAAAATGTGTCCATCTTCTCTCCCTTTTGCCGAAAATTAGAGGACTCTATAGCTAGGGTTTTGCCAACTTTTCAAGCTTAAAGTAAGTGATTTCTAGCCCCATTTTTCATGGTCTTTGTATTTTTGAGATCCTCGTAACTTGACCTAGCTATTTCTACCACTATTTTAAGCTAGGATTCATGTTTAAAAATTTACCCATGTGTGACATGAGAGCATTTTGATGTTTAATGGTAGAAAATGAAAGCTTGATGATTGCGTGATATTTATGATGGTCAAACCTGTAAAACTAAACTATTATCATGATAAAGGGAAGCGCACCTATCGAACAGTAGTATAGCTGATGGCAAGACCGAGATGTCGAACCCACAAGGACTTAAAAGTATTAGTACTTGCTTTCTTTTTATTATCCAGCCTAAAAATAAAGGGGATTTGTTTTTAAACTAATTAAATTAAACTAATTAACTAAGGACACGACAGAGAGTAAATTGGGGAAATTACTTTTGGGAAAACTGATTGATTAAGACAATACCCAAGGAAGAATCCACCTAGACTTCACTTGTTATTAGACTCTGAACTAAAGTATTTATTCACTTGACTTGACCCATAGGAATCCCTAAATTATGTTAATTGGAATCCCTAAATTATGTTAATATCTCTTTTAAGACTAAGAACAACTAACCCTAGGTTGATTAATTGACATTTCTTTTTTAATTAAAACCCCTAGTGTTGCATTAACTCGATCTATGGATTCCCTTATTAGATTTGACTCTAATCTGGCAGATTTTTGTCATCCTATGTCTAGGATTGCAATTAACTCCGCTTAATCATGTTGGATCTACTCTTAGATAAGGACTTTTGCTCCACTGAATAAGCACATTCAACCTGAATTAATATCCTAAAATATTAACACAAAAATTAATAACACAATTAAGAACAAATCAAGTATTTATCATATAATTTAGATAATAATAACAAGATCCGTCTTAGGTTTCATCCCCCTCAGGTATTTAGGGGATTTAGTTCATAATGATAAAAGAAAACATCTTAAAATAGGGAAAACAACAAAACATAAAGAAAACCCAAAAATTCCTAAAAGAAATTGAAAAGAGATCTTCAGTCTTGATGTAAACCCTTGCTTCCAAGATGGATTTATCGACGTTGCTCGAGTAATTCCTTCCTTTCTACTCCGTGTGTCCTTAAATCCTCTCCTAGGCTGTCTATATAGGCTTTGGAATACCTTTCTTAGCCTACAAGTAGCCCTTTCTTGGGCCGTGTTCGATTCTGTGTATCACGCACGGGCGTGTGGTCTACCAATGTTAGAAAGTCTAGGCTGTGTTGAATTCTAATTTTGGCCCATTTGGTCTGTTTGTGGCCCGTTTCTCGTTCTTTTCATTCTCTTATGCTCACCTAAGTATAAAACATGAAATTAAAGGATTAGGAGCATCAAATTCCATAAATCTTATGATAAATCATCCATAAATGTGCCAAGCATGGGATAAAAATATGTATATATTATGGTTTATCATTTGATGTGTAGTAAACAACTTTTGCTAAGTGATTTTTCATGAAAATGCATTTAAGGACTAAAATACAAAAGTTGTAAAACATGAGCATAAATTGTGAAATATTGAGAAATGTAGGCTGTTATAAGAGAGAAATAGGGTTGGCTAGGCTTGAGAATGTAAAAAAATAGATACATTTCACTTTACGAGCCTGGGGACTAAATTGTAAAAATTGACAAAGCTAGGGGTAAAATGGTAAACATTTCCATAGGACAAAATTTGTCCAATTGAGTAATGTGTATATTGAATTAGTTAAATTTGATGTTATAGATCAAGAACGATAGGAAGTCGACCTTGACCGAGGGAAGTGCAAGGTATCGGGCTAAATTATAAAGTTAACATTTTACACCAAGGTAAGTCTTATATGCAAATAATGAGTTATTATAATTTTTATATTTAATTACTTTAATTATTAGAAATCTAAAATTTTATAATAAATCATCGAATATGTGTTACGATAAACTGATAAGTGAAGAAAAGTCCCGGTTGAACCTTAGGAATCATTTAGGATACGAGTGACATGTCACTAAGATTCCATTGACTGTTTGTATATGCGATTCCGGGTGCTGGTCTAGTTCGACTACCAGTGGCTAGGTAATCCTGCATTGTTACGGATACTTGACAGCTTGTATGAGCAGCACTGAGTAGTTTCGACTACATCGTCAGCTTGTGTGAGCGGACTCGTGATTTGCTCATCATTGAGCCTATTATGTGATATGTGTTAAGTGGTAGCTTCAGCTACAAATCATCGGTATCTTCAGCTACATTATGTGTGGCACTTGTGCCTTATTTCGTGTATCCTTTAGCATTCCACGTGGTTCAACAGATTATTTGAATTGATATGATCAAATGTGATTATATGTAAAAAGATTTGACCGTGTTTAAGAATGTGTGTGTGCAGGTTATATGAAAATGTCATGTGTACTAAGTGCTTAATGTTGTATTGAGATATGTGGTAAGATCATATGAGTAAGTGATAATCTCAAACTTAATGTGATCACTAGAAAGCTCATTTCCACCTTATATGAAGTATTAGTTTTAAATGCTTATTAATTTTACATATAGGCTTACTAAGCTTAATAGCTTACCCCTTTGTTTTTCCTTTCCCTTCTAGGTTTGTCACGCTAACTTGAGGTCTGGTGATCAAGTTGGGATTCCATCAACACTATCAACAACAATATGACAGCCCTATTTTGACCCTGGTCGGGAAGTGGTTTCAGGACCACAAAACCAAGTCACAAAAATAATTAAATACTAAATTCTATGTCATTATTTTATAAAAATGCATGTGTGAAATTTTGGTGCATTAATTTTGTCGTTTTGAATGTGAATTTTACTTAGAAGGACTTAAATGAGAAATTTTGAAAATGGGTGAGGCCAATTGAAGTGTCGAATAACTCATAGATTAAAACATGGGGATTTGCATGTCAAATCTCCCATTTTTAATCTTAGTGCAGGCCATGAGGGTTTTAGGTGAGTAAAATATGCATTTTATAATCAAAATTATGAAATAAAGTTTTATTTTAAGAAATAAAATGGTTAATAAAATAAAAAGAGGGTGAAAAGAACAAGGTGGTCCATTTTTATGTTCTTCTTAGCCGAAACTTAGAGAAAAGAGAGGAGAAAATAAGTTAAAGCATTCGGCACCTTCTCATGTTAATTTAAGGTAAGTTTCATGTTAATTCTTTGAGATTTTTGTGAAATTTGGTGAATGGTTAGGTCCTTGAGTTAGCCCATGTATAAATTTTGAAGCTTGTGGTGATTTGAGCATTCGGCCAAGATATGGATGAATGAATTTGGTTGTTATTGTTGTGTTTTTATGAGTAGTAGGCATAATTGAAGTTGAGTGAGTTTAATGTGCATATTGTAGTTGAAGTGTTATGGGAATTCGGCTAACTTGATTGTGTGTATGAGCTTGCCGAATTTGAGATTTAAAGTTGTTAAAATGAATTGAATTATGCATTTGAAATTGTTTGAGTAATTAGATGGGCATTAAGATGTTGAACTAATAAAATTAGAAGTTCATGAAATTAACTTAATAATTCTATACTTGTTGTAGCTAAATGGATTAATATGACCTATTCGGTCATGGATGTTTATTTCTTTGATGTTGAATATATTGAAAATTGACAAGTTGTTAAGTATTTAAATTGTTAAGAAAGGAGAGTTGCCGAAATAGTTTTTAAGTAGTTTTTATAAAATGCTTGAGTGTGGTTGCGTAGAATAAGCAAATGGATTAAAGATAGAAATTAAACAATGTTTAAGGTAATGAAAGTAATAGGATAAATGTTCTTGGTTTATGAGATTATATTTTTGCTTGATGAATTTGTAAAATATATGTGGTTTATAAGATGACTTAGAATCGGATTTGTGTGTTTAATTTAGACTTAAAATTGGCTGAATGTGGATGTGAGCTATAGGTTGGGTAATTTGTGGTTAAATAGTGGCATTAGAAGCATAAAGTAATAAAATTTGATATTTGTTGTGGAGAAGAAGTGTCTTGTAATCATCTTATTTGAATTAGTCCTTAGATAGATGGAAATTGATAATTGCCGTGTATGAGTAGTGGCCGAATGAAAAATTGTGACTAGGTTAAGATAGTGGTTGTGCTTATTTTAATAAGTAAAATGAGCATGGAATTCATGAAATTTTAAAGAATGGCAAAAACTGGTAATCGGATATGTGGTTATAATCATAATCTTTAATGTTCAATGCTTTGAGTTCTAAATTGTTGTGTGGATGGTTTTGGGATGATATTCGGTGATAGTATATTTCCTAAGAAGTGATGAAATGTGAAGTTAGATGTATTTAGGCCAATGCCGAATGCATCCTAATTTGTGTTCAAGCATAATAGTTAAAATACATTTTAATACAGAAGGAATTGAATTATTTTTTTATTTGGTGTTCAATTTAAGCTCAAGATCATAAGGAGCAAGGTTCGGCCAAAGGGAAAGCAAAGGAGGTTGAGTAGCTGATCGGAGTTGTTCATCTAACATAAGGTAAGTCATTAAGCGGTTAAACTTTGATTATTTCGTACATAAATGTTGAGTATGTGTATTTGAAAAGTATTTCTTGAATATATATGTGCTTAAATAATCGAATATGTGAGGTTGATGGGATTATTAAAGTCATATTGATATGTTAAGAATTAGTATAGGGAAGGTGGAACTATGTGTGCGAATGAGGATGGCATTATGTGTGCGAATGAGGATGGCATTATGTGTGCGAATGAGGATGGCACTATGTGTGTGAAATTGTTAACCGAGCACTATGTGTGCAAGATCGGTTATGTGGCACTATGTGTGCGAAATGAGTTTAAAAGAATACAAATTTCAAAAAGCACAAAAGATGTGTAAGTGGTATGTAGATGTGTCTCTACTTGTTGAATGTTAGTTCATAAGAGTTCGAGAAGTAAATTATAAGTATACGGTTGTATGTGATAAAGATTAAATAAGGTGTACAAGGTAGTTGACTTTGGAGTGCTTGATTTGAATGGGTGAGAAATAATTTAACTTGTGGTTGAGCTAAACAAATCTTGTAAATTGTAACCTAAGGAGCATTTAGTTTTTGAGGTAAAATGGTTGATACAAAGTTAACTATTATCTTCTTTTGTACTTACTAGTTTGAATTGCTCTATTAAATTGCTTATGACTTACTGAGTATTATCTCATTTGAGTTGTGGTTTATTTTCTTATAGATTCTTGATTTCATTGTGAGCTCGGGACCTTCACGGAAGTCATCACACTTATCCTCGTCATTTTGGTATCTTTAAAGAGACTTAAAGTTTTTAAACTATGGCATGTATAAGTAAGACCAATATATGATTTTGTGTTTTGAATGATGTAAATACCTAAATGGTGTGCCAGGCGAAAATGGCACGTTATATATATATAGTCTTATGATTTTGAAATGATAAAGTTATGTTTATATTTTCATTAGTATAGTACCTTATATGAATTTCGAATCTTGTTGGTAATTTGAAATGTTGCTTAAATGTGAATGACTAGAAATTTCTTATTATATGTTAGCATTAATCTAGTTGATAAAATCAACTTTGGTACTATATATGTATGCGTATTAAGATTTGTGAATTGGTTGTAAGTAGGTGTTGTTTATATTTAGCTTAAAGTAAAATTTATAATGCGTATCGTGTTTGATCATGATCGTTCATGAGTAATGGTTAATTATAAAGTTGAAGTTGATTTTGAACTGCCTAGTGCCCTATTCCGGCGACGGTTTGGGCATAGGGGTGTTACAAACAATTTGGTATTTTGCTAGTAAACTTGAAATTATGTCATGTATAGGTGGTTTAATGTTATGGTCATGTCATAGCTCTTTTGGGTCCATTGTTGTTAATATTATTTGGTATTTTGGCCATTTGAAATGAGCCATATTTGGTTAAGTTATATTTTGTTAAGGTGTTGTAATCTATTAAGGTGAAAGCTTAAAATGTTTATGTGGAATGTGGTGTGATATGTGTGCTTGATGATAGTGGATGAAATTTGGTTGTGTGAAGGTCATAATATGTATGGTTGAATGAGTTATTGTGCCATATTGAATCATGGCAAAATTGGTTTGAATTGGTTTTTGTTTCAGGGTGGCAATTGGCTTGGAAAATAACCTATAATTGTCCACTCGGGTAGACACACGGGTGTGTGTCTAGGTCGTGTGTGACACACGGCCAGCCTCATGGGCATGTTGATAGGCCGTGTGTCCCCTGCACCTGAATTTATGAAAATTAAATGCCTAGTAGTGAACACACGGGTGGAGACACGGCCATGTGTCTCGACCGTGTACTTAACACGGCCTAGCCCACGGGCGTGTGGCTTGGCCGTGTGACGAAAACTTCGCTTTGATGTCATAAACATAATACCCAGGATTTTTTACACGGGCTAAGACACTAGCATTTGCCCGACCGTGTGAAGGACACAGCCTACGACACGGGCATGTGCTCGTCCATGTGAAAACCCTTGTAGGTTCGAATTGAAAAATAATTCCACACGGGCTAGGGACATAGGCGTGTTTGACCACATGGCCTGCCCACACGGGCGTGTCCCTGTCCCACATGGTCGTGTGCCCTGTTTTGAGGCAAATTTTTTCTAAGTGTTTGAAAAGCTCCAATTTAGTCCTGGTTCATACTCAACGTATCATTTGGGCCTCGTAGGTCCATAATAAGAATGTTTTAAATAAGTTTGAGAAAGTTTTAAATTTTATCTGGAAATTGATCGTCATAATCAAATGTTTGTGTGAGCGTGAGTTCGATAGTGCCTTGTACCTGTGTCCGGTGACGGTTACGGGCGAGGGGCATTACATTTAGTGGTATCAGAGCTATGGTTTAGTCAGTTTTCGAACTAACATTGCAAGTGTGAGAGTCTAGCTATACATGCCATAATTATGAATATTGATAGTGTGATGGTTCCTAATATTTTAAATTGTGTTTTCATATAGTAAATGGATCCCGACCCGGAAGTAGCTGACAAAGCAGAAAGAAATGCGCTGGCTCCCGTTCAAGGGGCCGTGCCACCCGAGAGTAGGAATATTTTATCTGGTCGAGGAGAAGAGGCTCAAGAAGCCTTTCTCCACTGAATGAGTGAATGGTACACAGAATGAGTAAGCCTCCTCCCATCTCTCAACCGATTCTGGTAGCTCCATAAGGTGCAAAAATGGTGAGAATGAGTAAGCCTCCTGTTGACAAGGTTCGTAAGTATGGAGCCGAGGAATTTAGAGGCAATGTTAATGATGACCCTGAGAGGGCGGAATTTTGGTTAGAGAACACTATCCGAGTATTTGATGAGCTCTCTTGCACATCCGAGGAGTGTTTAAAATGTACCATATTACTTCTGAGAGACTCAGCATATCAGTGGTAGAAAACGCTAGTCTCGGTAGTGCCTACCGAAAGAGTTACTTGGGACTTCTTCCAAGTGGAGTTTAGGAAGAAGTATATAAGTCAGCGTTTCATTGATCAAAAGCGGAAGGAGTTTTTAGAGCTGAAACAAGGCCGAATGACTGTGTTCAAGTATGACCAAGAGTTTTTCCCACTTAGTAAGCATGCTCGGGAATACGTTTCTATAGAAGAAATTATGTGTAAAAGGTTTGAAGATGGCCTAAATGAAAACATCAAGACATATGTAAGGATTTTAGAGTTAAAAGAATTTTTTGTATTAGTTGATCGGGCATGCAAAGCGGAAGACTTGTGTAAGGAAAAGAGGAAAGCTGAATAGGATGCTAGAGATGTGAAGAAGAGATCGATGAGCAAGTTCTTCCAACCATCTTAAAAAAAAGTGAGAAATGTGCCAAACCGTTTGACTGTTTCTGCTGAAAATCCGGGTAGAACTCGTGGGAGGAAAAATATGAGTTCTAAGGCTCAGTCTACTTTAGTAGCTAGTGTTGGCAATGTTAAGCCAAGCAACCTCGAATGCCAACACTATTGTAGGAGACATCACGGTGAGTGTTGGATGGTCACCGGGGCTTGCTTCAAATGTGGCTCCCAAGATCACTTTATCAAAGACTATCTCGAAATGGTAGTGAAAGAAACTACTCAGAGCACTAAACTGAGCAATATACCCGCTAGAGGGAGGCCTACCAAAAATGTGAAAGAGGGAGCTAGTAGCAGAGGCATAGCTAGAGATTCAATTGCAAGATCAGAGGCTAGAGCGCCCGCAAGAACATATGCTATCTGCGCTCGGGAAGAAGCGTCATCCTTTGACGTGATCACGGGTATATTTTCTCTTTATGATGTTAATATTGTTGCACTGATTGATCCTGGGTCCACACATTCTTACATTTGCATGAAATTAGTAAATGATATGAAATTGCCTATAGAGTCAACTGAGTTTGTGGTTAAGGTTTCAAACCCTCTAGACAAATGTCTGTTAATTGACAAGATTTGTAAGAATTATCCTTTAGTGATCCAAGGTCACTGTTTCCTAGTTGATGTAATGCTATTGCCATTTGACGAGTTTGATGCCATTTTGGGCATGGATTGGCTGTCGATGCATGATGCTAAAGTGAATTGTAGACAGAAGATTATTAAGCTAAAGTGTGAAAATGATGAAATCCTCGGGTTGAAACAAATGAGTCTAGTTAGTTGCCTACATTGATTTCGTCAATGACTGCTTAGAGTGTTTGAGAAAGGGTTGTGAGTCGGATTTGGCTTATGTATTGAATGCGAAAGAGTCTGAATTGAAAGTGCAGTCAGTGCCAGTGGTTTGCAAGTTCCCGAATGTGTTTCCAGAGGAGTTGCTGGGGATATCGCCTGTTAGAGAGATAGAGTTTGCCATTGACTTGTTACCGGGGATTGCCCGATATCAATAGCTCCGTATAGAATAGCTCCAACTGAGCTAAAGGAATTGAAGGTCCAGCTACAAGAGTTGACAGACAAAGGATTTGTGAGGCCTAGTTTTTCTTCATGGGGTGCTCCCGTATTGTTTGTGAATAAAAAGGATGGATCGACGATTTATTTGACCAGCTGAGAGGAGCTACAGTGTTCTCCAAAATAGACCTGAGATATGGGTATTACCAGTTAAGGATGAAAGAGTCTGATGTGCCAAAAAATGCTTTCAAAACGAGGTACGGACACTATGAGTTTCTCGTAATGCCTTTCAGTTTGATTAATGCCTCGATAGTGTTCATAGACTTAATGAACTGAATTTTTAGGCTGTACTTGGATAAGTTTGTGGTGGTATTCATTGACGGCATTTTGATTTATTCTTATGATAGAAACGAGCATGCTAAACATTTAAGAATAGTTTTACAAATTTTGCGAGATAAACAGTTGTATGTAAAATTTAGTAAAAGGCTTACCGAAGTTGGATTTTTGGGCCACATTGTTTCGAGAGATGGCATTTGAGTTGATCCAAGTAAGATTTCAGCCATAGTTGATTGGAAGTCGCTAAGAAATGTATCAAAAGTTAGAAGCTTTCTGGGTTTGCCAGGAGATTACAGACACTTTGTAAAAGGATTTTCGATGATTGCTTCTCCAATGACCAAGTTATTGCAAAAACATGTTAAGTTTGAATGGAATAAAAAGTGTCAGCAAAGTTTTGAGAAATTGAAGACACTGTTGACTGAGGCGCCAATATTAGTGCAACTTGAGTCTGGAAAGGAATTTGTGATTTATAGTGATGCGTCTCTAAATGGCCTTGGATGTGTATTGATGCAAAAAGATAAGGTGGTAGCGTATGCCTCAAGACAGTTGAAGCCACACAAGAAGAACTACCCGACGCATGATTTGGAGTTAGCCGCCATTGTCTTCGCCTTGAAGATTTGGCAACATTATTTATTTGGTGAGAAGTGTTGTATCTTTACCGACCAAAAAAGTTTAAAGTACTTAATGAAACAAAAAGATTTGAACTTATGGTAATGGAGATGGCTTGAGTTGTTAAAAGACTACGAGGTAGTGATCAATTATCATTCAGGGAAAGCGAATGTGGTTGTCGATGCTTTGAGCAGAAAATCTCTGTTTGCTTTGAGAGCTATGAATACAAGATTGACTCTATCCAATGATGGTTCGATTTTGGCTGAGTTGAAAGCTAGGCCATCGTTCATTCAACAAATTTATAAAGCTCAAAAGGATGATAGTGAGTTACAAGTAAAAAGGGCTCAGTGTCAAGAGGGTAATGAGACAGATTTTCAGATTGATTCGAACGACTGTTTGATGTTTAGGGACAGGGGTTGTGTACCAAAAGATCTTGAGTTAATTTAGAAGATCCTACACGAAGCTCATAATGGTTGTTTATTTGTCTATCAAGGCTGTGCAAAAAAGTATAACAATTTGAAGAAATTGTATTAGTGGTTCGGTATGAAAAGAGATGCCTCCGAGTTCATATCCAAATGTTTAGTTTGCCAACAAGTGAAGGCCGAACATCAGGTACCTTTTGGGTTGCTTTAGCCAATAATGGTTCTCGAATGGAAATGGGACCGAATTACTATGGATTTTTTTATGGGTTTACCTTTAACCCCGAAAAAGAAAGATGGCGTTTGGGTCATTGTTGACTGGTTGACGAAATCAGCTCATATCATTCCGATACGTATGGATTTCTCACTTGATAGGTTGGCCGAATTGTATATTGCTGAGATTGTGAGATTGCATGGAGTACCGATTTCTATCATTTCGGACAAAGATCCGATATTTACTTCGAGGTTTATGAAAAAGTTGCAAGAAGCCTTGGGTACCAAGTTAAACTTTACTATTGCCTTTCATCCACAAATAGACGGTCAAACTGAGAGACTAATTCAGATCTTAAAAGATATGCTTTGATTCTGTGTTCTTGAATTCGAAGGTAGTTGGGAAAAATATCTACCTTTGGTTAAATTTGTTTACAATAATACTTTTCAATCGAGTATCAAAATGGCACCGTATGAGGCATTGTATGGCCGCAAATGTCAGACTCCATCGTTTTGGACAAAGCTTAGTGAAAAGCAAATTTATGGGGTTGACTTGATTAAAGAGACAGAAGAGAAAGTAAAGATAATTCGTGATTATTTAAAACTTGCTTCCGATAGGCAAAAGCCTTATGCGGCTTTGAAGAGAAAGGAGATCGAGGTTTCAAGTGGGTAATAAAGTGTTTTTAAAAGTGTCTCCATGGAAAAAGATTTTAAGATTTGGCTGAAAAGACAAATTGAATCCGCGATTCATCGGACTGTATGAAATTGTAGAAAGAATCAGACCAGTGGCATATCGATTGGCCTTACCAACAGTGTAACGCCCCAGGTTTTAGGCTTAGAAGTACTGGGCCTTGGTGGCGGCTTATAATATTTTGTTGTGTAAAGAAATATCACAATTGTGTGTTTGACATGTTGGCTAAGTGTGACAACCCGAATCAGGGGCTAGTCGAAATAGTGGTTTCGTAACCACAAATCTGAAGTGAGAAAATATTAATTATGTAAATTTCTGATGATATCTGTTTGATTAAATATTAGAGTCAAGATACTATTTGAAAATTTTACTGTATTAATGTTTGATTGCTCGATAAGGACTAAATCGAGAAAAGTGCAAAATGTGCTTATTAGTTGATAATTGGACTTGATTGGATTATCACATGAAATGGGAAGCTTTTATGTGGTAATAGGACCATTAATGAGTGTTATGGACCAAAATAGCCTTACATGGAAAAATATCTTAGTAAGGGCCTTAAGGGCATTTTTGTCAAAAGTGGGTAAAAGACAAAATAGATGAATAAAACATCATCTTCTCCATGAAAAACCCCATGTCCAGCCGAAAATCCTTAACTCCATGGCCAAGGGTTTCAAAAAATTTCAAGCTTCCATGTAAGTGCAATTTGGTCCCTTTTTCAATTATTTTTGCATTTTTGGAATCCTTGGAGCTTATATTTCATTATTCTACCATTTATTTGAAGAAAAATTGAAGTCTAGAAATTTACCCATTTGTGATATGAGTTTGTTTAGCCCACTAATGGTAGATAATGAGTGATTATTGTGTTATATATATGTTTTAATGGAAGAAATTGATTGAAAGTGCATAAATAGGGACTAATTTGAAGAGATTACAAATTGTTCCTAAATGTGTACAATAATGGGATTTTAAGTGTTATAATTGTGAAAATGGGTTATATGAGCCCATGAAATAAAGAAAATGAAATTTTGATGTCTGAGGGACTAATTAGTAATTATCGAAAAGTTAAGGGGTAAATTTCCAAATTTACCCCAGATGTGAACTGTGTTTATATTAAAATAGATAATTGATATTTGTGTTGTATGTGTTAATTTAGATCAAGAACGGTCTGAAAGAACCCGTGATAAGGGAAAACAGAAAGCTCTCGACTAATTTCGAGAAATAGTCCTTTTTGACAACCCAGGTAAGTTATATGTAATTCTGGCGAACTTGATTAATCCTATTTAAATATTTGCTTCTATGATGATATATGGACAATTGCTTGGCGAGGTGTTGAATATCGAGTGTTATCATTGAATTTATAGAAAATAGTATCGACTATGAATTCTGATTGATTATTGTATGTACTTTTGAAATTACCGATTTATGCATTGTCCGTGAATCCCAATTGAGCAAGGAGGAATAGACATAGATATGGGTGACATGTCACTTAAGGCTTACTGTTCCGACTGTTATAGTTACCTGAGTGCTAGGTAGTCTTACATGTGTTGCAGACACCTGCCAACTTATGTGAGCAGGCATGTGGTTAACTTCTGTGCTGTTACTGATTGTAGCTTCGGCTACTACACTGATTGTAGCTTTGGCTACCTCACTGTTAGTAGTTTCAACTACTTCATGGCTTCGCCATGTCTGTATAGCACTTATGTGCTTATCTCTGTATATCTGTTCATATTCCGAAATTGCTCAATGGGAATTAGATTAACCGTATGGTGATGAAGTGATTGTACAGGTGAACTGAAAAATGGTATGGTATATTGAGAATGTTATTGTCAAGCATATTCATGGTAGACATGTGGAATGAGCACAAAGAGTAAGCTATTTGTATAATGATATGTGATATCATCTAGGGTGCTAATTTAATGGTATATTGAATTGATTCATTGCTATGAATTTCAGATGACTTACTAAGTTATTGTAGCTTACTCCCTTTCTTTTCCCTTCCTCTGTAGACTTTGAGCTTGTTGAATTGGGATTGAAAAGTCGGAGCCATGTGACGCAGTATCAAGCTTCTTTTGGGTATAGAATATATTTTGAGAGTAAATTATGGCATGTATAGAGCAATTATGGTTGTAAATAGTCGTTTTTGTATACCTAAATTTCATTACTTGCATGATATTTTGTTATTAATGGTTTAATGAAGTCTTTTTGAGTGAAACTTATTTTGAAATGGCTAGTTGGATTATGTATGTGTTTGAATGCATTTTTGGGAGGTCAAGGCTTGGAATATATCCTAACACGACCTTCCTGGCAGGGCACACGGGCGTGTGCTACAACCGTGTAGGATTTGGCAGAATGCTCCACGGGCACATGGCACGGGCGTGCATAGGCCGTGGGCGACACACAGTTTGATCCCATGGGTGTGCCCCTATACCGTGCCTCTCCTGCATCTTAGTTTAAATTTTATTGTACCACACGGGCATGAGACACTGCTGTGTGTCTCAACCGTGTGGGGTACACGGTTCCCAAATGACCGTGTGGGGTGGCCATGGCCAATTGTACAGTTTCGACCACGGTCTCTGGACATGGGCGTGTGGAAGCCACACAGTCTTATCACATGGCCGTGCTGTGTGTCACACGGGCGTGTGACATTGTTTCAAAAGTGAAAAATTTTCCAGGTTTCTGACGCGTTAGTATTTGAATCCTAATCATTTGAAATGGTAGTATGGAGATAGTAAACCTTCTATAAGAGAAAAATTGTAATAATTTGGTTACGATCATGAGTCTGTAATCTGGTACGTCCGATAATGTTCACTACTCGATTCTGATGACGGTTTTGGGTAATGGGTGTTACATTTTATTGGTATCAGAGCTATGGTTTAGCTGATTCTCGGACTAACATAGCTAGTGTGGTATTCTGTCTATACATGCCATAAATTGAACTTGATAGTGTGTTGGCTCTTGACCATTTTAAAATTGTTTTTCTGTATAGTTATGGATCCTAATCGTGATGTGGCTGATGATGCCCAAAGTAATGCGCCTGCTCCCGCTCAAGGGATAGCGCCTGTTGATTCTGGACCTGCGGGTCAAAGTCAAGGTGAGGAGTCCCGAGTAGCCTTCCTCCACAAGATAAGTGAATGGTACACTAAATTCATTCGGGTGAATTCGAATGCTCAACCCCCTCCGCCCCCTCCTATACCTCAACCTGCTCCCATAACTCCCCAACAACCAGAGGTAGTTCGATTAACTAAACCTCTCGTGGATAAGATTAGAAAGTATGGGGCTGAGGAGTTCCGAGCTAATGTGAATGATGATCCGGAGAAGGCCAAGTTCTGGTTGGAGAACACTATTAGAGTGTTGGATGAATTGTCGTGTACTCCTAAGGAGAATCTGAAATGTGCTGTATCTCTTTTAAGAGATTCTGCTTATCACTGGTGGAAGACATTGATATCAGTGGTACCACGAGAGAGGGTTACTTGGAATTTCTTCCAAGAAGAATTCAGAAAGAAATATATTAGCCAGCGCTTCATAGATCAGAAAAGAAAAGAATTCCTTGAATTGAAGCAAGGCCAGTTAACTATAGCCGAGTACGAAAGAGAATTTATTAAGTTGAGTAAGTATGCTCAAGAATGTGTGCCTAATTAGGCTACTTTGTACAAAAGATTTAAGGACGGACTTAATGAAGACATCTGACTGCTAATTGGAATTTTAGAAATTAAAGAATTTGTGGTAATAGTGGAGAGAGCCATTAAGGCCGAAGAACTGAGTAAAGAGAAGAGGAAAGTTGAAAATGAGAATAGAAAAATCCAAAAGAGATCAATGAGCAAATCAGTCCAGTTCCAATCAAAGAGGTCAAGGGAAATGAGTTCCTGATCAAACATTTCTACTGGTTATTTCTGTCGAGACCGTGATAGGCGATATTTGGGTCCTAAGACCCAAGCTACTTCGGTAGCTAGTGCTGGAAGTGTTAAATCTGATAGACTAGAATGTCGACACTATGGAAAGAGGCATTCGGGTGAATGCTATGTGATTAATCGAGCTTGTTTCTGTTGTGGGTCTCAAGACCATTTTGTGAAGGACTGTCCAGAGCCGGAAGAACCAGAAAAGCCGCAAAATGTAAGGTCAAGTAATGTGTCCAGAGGGAGACCACTGAGAAACGTGGGAACTAGGAATAGTGGTAAAGGCACAACGAGAGATGCCACTGTGAGGTCCGAAGCGAGGGCTCCAGCAAGAGCTTATGCTATTCGAGCTAGAGAGGAAGCATCCTCCCCCGAAGTAATCACTGTATATTTTCTCTTTGTGGTGTTTCTGATCTTGCTTTGATTGACCCTGGCCCTACTCATTCGTATGTTTGTGTGAGTAAAATGTCTAACGAGAATTTGTGTATTGAATTTACTAAGCATGTGGTGCAAGTTTCAAATTCGTTAGGAAAGCATGTGTTAGTTGATAAAATTTGTAGAAATTGCCCTCTTATGATTCATGGTCATTGTTTTCCTGTTGATTTGATGTTGTTGCCTTTTGATGAATTTGATATTATTTTGGGAATGGATTGGTTGACGTTGCATGGTGCCAAAATAGATTGTAGACAGAAAACTCTAGAATTGAAATGTGATGATGGTAAGGTACGAGAAGTCAAAACCGATAAGTTTGAGTTGATGCCAACTGTAATTTCTGCTATGTCTGCTTCTAAGTGTCTGAAAGGAGGATGTGAAGCTTATCTCGAGTATGTTTTGAATATTGAGTTATCTGAAAGGAAGATTAACTCTGTACCTATTGTGAGTAAATTCGTGGATGTATTTCCGGAGGAACTGCCTAGTTTACCTCCAGATAGAGAGGTTGAATTTGGTATAGAGTTGCATCCTGGTACTGCTCCGATATCGATCGCTCCTTACAGAATGGCACCTAAGGAGTTAAGAGAACTAAAGGTATAGTTGCAAGAGTTAACTGATAGAGGGTTTGTAAGACCGAGTTTTTCACCATGGGGTGCTCCGGTGTTATTTGTTAAGAAGAAGGATGGATCATTGAGACTTTGTATTGATTACCGATAGCTTAACAAAGTAACCGTGAGGAATAAGTATCCGTTGCCTAGAATTGATGATTTATTTGATCAATTAAAAGATGCTACTGTGTTTTCTAAAATCGATCTAAGGTCCGGGTACTATCAGTTGAAAGTTAAAGAAGGAGATGTACCGAAAATTGCCTTTAGAACTCGATATGGTCATTATGAGTTCTTAGTAATGCCTTTCGGACTGACTAATGCACCGACTATCTTTATGGATCTAATGAACCGAATTTTTCGGCCCTATTTGGACAAGTGTGTGGTGGTCTTCATAGATGATATTTTAGTTTACTCTCCGAGTGAACCTGAACACGCTGAACATCTACGAACTGTACTCCAAATACTGCGAGAAAAGAAATTATTTGCTAAGTTCAGCAAAAGTGAATTTTGGCTCCGTGAAGTTGGATTTTTGGGACATGTAGTTTCCAGTGAGGGAATACAGGTGGATTTGAAGAAAATTTCAGCTATTTTAGAATGGAAGCCTCCGAAGACTGTGTCCGAGGTTAGAAGTTTTTTGGGTTTGGTTGGCTATTACCGTGGATTTGTTGAAGGCTTTTCGATGAAAGCGTCTCCAATAACTAAATTGTTGCAAAAAGATAGTAAGTTTGAATGGACTGAAGAGTGTCAACAGAGTTTTGATAGATTGAAGAAATGTTTGACAGAAGCACCCGTTTTAATCCTTCCAGAGTCGGGAAAGGAATTTGTAGTGTATAGTGATGCCTCTTTAAATGGGCTCGGATGTGTTTTAATGTAAGAAGGAAAAGTGATAGCCTATGCTTCTCGACAGTTGAAACCACACGAACGGAATTATCCTACGCATGACTTAGAGTTAGCCGCCATTGTATTTACACTGAAAATATGGCGACATTATTTGTATGGTGAGAAATGTTGTGTATTCACTGATCACAAAAGTCTGAAATATGTTATGACACAAAAGGATCTGAATTTACGTTAGAGGAGATGGTTGGAACTGTTGAAGGACTATGAATTAGTGATAGACTATCATCTAGGAAAGGCTAACGTAGTTACGGATGCTTTAAATAGAAAGTCCCTTTTCGCTCTACGAACTATGAATGTGAAGTTAGAAGTGTCTGATAGGGGCGTTTTGATTACGGAGTTACGAGCTAAGCTGATGTTGTTACAAGAAATTTATGAGGCTCAGAAAGTAGATAATGAGTTACAATCTAAAAGAGAACGGTGTTTAGAAAATAAAGATTCTAAATTTAGAGTTAACTTGACTGACTGTTTAATGTACCATGACTGATTATGTGTGCCGAGGAATTCTAAACTAATTGGCAAAATTTTACATGAGGCTCATAGTAGTGATATGGCAATACACCCCGGTAGTGTAAAAATATATAATGATCTGAAGAAACTGTATTGGTGGACGGGTATGAAACGAGATATCTCCGAATTTGTGTCAAAATGTTTAATCTGTCAGCAGGTGAAAGCTGAACACCAAGTGCCATCTGGATTACTACAACCGATTTTAATTCCTAAATGGAAATGGGATCGGATAACATTGGATTTTGTATCGGGTTTGCCTCTGACACCAAGGAAGAAAGACTCTGTTCAGGTAATAGTGGATCGATTAACTAAATCGGCTCATTTTATTTCAATCCGTACTGACTTTTCACTTGATAAGCTGGTTGAACTGTGTATTGCTGAAATAGTATGATTGCATGGTGTGCCACTATCTATAATTTCTGACCGAGATCCCTGGTTTACTTTGAGGATTTGGAAATAGTTACAGGATGCCTTGGGTACAAAATTGAATTTTAGTACGGCCTTCCATCCTTAATCGGACGGACAATCTGAAAGAGTGATTCAAGTAGTAGAAGATATGTTTAGATGTTGTGTTTTGGAGTTCGAGAGTGGTTGGGACAGATATTTACCTCTGACTGAATTTGCGTATAACAACAGTTATCAGTCCAGTATAAAAATGGCACCTTATGAAGCGTTGTATGGACGGAAGTGTCGAACTCCATTGTATTGGACCAAATTGAGCGAGCACCGATTGCATGGGGTTGATTTGATTAAAGAGACTGAAGAAAAGGTAAAGATAATTCGAGATAATATGAAACCTGCATCAGACCGACAAAAATCGTATTCAGATTTGAAGAGAAAGGAAATCAAATTTCAAACGGGCGATAAAGTATTTCTGAAAGTGTCACCATGGAAGAAAGTTCTGAGATTTGGCTGTAAGGGTAAATTAAGTCCGCGTTTTATTGGTCCGTATGAAGTAATTGAAAGAATTGGCCCTGTAGCCTACCATTTAGCTTTGCCATCTGAATTGAATAGAATCCATAATGTATTCCATGTTTCTATGTTGCGATGTTACCGATCGAACTCGACACATGTGATTTCACCAATTGAGGTAGAAATTAGGTCAGATATGACTTATGAAGAGGAACCGATTAAGATTCTGTTTCGAGAGATAAAACAGTTAAGAAACAAGGAAATACCGTTAGTGAAAGTATTGTGGCGAAGGCACGATGTAGAAGAAGCAACATGGGAAACGAAGAAGCTATGAGGAAGTAATACCCTCAACTGTTCACTGGTAAGATTTTCAGGGACGAAAATTCCAAAGGGGGAGAGAATTGTGACAACCCAAATCAAGGGCTAGTCGAAATAGTGGTTTCGTAACCACAAATCCGAAGTGAGAAAATTTTAATTATGTAAATTTCTGATGATATCTGTTTGATTAAATATTAGAGTCAAGATACTATGTGAAAATTTTATTGTATTAATGTTTGATTGCTCGATAAGGACTAAATCGAGAAAAGTGCAAAATGTGCTTATTAGTGGATAATTGGACTTGATTGAATTATCACATGAAATGGGAAGCTTTTATGTGGTAATAGGACCATTAATGAGTGTTATGGACCAAAATAGCCTTACATGGAAAAATATCTTAGTAAGGGCCTTAAGGGCATTTTTGTCAAAAGTGGGTAAAAGACAAAATAGATGAATAAAACATCATCTTCTCCATGAAAAACCCCATGTCCAGCTGAAAATCCTTAACTCCATGGCCAAGGGTTTCAAAAAATTTCAAGCTTCCATGTAAGTGCAATTTGGTCCCTTTTTCAATTATTTTTGCATTTTTGGACTCCTTGGAGCTTATATTTCATTATTCTACCATTTATTTGAAGAAAAATTGAAGTTTAGAAATTTACCCATTTGTGATATGAGTTTGTTTAGCCCACTAATGGTAGATAATGAGTGATTATTGTGTTATATATATGTTTTACTGGAAGAAATTGATTGAAAGTGCATAAATAGGGACTAATTTGAAGAGATTACAAATTATTCCTAAATGTGTACAATAATGGGATTTTAAGTGTTATAATTGTGAAAATGGGTTATATGAGCCCATGGAATAAAGAAAATGAAATTTTGATGTCTGAGGGACTAATTAGTAATTATCGAAAAGTTGAGGGGTAAATTTCCAAATTTACCCCAAATGTGAACTGTGTTTGTATTAAAATAGATAATTGATATTTGTGTTGTATGTGTTAATTTAGATCAAGAACGGTCTGAAAGAACCTGTGATAAGGGAAAACAGAAAGCTCTCGACTAATTTCGAGAAATAGTCCTTTTTGACAACCCAGGTAAGTTATATGTAATTCTAGCGAACCTGATTAATCCTGTTTAAATATTTGCTTCTATGATGATATATGGACAATTGCTTGGCAAGGTGTTGAATATCGAGTGTTATCACTGAATTTATGGAAAATAGTATGGACTATGAATTCTGATTGATTATTGTATGTACTTCTGAAATTATCAATTTATGCATTGTCCGTGAATCCCGATTGAGCAAGTAGGAATAGACATAGATATGGGTGACATGTCACTTAAGGCTTACTGTTCCGACTATTATAGTTACCCGGGTGCTAGGTAGTCTTGCATGTGTTGCAGACACCTGTCAGCTTATGTGAGCAGGCCTGTGGTTAACTTCTGTGCTGTTACTGATTGTAGGTTCGGCTACCACACTGATTGTAGCTTCGGCTACCTCACTGTTAGTAGTTTCAACTACTTCATGGCTTCGCCATGTCTGCATAACACTTATGTGCTTATCTCTGTATATCTGTTCATATTCCGAAATTGCTCAATAGGAATTAGATTAACCGTATGGTAATAAAGTGATTGTACAGGTGAACTGAAAAATGGTACGGTATATTGAGAATGTTATTGTTAAGCATATTCATGGTAGACATGTGGAATGAGCATAAAGAGTAAGTGATATGCTCGCGATATTAAGTAATAAAATTTATAAAAACTGATCACACCAAAAACTAACTAATATCATGTTTTTAAAGGCAAGCGCACCTATCGAACAGTAGTATAGTTTAGCGGCAAGACCGAGTTATCGTACCTAAGGGAACCAAAAGTACTAATACTTACTTCCTTTCTATTATCTAGCCTAAAAATAAAAGAGGATTGATTAAAACTAATTCTAAAACTAGCTAAAAGTGCACAAAAAGTAAATTGGGGAAAACTTTAGGGAAAAGATGATTGATATGAGCAATACTTAAGGGAGAATCCACCTAGACTTCACTTGTTATTAACTTCTTGAACTAGATGATGTCTTCGCTTGACTTGATCCGTAGAGATCCCTAACTTATGTTAATACCTCTTTCAAGGATAAGAACAACTAGGCCTAGGCTGTTAACTAAAGTTTCTTTATTAATTAACACCCTAGGTTGCATTAACTCGATCTATGGATCCCTCTATTAGGTTTGACCCTAATCGGGCAGATTTATGTCGCCCTATGTCTAGGGTTGCATGCAACTCCGCTTAATTATGGTAGATCTACTCTTAAAACAGGGACTTTTGCTCCTCTGCCTAAGCACATCAAGTTCTTGAAGTAATACCTAGTATTGTTAAATCAAGAATGAAGAACACATAATTAAGAACAATTCAAATATTTATCAAATAATTCAAGAATAAATACTAACAAGATCTGTCTTAGGTTTCATCCCCCTCAAGTATTTGAGGGGTTTAGTTCATAATAAAGAAAGAAAACATCTTAGAAGAATTAAGATAACAAAACATAAAGAACCCAAAAACCTCTGAAGGAATTTAGGGAGATCCTCTGTCTTGATGTAGAATTCTGGCTTTTGGGATGAATCAATCGGCTTCCCTTGGAGTAATCCCTTGCTTTCACTCCTTGTGTTGGCAGAATTATGGCGCTCCTTCTTGAGAGAAAAGAGTATTCCTTTAGCGGGAAATAAGCGCACCCTTGAAGTTGCCTCATGGGGTCTTTATATAGAGTTTATAATGGATTTCTTAGCCCCTAAGTATCCTTTTTCGAGTAGAATTGAACTTCCTCACGATAGGGACACGTCCGTGTGCCACGCTCGTGTGGTTTCGACAAGAGGCTGTGTAGGCCTATTGAGGGTGGCATGACCGTGTAGCCTGGCCGTGCTTGTCGAGGCTGGGCCGTGTTGGACCTTGTGTGGCACGACTGTGTGCCACGGCCGTGTGGTGAATCCCTAGGCCGTGTTGTTTTCTCATTTTGGCCTATTTTCTCCGGTTTTGGCCCGTTTCTCGTTCTTTTCTCTTCCTTATGCTCTCCTGAGTATAAGACATGAAATAGAAGGATTAAGAGCACCAATTCTCACAAATCTAATGATAATTCATCCAAAATATAGGCTAAACATGAGGTAAAAATATGTATAATTTATCGTTTATCAAATACCCCCACACTTAAGAATTTGCTTGTCCTCAAGCAAAATCTCAATCCCTAATTAAGAATCATTCCTCTCAACTTACAATCTTTATCAATAATGTTTCAAACTAATTCACAAGTAGTCATACAATGAAAATTCAATCAGAAGAACATTAAAGATTCAATCACTCTAAGTTGAGAATTTTATCATTGAAACATAAGTTTCTTCCCTTCTTCTAAGTAATCATCTCTCAATTGAAATTAACAGGTTTTGACATCCTCACTAAGTGTTCACTCTATCCACTCAAAGTGTTTAGGGTTCAAGAATTAAGCACTCTCTAGTCAATCTGAAAAGTTATTACCATAGGCTTGTAAGAAAATCAAATCTCCACCACTATAGATTGATACGACACATCGATCAAAAGGTCTTTCAATGGTTGTAATGGGGCTTTGGTTAGAGGTGTTGTCACAAGCTGAAAAAGAGGTTAGAATCGAGATTGAATTGAAAAATCATCTAGCTAGAGAAATCTCTATCACTGGAACATATTCCTAGAGCTAAGCCTTATGATGACATCGTTCTGGATTTGGAAGCTTGTAGAAATATGCAAAAACTATTGAACTATTACAGATTACAACTGAATTAACTGTATATACCCTTTTTTTTAGAACAATTCAAGTACAATACTTTGAATATTGAAAAACTTTACAACTAAAAAAGAGAACAAAGCTAGATAATAATTTTAACTCAAATTTCGACAAAAATAGGGATCAAAATAATTGAATGGAATTCAACAAAAATAGGTTATGGGTTAATATTAGAGGTAAGTCAAAGAATGGGTTGTTAGGCTCAATGGGGTTTACTAGGGGTTAATTTATGGAGGTAGGCTTTTTATGGAGTAAGTGGGTTAAATCCTAAGTGCCTTTATCATCTCAATATATCAAATCAATGATGTGGTCTTGACATGTACACTCGAAGCAAGTTCTAGAATAACAAATCAGTATTGACTCACTCAAAGCAATAATAAAAGTGAGTATGAAAGAATGTATGCTCAAAAGGCTCAAAAATCTCACTAAAATTATGGCTTTTGATGTCAATCCTGCGAATTTCAAACCTCAAGATAGCACTTAAAATTTAGGAAAATAACTTATGAAAAAATTGGGTTCTCAAAAATTTCAACTTATCATGCTTGATTCCCTAATGTTTTAAAGTTTGAATAATCAAAGCATAAACACCTATGTCTTAATTCTCAACACATCAATAAAAATCATAAATCAATCAGAATTAATTCCTAACAAGAGATTTGAAGATAATACAGAGAATTTGAAATTTTAAAGCAATTTTCAGGGATTTCAAAGATAATATAAAGAATGAAAGTGAGTTTCCCCCCGCACTTAAGATGTACATTGCCCTCAATGTACAAAGATAACATTAATAGCAATAGAAGCACAAGATCATAAGTTAGGGAGAGAAGTAAAACTCCCTAAATATTGGATGGAACCTTTGAATTGTGAGAGTTGTCTTGGAGGAAGGAATACTTGAAGTTCATGGTTTTGAAACTGCGGTAGCACTTAAGGGATTTTAGGTATTTCAGGATTAGAACAATTACTCGTTAGGAAATAACCAATATAAAATAATTGAAATAACATAAACTAGTTCTAAGAATACTAAAATTCAAATAAAGAAAAAGATAAAATAAAATAAAATGGAAAAAACAAAAATCTCAGGGATTTTGGCGCGCCTGGCTCGAGACACACGTCTGTGTTGCGAGGGTGTGTTGAGGCACATGGCCGTGATGCATGCCCGTGTCCTTTGATGTTCGCTTCTCTCACGGTCGTGTATGGGGCCACACGCCCCTGTTGGAATTGACAGTGTTGGCCACGGCTATATCGCACGGCCATGGCTATTTATCGTAGCTTGTGCCTTAAGGAAAATTTTACCCTGCTTGTACATGGCCAAGTTGCACGATCGTGTCTCTGCTCAAAGTGTACACATGGCCTGAGGCACGCCCGTAGGCGTGGCCGTGTGGTCCTAAATTTCTGCCTTAAAAAGGGTTAGTTGATGTATAAAAATACTAAAATCAAAAATAAAAGAAAAGTTACTAAGTTAGTGCTCGGGTTCCCTCCCAAGAAGCACTTATTTATAGTCTAAGCTCGACTTTGCTCAAGCTTGTACGTTCACGGTGGTTTGAAGAGTTGACACTCTTCTATCCTACTTACAATTTCATTATCAACGTAAGATTTGAGTCTAGTGTGATTTACCTTAAAAATGTCGAGTGGCTCATGTTTTATCTCGACTGTACCATAGGGAAAGATTTTTATTCCTGTGAAGTAAGGTGTATCACTTGTATGCTCTTTTGAATTCAAGATTCGAGGATCGTCTTCCCCTAAGATTACCTTATCCCTTACCTTGAGTTGATTCGTTTATACCTGAGGGTCGTCTTGGTGATGCTCTGGGTTGGTTTGGCATACTTTGGGCTTTTCATAATAGTTTAGCCACTCATCTAGTTCCTCGATCTGAAGCATTCGCTTTTCAGGTGCATCTCCCTTGGATGGACTTGTCTATGATTGGGTTGCCTTTATGTGGAGTGTATCCTGCATAGAAGGTTAGGTGGTGAGTTTAGTATTTTTACAAGGACTTGTGACTATATTATTATCAACAGTCTTAATCGAGTTTCGAGCTTGTAAGGTAACTTGGTCATCATCTATACGTAGTGTAAGTTCACCTGTTCCTAAATCAATTATTGTTCTGGCAGTTGTTAAAAAGGGTTGCCCTAGAATTAAGGGTACATTGCTATCCTTATCAATGTCTAAAACAACAAAGTCAACTGAGAATATGAATCTATCAATTTTGACAAGCACATCTTCAATTATTCCCTTAGGAAACCTAATAGTTTTATCAACCAATGAATGCTCATCTTGGTTTGCTTAGGTTTTTCAAGACCTAGTTGTTTAAGCACTTTATAAGGCATGACATTTATACTAGCCCCTAAGTCAGCTAAAGCATTTTTGGCGTCTAGGCTACCAAGTAAATAAGGAATAGTAAAACTCCCTGGATCTTTTAGTTTGGTTGGTAGTTTATTTTGGAGAATAGCTGAGCATTCCTCGTTGAGTTCTACTGTGGACAGTTCTTCCCACTTCCTTTTATTTGTGAGAAGTTCTTCTAAAAAATTTGTGTACTTTGGCATCTTCGAAATTGCTTCAACAAACGGTAAGTTGATATGTAATTTCTTTAAGAGTTTAAGAAACTTACCGAATTGCTTATCTGTGCGGTCTTTCTTTAGTGCGTTTGGGTATGGGATACGAGGTTTAAATTCTTTGGTAATTTTATCTTTGTAACTTACCTCATTCTTTCCTTTACTTACCACAGGCTCCTTGCATGGCTCTGGGTTGGTTTTGGTTAACCCCTCATTATCTATCGTATCTACGGCGTTAAGTTGCTCTTTGGGGTTAGTCTCAGTATTGCTTGATAACCCACCTTGCAGTTTTTCAGAGATTAGCTTGGCAAGCTGGCCTATTTGAGTTTCAAGTCCTTGAATAGATGCTTGCTAGTTCCTTAGTGCCGTTTTGGTATTTTGGAAATGGGTTTCTGACATGGCCATAAATTTGGTGAACATCTCTTCTAGGTTCGGCTTTTTCTCCTATTGTGGTGGTGGCTACTGAAATCCTGGAGGAGGCGGTTGTCTTTGATTTCCTTGTCCTTCCCATGAAAAATTGGGGTGACTCCGCCAACCTGCATTATAAGTATTACTATAAGGGTTATTTTGAGGTCTAGAATTGTTACCCATATAGTTGGTTTGCTCAGTTTCCATGCCATGTCCATAAGAGGCGTAATCTGGATTGAACATATTTCCCTGGATTGCGTCACACTGCATCACTGGATGTGCCTGCGTAGAACCAACAAAATTATCAAACTTTTTATTTAAAAGTTCTACCTGGTTAGTAAGCACGGTGATAGCATCAATATTATAAACTCCTGCAGCTTTTGTCGGATTTGTCCTCATGACTTGCCACTGATAGTTATTTAGTGACATCTCTTCTATAAACTCCTAAGCTGCTTCTAGTGTTTTATTGTTGATTGTTCCTCCGGCAGCCGCATCGATCATCTGGCTTGTTGATGGATTCAAACCGCTGTGAAAGGTTTGAACTTGTAACCACAAAGGCAACCCATGGTGAAGGCACCTTCTCAAAAGATCTTTGTATCTCTCCCAGGCGTCGTAAAATGTCTCTAGATCCATCTGCACAAAAGAAGATATATCGTTTCGCAATTTAGCTATTTTAGCTGGAGGAAAGTATTTAAGTAAAAATTTTTTGGTCATTTGTTCCCATGTAGTGATTGAGCCTCGTGGTAGAGAATTTAACCACTGCTTAGCCTTGTTTCTTAAAGAGAATGGGAATAGCCTAAGACGAATGGCATCATCAGAAACGCCATTTATTTTGAATGTATCGCATATTTCTAAGAAATTGGCTAGATGCGAGTTAGGATCCTCATCCTGTAAACCATCAAACTGAACAAATTGCTGTATCATTTGAATAGTGTTAGGTTTCAGTTCAAAATTATTTGCAGCAATAGTAGGCCTAACAACGCTAGATTCAGTGCCTGCTAAATAAGGTCTAGCATAATCCTGATTTGCGGCTACTACAGGAAGTAGCTGATTATCCTGATTTGCTTCCATCTCTTCAGTAGGTTCAGGTTCTTCTTCTTGTCCTTCTTTTGGATATTGCAAACTTCTTCTTATCTCTTGGAGAGTTTGATGAACTGTCGCTTCTAAATCATCGTCGAAAAGTAATTGTCCTCTTGGGTTTCTTCTAGTCATAAACTAGAGATACCTAGAAAGGAAAAAGTAAAGAAAATTAAAAAAAATAAAAGCTGAAAATAAATAAAAATAGTAATGGCTAAAGTAATAAAAATCGAGTTTTCTTAATATTTTAGTTCCCCGAAAATAGCACCAAAAACTTGATACTGCTCGAGATATTAAGTAATAAAATTTATAAAAACTGATCACACCAAAAACTAACTAATATCACGATTTTAAAGGCAAGCGCACCTATCGAACAGTAGTATAGTTTAGCGGCAAGACCGAGTTATCGTACCTAAGGAAACCAAAAGTACTAATAGTTACTTCCTTTCTATTATCTAGCCTGAAAATAAAAGAGGATTGATTAAAACTAATTCTAAAACTAACTAAAAGTGCACAAAAAGTAAATTGGGGAAAACTTTAGGGAAAAGATGATTGATATGAGCAATACTTAAGGGAGAATCCTCCTAGACTTCACTTGTTATTAACTTCTTGAACTAGATGATGTCTTCATTTGACTTGATCCGTAGAGATCCCTAACTTATGTTAATACCTCTTTCGAGGATAAGAGCAACTAGGCCTAGGCTGTTAACTAAAGTTTCTTTATTAATTAACACCCTAGGTTACATTAACTCGATCTATGGATCCCCCTATTAGGTTTGACCCTAATCCGGTAGATTTATGTTGCCCTATGTCTAGGGTTGCATGCAACTCCACTTAATTGTGGTAGATCTACTCTTAAAACAGGGACTTTTGCTCCTCTGCCTAAGCACATCAAGTTCTTGAAGTAATACCTAGTATTATTAAATCAAGAATGAAGAACACATAATTAAGAACAATTCAAGTATTTATCAAATAATTTAAGAATAAATACTAACAAGATCTATCTTAGGTTTCATCCCCCTCAAGTATTTGAGGGGTTTAGTTCATAATAAAGAAAGAAAACATCTTAGAAGAATTAAGATAACAAAACATAAAGAACCCAAAAACCCTTGAAGGAATTTAGGGAGATCCTCTGTCTTGATGTAGAATTCTGGCTTTTGGGATGAATCAATCGGCTTCCCTTGGAGTAATCCCTTGCTTTCACTCCTTGTGTTGGCAGAATTATGGCTCTCTTTCTTGAGAGAAAAGAGTATTCCCTTAGCGGGAAATAAGCGCACCCTTGAAGTTGCCTCCTAGGGTCTTTATATAGAGTTTATAATGGCTTTCTTAGCCCCTAAGTATCCTTTTTCGAGTAGAATTGAACTTCCTCACGATAGGGACACGCCCGTGTGCCATGCCCGTGTGGTTTCGACAAGAGGCCGTATGGGTCTGTTGAGGGTGGCATGGCCGTGTAGCCTGGCCGTGCTTGTCGGGGCTGGGCCGTGTTGGACCTTGTGTGGCACGGCCGTGTGCCACGGCCGTGTGGTGAATCCCTAGGCCGTGTTGTTTTCTCATTTTGGCCCATTTTCTCCATTTTTGGCCTGTTTCTCGTTCTTTTCTCTTCCCTATGCTCTCCTGAGTATAAGACATGAAATAAAAGGATTAAGAGCACCAATTCTCACAAATCTAATGATAATTCATCCAAAATATAGGCTAAACATGAGGTAAAAATATGTATAATTTATCGTTTATCAGTAAGCTATTTGTATAATGATATGTGATATCATCTAGGGTGCTAATTTAATGGTATATTGAATTGATTCATTGCTATAAATTTCTTATGACTTACTAAGCTGTTGTAGCTTACTCCTTTCTTTTCCTTTCCTCTGTAGACTTTGAGCTTGTTGAATTGGAATCAAAAAGTCAGAGCCACGTGACGTACTATTAAGCTTCTTTTGGGTATAGAATATATTTTGAGAGTAAATTATGGCATCTATAGAGCAATTGTGGTTGTAAATAGTCGTTTTTGTATACCTAAATTTCATTACTCGCATGATATTTTGTTATTAATGGTTTAATGAAGTCCTTTTGAGTGAAACTTATTTTGAAATGGCTAGTTGGATTATGTATGTGTTTGAATGTGTTTTTGGGAGGCCAAGGCTTGGAATATAGCCTAACACGGCCTTCCTGGTAGGGCACACGGACGTGTGTTACAACCGTGTGGGATTTGGCAGAATGCTTCACGGGTACATGGTACGGGCATGCCTAGGCCGTGGGCGACACACGGTTTGCTCCTACGGGTGTGCCCCTGGACCGTGCCTCCCCTGCACCTTAGTTTAAATTTTATTGTACCACACGGGCATGAGACACTGCCGTGTGTCTGAACCGTGTGGGGTACACAGTTCCCAAACAACCGTGTGGGGTGGCCGTGGCCAATTGGACAGTTTCGACCACGGTCTCTGGACATAGGGGTGTGGAGGCCACACAATCTTAACACACGGTCGTGCTATGTGTCACATAGGCGTGTGACGTTGTTTCAAAAGTGAAAAAGTTTCCAGGTTTTCGACGCGTTAGGATTCGAATCCTAATCATCCAAAATGGTAGTATAGAGATAGTAAACCTTCGATAAGAGAAAAATTGTAATAATTTGGTTACGATCATGAGTCTGTAATCCGGTATGTCCGGTAACGCTCACTACTCGATTATGACGACAGTTTCGGGTAAGGGGTGTTACACTAAGTGTTTGAGTGCGTGTGGGGGGTTCTTAGGAAGCCTGGGTTCAAGTTTGACCCTTGGCAAAATGTTTAATTTTTGCCCTTAAGTGAATATGGATGTTAGTTTATAGGACTTAAGTAAAATTATTGGGGTTTCATGACACAAGAGTGCCTGTGGTGGAGTGGCTTGTGGCATCATAATCAAGGGGGAGAGCTAGAGTTCAAATCAACTTGCAAGCAAAGTGTGTTTTTTTGCTACTTAGGCTTGGTAAGAGGTGGATTTGAATTCAAACTCTTGGAGTTGGTTGGAGACTTGGTAAGAGATGAAGATTTAACTTGGTCTAGTGGTTGGATTTTGAATGTCAACTTGGAGTTGGAGTGAATCAAGGAGCGAAATAGGGAATGAATTGGGGAGATTTCATGGATTTTGAATTGGGTGTTGGTGTTGCCGTTTGAAGAGGGGCATTGGAGTGGAAATTCGGATAGAGTATTCCTTGGAGTTGCATTATTGGGTTTTTAGAGAGGGGGTGCTGAATGCCTTTTTGAGTATTTCGCAGGGCCGGATCTATTAACTCTCTACCCATTTCTCTCTTAACCGAATTCTTCTGTAACACCCCAGACCCGGCCCAGACGTTATGGCCATGTCCGGTGTGCTACATCACCTAGACTATGCTACGCCGTCCTATATACTAAGTCTGATGTTTGAGATTTTTGAAAAGTAATACTTGTTTTTCTTGAAATTCCCGATTTAATTATTATTCAACCTAATTTCTATCTCATTTGTTAATCGTTTCATTTTAGTCTTATTGTCCTCCTTAGTCTTCAGTAAAGTCAGGTTGGTTAATAAAATGTTTGTTTAATGTTGAAAACGGTGTAGGTTTGTGTTTGAATTAAAACGGTAGAGAAATCCCGAGTAACAGTTATAGCGGCCTTATTATAACCCATATCAAAATAAAACCAATAAAAGGTAGTTAAATAATAAATAAAAAAAAAACCAACTATGATGAATGTACAGTCCTCGTGGCCACTCTAAATCCCTCCCAGCGTCCAAGTCACGATCTAGGGCTCACCTGCAAGGATGGAAAGAAAGGGTGAGTTTGGGAAAACTCAGTGTGTGCAGAACCCATCTAAAGCCCAAATTGGCTCAAGCCCACTGGCCTAAACCCTAACCAGTCTCAGTCAGATACTGGGCCGAAGCCCTATTCAGGAAACAGTAATCTGGGCCAAGGCCCTATAACAGATACTGGGCTGAAGCCCTATTCAGATAACAGATTGGCCCATAGGCCCATAACAGTACAGTACAGTAATACAGTATAAATGCAAACCCAATTGGGGAGACTACTCAACCCACCAACCGCTACACACCACCCGTACCAGCCAACACATCATGTGGGGAATAACTCGACCCACCCAGCCCACACACCACAGTCGCAGCATGGCTGCTCAGTTAAACAGTATACGAGGCAAAGCCCCTTTCAGAAACAGTACGAGGCATAGCCCCTTTTCAGTAACGTGGCTGTGCCACTCACACTTCCTCCATTATCAAAACCCAACCCATGCAATAGATATATATCATGGCATACAATAACAGTAACAGTCATGTCAAACAGTATAGTCAATTTTAGCCCTAGGGGTATAACGGTAATTTTCTACCTAGGGGCAAAACCGTAATTTCTTACCCTAAGGGTATTTCAGTAATTTTGCTCTCATGTTACAGATTTTATGCTTATTACAGTATTTATTAATCACATAGTTGTCACAGAAGTCCGGTTAACTCAGTTTTTCAGTCTTAGCATTCAAGCCCTAAAACCCCTAATGAGCCCTATTACGTCGATTGGCCCATTAGGCCCATTTAGTCCCAATTTCATAATCAGTTACCTTGTTTTAACTGTTTTCACGCCTACAGTTCACAATATTACCTTTAAACCCATTTTTACTCACATGGGCCCAAATCGCCCATTGGGCCCATATTTGGCCCACCGAGGCCCAACTTACCATAATATCCAAAATTTAGCGGTTAACACGCCTAACAGTGCCGATTCCAAAACTAACCTTCCCCTACTAACTTGAGAATGTTCGCACGCTCACAAGCTCTCGAAATACTGAAACTTCGGCATTTCGGCTTTTCGGCTTTTGCCGAATTACGTATTGAAAGGAGTTTGAAACACACACCTGTTTTGCAGTTTCTCCTACGAGATCTCCTATGCGTCAATCCCTACAATCCAATACTTAATTGATTAGACCATACCAACACTTAATCTGAATTGAAAACTTACCCAAAGCCTTACTTTCACATTCGGCCAACACCTCCAATGGCCTTAATGTTCTTACCTTACCGATTTAGATCCCTTTAGATCTAGATCTGATGTTCCAATGTCTTCAACTCCTTGTTTGATCACCTTCTTCTCCAACTAACACACAAAAAGAACAAAGAAAACACCACTTGATTTACCAAAAGTCCAAAACGACAAAATCCTTAACTTTAGGGACTTTCGGCTTTTCCAAATGTGAAATATTGAACAGATCTGAAGTATTAAACACTTACCAACGATTTCCCCTCAGTTCCTATGCTGATCTGATGTAAATCTGACCCTTAAACGTCAGTAGAAACCTTATCTCTGAGATTTGCAATTTCGGCTATCTCCCTACAACTATGGTGATTTCGGCTTTTCAACAAGAGAAAAGGATGGCGTTTTGGGCTGTAGATTTTGGGTGATGGTGTCGACAATGGTGTGGCTCAAGGGAGAGTAGTAATCGGCCACAACAGGTGAAAGGAATAGGGGTGATTCGGCTTACAAGAAATCGGCAAGAAAGGAAGCAGTTTTCAGGATTTCTAGCACTTTGAGCAATCGGTTATGGTTGATTTTAAGAGGAATAAAAGCAAAAGAAAGAGTGGATCTGTGCAAGGTGGGTATTCGGCTAGGGAAGAGATCAAAGGGGAAGAAGAAAAATGAAAAAAACAATGGTAGAGGTGGAGAGGAAGAATTCGGCTATGAGCTTTCCATGGAGGCAACTTTTGGCTTTTCTGACAGTAGAACAGAGAAAAATTCCTAAGGTGGCTAACCCTAATTGTCATGACAGAAAAAAGAAAATGATAAAACCCTAGTAGTCCCTCTAAAGAAATCGGCCCAAGTCCCTAAAGCCCACTTGCCGAAATTCACTTAAGTTAGGCACATGCCCGGCACATGCTTAAAAATTAAAAAGAACTCTACGCTTACCTTGTAACTCGAACCCTTGTCCTTGAATATCCACTTAGGCGCCACTTTTCTAGGAGCTTAGTGGCTCCACCTTGCCACTTTACCAAGAGCTCACTTGTGACATATTTTACACGGTTTTTCTTAAAAGCCCGCTTAACCAAGTCCCCTTCCACTTGAAAATCCAACTTAATATTTTACCGGGTTTTAACTTAAACTTGGGCCTTCTATAGGCCCACTAACACATGTACATACATTATCAACCTTTAGAACACCAAAATTTTAAAAATTTTACTAAAATTCACAAAACCCGAAAAATCTCGAAAATCAGGGCGTTACATCTTCAATAGTCGAATCTCACATTTCTTTTTTCTATTCTCGTACTTTCTTCTCCTCTTTGGGTTCTTTTGTGCATTCGATTCTTTGATCTTTTTCTTTGGGCGATGGATCTAGGGATCATAGAGGAGTAAGCCGATCTTGGAGGTGTAAAAATTCCTGTCTCGTGTTCTTCATTCTTTTAAGGTAAACACAATTCTCTGTGTATGGTATTGGCCGAATACACAATTTAATTTAAGGGAATTGGTTATGGAGTTCAAGACATGACACTATTTCTTTTTAACCGAATTTGGTTTAACGCAGTGAACTATTGGGGTGCAAGGTTTGGTGTGGGCGTCGATTGTGAGGGTTTAATCTCGAGTTAGTCAATTGTGGTAAGGTGCTAACCTTCACTTGATTATTTTATTCTCTAGTATACTATGATTGAAGGGCTTATGGAATTTTTGGTATGGCTTTAGGTTGGTGTTTCGCGGGAACTCAAATCAGTGTTTTCGTTGCTATCAAAAACCAGCAAAGGTGTGTAACCACACCTTACTATAGTGTAGATCGGTAAAAGCCGAAGAGCTGAAATGTTGAACGTTGGCATTCGAGGCCTTACGCGTGTGTGAACACACGTGGGGTGAACCGAACCCACAAATCATGGGTAATAGACTGTAGAGGCCTTCATGTGCATTTTCGTGCACTTAGACGTCATAAGCCTCGATGGGCCGAAGTGGGCCCAACGGGCCTGTGGGCCCGCATGGGCAGAATACTTCGTAAGTGATCGTTGATGGATTGGAACATTAGGCTCACAATGACGCTTGTGAATCTGGACTCGTGTGGGCCCACTTGGGCCCAATATGGGTTTTCGGCCATAAACACTGTTTTGGCCATATAGGCTGTCCGAGTCGTTCAAAGTGACGCTAGACCTTTTAGGAGGTCGTAATTGGTACTGAGACCCTGATATTGGTAAAATGACCAAAATACCCCTGGTAGGTAAAATTACCGTTTTACCCCTGACTGACGAAATGACCGTTACATCTCTAGTGGTAATTTGACTGATGTATGTATGATTGTTATTTGTTTGATACCGAGCATGACATCTTGCATTCACGTATATTGCTATGACATGTCATCTTGTATGGGGTTGGGTTATTATTGACGGAGGAAGTGTACGGCTTATAGTCGTTCTGTTCAAGGCTTACAGCATTTCTACTTATGGCTTCTAGCCATTTTGATATTTGGCAGCATTGTTGCGATACTTACGGCTTTTAGCTATTTTATCTATGACTTTGAGCTGTTCTGTTGACTTAGTGCCGCAACAGGTGCCAAGCTTGGTGTGTTGGCTAGTGGGTTGATTTAATCCCCACATAGTGTGCTGGTTGGTACGGGTGGTGTATTGGTTGGATTGGGTTGGATATCTGTCTGCATATCTGCATCTGATTCTGATTCTGTACTGGACTAAGGCCAACCTAATTCTGTAATGGGCTAAGGCCAACCTGACACTATTTACTGTGTTGGGCTTAGGCCTAATCTGATACTATGTTGTAACAGCCCTAAATTAGCCCTAATCAGAAAAGTGGTTTCGGAACCACAAAACTGAGTTAGAAAATTTTTAAAATATTATTTTATATGTTTTTAATTGGTGAATGATCTCTTGTGAAAATTTCGTGTCTTAATTTTAACAATTTGATGTTGAATTATTAATTTAGGGCTTACTTAAATAGAAGTAAAAATGTGATGGATAATTAGTAAATGCCGAATTGAAGTTGATTACTTAGGAGAAGGGTTTAAAACAAAATTTAACCAAATATAATGTTAAAGGACACATTTGACCAAAGATAGTGGGAAAGAAATATGATGAATAAGGCTAAATTAGTAAATAAACAATAAATTATAATGCATGTAATAGTAAACCAAGATTTAGTTGTTCATTTTCACTCATGCTTGGCTGAAACTAAAAGAAAATAACCAAGGGTGGAGTTTTGAGCATTCGGCACTATAGGAGCTTAAATTTAAGGTAATTTTTATGTTAGTTTAATTTTTCTTTAATGTTTTTGTGTTTCATGGCCGATTGTACCTTGAACCCATGATTTTAATTCTTGAATTGGTAGTTAATTAGATGTTCGGCCATGGTGGTTAAAAGCTATGAATTTTCGAATTTGATAGTAGAAATTGATGTATGAGTGTTAGAAAGACATCTTGATGTTAAATTCATATGATTATAAGTTCATAAGCCTAAATTGTGTAAATGGTGCTTTGTGTGGCTCAATTAGCTAAGAGGAGTATTAGGCTATGGTTCCATTTGTACAAAGAATTTAGTTGGATGATTAAATGATATATATATATATGTGTTTATAGGATGGAAATAGTTGAAAGATGGGTATATGTACTCGGTCATATAGGAAATTAAGTTGAAATTGATTTTGGGTTAAATTAATTAGAGAAATGGATAATCGGTCAATAAGGGATTAGTAAGCATTCGAATATATATATATGTGTATATATATATTATAATGGCCAAATGTGGACATGAACCATGATGTGAATAAATAGTTGATAATGAAATAGTTGTATATGTGTTTGGGTAAGGAAGTTATCTATGTTGTAAAATAAAACACCTTGAGCTAAACGTTATAAACATATTGCTAGATTATAAATTAGATTGAGCATATTGCCGAATGTGTTCTAATTAATGGTTCATGCAAAATTTGTTGATTATTGAGTTGATGGAGGGGGAGAATGATCGAATATGTGTACTAGGTAGAGATTTGTCTTCCTTTGAGTTGTGGATGTCATTGTTAAAAGAATGAGTTTGTCAAAGCTTGACAAATATGGTCTTAAGGGCTATATGGTATTTGGCCTTTGTAACTTAGTCATGAAATCTTATGTTAAATGTTAGATAATAATGTGTGTGAGTTGGAATTGCTTGTACCATGGCCGAATGAACTAAAAAATCAAAGAAAATGCTGTGTGTTCCTTGTTATATGAAACTATTAGTAATTTTGGTTTATAAATGAATTAGTAAGGTGATTAAATTAGTTAACTTGTTTATTCAAGCTCAAGAGCCTAAAGGAGGAGAATCAAGTAAGGGAAAAGCAAAGGATATTGAGTAGTCGATCGAAGCCATCTCATTCGACATAAGGTAAGTCATTTGGCAATTAGGAACTTTATCATTTCCATTACAAATGAAGCATACAAATTATGAAAGAAGTAGCCTTGTACGTAGATGTGTATATATATATGTGTGTGGTAGTTGGAATATGTGGTGGTTTATGTGTTTAATTAAGTAAAAGTTTGTATATTCGTAATGTACGAACATAGGCACTAAGTGTGCGAGATAGCATGGCACTATGTGTGCGAATTGATATAAGCACTATGTGTGTGAGACAGCATAGGCCCTATGTGTGCGAGATAGCATGGCACTATGTGTGCGAATAACCATGGACACTATATGTGTGAACCCTTTACCAAACACTATGTGTGTGTAATCGGTTGATTAGGCATTCAATATGCGAAATGAACAAGGATGCAAAGTTATTGAATGATATAGATGTTAGCATGTGTAAAAGATGTTATGTGATGGTTGAAGAGAAAAGAAATTACATTTCGAATGTATGAAACTAGAGTTTAATAAAATAAATTACTGTTGAATCAATTAGTTCAATTGTTATATATAGAAATGAAGTTTAAAGAACATTATACGAAATGCTTGAGAAATGTTCAAGTAGTACGGTGGTAATATTTGAATCTTACATGGATATTGATTTTGAGTTTCTTGGTATTGAAGTGAAATAAATAGAGGTTAGGTGGTACTTTGAAATGTTAGCCATAAAGCTAATCGATACTTGTCCTAATTTGATATATCAAGCTAATTGATTTTATTCTAATGCTTATGACTTAATGAGTTGAGAGCTCATTTGGTGTGTTTGTTTTCTTTTTCTGTTTAGATTTTAGTTCGTTGCAAGCTCGGGACCGTTTTGGAAGTCATCACATCTATCAGCTATATTTTGGTACTTATATAAAGATTAAGAACTTAGTGTTATGGCATGTATAAGCAATGCAAATTTTTGTGCTTTGTTTTGTTAAATATACTTGTATCAAAAGCCATGCGAATATGGCTTAAACCTTAAGATGAAAAGTAGTTATGATTAAATACGTTATATATCTTTTGGATTGGTGAAATGATGTGAGATATGGATGATCTGTCTATTAACTAAATGCTTGTCACTTAAGTAAATTTGTAAATTGGGGTTTATGGGAAATATTTGTTCTTTTTATAAACTAAAATATACTAGGTGTATGCTTCTATCCTATATGCATTCGGCTACCCTTAAAATCTTACCAAATGAATAGTACTATTCTTGAATGGTGCATGATTATGTTATAGGTATATTGTTAGCTATTCGAATTGAAGTTATTTATATTTATAATTCTTCTTGAATTTTTGATTGTTGCGTTAATTGATAAAAGACGAAATAGTTTGGTAATTCATAGCAACCCTCCGGTGACAGTTTCGAGTTTAAGATGTTACATGTGTTTTGTATGTTTGATTGCTTGATTGTAAGGGATTACAAACTGAGTTTACGTAAACTCACCTTTCTAACTATCTGTGCAGGTAATCCCTAGCGTTAGGCGGTTCGGCGTTGTAAGGAGCTCGAGGGTGGCCCACACTTTTGCACTGGTTTTATACTAGCTAGATTTTAAGTATTTTATTTGGATTTCTATTTTGTAATAAGGCTTCATTAACTTTTGGATTTTAATTCGGGATTTTACGGTTTAAGTTTATACCTACTAGCTTTAGGACGTTGTTTTCCAAAACAATAACTATTTTCCAAAATTAACATGCTTCCGCAACACTTTCAAAATGGTTTCACGACTCAATACTTGAACTTCGCATTTTCGAAATTCACCAATTTAAAATTAAGCTTTCGCAACGATTAAGATTTTAAAAGTAATAACGTTTTAAAAAGGGAATAAACTTTTTAATAAACCACGTTTTTGAATTGATCAAATGCAAACTAAGTTTTTACTCAAGTTTTGGTATAAGAAGGATTTTCAATGATAACAAGGTTTTCGAAAAACACTTGCATGTGATATGCCAAATTCGAACCTAACTTCTAGGTCGGGTTTGGGGTGTTACAGATAAAGTTAGAAAAGATCCACGATGTATTTCATGTATCGATGCTACGATGCTATCGTTCTAATCCGTTACATGTGGTCTCACCGACTGAAGTGGAAATTCAGCCGGATATGTCATATAGTGAAGAGCCAATCAAGATATTAGCTCAAGAAGTGAAATAGTTAAGAAACAAAAGTGTGGCCTTAGTAAAAGTGTTATGGCAAAAGCACGGAGTAGAAGAAGCTACGTAGGAATTGGAAGAAACCATGAGAAAATAGTATCCAATCCCTTTTACTGTAAGATTTTCAGGGACGAAAATCTATTAAGGGGGAGAGTTGTAACAGCCTGATTTAGGGCCTAAATAGAATGGTGGTTTTGGGACCACGAATCCGAGATAGAAAAATTTATTCCGATAAGGTTTTAAGGTCTATTAAGTGAATGATTGCATAAGTGAAAATTTAGTAAATAAATTTTATCGATAGAATGCCCGAATGAATGATAGGACTAAATTGCAAAAATTTCAAAATATATGTTCTAGAAGCATTTAGTATGAAATTAAAATGAATCCATAAACTAGGAGTCCTTATTTAGCAATTAGACCATTTTATGGCATAATGGACAAAAAATACCCATGGAAGGAAAATTTTCCAAAGAAGGCCATTAAGGGCATTTTAGTCATTTGGGTATTAAAAGAAATAAAAAGGGAAAATAAGGCCAAAAATGTGTCCATCTTCTCTCCCTTGTGCTAAAAATTGGAGGACTCTATAGCTAGGGTTTTGCCAACTTTTCAAGCTCAAAGTGATTTCTAGCCCCGTTTTTCATGTTCTTCGTATTTTTGAGATCCTCGTAACGTGACCTAGCTATTTCTACTACTATTTTAAGCTAGGCTTCATGTTTAAAAATTTACCCATGTGTGACATAAGAGCATTTTGATGTTTATGGTAGAAAATGAAAGCTTGATGTGTAGTAAACAACTTTTGCTAAGTGATTTTTCATGAAAAGGCATTTAGGGACTAAAATGAAAAAGTTATAAAACACGAGCATAAATTATGAAATGTTGAGAAATGTGGGCTGCTATAAGAGAGAAATAGGGTCGGCTAGGCTTGGGAATGTAGAAAAATAGATACATTTCACTTTATGAGCCTAGGGACTAAATTGTAAAAATTGACAAAGTTAGGGGTAAAATGGTAAAAATTTCCATAGGACAAAATTTGTCCAATTGAGTAACGTGTATATTGAATTAGTTAAATTTGATGTTATAGATCAAGAACGACGCAAAATCGACCTTGACCGAGGGAAGGGCAAGGTATCGGGCTAAATCGTAAAGTTAACATTTTACACTGAGGTAAGTCTTATATGCAAATAATGAGTTATTATAATTGTTATGTTTAATTACTTTAATTATTAGAAATTTGAAATTTTAGAACAAATCATTTAATATGTGTTATGATAAACCGATAAGTGAAGAAAAGTCCCGGTTGAACGTTAAGAATCATTTAGGATACGAGTGACATGTCACTAGGATTTTATTGACTGTTATTGATTGTATATGTGATTCCGGGTGCTGGTCTAGTTTGACTACCAGTGGCTAGGTAATCCTGTATTTGTTGCGGATACCTGACAGCTTGTGTGAGCAGCACTGTGTAGTTTCGACTACACCGTCAGCTTGTGTGAGCGGACCCGTGATTTGCTCATAATTAAGCCTTTTATATGATATGTGTTAAGTGGTAGCTTCGGTTACAAATCATCGATAGCTTCAGCTACATTATGTGTGGCACTTGTGCCTTATTTCGTGTATCCTTTAGCATTCCACGTGGTTCAACGGGTTATTTGAATTGATATGATCAAATGTGATTATATGTAAAAAGATTTGACCGTGTGTTAAGAATTTGTATGTACAGGTTATATGAAAATGTCATGTGTACTAAGTGCTTAATGTTGTATTGAAATATGTGGTAAGATCATATGAGGAAGTGATAATCTCAAACTTAATGTGATCATTAGAAAGCTCATTTCCACCTTATATGAAGTATTGGTTTTAAATGCTCATTAATTTTGCATATAGACTTACTAAGCTTAATAGCTTACCCCTTTGTTTTTCCTTTCCCTTCTAGGTTCGTCATGCTAACCAGAGGTCCAGTGATCAAGTTGGAATTCCATCAACACTATCAACAACAATTTGGTATTTTGCTAGTAAACTTGAAATTATGGCATGTATAGGTGGTTTAATGTTATGGTCATGTCATAGTTCTTTTGGGTTCATTATTGTTAATATTATTAGGTATTTTGGCCATTTGAAATGAGCCATATTTGGTTAAGTTATATTTTGTTAAAGTGTTGTAATCTATTAAGGTGAAAGCTTAAAATGTTTATGTGGAATGTGGTGTGATATGTGTGCCTAATGATAGTGGATGAAATTTGGTTGTATGAAGGTCATAATATGTATGGTTGAATGAGTTATTGTGCCATATTGAATAATGGCAAAATTGGTTTGAATTGGTTTGTGTTTTAGGGTGGCAATTGGCTTGGAAAATAGCCTATAATTGTACACACGGGTAGGCACATGGGCATGTGTCTAGGCCGTGTGTGACACACGGCTAGCCCCATGGGCATGTTGATAGGCCGTGTGTCCCCTGCACCTGAATTTATGAAATTTAAATGCCCAGTAGTGAACACACGGGTGGAGACACGACCATGTGTCTCGACCGTGTGCTTAACACGGCCAAGCCCACGGGTGTGTGGCTTGGCCGTGTGACGAAAACTTTGCGATGACATCATAAACAGAATACCCAGGGTTTTTCACACGGTCTAAGACACGGGCGTGTGCCCAGCCGTGTGAAGGACACGGCCTAAGACACGGGCGTGTGCTTGGCCATTTGAAAACCCTTGTAGGTTCGAATTGAAAAATAATTCCACACGGGCTAGGAACATGGGCGTGTGTGACCACACGGCCTACCCACACGGGCGTGTCCTTGTCTCACATGGGCGTGTGCCCTATTTTGAGGCAAATTTTTTTAAGTGTTCGAAAAGCTCCGGTTTAGTCCCGGATCATACTTAACGTATCCTTTGGGCCTTGTAGGCCCATAATAATAATGTTTTAAATAACTTTGAAAAATTTTTAAATTTTATGTGGAAATTGATCGTCCTAATCGAATGTTCGTGTGAGCGTGAGTTCAGTAGCACCTTGTACCCGTGTCCGATGATGGTTACAGGCAAGGGGCGTTACAGGATATTTCTGAATTTGTATCTAAATGTTTGATATGTCAGCAAGTTAAAGATGAACATCAGGTGCCTTCGAGATTATTACAACCAATTACGATACCGGAATGGAAATGAGAAAGAATTACTATAGGCTTTATGTCGGGTTTGCCCCTGTCTCCGAAAAAGAAAGATGCCATTTGGGTAATCGTCTATCAGTTAACAAAGTCTGCACACTTTATTCCGGTACGTATGGATTTCTCTTTGAATAGGTTGGCTGAATTATATGTGTTTGAGGTTATTAAATTACATGGAGTACCAGTTTCCATTATTTTAGACAGAATGTAACACCCCTAACCCGTATCCATCGCTGGATTTGGGTTACAGAGCATTATCGGACTTATCACCTAAATAAGTAAACATTTTACATACAATTTCAATTCCAAATAAACATCATTCAACATCAATCGTACTATCCCTAATACGAACCTACGAAGTTCAAATCATGCATTAACAGTGGTTCGGGACTAAACCGATAACTTATGAAAAATTTGGGAAAAACATTGACAATTTCTAAGTACAGGGGACACACGCTCGTGTGACCAGGCCGTGTGTCTTACACGGCCAAAAGACACGCCCGTGTCACAAGTCGTGTGGACATTCGAAATAGGATCACATGGCTGTGTCCCAGACCATGTTCGACCCCGTGTAACTCTTTGACTTGTGTCACATAGCCAACCACACGCCCGTGTGACTAGCCCGTGTAACTCATTGACTTGCTACCTTTAAAAACTATAGGGGACACATGGTCGTGTCACCTGACCATGTGTCACACACGACTGCGACACACACCTGTGTCCCTGCCTGTGTTGATGATAATAGGCTATTTTCCAAGCCACATTTCTCCCCCAAACTTTCATTCACCTACACAAACCAAATGGCATATTATCATGGCATAAATAGGCATTCAAACCAATCTCAACCAAGCCTAATTCATACCAATTCCTTACTAAAAACTATAATGATCATAACATCATGTTTTAACCAATTCAAAACATACCAAATTCACATCCAACAATCACCTAAATGATCACTTTCAAACATGCATTACTTGACCTAAAATCACAAACATACCCATCTCAAATTTCAACCATTTGGTACTACAAATACTAATTCACAACTAGCATCACATAGAAATTATCAAGCACATAACAAAATGACCATTTGCACAATATATATATATATATATATATAAACACTACCAAACATGCCAAAGATAAGCCAAGTCACATGGCTGTACACATAACTAACCATTCATTATTTACAAACCAAATCAAATGGCTAAATCCATTACCAAACTATAGACCAAAATAACCAAACTCCTATACATGTCATATAACCAAAATACATAAGTTCAAAAGTACCAAAACTATAGTTGTATAGTGTGACAAGATCTCAGGTGACTTTCAAATCGAGCGAGCTTCCAAATCACTATAAAACATGGAAAATAAAACAGAATAAGCTATATAGCTTAGTAAGCTCGTATGGCTAATAAGTAAAACTTATCATATATACACAATTTAAGCAATTAACATATCATAACTCATATTGATCCACAAACCTATCACATGTTCATTCCCAAGATTAGGTATGAAATTAAAAAGTTTCTTTGATTCAATGCTTGTATGGTTCATTTACATGCCTGTACTAACTCGTATTCAATCTCATACTCATCCATATCCTTGATATACCCGTTGAACCATTCGGAATAATATCGGATACCTGGGAATCTCGAACCCTAAGTGCCAAATACATAGCCGAAGCTATCTTAATCTCATATCTCATATAATGCTCACTCTTGAGCTATCAACGGGTCTGCTCACACAAGCTGATGAGAATCCACAACACATGTCGAATAACTCAGCCACCGGTAGGACATACGGGCCAGCACCCAATACACATAACCCCTAATGACATGTCATTTGTATCTTAATCTATTCCTAGGGTTCAACTAAGATTTCACATTGCTGAATCTTCATTGTACATATCAGTAAGGTTGTGTTCATAATAAATTAAATAATAAAGCAATTTAAACACAATTATATTAATGGCTTTTAACATACGAACTTACCTCGATTCACAAAAACAACGAAATGGATCGACTAGTTCGATAATTTATTTTTCCCTCGATCTAGATTCTAACTTCGCTTTTCTTGAGCTATAATATCAAATTAACTTATTCAATTATCATCCTATTCAATTTAATCCAAATTTCATATTATGGAAATTTTTACACTTTTGTCCCTAAACTTTAGACTTCTTTACAATTTAGTCCTTAGCTCATAAAAATACAAATTCATGAAATTAGGTCCCTAACTATGCAAGCCGAATTTCATATAGGTCCCTAGCAAGCCATACACTTCATTTATTTTACAATTTAACCACAATTTTCACATTTATCAATTTAATCCTTAATTGACATTTCTATCAAGAATCACTTTACAAATGTTGTTTAAATAACAACAAGGATACATTTTCTCATAGCTTCCTTGGGTTCCCACGTCGCGTCTCCGACACTGTGACGTTGCCAAAGAACTTTCACTAAAGCTATGCTATTATTTCTCAATTCTTTGACCTCTCGAGCTAAGATTTTGATCAGTTCTTTGCTATAAATCATATCAAGTTGAATTTCAATCTCTTTTAGAAAAATTACGTGTGACGGATCTGATCTATATCGACGCAACATTGACACATGAAATACATTGTGAATCTTTTCTAACTCTGAAGGTAAAGCTAGTCGATAAGCTACTGGCCCTATTCTCTCGATAATCTTGTACGGTCTAATAAATTGCAGACTCAATTTTTCTTTGCGACCAAAATGAAGAATCTTTTTCCACGAAGATACTTTTAGAAACATTCTGTCACCTATTTGGAATTCAATGTCTTTACATTTCAAATACGTATACGATTTCTGTAGATCTGAAGCTGCTTTCAAAATATCGCGAATTACTTTCACTTTCTATTCAGTCTCTCTGATCAAATCAACCCCGTGAATCTTTTTGTCATTCAGCTCGGTCCAGTACAATAGAGTTTGACATTTGTGACATAAAATGCTTCATACGGTGCCATTTTTATACTGAATTGAAAACTGTTGCTACACGTAAATTCAACCTACGGTAAATATTTTTCCCAGTTGCCTTAAAACTATAAAACATAGCAACGAAGCATATATTTGAGAATCTGTATTATTTTCTCAGACTGACCATCAGTTTGAGGATGGAATGCAATACTAAAATGCAACTGTGTACCTAATGCCTCTTGCAATTTCTTCCAAAATCGCTACGTAAATCTCAGATCTCTATCTGAAATAATAGAAACTAGCACCATGTGCAATCTAACAACTTCAGAGATGTACAATTCAACTAATCTATCAAGTGAAAAGTCTGTACGTACTAGAATGAAATGTGCATACTTCGCCAAACCTTCAATGATAACCCAGATGGCATATTTCTTTTTGAGATAGGGGTAATCCCGATACGAAATCCATCGTAACTCTATCCCATTTCCACTCAGATATCATCACAAGCTGTAATAGTCCCGAAGGCATTTGATGTTCGGCTTTGACTTGCTAACAAACCAGGTATCTCGACACAAACTCTGAAATGCCTTGTTTCATGCCCGACCACTAGTACAACTATTTCAAATCATTGTACATTTTTGTACTCCCCGAATGAACAGATAAACAACCATTGTGTGCTTCGTGTAGAATTTTTTGTATAATCTCTAGATTTCTCGGTACATAAATTCTACATCGGAACATCAAACATTCATCAATTCCAATTTGAAATTCTAAATTAGGAGTTGACTCACACTATACTCAATTTGCTTTCAATTCATTGTCACATTTCAAACAAGGTCAACTGCGTATTCATCACTCGTAAAGCAAATAAAGATTTTCTACTCAGAGCATCTGCAACTACATTCACTTTTCCTGGATGGTAATCAATCACTAACTCATAATCTTTTAATAACTTGAGCCATCTTCGTTGTCGCAAATTCAAATCTTTTTGAGACATCAAATATCTCAAACTCTTGTGATCGGTAAATATGTGACATTTTTCACCAAATAGATAGTGTCTCCAAATTTTCAACGCGAACACAATAGCGGCCAACTTTAAATCGTGCGTCGGATAATTCCTTACATACGGCTTTAACTTTCTGGAAGCATCAGCTATCACTTTGCCTTCTTGCATTAGAACACATCCCAGACCGTTCAATGATGCATCACTGTAGATCACGAACTCTTTACCCAACTCAGGCTGAACTAAAACTAGCGTTTCAGTTGACAGTGCTTTCAACTTTTCAAAACTCTGTTGGCATTTCTCGGACCATTCAAACTTGACATCTTTCTGTTGCAATTGAGTCATCGGTGTAGTAATCATTTAGAACCCTTTAACAAATCTTCAATAATAACCAGCTAATCCCAGAAAACTTTTGACCTCGGATACATTTCTTAGTGGTTTCCAGTCAATAATTGTTGATATCTTACTTGGATCAACTCTGATGCCTTCCGATGAAATAATATGTCCCTAAAATCCAACTTCTTGGAGCCAAAACTCACATTTACTAAATTTAGCAAATAGTTGCTTATCTCTCAAGGTTTGCAATACTATTCTCAAATGTTCAGCATGCTCAGATTTATCTCGGGAATAAATCATACAATAAATACAACAAAAAATCTGTCTAAATACGGTCTGAAGATTCTATTCATCAAATCCATAAAGACTACAGGAGCGTTTGTAACACCCCTAACCCGTATCCGTCGCTAGAACATGTTAAGAGGCATTACCGAATATATAACACAGTTCAGTATGTTATTTAACAAACAATTATCATATTATAATCAATATCATAGATTTACACTCATAATATAATTAAAACGAGCACACGAGCCTTTAATCATGCATTTGAGACTAAAACGATAACATTCAAATGTTTAGGGCCAACCTAGAAAAAATTTCAATTCAGGGGACACACGCCATGTGAACAGGCCGTGTGTACATGCCCATGTCACGGGTCGTGTGAAAATAGGGGGTACATACTGACTTGGCCACACGGTCAACCACACGCCTGTATGTCTAACCCGTGTGCCTATTCGAATTGGCCTCACACGCCCATGTACCAGGCCGTGTACTAGGCCGCATCCTTCTTGTAAGGTATACTGACTTATGCCACACGGCCAATCACGCGCCCGTGTGTGAGGCCTTGTGGAGCATACTGGCTTGGTTTGAAATGCAACACAAGGGGACACACGGCCATGTACTATGACCGTGTGTCACACACAGCTGAGACACATGCCCGTGTCTCTTTCTGTGTGGACAAAAATAGTCCATTTGCAAAGCCATTTTGCCACCCAAATCATATTCACCTACAATAACTCAAATGGTACCATTTCCATATAGAAATAGGCAGCCAAACATCAATGTTCAATGCACATATTATACCAATTCAACTATAATCATTTCAAAGCTCAACTTGCAATAATTCACCTATTCAACATATACCAATTTCACATAACCCAACCAAGTTCAATCATGCTTTACTAACCATATATTTCACATACAATTCATGCTCTAAAACTCAACCCTTTTCAAATCAACCATACATCACATATTCAAATAACCTTTTGAACCATTCAACTTATCATTAAGCATATCAAGATGTACCAAACCATATGGTTATACATTAATTTAAGTTAAGCCAAATCACATGGCTTTATCTTAGACCAAAACATGTACCAACATCATAAGCATAAGTGACCATAACTATCATCTTTATTACTAGCCTATACATGCCATATTTACACATTTTCTTGAGTTCAAAAGTACAAATTAGCCAACTGGATAGTGTGATGTGAATCTTCAACGTTGTCCGAATCGAACGAGCTATCGAACTTCTATAAAACTCGGAAAACAAACAATGTAAGCTTTATAGCTTAGTAAGCCCGTATAATTTAGAATTAAACTTACCAAATATAACATATATACAAATTTAACATAGTATATCCCATATAATTTGCCAAATGCCTATACACATTCATCCATCAACAAGTTAGTCATATAAGTGCATATAATCATCCATTCACAAAGATGTATCAATCATTCCTAATCTCATACTCAATACAATTTGTCATACCAATTCCATATAATTATAATCCATTTGATAGACCGTAATTCATCCATATAAACAGTAATTCATCTGTATAAACACATAGCATATTCATATGAGCTGTAACAGAAATTATGCCCATTTAACCTCTTAGAATATCGAGGGATACTCGATGATACACTCTAAATGTGTTAATCGATCATCCTTCAATTCATTATCATTTCCACTCTTTCGAGCCATGATCGGTAAGCTCTTCCTGAGCTAATGGACAGTAAGCTCTTATGAGCTGAAACGATAAGCTCTTACGAGCTAAGGATAATAAGCTCTTACAAGCTAATATATCAGTAAACTCAAATAAGCTGTGGTGAGTCCGCAACACATGATGGATCTCGACCAAAACAGTAACCTTAGTGACATGTCACTCGTATCCTACGAATTCTTACGGTTCAAACGGGACTCGGCATTCTATAATTCCCATCAATTAGCATTCAAACTTCAAGAGTATCATTTACTCAATTATACATTCATTTCCAATAATTACATGTAATTAAAAGTTTGATTCTAATTATACGAACTTACCTCAAGTCGTTCGGATAGAAATTATCGACTATCCGTCCATTTTTCCTTTTCCCCGATCTAATCCTAATCTCGGCTTATCCTGATCTAAATATTATCAAATTAGCACATTCAGTAACAATTTTATTCAATTTAGCTCGTAATCCATAATTTGGAAAATTTACACATTTACCCCTAATGTTTCACATTTTCACAATTTAGTCCTTATCACATCAAATTGCAAATTCATGCAATTTAGTATAAGCCCATGCTTACCCGAATTTCATATATATTACTAGCAGCCCATATTTCCAATTTATTTGCATTTTTAACCACATAATTTCACATTTTCACAAATTAATCCTTTTTTGACATTTTTGTCAAAAATTACTTTACAAAAGTAGTAAACATTCATAATCTATCATCAATCATCAAATTACTCAAATATTCAACAATTGGAACATGTTAAATCTTTAACAGTTTTGAAATCGAAGGTACATGCTAGCTAGAATACGAAGCAACGATCTCAAAAACGTAAAAATTATTAACAACCAAATCAAAATCACTTCTCGATTACTAGATGAAATTGCCAAAACTTTGAAGCTTTAAAAATGGCTTTCTAAGCCTTAGTACTCGATGGAGAAAGATGAACATTTCATGCATTTCATCTTTTGTTTTATTAAATATAACATAATAACCAAATTACCAAAATACCCTTTATTAAATCATTGAAATATTCACTAATCCATGCACATAACCATCCACTTAACTCATCAAGGGGTTAATTTCAACATAAGGACACCTTCTAATTAATTTCATAACCATTTAATACCTTTAACTATTAGAACTCTAATTTTATGCATTACGCGATTTAGTCCTTTTGACGAAATTAAACATTCAAATGGTAAAATTTCTTTACGAAACTTTCACACAATAATTCTATCATGCTGTAGACCTTAATAAAATAATAAAATAAATATTTTTACTTTAGATTTATGGTTCCAAAACCACTATTCTGATTTGACCGAAAATGGGCTCTTATAGCGTTAGCCAATCCAAATGGCATAACAAGTAATTCATAGTGTCCGTACCTGGTTCTGAATGTAGTTTTCGGCACATCAGAATCTTTAACTCTCAACTGATAATAACCATATCATAAATCAATCTTAGAAAACATTGGTCTTCCTTTCAGCTGATCAAATAAATCATCAATTCGTGGCAGAGGATACTTATTCTTGATTGTAACTTTATTAAGCTGTTGATAATCGATACACATTCTCATCGTTCCATATTTCTTCTTTACAAAAAAAAATTGGTGCACCTCAGGGTGAAAAAGTAGGTCGTGCAAAACCTCTATCTATTAATTCTTGCAACAGAGATTTCAACTCTTTCAATTCTGTAGGAGCCATTCTACATGGATCTATCGATATTGTTGATGTCCCTGGTACTAATTCAATAGCAAACTGAACTTGTCAGATCAGTGGCAACCCCGATAACTCTTCTGGAAACACATTTGGATATTCACAAACTACTGACACTGATTCAATCTTTGATTCAGACACTTCTGTATCTAGTACATATGCAAGGTAAGCATCACAACCTTTTCTCACATATTTTTGAGCTAACATCGTCGATATCACAACAGGCAACCCACCGCATCTTCGGATTCAATTTGAAGAATCTCAGTATTATGACATTTCAATTCAATAGTTTTCCGTCTACAATTCACAACCGTATCATACAGAGTCAACCAATCCATACCCAAAATCACGTCGAATTCATCAAAAGGTAAAAGCATCAAATCAGCTAAAAAGCAATAACCACTTGACATCAGACGACAATTCTTGCAAACTTTATCAACCAAGACATACTAGCCTAAAGGGTTCGATACTTTAATCATAAATTTAGTTGACTTAACAGGTAAACTTTTACAAAACACTAAATTCATGCAAACATATGAATGGGTCGATCCAGGGTCTATCAAAGCAATTACATTAGTGTCATAGAGAGAAAATATACCAATGATAATATCTGATGATGATGCATCTTCGCGAGCACGAATAGTGTAAGCTTTGGCTGGAGCTCTAGCCTCGGATCTCATAGTAGAATCCTTTGTCGCACCTTTGTTACTAGTCACATTTCCCGTATTTTGAGGTGGTCTCCCTCTGGCAACTATATTACTCGGTCAATGTCTGTGGTCTATCTTTCTCTAGTAAATCAAGACAATCCCGAATAAAATGATCTTTCGAGCCACATTTAAAACAAGCTTTGGTATTCATCCAACAGTCTCCGAAATGTCGTCTACCATACTGTTGACACTTAGGTTTGTTGGCTTTAACACTACCAACACTCGATACCGAAGTGGCTTGAGCATTTGAACTTGTTGTTTCCCATGATCTTTATCTAAATACCCTTTTGAAGCAGTTGGACGATTATAGGAATCTTTGGACTTCTTTGGCAAAGGGTCATAAGGTTTATTCATCAACCTCTCTCTCGAATCTCTAGCCTCAGAATCAACTTTTCTCTTTTCTTTACTAAGCTCCTCGACTTTACAAGCTCGACCGACTAACACAACAAACTCTTTCAATTCTAGAATTCCAACTAGAAGTTTAATGTCTTCATTTAACCCGTCTACGAACTATTTACACATAATCTCTTCAGTGGAGACACATTCTCGAATGTACTTGCTCAATCTCACAAATTCTCTTTCACATTCTGATAAAGTCATACGACCCTATTTCAACTCTAGAAACTTGTTGCGCTTTTGATCAATAAACCGTTGACTTATATATTTCTTTCTGAACTCAATCTAAAAGAATTCCCACGTGAATCTTTCTCTTAGCACCATAGATATCAAAGTGTTCCACCACTGATATGCAGCATCTTTCAAAAGAGCTACAACATATTTAACACATTCCGCGGGCGTACAGGACAATTTATCAAATACACGGATAATATTCTCAAGCCAAAACTCGGCTCTGTCTGGATCATCATCAACTATAGCTCTGAACTCCTCAGCCCCATACTTTCAAATTTTATCCACGGGCGGCTTACTCAAACGTAAACGTTCCAAACCTTGAGGAGCTACAGGGATCGGTTGGGGAATAGGTGGGGGTCGAGGTTATTGAGTAGCCGGATTCATTCGGACAAACTCAATGAACCATTCGTTCATCATCTGAAAGAAGGCTTCTTTGGCCTTTCCTCCACGATCCTCAGATACAGGTCTCAATTTGGATGGCACGGCTCTATGAACGGAAGCTGTGCATTACTCTCTACATCATCAGAGTAAGCTCGATCAGAATCCATTTACTATATGAAAACACGTTTCAAAACTGTCAGGAGATATCACACTATCATAGGTTAAATATGTCATGTATAGCTAGACTCACATACACTATGTTAGTCCTAGAATCGACTAAACCATAACTCTGATACCAATAAAATGTAACACTCTTAACCCGTATCCGTCGCCGGATTAGGGTTACGAAGCATTAACGGACTTATCACCTAAATAAATATACATTTTACAAACAATTTCCAATTCCAAATGAACATCATTCAATATCAATCATACTGTCCCTAATACGAGCCTACGAAGTTCAAATCATGCATTAAGAGTGGTTTAAAACTAAACTAATAACCTATGAAAAATTTGGGGAAAACATTAAAAATTTCTAAGTACAGGGGACACACGCTCGTGTGACCAGGCCGTCTGTCTCACACGGCCAAAAGACATGCCCGTGTCACAGGCCTGGGGACATTCGAAATGGGATCACATGGCCATCATGCTTGACCCCATGTAACTCTCTAGCTTGTGTCACATGGCCAACCACATGTCCATGTGACTAGCCCATGTAACTCACTGACTTGATACCTTGAAAAACTATAGGGGACACACGACCGTGTCACCTGACCGTGTGTCACACACGGATGAGACACACACCAGTGTCCCTTCCCATGTGGACGAAAATAGGCTATTTTTCAAGCTACATTTCTCACCCAAACTTTCATTCACCTACACAAACCAAATAGCGTATAATCATGGTATAAATAGGCATTCTAACCAATCTCAACCAAGCCTAATTCATGCCAATTGCTTACTAAAAACTATAATGATCATAACATCATGTTTTAACAAATTCAAAACATACCAAATTCACATCCAACTCCTATACATGCTGGAAACACAAAAATTTATATACTTTTTCATGTCATTTTTGACTAAAAATCATGCTATTCCGGTTAAATTCTTGTCGAAAAATAATTAAATATTATAAAATAATTAAATTGTGTTAAAAATATGAACATGATGAATTTTAATTAATTTTATAGTTAATTTTGATTAAATTTGGTTATTTTTGACAGAATTGCACAAAGGGCGAAAATGGCCCGACGGACATTGCGAGAAGAACAAAACCAAGAAGCAATTTGGAGTATCAAGGTGAACTAATTTCCAGCCCAAGACGGTCCAAAAATGTGTATTAATTCATAATTAATTTAATTTTAATTTATTCCCTATTTAATTTGGGTTAAATAAATTAATTTTAATTAATTACGGAGAAAGGGCCCAGTTGAACCGCACTGATCGAATCGTATGGAGTGAACTGAACCAGCCACTAATTGGGCTGACCAGAACCGTCCATAGGCTGACCCAAATAAGAATTTTAGCTGATTAAATATGCTTTCAAAAAGGCCCTTGAAAAACCTCCAATTTGCATTCAAACCCCCCTTAATTTATGGCTTTGTAGATTTTCCCCAACCTATTTTTAGCAAAGTTGAAAGCTTCAACCTTTGCCATGTGTGTGGCCAGCAATAGGGGGGATCTTTGGCTGCTGGAATTTGCTATTTTTAGCAGCATCAATTAGCTATAAAAGCCACCCCTTGCTGATCATTTTCATCATCCCTCATTCCACAACATTCTCTCATCTTCTCTTCTCTTCTCTTCTCTCAAATTTTCTCTCTTCCTTTTTCCATTCCATCCCCCCTTCCCTTGTGCTGATTTCCTCTCTTGAAAAAGAGGTGTTCTTCAGCCATCTTGGGCAGCAATCAATGATTCATAGAAGCCTTGCTCGGCGAAGACAACAGAGACAAAGAAGGAGCAATTAGTCAAGCTACGGAGAAACACTGGATTTGCCTCTTGTTCCCTATCTTTTTAATTTCTATTGTTTTTATGATGAACAAATCTATGAATATTATTGTTGTTGAAATGGTTATTTTAATCAAATTAGCTTGAATTTAATTCGTGTTGGGTTGATTATATTTTGCCTACTTAAATTATTAAAATAGTGTTTATGCTGTTATAGGTCTCGGTAAAAATGCTTGATTAAGTAAAATCATGCCTAAGTTATTCTTGCATTATATTTGTTAGATAACTAATGAATTAATTGTTTAAATGGATTGAAATTGTAGTTAATGGACGCAGTACTTAATCAGTGCATGTTTAATTCTTCTAAGGTAGCTGAAAATTAAATTAGCATTGTATTTGGCAATACATATGCCTTGCATAACTTGCAAGGTTGTTGTGATTAAATTGTTTCAAGGTATGGCTACCTTGTTACCTCACATAATCTTTTATATGTTTATTAAATTGAGTTAATTGTTTGAATTGACATGGGAACATGCAAGAGATTAGTTGAATTTAATAAATATGTATGAGCAATAGTTAGCAATTTTTCCGAGTTGCCATGAATTTATTCGTAACAGCATAAGCATGAATTTAATAGTTCTAAGTTAAAAAGATGTAATTAATCCAACACAATTATATCATCTTGATTAAATCTTTTTGAAATCATGCATTAGAACTCTTTTATTTATTTAAATTGTTTACTTAATTTTAAAATCTTAGTTTATAAATCACTCTTTTCAAACCAAAATTATTTTTCTCACCAAAGTGTTTCTAAATTAATTTTATAAATATTCCTTTTTACAGTCCCTGTGGGTACGATAACTTGACACTTACTTGTCACTTTATTACTTGTTACGATTGTGTACACTTGCACATTTCCACCGTTCCACATGCTTTTCAAACCAAAATTATTTTTCTCACCAAAGTGTTTTTAAATTAATTTCATAAATATTCCTTTTTACAGTCCCTGTGGGTATGATAACTCGACATTTACTTGTCAATTTATTACTTGTTACGATTGTGTACACTTGCACATTTCCACCATTCCACATGCCATATAACCATATAACCAAATATAGCTGGATAGTGTGACAAGATCTCTGATGACTTCCAACCCGAGTGAGCTTCTGGATCACTATAAAACATGGAAAATAAAACAGAATAAGCTATATAGCTTAGTAAGCTCGTATGGCTAATAAGTAAAACTTATCATATATACCCAATTTAAGCAATTAACATATCATAACATAACTCATATTGATCCACAAACCTATCACATGTTCATTCCCAAGATTAGGTATGAAATTAAAAAGTTTCTTTGATTCAATGCTTGTATGGTTCATTTACATGCCTGTACTAACTCGTATTCAATCTCATACTCATCCATATCCTTGATATACCCGTTGAACCATTCGGAATAATATCGGATACCTGGGAATCTCGAACCCTAAGTGCCAAATACATAGTCGGAGCTATCTCAATCTCATATCTCATATAATGCTCACTCTTGAGCTATCAACGGGTCTGCTCACACAAGCTGACGGTGATGACATAGCTACACGATGCTGCTCATACAAGATAACGACAATCCGCAACACATGCCGGATAACTCAGCCACCGGTAGGACGTATGGACCAACACCCAATACACATAACCCCTAATGACATGTCATTCGTATCCTAATTTATTCCTAAGGTTCAACTGGGATTTCACATTGCTGAATCTTTGTCGTACATATCCGGAAGGTCGTGTTCACAATAAATTAAATAAAAAATCAATTTAAACACTATTATTTTAATGGTTATTAACATACGAACTTACCTCAATTCACAAAAACAACGAAATGGATCGACTAGTCCAATACTTTATTTTTCCCCCAATCTAGATCTGAACTTTGCTTTTCTTGATCTATAATATCAAATTAACTTCTTCAATTATCATCCTATTCAATTTAATCCAAATTTCATATTATGGATATTTTTACACTTTTGCCCCTAAACTTTAGACATTTTTACAATTTAGTCCTTAGCTCATAAAAATACAAATTCATGCAATTAGGTCCCTACCCATGCTAGCCGAATTTCATATAGGTCCCTAGGAAGCCATACATATCATTTATTTCACAATTTCACCACACAATTTTCACATTTATCAATTTAATCCTTAATTGACATTTTTATCAAGAATCACTTTACAAATGTTGTTTAACTAACAACAAGGATACATTTTCTATCATCAATCATCAAAAAACATGCATATTCAACAATGGTAAAACCCTAGACTTTTAACAGTTTCACAAATTAGTCCCTGGGTTAGCTAGATTAAGCTGCAACGATTCCAACAATATAGAAATCATCAAAAATCGAGTCAAAATATACTTACATGCAAGAGAGATGATGGCCGAATGTTTCAAGCTCAATAATGGCTATCTCGAACCCTATTTTCAGTTGTAAATGGATGGAAGAAGATGATAATTGGCTTTGTTTTATTTATTTTAATTTTAATTACCAATTACCAAAATTAACCTTTATTATTAACCTTTATAATTCATAACCAATGTTCATAAATGTCCATTAACCATTATAATGGTCTAATTACTACAAAAGGCCACCCATATTCAAAATTCATAGCAAATTAACACCTTTTTCTTTTAGAACTCTAATTTTGCACTTTACGTGATTTAGTCCTTTTTATCAAATTGAACATTCAAATAATAAAATTTCTAAACAAAATTTTCACACAATTATACTATCATACTGTAGATCTCAAAATAATAAAATAAATATTTTGATCTCAGATTTGTGGTTTCGAAACCACTGTTCTAATTTGACTAAAAATGGGCTATTACATAGAGATTCTTGGTTTACATCTCGATTCTGAAGCAAATTACAAGAAGCTCTAGGTACATAGTTACATTTCAGCACCGCTTTCCATCCTCAGACTGATGGACAATTTGAACATGTGATACAGATATTAGAAGATATGCTTCGATGTTGTGTACTAGAATTTGAAGGTAACTGAGAAAAGTATCTGCCTTTATTTGAATTTGCCTACAATAATAGCTATCAGTCTAGCATTAAAATGGCACCGTATGAGGCTTTATATGGTCGTAAATGTAGAACTCTATTGTATGGACCGAGCTTAGTGAGAAAAAGATACATGGAGTTGATTTAGTCTGTGAAACTGAAGAAAATGTGAAAGCAATTCGAGATAGTTTGAGAGCAGCCTCTATCGCCAAAAGTCTTATGCTAATCTTAAACGAAAAGAGATAGAATTTTAGATTGGTGACAAAGTATTCTTAAAATTTTTGCCTTGGAAGAAAGTTCTTCGATTTTGCTGTAAAGGCAAATTGAGTCCGTAGTTTATTGGGCCGTATGAAGTTATTGAAAGAATTGGACCTATTGCGTACCGATTGGCATTGCCACCAGAACTCGAGAGAATTCATAATGTTTTCCATGTGGTTATGTTACGACGGTATTAGTCAGACCCATTACATGTTATCTCCCCAACAGAGGTTGAGATCCAGCTTGATATGACATATAGTGAAGAACCAATCAAAATCCTGGCATGTGAGACGAAAGAGTTAAGAAACAAAAAGGTAGCTTCAGTGAAAGTCCTTTGGCAACGACATGGAATAGATGAGGCTACCTAGGAACCAGAGGAAATAATGAGAAGGCAATACTTGAACCTCTTTACTGGTAAGATTTTCGAGGACGAAAATTATTTAAGGGGGAGAGTTGTAATAGCCCAATTTCAGTGAAATCGAAATAGTGGTTTTAGGACCACAAATCCGAGTTAGAAAGAAAATTTATTTTAATATTATTGCATGGCCCGTATTAAGTTAGAAATGTTATATGAAAATACTGATAAGAAAATTTTACCGATTAAGTGATTAATTATGAAAAGGACCAAATTGCATAAAATGAAAAAGTTGAATTCTAGAAGCTATAGGTATAAATAGCTATGGAATTCAAAACTTGAGGTCCTTATATGGTAATTAGATCATTAAAGAAAAGTTAGTAGATTTTTTGTTGATTCATCCATGGACAAATTAGAAAAGGCTAAGGATTAAATTGGAAATCAAAATAATTAAAAGATGATAAATTAGTAAATAAGAAATATCATGATATTATTATCATCTTCATCCCCAAATTCCATGGAAATCGTAGGAGAGAGAGAAAAAACTAATCAAGCTTAATTGGGTAAGTATTCAAGTCACGTTTTTAGTAATTTTTATATTTTTGAGATTGGGATAACTTAATCTATTTATTTTGGGGATTAATTTGAAAAGTTATCAAAGTTTAGAAGATTTTTCATGGATGAATATGCTTAAAATTTGAAATTTATGGTAGAAAATGGAAGGTTGTTGATAGAAAAACAACTTTTACAATGTAAATTTTGATGAAATTGTGATTTAGGGACTAGATTGTAAAGTTGTAAAATTCATAGAAAAATTCTAATTTTTGTGAAATTTATGGACTTTTATTGTTATATATGAAACTCGATCAGGCTTGGAATAAGGGATAAATTGCATGAATTTCATTTTCCAAGCCTAGGCACGAAATTGGAATTTATGAAAAGTTTAAGGGCAAAATGGTAATTTTGCCTAGAGTGTAAATTAAATTCAATTGAATATGAAATATGATAAATTGATGATTAAATTCATTTATATAGATCTGGTAGAATTTCTTATACGGACAAATATTAAGGTAAGTTCGTGTAACTTAATTATACATGTGATTATGTTTGAATTGAATGTTTTATTTGAATTGAATATGATATGTATTTATGTAAATGTTAAGGATGTTATAAATGCATGAAATAATTATAAGTTCGAAACAAGTTCAGAAATGTTGAATTCTGTTTGAATATTGAATTTCGATGGATAGGTGATTGCCTATATTAAAAGTGATTCCGCATATGTTGCAGAAAGGATTTAGCTCAGACGAGTAATCCTGATATAGCCCTCTTGAGTGTCCTATTGTATAGTTCCTGCGAGCATCTTGATCGGTAGTGTTTTAGCATGTGTTGCGCACTACCACAGCTCTATGTGGGCGTCCTATTACATGACTCGATCGGTTGTGATCCAACATATAATGTGGACACAAACGCAGCTCTACATGAGCATCCTGATATAAGCTCTTATGGGCTTCCTGACATGGCTCGCTTGAACTCTCTTTTACCTTATCTGGTGCTTCTTGATATTAACTCTTTAGAGTTATTTGTTAAGCTCTATGAGCTCCTTGTTTAAAACTCTTATGAGTTTACTGATTAGCCCGGATAAGTGTCCTGTTACATGGCTCATTTGAGCATCCTGATATGTGGCTCGAAAGTGTGCTCCCTGATTAACTGCCCTAATGGGTACCCCTAATTATGAGTTGACGGAATACAGTTTTGTACACCTTGTGTGTACTACCTAAGCATCCATCGAAGTTTCAATGATTTAACGAATAAATCCCTAAAATGAGAAATTATGAGATTAAATGAATTATATCTTGAGTGCACCTGAAATACCTAAAAATGTATCATGATGAGCTCATCCATGTTTTTTTTGATATACATTGAGTGTATATGATTAGGAAAACTTGCCAACTTGTTAGGAAGCATGTTATTATTATGCTTATTTAAATAAATATAATGTTACACGAACTTACTAAGCATTAAATGCTTACTAGGTTTTACTTTTCTTTGTTTTATAGTGCTAGGTAGCTCATAAAGTTTGGACGTGGGTCGGAGCAACATCACACTATCTTTCAGCTCATTTTTGTATAAATAAAAAACTTTTTTTGGAACAATGGCATGTATAAGCTAATGGCAACAAGTAAAAGCATATAAATGTTTTGGTTGTAATCTAGCCATTGGAGTGGCTAGTAATAGTATGCCTAATGTTCTCTTGGCATATATTTATAAGGTTAAATTATGATAAATACTTATGTGTCTAGAACGAATTAATTGAGTTAGGTTAAACATGTATGTTTATAAAAGGTAAGATTATAAACTTGAATGCATGAGATGAAACATCATGTTAGATGATAATATTGGCTTGGTTATACTGCTTGAATTGGCTGGTATATAATTGCAAGTATTGGTGTAGGTTTTTGGCAAATTTGGGTGAGAAATAAGGCTAGGAAATGGCCTTGTTTTGTCCATACAGGTAGACACACGGGCGTGTGTCTTGACCGTGTGTGACACATGGCCTGGCGCATGAGCATGTGGTTTGGTCGTGTGTCCCGTGTATCTTAAAATTGAGAATCAGAATGCTTAAAATTGGACACACAGGCAGAGACACAGACGTGTGTCTCAGCCATGTAAAATGCATGGCCTAGAACACAGGCATATGTCTTGGCTGTGTGAATCCTGTGCCTAATTTTCTAAAATTAAATTGTCCACACGGCCTAGCATACAAGCATGTGACTTGGTCGTGTGATCTTTGTACTTAGTTGAGTTGCAAGTTAGAGAGTTACATGGGTTAGGGACACGGGTGTGTGCCCTACCACATATGCCACACGACCTGAGACATAGGCATGTCACATGGCCGTGTGAGTCACACTGCCTAACCACATGGGCTTGTGACCCTCGTATATAAGAAAAATTTTAAAATTTCGTGAAAAATTCCCTGGGTTTCCGATTTAGTCTTGACTTGTTTCTAATGTTTAAATTGGGCCTCAAGGGCTCAGTTAAGGGACGATATGATTAGTTTCGAATATGAATAGTAAATAACATGAATTATATGTATTTGTCCTGTAAACTCCGGTAATGCTTTATAACCCTGTTCCGGCGACGATTACGGGTTAGGAGTGTTACATATTTGATTAATTAAAGGGAGCTTCTGTCTTTTCAAAGATTGATTTGAGATCGAGTTACTATTAGTTGAAAGTGAAAGAAAGTGATATACCGAAGACGGTATTTTATACACGGTATGGTCATTATGAATTTTTAGTGCTGCCTTTTGGATTGACAAATGCTCCGGTAGCATTTATGGATTCATGAATCGTATTTTCCAATCGTATTTAGATCAATTTGTGGTAGTCTTTATTGATGATATTCTGGTCTATTCAAAATCTAAATCCGAGCATGAGCAACACCTCAAAATTATTTTGCAAGTGTTACAAGAGAAACAGTTATATGGGAAGCTTAGTAAGTGTGAATTCTGGTTATCAAAAGTTGTATTTTTGAGTCATGTTATCTCAACAGATGGAATTAGAGTTGATCCAAAAAAGATAGAGGTAATTGTTCAATGGAAAGCACCGAGGAATGTGTCAGAAGTTCATAGTTTTCTTGGACTAGCTGGTTATTATCGAAGATTTGTAAATGGATTTTCTAAGATAGCCTTGCCAATGACAAAGTTGTTTCATAAAAATTTTCAGTTCGTCTGGGATAATCAATGTCAAGAAAGTTTTGAGAAATTGAAGTAGATGTTGACTGAAGTGCCAATTTTGACCTTACCAGAATCGGAAAATGATTTTGTTGTTTATAGTGATGCTTCCTTAAGCGGTCTTGGTTGTATTTTGATGAAAGACGGGAAAGTGATTACTTATGCGTCTCGTCAGCTGAAAACACATGAACATAATTAACTGACGCATGATTTAGAGCTAGTTGTTGTGGTTTTTGCTTTAATGATCTGGAGACACTCTTGTTCGGTGAAAAGTGTTATATATATCCTGATCATAAGAGTGTCAAATACCTTCTATCTCAAAAGGAGTTAAATTTGAGACAGCGTCGTTGAATAGAGCTTTTGAAAGATTTTGATTGTGCTATTGATTATCACCCTGGTAAAGCTAATGTTGTAGCTGATGCGTTGAGTAGAAAAACAACGATTGAATTGCGAGCAATGTTTGCAAAGGTCAATATCAATGATGGTGGAAGCTTATTGGCTGAGTTAAAAATCAAATCGGTGATGTTTGATCAGATCAAGTCAGCGCAATTAGAGGATGACAAGTTAGTGAAGAAAAGAAAAATGGTTCAGAATGGTACATCAAAAAATTTCAACATTGATGATTATGGTTGCTTGAGATTTCATAACCGAATCTGTGTTCCAGATGTTTTTGAATTAAAGGAGTTGATACTTCGCGAATCTCACAATAGTTCTTTTGCTTTGCATCCTAGAGGAACAAAAATGTCTCATGATCTGCGAGAATTTTATTGGTGGCTAGGAATGAAAAGAGATGTGGTTGAGTATGTGGCTAAATGTTTAACTTGTCAGTGAGTTAACGCAAAACATCAGGTTCCTACCTAATTACTTCAGCCTATTACTATTCCTGAATGGAAATGGGATTATATCATGATGGATTTTGTAACAGGATTACCATATCAGCAAGTAAGAAAAATTATGTTTGGGTAATTGTTCATTGACTTACGAAATCAGCTTACTGATTAGTCACTTCAAAAACTTACTGAAGTTTATATTCAAGAAATTGTGAGATTGCACGGTGTTCCTATGTCGATAATTTCTGATCGAGATCTGCAGTTTACTTCGAGATTTTGGAAACAGTTGCATAAATCTCTTGGTATGCGAATTAATTTTAGTACATCTTTTCACCCACAAACTGATGGACAATCTGAGCATTTTATTCATATTTTGAAAGATATGCTTCGTGCTTGTGTTATTGATTTTGAATTAGGTTGGGAGCGTTACTTACCTTTGGCTAAATTTGTATACAATAATAGTTTTCAATCAAGTATTCAAATGGCTCTGTATGAAGCTTTATACGGTCGTAGATGTCGATCACCCATTTGTTGGATGGAATTAAATGAAAGAAAAATGATCGGGCCTGAATTGATCTAAGAAACAGAAGACATTGTTAAGAAAATTTAAGATAAATTGAAGACAGCTTTTGATAGACAGAAATCATATGCAAATTTGAAACATCAAGATATTGAATATTATGTTGGCGATAAAGTATTTCTTAAAGTTTTGCCTTGGAGGAAAATTTTGAGATTTGGTCGAAAAGGGAAACTGAGTCCTCGTTTTATTAGACTGTATGAGATCATGGAAAGAGTGGGACCAGTTGCTTATCGTTTAGCTTTGGCTGCAGAATTGTATAAAATTCATGATATTTTTCATGTTTTAATACTTAGAAGATATCAATCGAACCCATCTCATGTTATTTCGATAGAGGATATTGAAGTTCAACCTGATTTGTCATACGAAGAAGAACTAGTTGAAATTTTAGCTATAACAGCCCGAATTAGGGGCTAAACGGAATAGTGGCTTCGAAACCATGAATCTGAAGTCTAAAATATTTTTTTCGATTGAGTTTTGATGTTTATTGGGTGTTTGAATAATTATGTGAAATTTTGGTGCATGAATTTTATTATTTGCATGTCCAATTTGATAGGTTGGACTAAATTATTAACCCATGTCCATCACCAGATTAGGATCAAAAGGCATTACAGAATGGAACACAATCCCAATAATTATAAATATGTATACATGAACAAAACCCAAAGGTCAGTCAAATTTATTTCATAAATTTAACACGACTATTGAGTCTGAAACATTTCACATTGTGTATATATATACAGTCTTATCATTTTTAAGCTATAATATGTAACATGTTATTTAAAAGCATTATAGCACATGTCGATCTTAACAAGGATAAATCATAAATCCAAATGAATAGTCTACTTAGTACAATGCATAAGAATATATTTTTATATATATTTATTTAAAAAATAAATAAATAAATAAATAAATAAATCACCACTAAACTCCAAGCTTAAGCATCACTTGATTATCTATTAATACCTAAACTTATACACACATTCTTCAAACATTATTCGAACACATGTTTTAATATATATACATATAAATATGTATTTTCACATCCATACAAGACAAACCCAGTTGACTAACCACTTATTTGAAGATATGTATATATATATATATATCAATACCATGATCGAACATATAATATTATTCCACATACTTCACCAAAATTTTCATAAGCAAATAATCACCCCTAACCTTTTAATCATTATATCTAAGAACACCCAAAGCCAAATGAGCTTAGTAAACGTGTTTATCCTTATACATAGGAAGCATGCACTGACACATACCAATCCCAAATTATGAATCAAAGCATATAAGTATAGCCAGATGCTAAGACACCATTCAAGAAGTAGCTTTGATAAGAAATCACGTTACATGATTTATGACCGAATGCAATACCCAAATTAACAAACAAATAAATTCATTGTACATACAAAATTCAAGACCGAGTACGTATGCAATATAACCATGCCCATTCTTACCATATTCGGGTTCAATAATTAACTTTAATATGAAATCATAGCAAAAGATTTATTACCATGCATAGCATTCGACTTATTAAAAAAAAGTAGGTTCGTAGTACTCACAAAATTTAAGCCGAACTCAACCGAGAACATAAGCCATGTTCGGATGGCATTTATACATAACAAGGTCCATATTTTCAAAAAAAAATAGTTTTCAGCCTATACATGCCATAACTTGAGTTCTATTATTAAGTACCAAAATAGTAGATAGTGTGATGGGCTTTGCTAACAATTCTCAGGCTCGTAGCTTAATTTCCAAAATCTATAAAATAGAATAAGCAAATACACAGTAAATTAATTAAGGTTAATAAGTTTTAAGCAAAAGGGTCAACTCAAAAACATTACCAACTTATTTAAACTCAAACATAATACATAACCAAAACACCATTAGATTTCAACATGTGAATCGCATATCTTTTTATGCTTGTCCTTTAATAAATACTACCATGACCGAATGTCATATAACCCCTTTGGAGGACAGCTTTAAACTACTCAAGCCAAATAACATTAACACATGTCTTATCCACACATAATCTCCTAGACCCAGGCATCATGAAATAATCTCATATACATGCTGTAACACACCTATCCCGTAACCGTCGTCGGAATAAGACGAGGCATTATCAGAATTTAGAAAACCGATCAAAATAGTAAACTTTTGAACATTTTCTTGAATATAAGATCATTTATAAACATAAATGCTAGACACAAACAAGAACCAAATTTAAAATCTTATAACAAAAACATAAACTCCTTATAGGTGCCATATTCATATGGCGTTAACGGTTACAATTTCAAATTATCTATCACTTTAATCTATTTTATACATGCCATTCAAGTTCCCAAACATAACAGTACCGACACGATAGATACTGATAGTGTGATGAGTTGCTGACGACCCCCGAGCAAATGGCCAGAATCGACAATCTATAAAACAGAGAAACGTAACAACAGAGTAAGCTTTCATAAGCTTAGTAAGTCTTAAGTAAACAAATAACTTTGCTGAATTAAACACATTTATAACATACACAAGGTCCAAGTGAAGTCTCATTTGGGTAAATAAGCCTACACAAGTACATGATACATACCTGGCCAACTTAATGTACTGAACATCTTTAATTGTTGATTTACTACCAAGTCACATAATCTTTGACCTTGCACAAATCACATTTAACAATGTCAAGAGATATCACTATTCGGTCAATAATTCAACCCCATACATGCACATATAATTTATCAATTTCATCCAACTTAAGAGCATATACTCTTTCGCATCTAGAAGCTTCATTGCTACTTCTAATTTAAACAGTCGAACTAAAACATAACGCTATAATCACATTCGATTTCCATGTTCAGAATCACATATTCATATTATAATCTTTCATGAACAATATCATAGAATCAATATTCATTGAGCATACCATATAACCATTTCATAATTGATTCCCAAAGCACATTCATAATTCAACCGAAGTCGAATTCACATAGTAAAGAAGTATCACATACCATATACTTAACTTTTGTACACTTCAATTTCTATAACTATCATTTAAACCAATTCAATCTTTCAATACTCATAACCACTTACTCATATGCACTCTTTTGTGCACATACCTGAATGTATATATGTATTTAGAAACTTAGTTCTTTAGTTGATAATCACATCAATATTTTCAAATAATTTAACATGACAAGTATTAAATTTCCTTATAGGTACATAAAGGACCATACATATTCCTTTTCACATATACATAAAATGATTGAATACAATCCATACCTTGTATTTACATATTTGGCCAAATACAACTCAATTCGGTAGGCCTTCAATTAGCTAATTGTAACCTTACCTTGTAGGTATATCATTAATATCATGCTCGGAATAATTCAACGGCACTTAGCCTATTAGACTATCAACCCGATTATCACACATAGTAATTTTATCCACCTTATAGCATTGACTCATACCCCATTTCATAATACATTCGGTCATTACATCGTACAATACATTCAAAATACCATTCACTTATGTTAATTCATAGCACCTTCGGCTATCACTCTTAGCCTTTACTAGATCCATACTCATCTCATTTACCCTTGCTTCTTCAAAATATAATTGTCATTTATCATCTTCTATGAACTCTTAACATATAATTCATTGCCATCCATAATTCAATTAAACATGTTAGCCATTTTCGGCTCATAATGTTAACATTGCTAGTCATTCGTATGTATATATATATATATATTAATCACATAAGCTTCACATTCTAATTTCTATATTCATTTAATCATTAAACACATGGAATCAATTTAAACACTTAAGAGCATACTTATGCACATTATTCACATATAACATATTCTATATGCAACACCAATTGACCGTATATGCATGATCACATTATATTCATTTCATTGACATAACATTTCTTCAAATCTCAAAGTCCCATAATCACAACATCTAACCGCCTCGATGTAATTCGTTGATTCGACTTAAATAGGATAAATTCAAAGCACTACGTTCACATATAGTTTCAATTACCTTTCTTTCATTTCATCTTCACACTTAGCATTCGATAGTTTATGCATAGTATTTAGCTCACATTCATTCCATACTTATCACACGATCTTAAAAGCACATTTCATACTTACCATTATGATATACTTGCCATTAGGCCATATAAGTATAATACAACACATCATCATTTTATCTTTAAAGTTCGACTAAATCCATAGATTACAAGGAATACCCAATTCATGTAATATATCAAATTATAATCGAATGTTACTTACGTTTGATTACTTAAAACTTACCTCAATGTGGTTAAGTTATTACGGATGACTATACTCCAATCTCTCTTTCCCTTTTTCCGAATTGGTCTCTCTTGGATCTTGAGCTTTGAATTCAAACAATTAAACTAGTTTAATCCTCTTATCAAATTATTGGAATCAAAACACTAATAATTTCATGCATGGATACATACGGCACTATAACTTTATAATCATTTCAATTTAAACACATCACAAGCCTCATTCGGCCATTTCAAAAAATATCAATTCAATCATCCTTAATATCAAAACGATATCTCATGTGTACTTGTTCCCAATAACCGAATGTCACTTAAAGAAATCAAGGTACATACAAAACAGTTGTTTATAATTTAACCATTAAAGCATCCAACCTCACATTATACAAGCATAATACTAATATCGAATTCATCTCTTGGCTACCAGAAGCATAACCATCACATAGCTATTTCAAAGCTCACATACGGCACATTAACACCAACTTAACTCAATTCATGATTTCACTAATGTATAATTTCTTAACCGAAATCTATAAAATGCTTGAATTTGTCTAAAGCACATATATACTAAACTTCCCATTAAAATTAACTTATAAAAACATCAACTAAGTATCAAATACTTAATTCCTTCATTCAAAAGAATATGGTCGAATATCTCCTTTTTGTTCAAAGAGTAGCATAAAATACATTTTGCATTTAACTATATCATGCCTTAATGTCAAGCACATTAGATAATGGTGCAAACATCAATTAACAAACAACATTATTAAATCAATTTAAATACACATTCGGCTAATACACAAACATATACCAATACTTTAACATCTAAATTCCAACCAAGTAACACATTTCTACCTTGGTCGAATATATATATATAGATATATATAACCAAAATTTCCCTTTTTTAACATTTATACATATTGACCGAATGCTCAAAACTTTAACCATTTGAAAGCTCACTTAATGACCATTACTACTCAAACATCAAACACTCTAATTAATTCATTCTAAACATGACCGAATATGAATCCTTTTATTTAACACCAAATTTTCCCTATTTCCTAGCTCAATTCAACAATGGCATAGGAAAATTAATCAAAGATAATGTTTCTTTCCCAAATACACCTATACAGCAATCTCCATTTCAAACCTCAATGAAATATTAAACTTAATCATCATTTCATTTCTCATTCTAGCACATATTAGGCTAACATATAAATATATACTATCAGTTTAATTAGTAAAAATAATAAAAACAAACATAATCCTCACATTCTCCACAATAGTCGAATGTTACTACTCCATTTAGATAATCTTAACAAAATTTTACAATTAAACAAAATTATTAAACACATAGCACATAGCCGAATCTCCCATGGATTTCCTAATAGTCTATACTTTGTTATAAACATTCCTATGATCAAATTATGCTTCAAATATCCAAATTTTAAAGTACAAAACATCAAATTCAAATCCTTTAATCAACTATCATCCAAGGCCGAATGCCTCATCACCCTCAATTCTCAAAATTAAACCGTGGGTAGAAGAAGTTAAGCCACAATCAACTCCAATACAAAAATTAATTTGTAAAACACCCAAACATACCTTTGAATTTATGCCATCACCATGGCTGAAAGTATGAGCTTCATTTTTCCTCCCCCCTTTATGGTTCGGCAAAGATGAGAAGAAAAATATCTCCTCTTTTTTTTTTTATCCCAAAGTTTTCTTAATATAAAACTTTTATATTATAACATATTTTATAATTTATATTATAAAACACTTATTTATTATTTAATCAATAAAACAAGATGTATTCAAAGTCATTCTATCATCATTATGCCGTCCACTACTAAAATAATGGGGAATTTGACATGCAAATCCCCATGTTTCAAGCCATGCAATATTTGGCTCCTTTTTAATTAACCTCACCTATTTTCACTATTTCACACATAAGCCCTTTTTAATTAAATTCACATCCAAATGTCACAAATCAATAAATCAAAATTTCACACATACAATTGCACATATAATAGGCACAAGTTATAACATTTAATAAATTTTTCGACTCGATTTAGTGGTCTCGAAACCACTTCCCGACTAGGGTCAGCATAGGGCTGTTACAGCTCTCCCCCCCTTTAGGGATTTTCGTCCCCGAAAATCTTACTAATGAATAGGTTAGGATAATGTCCTCTTATTGAATTATATCCATATAAAATTTAGCTCATCGATAACAATTGTAATTCATTACTGATTCCACATCGATCTATAACATCACCTTCTTTTCTTAAAACAAATACATAACATCAACTCACATATTCATAACCCATATTTTCATTCATATATAAGCTGTAACCTGACCGAAAGTACACATGTTCTTAAACACCCCAATGAATATCCTTTATAACTCCATCACATCTCAATATTCAACTTAACCTATTTCCAACAAAAAATCAACTTCCACATACCTGAACATTTAGTTCATTTAGCACATTCAATCACAGTTAACGCTACCTGTATACAGTCGATTGGGCATAAAGCCTAATATAATATACCGGCATGAGATTTATTTTAGCACATAACCTATATATCCAAAATTATCAGCATTCATCAAAAATTCTTATAGACTTTCTAATGTCGAACTTAATCGAAATAATTTCTTGAACATGATTAACAAAATAGGGGTCATTTAGCAATAGCACATATGACTTCATATACCAAGGATCCCATAGACTAAATCCATAACACATTTATAACATGAAGTCATTTCTTAACAACATATCCACCACCTTTTTACGTATTTACTTATTTAGTATACATGATATAATATGAACTCACAAATTTTTACTTTCATTTGATTTTCACATACCTTCCGTACATACCTGTATCACTTATTCTGATCTTACTTTATTTATCATCTTAAATATACTCGTTGAATCATTCGAAATCATTACGGATACTCATTAATCACATGTAGCTCTTACAATGCCATATTCTAAATATGGTCTTATATGTTATCACATATCGAGTCGATGCCATGTCTCCGGACATGGTCTTACACACCATCTCAAATCAATGCCTTCGTTCCATACGAGGTCTTACATGAATCTCGTTTTACTCACTTAATGTCTACTGACCGATCTCGCACACATAGTGCTCGGTTGAAGAACTCGAACTCACAGTGCCTCAATTATCGATCTTGTACACATAGTGCTCGGTTAAAGGAATTTGCACACACATAGTGCCTCTAATCATTTGCACACATAGTGCCCCTATTCATTTGTTGTTACACATTGAAATGACTTAACCAAGTCTATAAACATCATGTATGTACACTTTTAAACATATCCTTTCATTTAACTTTGAATTCATATAGTAATGAACACTTAAACCTTGCTCAAATCACCGGCATTAAGCCTGCTAGGCATGAAAGCCTGAATACATATCACCGGCACGAAATCTGCTAGGCACGAAGGCCCGAATACACATCACCGGCACGAATGCTCTTCGGGACTTAGCCCGGATATAACACCAGCACGAATGCTCTTCAAGACTTAACCCGGATATAACACTAGCACGAATGCTCTTCGGGACTTAACTCAGATATAACACTAGCACGAATGCTCTTCGGGACTTAACCCGGATATAACACCAGCACGAATGCTCTTCGGGACTTAACCCGGATATAACACCAGCACGAATGCTCTTCGGGACTTAACCCGGATATAACACCAACACGAATACTCTTCGGGACTTAACCCGGATATAACTCACTGAACCTTTATGCATATTTCTCCATCAAGTATACATTTTACAGCGTCTATCGAAATTGCAATTTACTTGCCTCATTCACATATTAGCACATAACGCAACATTTTCATTTAATAGTCGGTCTATAGGCACATACATAGATCACATATCAAATCAATTTTCTTATCTTATATTTCTAGGGAGTTTTCGGCTATTTGCCATATTCACAATGTCCATAGGCCACAATTTATCAATTACATGCATATATATGTATATCATATCTTATCAAATTATAGACTAGGTTTCATTACTCAAAACTTACTTATATTATACCTTTCTCAATATTGACACATCATAAGCATGTTTCAATCCTCTCAATACCATCTGCTACAGCTCGATCGGGATCGAAATTCATTACAATACAAAAAACACATTTTAACTGTCAGAAATCATCACACTATCATTTTATCACTTTATGGCATGTATAACTAGACTCACACGTGCTACGTTAGTCCTAGAATCGACTAAACCGTAGCTCTGATACCAATAAAATGTAACACCCCTATCCCGTAACCGTCATCAGAATAGGACGAGGCGTTACCGAAATTTAGAAAACCGATCAAAATAGTAAACTTTTGAACATTTTCTTGAATATAATATCATTTATAAACATAAATGCTAGACACAAACAAGAACCAAATTTAAAATCTTATAACAAAAATATAAACTCCTTATAGGTGCCATATTCATATGGCGTTAATGGTTACAATTTCAAATTATCTATCACTTTAATCTATTTTATACAAGCCATACAAGTTCCAAAACATAACAGTACCGACACGATAGATACTTATAGTGTGATGAGTTACTGAAGACCACCGAGCAAATGGCCAGAATCGACAATCTATAAAACAGAGAAACGTAACAACAGAGTAAGCTTTCATAAGCTTAGTAAGTCTTAAGTAAACAAATAACTTTGCTGAATTAAATACATTTATAACATACACAAGGTCCAAGTGAAGTCTCGTTTGGCTAAATAAGCCTACACAAGTACATGATACATACCTGGCCAACTTAATGTACTGAACATCTTTAATTGTTGATTTACTACCAAGTCACATAATCTTTGACCTTGCACAAATCACATTTAACAATGTCAAGAGATATCACTATTCGGTCAATAATTCAACCCCATACATGCACATATAATTTATCAATTTCATCCAACTTAAGAGCGTATACTCTTTCGCATCTAGAACCTTCATTGCTACTTCTAATTTAATCAGTCGAACTAAAACATAACGCTATAATCACATTTGATTTCCATGTTCAGAATCACATATTCATATTATAATCTTTCATGAACAATTTCATAGAATCAATATTCATTGAGCATAACATATAACCATTTCATAATTGATTCCCAAAGCACATTCATAATTCAACCGAAGTCGAATTCACATAGCAAATAAGTATCACCTACCATATACTTAACTTTTATACACTTACAATTTCTATAACTATCATTTAAACCAATTCAATCTTTCAATACTCATAACCACTTACTCATATGAACTCTTTTTGTGCACATACCTGAATGTATATATGTATTTAGAAACTTAGTTCTTTAGTTCATAATCACATCAATATTTTCAAATAATTTAACATAACAAGTATTAAATTTCCTTATAGGTACATAAAGGACTATACATATTCCTTTTCACATATACATAAAATGATTGAATACAATCCATACCTTGCATTTACATATTTGGCCGAATACAACTCAATTCGGTAGGCCTTCAATTAGCTAATTGTAACCTTACCTTGTAGGTATATCATTAATATCATGCTCGGAATAATTCAACGGCACTTAGCCTATTAGGCTATCAACCCGATTATCACACATAGTAATTTTATCCACCTTATAGCATTGACTCATACCCCATTTCATAATACATTCGGTCATTACATCGTACAATACATTCAAAATACCATTCATTTATGTTAATTCATAGCACCTTCGGCTATCACTCTTAGCCTTTACTAGATCCATTCTCATCTCATTTACCCTTGCTTCTTTGAAATATAATTGTCATTTATCATCTTCTATGAACTCTTAACATATAATTCATTGCCATCTATAATTCAATTAAACATGTTAGCCATTTTCGGCTCATAACGTTAACATTGCTAGTCATTCGTATGCATATATATATATTTTAATCACATAAGCTTCACATTCTAATTTCTATATTCATTTAATCATTAAACACATGGAATCAATTTAAACACTTAAGAACATACTTATGTTGTAACACCCCAAACCCGGCCTGGACGTTATGGCCAGATCTGATGTGTCACATGAACCTACATCTAAGTTTATGACCTTTTACTGGTTGTGACTTAGAAGATATTTTTGTTAAAACCGCAAGTTTGTGAAAAGACATTTAGTTAAGCCTTTAAGTTATCCATTTGTTGAATTTGTTGAGTTCGAAAACGTTCTTGAGATTTTAAAATCCAGCGCAGCCTAAACTAGCAGTTTCAGCAAAGTATGAATTAAACCATTAAAGAACAACCAATAAAGAAATTTAACTAGCGGCCTTATTACAATTAAAACCCAAAATAGCAAAAATAAGATACTTAAAATAAAATGAAAATCGAACTTGCAGATGTGGCCACTCCGAATCTCTTACAGCTCCAAGCCCACTATGGTTGAGGGTTACCTGCAGAGATGAAAATAAGGGTGAGTTTGGTAACTCAGTGTGTAACATAATCTCAACCATAGACCCAAACAAATCAGGCCTCAGAATCAGATTTAATTGGGCCTTGGCCCATTACAAAAATCAGGTTAAGCCCATAGGCCCATAGCAGATACAGAATAGATATAATATGCAAACAGAAAGCCTAACCCAAATCCATCCATAACACCCCTGTACCAGCCTTACACCATGTGGGGAGACTACTCAACCCACCCATCTGCTACACACAACAGAAATTTACAGCGAAGCTGCCAGATATTGTGACGAGGTTACCAGATACAGATGTTGTGGCGAAGCCACCAGAACAGATATATGTAGCGAGGCCACCAGAACATATATATATATATATATATATATATATGTGGCGAAGCTATCAGATTGCAACGAGGCTGCCAGAACCTTCCTCCATCATAAACCCAACCCTATGCAACAGGCATACTTGTTATGACATATAATATTCAGAATCTCATGCATCACATATATATATATATGGAATATAACATACAGAAACATATTATCATACATTTCATACAGAATGAACCCTAAGGGTATAAAGGTCGTTTTTACTCTTAGGGGTATATTGGTAATTTTCCATACTCAGGGGTATTTTAGTCCTTTTTCAGATTTTTGAGGATTTTATGCATGTCCAAGTAATTACTAGTCCATTTATGCCTACAGAAGTCCGTTTAACCTTGGTTTCCAGTTTTGCCCTTTTTAGCCTAAAACCCCTAATGGGCTTGACTGAGTCCATTAACGTCTTAAGCCCGTTAAATCCAATTTTGACGTTCAGATTGTTAATTTTAACCGGTTTATCCTCAACATACCACCAGAATGCCTTTAATGATAATTTTGCTGACATGGGCTCGGAAGCCCATTGGGCCCATCTTTGGCCCATCATATTCCAACTTACTCAAAACGTTTGGATTTGCACACTTTGCAATTCTATCACTATTGATTCCAAGTTTTGCCACAACAGAGTAAGCGGTTACTCATAGATCCTCCTAAAACTGACTTTTCGGTCACTTTCAGTCAATTTTCGGTTACTTTTCAGTCCTTACGGCCTTTGCCGTTCTAGTCTATAGCGGAGATATGATACACACCTGTTTACGATACAACCGACAAAATCCCCAATGCAATTTCCTACAATCCATCATTTACACAGTTAGCCAAAGAACCTACAGGACTGATGCCAAAATTTCTTACCATATTCGGCCACACCACTGTAGGCCATATAGATCTTACCTTGCCGGTTTAGATTTCCTAGATCTAGATCCAGACGAACCACTACCCTCAACTCCTTACTTGATCCCCTACTTCGTTATCCCACACACAAAAGAACCGAAATATAGAATTAATACATTAGTGAACCATGTCAACAAAGTCCCCAAAGACTTAGAAACTTCGGCTTCTCCCTAAATAATCATAGACGAATGTACACAAGGTCTCGAGCACTTACCAACACTTCTCCTCGAATAAGACGTCTCCACGCTTCCACTAATTTAGATCTATACTAGATCTAACTCTAACAACTGCAAAGAATGTCTCCAAATAGATTCAGCTTCTAGATCCTCTCCTAGGTACCCTTGTCGACACAACCCTGAGTTGGGAGTGTGATTCGATGGCTCAAATAATGGGTATTAAGAGGTTCGGCTTGCTAGAGAATCAAGGAGAAGAAGAAGTGATAGATTTCGGTCAATAGGTAAACAAAGGAGTATGGTTTCGGTCACATAAAGTATTCAGCCATGGTGGGGTTTTGATCAAGTGAACATTCGGCTTAATGAGGGATTTGGGTAAAAAGATGGTCGACAGAGGCTTGTAAAAGAAGAGAATAATTCGGCTTAGGATGCAAGATGAGTAGAAGAAGAGAATGAGTGAAGAGGAAAGCAGAAGAGTGCTTTTGGATACTAGAGAGAATTCGGCAGTGGGGTTCCTGAGGTATGAGGTGCGGCTACTAAGTCAAAAACAAGGAAAAAGAATCACAAAAGAGAACCCTAATGTGCCACCTAAAATCGGTAAAAGAAAGAATGCACAAACCTAAAGAATTCGTTACACTAAAAAGCCTAATTGCCGAAACACTACCTATGCACTTTGCCGAATTCACTCTAAATAGAGTCCCCTGGCCGGCCACTTCCATTCAAAATTTGAATGCTCCACAATCTCCTCCGTGATTTACTCATATGACTATTTCAAACTCCTCCAACTAGAGTTTTACCGAAAGTCTACCACTCACCACTCCTACTCATAAAAAATAAAACACCTTAATACATACCTGTGACTTGAACCCTGGACCTCCAAGCTCTCTTAGGCGCCACTTTTTTAGGAACTTAGTGGCGCCTCCCTTGCCACTTTACCAAGACTCCTTTTGTGCTATATTCCACGCACAATTTCTTAAGACACCTACTTCCAACGGCCCCCTATCTTCTAAGTGAAAATCTAAAATTTTCCCGAGTTTTTAACCAACACCTGGGCCTTCTATAGGCCCATTAATACTCCCCAAACAAGAATTACACACCCAAATACCAGAGTTCAAACATTTTTTCAGATGAACAATACTCCAAGAGAGACCTAAAAATTAGGGCGTTACATATGCATATTATTCACATATAACATATTCAATATGAGACACCAATTGACCGTATATGCATGACCACATTATATTCATTTCATTGACATAACATTTCTTCAAATCTCACAGTCCCATAATTACAACATCTAACCGCCTTGATGTAATTTGTTGATTCGACTTAAATAGAATAAATTCAAAGCACTACGTTCACTTATAGTTTCAATTACCTTTCTTTCATTTCATCTTCACACTTAGCATTCGATAGTTCATGCATAGTATTTAGATCACATTCATTTCATACTTATCACACGATCTTAAAAGCACATTTCATACTTACCATTATGATATACTTGCATTAGGCCATATAAGTATAATACAACACATCATCATTTTATCTTTAAAGTTCGGCTAAATCCATAGGTTACAAGGAATACCCAATTCATGTAATATATCAAATTATAATCGAATGTTACTTACGTTTGATTACTAAAACTTACCTCAATGTGGTTAAGTTATTACGGATGACTATACTCCAATCTCTCTTTCCCTTTTTCCGAATTGGTCTCTCTTGGATCTTGAGCTTTGAATTTAAACAATTAAACTAGTTTAATCCTCTTATCAAATTATTGGAATCAAAACACTAATAATTTCATGCATGGATACATACGGCACTATAACTTTATAATCATTTCAATTTAAACACATCACAAGCCTCATTCGGCATTTTAAAGAATATCAATTCAATCATCCTTTGATATCAAAACGATATCTCATGTGTACTTGTTCCCAATAACCGAATGTCACTTAAAGAAATCAAGGTACATACAAAACAATTGTTTATAATTTAACCATTAAAGCATCCAACCTCACATTATACAAGCATAATACTAATATCGAATTCATCTCTTGACTACCAGAAGCATAACCATCACATAGCTATTTCAAAGCTCACATACGGTACATTAACACCAACTTAACTCAATTCACGATTTCAATAATGTATAATTTCTTAGCCGGAACCTATAAAATCCTTGAATTTGTCTAAAGCACATATATACTAAACTTCCCATTAAAATTAACTTATAAAAACATCAACTAAGTATCAAATACTTAATTCCTTCATTCAAAAGAATATGGCTGAATATCTCCTTTTTGTTCAAAGAGTAGCATAAAACACATTTTGCATTTAACTATATCATGCCTTAATGTCAAGCACATTAGATAATGGTGCAAACATCAATTAACAAACAACATTATTAAATCAATTTAAATACACATTCGGCTAATACACAAACATATACCAATAGTTTAACATTTAAATTCCAACCAAGTAACACATTTCTACCTTGGCCGAATATATATATATATATATATATAACCAAAATTTCCCCTTTTTAACATTTATACATATTGACCGAATGCTCAAAACTTTAACAATTTGAAAGCTCACTTAATGACCATTACTACTCAAACATCAAACACTCTAATTAATTCATTCTAAACATGACCGAATATGAATCCTTTTATTTAACACCAAATTTTCCCTATTTCCTAGCTCAATTCAACAATGGCATAGGAAAATTAATCAAAGATAATGTTTCTTTCCCAAATACACCTATACGGCAATCTCCATTTCAAACCTCAATGAAATATTAAACTTAATCATCATTTCATTTCTCATTCTAGCACATATTAGGCTAACATATAAATATATACTATCAATTTAATTAGTAAAAATAAAAAAACTGAACATAATCCTCACATTCTCCACAATAGCCGAATGTTACTACTCCATTTAGATAATCTTAACAAAATTTTACAATTAAACAAAATTATTAAACACATAGCACATAGCCGAATCTCCCATGGATTTCCTAATAGTCTATACTTTGTTATAAACATTCCTATTATCAAATTATGCTTCAAATATCCAAATTTGAAAGTACAAAACATCAAATTCAAATCCTTTAATCAACTATCATCCCAGGCCGAATGCCTTATCACCCTCAATTCTCAAAATTAAACCGTGGGTAGAAGAAGTTATGCCACAATCAACTCCAATACAAAAATTAATTTGTAAAACACCCAAACATACCTTTGAATTTATGCCATCACCATGGCAGAAAGTATGAGCTTCATTTTTCCTCCCCCCTTTATGGTTCGGCAAAGATGAGAAGAAAAATATCTCCTCTTTTTTTTTATCCCAAAGTTTTCTTAATATAAAACTTTTATATTATAACATATTTTATAATTTATATTATAAAACACTTATTTATTATTTAATCAATAAAACAAGATGTATTCAAAGTCATTCTATCATCATTATGCCGTCCACTACTAAAATAATGGGGAATTTGACATGCAAATCCCCATGTTTCAAGCCATGCAATATTTGGCCCCTTTTTAATTAACCTCACCTATTTTCACTATTTCACACATAAGCCCTTTTTAATTAAATTCAATCCAAATGTCACAAATCAATAAATCAAAATTTCACACATACAATTGCACATATAATAGGCACAAGTTATAACATTTAATAAATTTTTTGACTCGGTTTAGTGGTCCCGAAACCACTTCCCGACTAGGGTCAGCATAGGGCTGTTACGCATGCATTAAATGTATGACAGAATTTCTCACAACCACATAGGCATATAACAAAAATTCTTTCCTTAATATCCATAAAGCCGAATGCTCATAGTCACATTAAGTCATTACCAAGTCAAATATTTCTTTTGTATTCGCATGTATTCCTTGATTGGATCCTAGATGTTTACAGTAAGTGTCGAGAGTTTTTCATACCTCAACTTAAGTAAATATCAAGATAATCATGCCCAACCATTTAAATTAAATTTACAAATATAACTTGATTCCTTCAAAGGATCAGCCAGCTCGCACACTCAGTGCTAAATCTTTGTAACGTATCGCACACTTAGTGCCGTTACATTAACATCTTACACACTTAGTGCTAAGGTCTCATGACGTATTGCACATTCAGTGCCATCACTTTACCTCTCGCACACTTAGTGCAATTTTTCATCAAATTAATTGTACACATACGTTTTATATTTCACAAAATCAGCATATGAATTCCACATTTAATTATATATATAACAACACAATTATGCTTATAACTTAACTTGGGCAATGAAAAACTGGTCGGGACGGTTAGTCGACAACTTTGGCTTTCCCGCGATCCAAATCAGAATTCTTTGGTTCTTGATTTAAACATATTTAAATTAAGCTCATTAAAACATGTTTTCATTCAATTTAATCCAAAACACATAAATGGCATAACTCAAAATATTCACCAAAATAAAAAATTCAAGCTTGGGTTTTGTAGTACTCGAAGCAATGATCTCAAAAATGTAGAAATTATCAAAAACCGAGCTAGAACTCACCTTGAATCAAGCTTGGAAATGTCGACCCTAAGTTTCTTTTCTTTTTGTTCTTGTTTTTATATTCAGCTAAGGAGAAAACAAAATTTTAAACTAAAGTTTTATGATATGTTTTCTATTATAATATCTCAAGTTATCGTGATTCCTAATTTACCCTTAATGAATCAATAACCAAACTTATACAATAAGGACATATTCGTCCATTTTATTGCGCTTGGCTTATTTTATATACATATAATTATAAATTTTATTATTATAACAAATATATATATATATATATATATATATAAATAGGCACATTTAATATGAAAACATACTTACCTATTTTGTGTCGTCCACTAATATATAAAAATGGACTTTTTGCATCATGAATGCTTTCACTTAAAAAGCCATTATCAATTCAGTCCTTACAATTAAAACTAACTAATTTTCAATTTATGTGGTTAAGTCTTTTTTTATTAAATTAGACATTCAAACAACAAAATTAAATCACGAAAATTACGAAAATTTCACAGATATAAGTTCATACAGAATAAACATAGAAAATAATTTTAAAATATTTCTCTAACTTGGATTCGTGGTCTTGAAACCACCATTTCGATTAGGGTCTAATTCGGGCTGTTACATACAATAGGTGAAAAATATGGGTTTTAATCTATAGAGGTACTTGATTGAATTAAAATTTTAAATTAGAGGTCCTTATATGGTGATTAGGTCATTTTCACTTAGTTTGGACAAAAATGCCCAAGGAAGGAAGGAATATCAAAGGTTTTTAATGAATAGTAGTTTGGTCATTAGTTAATAAAAGAAATAAAAAGGGAAAATAAGCCAAAATTGTCCATCTTTCTTCCTCCCTTGGCCGAATATGAAGAGACACCATAGCTAGGGTTTCTTCCAACTTTCAAGCTTGATTGTAAGTTCCTCTTAGCCCCGTTTTTAATGTTCTTCGTATGTTTGAAATCCTCGTAACTTGCTCTAGCTATTTTTACCACTATTTCAAGCTGGGGTTGATGTTTAAAAATTTTACCCATGAATGACATGCATGTATTTGGATGGCTAGTGGTAGAATATGAAAGTTTAAAGTGTGGTGAACAACTTTTACTAGGTGATTTTTGGTGAAAATTGTAAAAAGGACCTAATTATAAAAGGTGAAATATTATGTGCATAAATTGTGAAATGATAGAAATTAGGGGCTGTTGTAAGAGGAAAAGTGGTTTGGCTAGGCTTGAAATGCATGAAAATTGAATGAGAATCATAAACTGAGCCTAGGGACTAAAGTGTAAAATTGAGAAAGTTAAGGGTCAAATTGCAAAATTTGTTACAGGAAGATTTTGGGCTGTTTTGAATAATGTGAATATTAAATGAGCTAAATGTGTTGTTATAGATCGAGAAGATCGAGGAATCAACTTTGACTGAGGCAAGGGTAAGGTTTCAGACTAAATTGCAAATTATCACATTTTGTTATCGAGGTAAGTTTATATGTAAATAATGTATCATTTTTATTTATGTTGTGATATTTTATTATAACATGTGAAATGAGATTTAATATTTATGATTACTTGATAAAAACTGTGAATTGTGGTTGATGAATTGGAAATAAGCGAGGAAATCTCGGAAGAAACTTCAAAAAGGAAAAACGTAGTGCTAAGTGGATATACCACGAATGTGTACATTGATACAAATGTGGCACTAAGTGCGTATGCCATAGATATATATACATTGATACAAACGTGGTGCTAAGTGCGTATACCACGAATATGTATATTGATACAAATATGGCGCTAAGTGCGTATGCCACGAATATATACAGTGACATAAATGTGGTGCTAAGTGTGTATACCATGAAAACTTGTGTTGATCCGAAAGTGTGGTGCTATGTGCATAAATCACGAATTAAGACATTTATTAAAGAGGGTGGAGCTATGTGCGGAATCCACCAAGTATTGGTTACTATTCTGAAGATTTTATCAGGAAGGCTTACTAAGTGACATTTTTTTTATGTGACTATGTGATGATAAGTGCAGGAATTTAAATGTATGTTTATGTGAGCAATGTCTATGCTATGTATGTGGATTGTGGTAAGGTCAAATTGAGTAAGTGCAACCACAAGACTCATGTCCAATATTCTTGATATGTTATGCTCTTGGGTGCTAAGTTTGTTGTTGTGATTATTATTGTTTACATATAGACTTACTAAGCTTTTCAAAAGCTTACTTCTTTCTTTTTTTCCTTGTTTTATAGAGTAGTCAAGCTAGCTCAGAGATCGGGAAGCGTCAGAGGATCACTCACATTATCTACAACGTTCTTTTGGTATTGTAATGTACTCTTTTAAACTATGGAATGTATAGGGACTTAGTGGTGTTGTAAGTGTCATGTTGGTTTGGCTATATTGTGGCAATTGTCAATGGATAAGTCATTTTGTAATTAAGGCCATGTGATTTGGCCAATGATGATATTGGTCATTTATATATCCTTATGAGGTAATTCATGGAATGCTTGGTGTGTTTGTGTGTTGATGAACGCTAAATTATACATATTTTTACCTCATGTTTAGCCTATATTTTGGATGAATTATTATCAATTTAGTGAGAATTGGTGCTCTTAATTTTTCTTTTTCATATCTTACACTCAGAAGAGCATAGGGAAGAGAAAAGAACGGAAAATGGACCAAAAATGGAGAAAACGGGCCAAAATATGTAATCGACACAGCCTAGGAAGTCACCACATGGCCGTGGCATACGACTGTGCCACACAAAGACCACACGGTCCAGCCCCCGACAAGTACGACTAGGCCACATGGCCGTGCCACCTCAACAGTCCCGAACACAGCCTCTTGTCGAAACCACACGGGCGTGGCACACGGGCGTGTTCTAGTCGTGAGGAAGAGGAATTTCACTCGGATTTGGATCCTTAGGGGCTAAGAAAGCCATTCTAAACTCTATATAAAGACCCCAGAGGCAACTCTAAAGATATACTCTTTTCTCTCAAGAAAGAGCGCCATAATTCTGCCAACATAAGGAGTGAAAGCAAGGAATTACTCTAAGGGAAGCCGATTAATTCATCCCAGAAGCCAGAATTCTACATCAAGACAGAGGATCTCCCTAAATTCCATCAGGGGGTTTTGGGTTCTTTATGTTTTGTTATCTTAATTCTTCTGAGATGTTTTCTTTCTTTATTATGAACTAAACCCCTCAAATACTTGAATGGGATGAAACCTAAGACAGATCTTGTTATTATTTATTCTTAAATTATTTGATAAATACTTGAATTGTTCTTAATTATGTGTTCTTCATTCTTGATTTAATAATCCTAAGTATTACTTCAAGAAACTGATGTGCTTAGGCAGAGGAGCAAAAGTCCCTGTTTTAAGAGTAGATCTACCATAATTAAGCGGAGTTGCATGCAACCCTAGACATATGGCGACATAAATCTGCCGGATTAGGGTCAAACCTAATAGGGGGATCCATAGATCGACTTAATGCAACCTAGAGGTGTTAATTAATAAGAAAACTTTAATTAACCACCTAGGATTAGTTGTTCTTATCCTCGAAAGAGGTATTAACATAAGTTAGGGATCTCTACGGATCAAGTCAAGTAAAAACATCATCTAGTTCAAGAAATTAATAACAAGTGAAGTCTAGGTGGATTCTCCCTTAAGTATTGCTCATATCAATCAGCTTTTCCCTAAAGTTTTCCCCAATTTACTTTTTGTGCACTTTTAGTTAGTTTTAGAATCAGTTTCAATCAATCCTCTTTTATTTTTAAGCTAGATAATAGAAAGGAAGTAAGTATTAGTAATTTTGGTTCCCTTGGGTACGATAACTCGGTCTTGCTGCTAAACTATACTACTGTTCGATAGGTGCACTTGCCTTTAATATCGTGATATTAGTTAGTTTTGGTGTGATCAGTTTTTATAAATTTTATTACTTAATATCGCGAGCATATCATGTGTGGTTAAGTTGAAATGGATGATTGATGGATAAATGAGGTCATTTAGATGCCTAAAAATGTGCATAGAATGTGGTAATAAAATTGGCATAATTTGTATGTGTTTTGGGACAAAGAATGGCTTGGAAAATAGCCTAACTTAGGGCCACACGGCCAACCCCCACGGTCATGTATGTAGGGCATGTGAATCTTGTATGAAAATTTGGGAGAATAAGGACATCACATGGCCTGGTCACAGGGGCGTGTCCCGTGGTCGTGTGACCAAAATTGCATGCTGACGTCATAAATAGAATGTCCCAGTTTTTCACACGGGGAGACCACATGGGCGTGTCGAAACCGTGTGAAGGACACGGGCCAAGGACACAGACGTGTGCTCGGCCGTGTGAAAACTCCTGTAGGTTCGAAATGAAAAAAATATTTCCAATAATTCGACACCGGTAGGGGACACGGGCATGTGTGACCACACGGCCTACCCACACGGGCGTGTGCCCTGTTTTGACCTAAATATTCAAAATTTTTCTAAGTTCTCAATTTGGTCCTAGACGACTCCTAAATTATGTTTTGGGCCCCGTAGGTGTAACACCCTACACCCCTGTCCGTCGCCGGAATAGGGTATTAAGGTATTACATATCTAAATACAATCTACCGAGGTTCATAGTTACGAGCTAGACATGAATTCATTGAGTTCTATAGTTGAATATATCACTTGTAAGTCGGTTCAGTCAATACATCATGTCTCATTTAAAATCGTTCTATAAGCATACTAACGAATTGGCTAAAACGAACAAATTCAATAACCCAAACATCATATTAGAAAATCATTGCATATTAAGTACTAACTAAATTCCATGCCACAACATCGAATAGTATGAGAATCACTCCAACCCATATAAGCAAACTTGAAGACTAAGCAAGCCATTTTCGCATGGCTAGAAATATTTACAACTCAAAATGAAGTTTGAATCAACAAAAGGAGATTAGCCTATACATGCCATTGACCCAAAATAACCATCAAAAGTACCAAAATAACAGCGATAGTGTAGGTGATTAAGGCTTCAATCCCCGAGTCCGTAGCTTCCAAAAAGAGATCTATAAAACAAAGGAAACAAGGGAAACGGAGTAAGCATTACAATGCTTAGTAAGTTTTAAGCAATGACATCAAATAAATCATCAAATTATAGCATAGTTGTTTGTATTGTTGTTTCCCTCTTCTCTTAGGTACGTCACCCCTTTTTCCCACGCATATACATTCATATCATATACGAAAGTGGATAGCTTTCACTTATAGTAAACTCACGTAAACATACACATGTCACAAAATTCTCATAACATTTCACATAGGCTAAATGTACTTTGACCATATTAATAATCTCATTTCCTGGACGCATATGCAATCACACAATGACCTTAGTATTCGGTCCAAAAATTCAGCTTGCATATAAGCCAAGGGTACATACCTGTATAACTTAACATTTTCAGCGCAATTCATTAGCGATCGTTACCTTGAAGACCATTAGTCTTAGGCTTTACTCGCATCATCATCGAGATCTTTAGCTCGGGTAAACTCTCTATACATAGCCATCGGGTCTCTATCCCGGATGTAATCTCTGCATATAGCCTTCGGGTCTTAACCCGGATATCATCTCAGCATATAGCATTCGGGTCTTAACCCGGACGTAATCTCCACATATAGTCAGCGGGACTTAATCCCGGATTCACATCACGAATTCTCATACACATATATATTCGCATGTTGCCAAGTTTCACATAACAATTTTGCACTTGTTGTGCAATCAATTCATGAGCATACAAACATATAATATGCTTCTCGACTTTATATCATAAATATGCATATAATTCAAATCTTATACACGTATACTCTTCTTTTCTAGATTTTCGGCCCAATGATCACACATACATAAGCAATGCATTTTAAATCTCAATTTCGGTCCTTTTCTCTATGAGCCATTCGGCTATATAGCAAACGTGAATAAGGTTTCTTTCTCAATGGGACATCGTTCAATTAACAGCATGTATGTCATGGCATTTTAACATAAATACCAAATTCGATTACTCAAAACTTACCTTGAACTTTCCCGAGAATTTACGAGTTGGCTATTCGACCACTTTGGCCTTCCCTTTATCCGAACTCGTCCCTCTATGCTCTTGAGCTAAATAAAACATTTAATTTTATTAATCCTTATTCAAACATCTCAATGAATTATTTTCACTTATAGTCAACAATATATGCATATTCTTCTCATTACAAACACATACGCACATTCGGTCATTTCACATACATATCATAAGTCACAACAAGCTGATTTTCTGAGCAGCATTCAATAATTTACTCATAACTGGAGCTACAAAACTCCAAATAAAGTGTTGTTAATTTTTCATGAAAATAGACTCATTTATCTTCCATCCATAAAATTTTCATAATTTTTGGTCTGGCCAATCACTACCAGAATTTTCCTAAAGTTTCCCTATTTCACTGTTTGATTAAACTGACTACTCTATACTACGAACCGAATTTCTCCTTGTACAGAATTCCAAATATGTCCTCACCAATTTTATTAGAAACTAGACTCATTAAGGAGTCTAAGCATATAAATTTTGTCTCATAAAAATTTTTATGCAATTTATGGTGATTTTCTAAAAACAGAACAGGGGCTTCCAGAGTCATTCTGACCCTGTTTCACACAACTTTAAAAATCTCTCTATTGGCAGGTCAATTGCTTGTGAGGTTTCTTTTATAAGAAACTAGACTCATTAAGCTTTAATTACACCATTTATTCAGCCTCTAATTCAACTCTCACAATTTTTGGTGATTTTTCCAATACGCGTTACTGCTGCTGTACCAAGCAGATTTTATACCCAATTCATTCTTTAGTGTTCTTATGCACATACTTAAAACATAGCATTTCCTAAGGCACCATTTAGAGTAGTCATTGACCTTAACATATATATACAAAATTCACATTCATTTCATCCACAAACAGATTTCTCCACAAACCAAACCACTTATCAATTTGACACCCGAAAACATCCAAAAGCAACATCAAAGGCACATTCGGCCATTGCACAACCATACATTATAACAACTGAAACATCAATCCCTCTTGCATTTTCCCATGGCCGAATATTCACCTTTGCAAGTTATGTCACTCAAATCATTTTATTAATCATGCACATATATTCCCTAATAGAAATTTTTAAAGTTGCCAATCAAATCAATATCACCAAGCTAGCCGAATGCATGCATATACACTTAAGGCATTTAGCATCTTCATTTACCTTAGTTCATTTAACAAATTTACAACTAAATGCTTAAATCCACAATTGGCAATCATTGGCACAAAGATACACTAGCCGAATGCTTAGTGAACTTATGAGCAATGTTTAACTAACTCATGTTACAAAATATGTATCTCCATTTGCATAATCGATTTATCAAATTAAGGATCAAAATGCAATCAAAAGTAAAACAACTCAATCATGCATTCCAAAGAGCCCATTCGGCCATTAAGCAAAAGTCAAGCTAACCTCACATTCTTAAACAATGCCAAATCCACACTTAAGCATATGACCGAATATCAAAATTAATAATCAAACTAAAATTGTTATCGTGACTACTTAGAACACTAAATAACCAATTCAATTTAGCAAATTATTCAACCTATCCCAAAATATCCCTTTAAGAATCGGTAATGAAGAAGTAAGAAGCTAAAACATGCAAATCAATTCTATCTATCCATAAATCCTCATAAAAACACATCTAACTAGCTCAACAACATCCAAGTTGCATTATTTAACAAAACATCAAAGAAAACACAATTTCTCCACCCTTACTCACATGGCCGAATGCTTCTAACACTAAAGGCTCAAGAATTTCAAACATGAACAAAGAAGAGAGCTTCAAAACCAACTAAATTCACAAGTTTTCCAAGAAAATAGCATGAACCTTACCTTATTTGTGCTTCACTTTGTCATATGCCCTAACTCAAGGGTTTCCTATTTTTTTTTTTTTCTTTCTCTACTCACGGCAAGAAGATGGATTATGACAACTAATTTCTTATTTCAATTAAAATTAATTAGCAACAAACAAAGCACAAAATGACAAACTAGGTCATCATTACCCTCCACTATCATAAAAGTGGGTAATTTGACATGCAAATCCCTTATTTTGCATGCATGCATTAACTAGTCTTCACACATTTGTCTAGCATATTATCGAAGTTCACTACTAAGTCCCTTTTTGTAAAATTCAAATTTATAACTCTAAATTGACACACCAAACATGTCACACATGAATTCACACATATTATAGGCATCAAAATGAATATTTAATACATTTTATGCCTCGGTTTTGTGGTCCCGAAACCACATTCCGACTAGGGCCGTTTTAAGGCCGTCACAACTCTCCCCCACTTAAGAAATTTTCGTCCCCGAAAATTCTTACCGGAAAATAAGTTTGGGTAACGCTCTCTTATCGAATCCTCAAGCTCCCAAGTAGCTTCTTCAACCCCATGTTTGACCCACAACACTTTCACTAACGAAATCTTCTTATTCCGCAACTCTTTAGTCTTGTGTGCCAAAATACGAATTGGTTCCTCCTCGTAACTCATATCAGATCGAATCTCAATATCAGACGGATTGATCACATGGGATGGGTCGGACCTATATCGTCGGAGCATCGATACATGAAAAACGTTGTGGATCTTTTCGAGTTCGGGAGGCAAAATCAATCGATATGCTACTGGTCCAATCCGTTCAGATATTTCGTATGGTCCGATGAACCTCGGACTCAATTTGCCCTTACGGCCGAATCTGATCACCTTTTTCCAAGGTGACACTTTAAGAAATACTTTGTCTCCGACCCGATACTCGATATCTTTCCGCTTTAAATCCGCGTATGACTTTTGACGATCTGAAGCGGCCTTAAGACGATCACGAATCACTTTTACTTTCTGCTCAGCATCTCTAATCAAATCAACTCCAAAGATCTTACTTTCACTGAGTTCGGTCCAAAACAACGGTGTACGGCATTTGCGACCGTACAAGGCCTCGTAAGGTGCCATCTTAATGCTCGATTGGAAACTGTTGTTGTAAGCAAATTCAATTAAAGGCAAATACCGTTCCCATGAACCACTGAACTCGAGGACACAACATCGCAACATATCTTCGAGTATTTGAATTACTCGTTCCGACTGACCGTCCGTTTGAGGATGGAACGCGGTACTAAAATGCAGTTTAGTACCCAGAGAATCTTGTAGTTTCTTCCAAAACCGCGATGTAAATCTCGGGTCTCTATCCGATACGATTGAGATAGGGACCCCGTGCAATCTGACGATCTGAGAAACATACAACTCCGCTAGCTTATCAAGTGAGTAATCCGTACGCACAGGTATAAAGTGAGCGGATTTAGTTAATCGGTCTACGACAACCCAAATCGCATCCTTCTTGCTCAGTGTCAACGGTAGCCCAGATACAAAATCCATCGTGACTCTATCCCACTTCCACTCAGGAATCAAAATCGGTTGCAACAAACCCGATGGCACCTGATGTTCCGCTTTTACTTGTTGGCATATCAGACACTTTGACACAAAATTTGAGATGTCTCGTTTCATACCATGCCACCAATATTGACGTTTCAAATCATTGTACATTTTAGTACTTCCCGGATGAACTGACATTCGGCTATTGTGAGCTTCATCTAAAATCACCGAAACCAACTCTGAACTTCTCGGTATACATACTCGGCCTCGAAACCTCAAACAATCATTGTCGTCAACTTGAAACTCAGAATCCACATTTAAATCGCATTGAGCTCGTTTAGAAATTAAGTCGTCATCCGCTTTCTGAGCTTCACAAACTTGTCGGAGAAATACCGGTTTGGCTTTTAATTCCGCTATCATCAAGCCATCATCAGATACTGATAAATGTACATTCATGGCTCGTAAAGCAAACAATGATTTTCGGCTAAGAGCATCAGCAACTACATTCGCCTTTCCCGGATGATAGTCAATGACAAGCTCGTAATCCTTTAGCAATTCAAGCCACCGTCTTTGTCTCAGATTCAAATCTCTTTGCGTCATCAAGTATTTGAGGCTTTTATGGTCGGAAAAGACATGACATTTCTCACCAAAAAGGTAGTGACGCCAAATCTTCAAAGCAAACACAATAGCAGCTAATTCGAGATCGTGAGTCGGATAGTTTTTCTCATGAGGCTTCAATTGCCTTGAAGCATAAGCAACAACTTTGCCTTCTTGCATCAAAACACATCCCAAGCCATTCAAAGACGCATCACTATATACTACAAACTCCTTACCGGATTCAGGTTGAACTAAGACTGGAGTTTCCGTCAATAGGGCTTTCAATTGGTCAAAACTCTTTTGGCACTTCTCGGACCATTCGAATTTAACATCCTTCTGCAATAGCTTCGTCAATGGGGTTGAGATCATCGAAAAGTCTTTCACAAACCGTCGGTAATACCCGGCGAGTCCTAAAAAACTTCGGACTTCCGAGACATTTTTAGGAGGCTTCCAATCGAGGATAGCAGAGATTTTATTCGGATCAACTCGGATACCCGCAGCAGATACAATGTGTCCCAGAAAGCCAACCTCGCGCAACCAGAACTCACACTTACTGAATTTCGCATACAACTGGTTATCACGCAAAATCTGTAGCACGAGTCTTAAATGCTCGGCATGCTCGATCTCATCGCGAGAGTAAACCAAAATGTCATCGATGAACACGACTACAAATCGATCTAGGTACGGCTTAAACACTCGATTCATCAGATCCATGAAAACAGCGGGGGCATTAGTCAGCCCAAACGGCATCACTAAAAATTCATAGTGTCCGTACCTCGTTCTGAAAGCAGTCTTGGGCACGTCTGAGTCTCGAACTCGCAACTGATAGTAGCCGGATCGCAAATCGATCTTTGAAAACACGGAAGCTCCCTTTAACTGATCGAATAAGTCGTCGATACGAGGCAATGGATATTTATTCTTTATAGTCACCTTGTTCAACTGCCGATAGTCAATACACATTCTCAAAGTCCCGTCCTTCTTTTTCACGAACAAGACGGGTGCTCCCCAGGGAGAAAAGCTCGGTCTTGCGAACCCTCTATCGGTTAACTCTTGCAACTGAGACTTCAACTCTTTCAACTCCGTCGGAGCCATACGATATGGAGCAATTGAAATCGGAGTTGTACTCGGAACTAGCTCAATGCCGAACTCGACCTCTCTAACAGGTGGTAATCCCGGTAATTCTTCCGGAAATACGTCCGGATACTCACAAACCACAGGTACTATCTCAAGCTTTAGTTCGGATATTTTGCTATCCAAAACATAAGCAAGATAAGCCTCGCAACCCTTTTTCATAAACTTTCTAGCCATAATTGAAGATATTACTGCCGGTAGCCCGTTTAGATCAGACGACTCAACACGAATTATCTCATTATTCGAACATCGCAAATCAATAGTCTTTCGCTTGCAATTCACTACCGCATCATGCACAGTCAACCAATCCATTCCGAGAATAACGTCGAATTCGTCGAAAGGCAAAAGCATCAAATCGGCCGGAAAACATGAATTTCGAATCATAAGGGGACATTTCTTACACACTCTATCAACTAAGACACAACGACCCAAAGGATTGGACACTCGAATCACAAACTCAGTAGACTCAATAGGGAGAGTCTTACTGGATGCCAAATTTTCACATACATATGAATGAGTTGAACCGGGGTCAATCAAAGCAATTACATCAGTATCAAAGAGAGTAAAAGTACCGGTGATAACATCGGGCGAAGAGGCATCCTCTCGTGCGCGAATAGCGTAAGCCCTAGCAGGAGCATGAGCCTCGGATCTTGTTGTAGCATCTTTAAACCTTCTCTGACCGCCGCTAGCATTTCCCGGATTCCTCGGTGGTCTACCCCGTGCTGAAGTCGTACTCGGTTTCCCACTCAGGTTCACATTTTGCTCGGACCATCTGGGGCAATCTCTTATAAAGTGATCAGCCGACCCGCACTTAAAACAGGAGCGATCATGAAATCTGCAGCTCCCCGAATGCCATTTTCCACAATACTTGCACTCGGCTCTGTCCCGACGGTCGTTTCCAACACTAGCAGCAGAAGGGGCACGTGTACTCATAGAGGGTCGATCACGGTCTCGTCTAGAAAAACCCGAAATAGTAGATGGTCTCTCCGATTCACTTCGAAACTTCTTTGAGGATTTTTGAGTAGACCTCCCCGAAGATCTCTTACGGAACTCTCTGGCTCCGCTATCAGCTTTTCTCTTTTCATTTCGAAGCTCTTCAGCCTTGCAGGCTCGCTCAACAAGAACAACGAACTCTTGAATTTCAAGAATGCCCACCAGAAGTTTAATGTCTTCATTTAACCCGTCCTCGAAGCGTTTACACATAATAGCTTCGGATGCTATGCACTCGCGAGCATATCGGCTAAGTCGTACGAATTCTCTCTCATACTCGGTTACGGTCATTCGGCCTTGTTTAAGCTCGAGGAATTCCTTCCGTTTCTGATCGATAAATCTTTAGCTAATATACTTCTTTCGGAACTCAACTTGGAAAAACTCCCAACTAACTCGTTCTTTCGGCACCACCGAAACCAATGTGTTCCACCAATAGTAGGCAGAATCACGCAGCAGAGATACGGCACACTTCAAGCACTCTTCGGGCATACACGACAGCTCATCAAACACACGGACTACATTATCGAGCCAAAACTCGGCCCGCTCAGCATCGTCATCAACTGTAGCCCGGAACTCTTCAGCCCCATATTTTCTAATTTTATCGACCGGGGGTTTACTCGACCTCATAGGGTCGGCCCCAGGAGGAGCCACAGGGGTCGAAAATGGGTTATTCGGGGGAGGAGGTTGTGGAACAGCCGGATTAGTTCGTAGGAATTGAGCGAACCAATCATTCATCATTGCATAAAAGTTCTGCCTCATGTCATCATCTCGACGACTGGCATTCGGCTGAGAGTCGACCGGCGCGGTCCCTTACACGGGAGCAGCCGCCACACTCTCAATATCTTCCGCTACTGCTCGATCGGGATCAGAATCCATTACTATATGAAAAACACATTTTAAAAGTTAGGAATCACCACACTATCGCATTATCACAAAATGGCATGTATAGCTATACTCACACACGCTACGTTAGTCTGAGAATCGACTAAACCGTAGCTCTGCTACCAATAAAAATGTAACACCCTACACCCCTGTCCGTCGCCGGAATAGGGTATTAAGGTATTACATATCTAAATACAATCTACCGAGGTTTATAGTTACGAGCTAGACATGAATTCATTGAGTTCTATAGTTGAATATATCACTTGTAAGTCGGTTCGGTCAATACATCATGTCTCATTTAAAATCGTTCTATAAGCATACTAACGAATTGGCTAAAACGAACAAATTCGATAACCTAAACATCATATTAGAAAATCATTGCATATTAAGTACTAACTAAATTCCATGCCACAACATCGAATAGTATGAGAATCACTCCAACCCATATAAGCAAACTTGAAGACTAAGCAAGCCATTTTCGCATGGCTAGAAATATTTACAACTCAAAATGAAGTTTGAATCAACAAAAGGAGATTAGCCTATACATGCCATTGACCCAAAATAACCATCAAAAGTACCAAAATAACAGCGATAGTGTAGGTGATTAAGGCTTCAATCCCCGAGTCCGTAGCTTCCAAAAAGAGATCTATAAAACAGAGGAAACAAGGGAAACGGAGTAAGCATTACAATGCTTAGTAAGTTTTAAGCAATGACATCAAATAAATCATCAAATTATAGCATAGTTATTTGTATTGTTGTTTCCCTCTTCTCTTAGGTACGTCACCCCTTTTTCCCATGCATATACATTCACATCATATACGAAAGTGGATAGCTTCCACTTATAGTAAACTCACGTAAACATACACATGTCACAAAATTCTCATAACATTTCACATAGGCTAAATGTACTTTGACCATATTAATAATCTCATTTCATGGACGCATATGCAATCACACAATGACCTTAGTATTCGGTCCAAAAATTCAGCTTGCATATAAGCCAAGGGTACATACCTGTATAACTTAACATTTTCAGCGCAATTTATTAGCGATCGTTACCTTGAAGACCATTAGTCTTAGGCTTTACTCGCATCATCATCGAGATCTTTAGCTCGGGTAAACTCTCTATACATAACCATCGGGTCTCTATCCCGGATGTAATCTCCGCATATAGCCTTCGGGTCTTAACCCGGATATCATCTCAGCATATAGCCTTCGGGTCTTAACCCGGACGTAATCTCCACATATAGTCAGCGGGACTTAATCCCGGATTCACATCACGAATTCTCATACACATATATATTCGCATGTTGCCAAGTTTCACATAACAATTTTGCACTTGTTGTGCAATCAATTCATGAGCATACAAACATATAATATGCTTCTCGACTTTATATCATAAATATGCATATAATTCAAATCTTATACACGTATACTCTTCTTTTCTAGATTTTCGGCCCAATGATCACACATACATAAGCAATGCATTTCAAATCTCAATTTCGGTCCTTTTCTCTATGAGCCATTCGGCTATATAGCAAACGTGAATAAGGTTTCTTTCTCAATGGGACATCGTTCAATTAACAGCATGTATGTCATGGCATTTTAACATAAATACCAAATTCGATTACTCAAAACTTACCTTGAACTTTCCCGAGAATTTACGAGTTGGCTATTCGACCACTTTGGCCTTCCCTTTATCCGAACTCGTCCCTCTATGCTCTTGAGCTAAATAAAACATTTAATTTTATTAATCCTTATTCAAACATCTCAATGAATTATTTTCACTTATAGTCAACAATATATGCATATTCTTCTCATTACAAACACATACGCACATTCGGTCATTTCACATACATATCATAAGTCACAACAAGCTGATTTTCTGAGCAGCATTCAATAATTTACTCATAACTGGAGCTACAAAACTCCAAATGAAGTGTCGTTAATTTTTCATGAAAATAGACTCATTTATCTTCCATCCATAAAATTTTCATAATTTTTGGTTTGGCCAATCACTACCAGAATTTTTCTAAAGTTTCCCTATTTCACTGTTTGATTAAACTGACTACTCTATACTACGAACCGAATTTCTCCTTTTACAGAATTCCAAATATGTCCTCACCAATTTTATTAGAAACTAAACTCATTAAGGAGTCTAAGCATATAAATTTTGTCTCATAACAATTTTTATGCAATTTATGGTGATTTTCTAAAAACAGAACAGGGGCTTCCGGAGTCATTCTGACCCTGTTTCACACAACTTTAAAAATCTCTCTATTGGCAGGTCAATTGCTTGTGAGGTTTCTTTTATAAGAAACTAGACTCATTAAGCTTTAATTACACCATTTATTCAGCCTCTAATTCAACTCTCACAATTTTTGGTGATTTTTCCAAAACGCGTTACTGCTGCTGTACCAAGCAGATTTTATACCCAATTCATTCTTTAGTGTTCTTATGCACATACTTAAAACATAGCATTTCCTAAGGCACCATTTAGAGTAGTCATTGACCTTAACATATATATACAAAATTCACATTCATTTCATCCACAAACAGATTTCTCCACAAACCAAACCACTTATCAATTTGACACCCGAAAACATCCAAAAGCAACATCAAAGGCACATTCGGCCATTGCACAACCATACATTATAACAACTGAAACATCAATCCCTCTTGCATTTTCCCATGGCCGAATATTCACCTTTGCAAGTTATGTCACTCAAATCATTTTATTAATCATGCACATATATTCCCTAATAGAAATTTTTAAAGTTGCCAATCAAATCAATATCACCAAGCTAGCCGAATGCATGCATATACACTTAAGGCATTTAGCATCTTCATTTACCTTAGTTCATTTAACAAATTTACAACTAAATGCTTAAATCCACAATTGGCAATCATTGGCACAAAGATACACTAGCCGAATGCTTAGTGAACTTATGAGCAATGTTTAACTAACTCATGTTACAAAATATGTATCTCCATTTGCATAATCGATTTATCAAATTAAGGATCAAAATGCAATCAAAAGTAAAACAACTCAATCATGCATTCCAAAGAGCCCATTCGGCCATTAAGCAAAAGTCAAGCTAACCTCACATTCTTAAACAATGCCAAATCCACACTTAAGCATATGACCGAATATCAAAATTAATAATCAAACTAAAATTGTTATCGTGACTACTTAGAACACTAAATAACCAATTCAATTTAGCAAATTATTCAACCTATCCCAAAATATCCCTTTAAGAATTGGTAATGAAGAAGTAAGAAGCTAAAACATGCAAATCAATTCTATCTATCCATAAATCCTCATAAAAACACATCTAACTAGCTCAACAACATCCAAGTTGCATTATTTAACAAAACATCAAAGAAAACACAATTTCTCCACCCTTACTCACATGGCCGAATGCTTCTAACACTAAAGGCTCAAGAATTTCAAACATGAACAAAGAAGAGAGCTTCAAAACCAACTAAATTCACAAGTTTTCCAAGAAAATAGCATGAACCTTACCTTATTTGTGCTTCACTTTGTCATATGCCCTAACTCAAGGGTTTCCTATTTTTTTTTTTCTTTCTCTACTCACGGCAAGAAGATGGAGAAAATAGCTTTGTTATTATCACTTCCTTATTTTATTCATTTGTTTTATTTACTCTTTATTAATTCAATTTTTATGACAACTAATTTCTTATTTCAATTAAAATTAATTAGCAACAAACAAAGCACAAAATGACAAACTAGGTCATCATTACCCTCCACTATCATAAAAGTGGGTAATTTGACATGCAAATCCCTTATTTTGCATGCATGCATTAACTAGTCTTCACACATTTGTCTAGCATATTATCAAAGTTCACTACTAAGTCCCTTTTTGTAAAATTCAAATTTATAACTCTAAATTGACACACCAAACATGTCACACATGAATTCACACATATTATAGGCATCAAAATGAATATTTAATACATTTTATGCCTCGGTTTTGTGGTCCCGAAACCACATTCCGACTAGGGCCGTTTTAAGGCCGTCACAGTAGGCCTATTTTAAAGATTTTATGATATATTACGAAAAAAGTTTTAATTTGGAATGAAACTTTATGGTTTGACTTTGTATGCTTGGTTGTAATATCGTCCGGTAATGCCTCCTACTCGGTTCCAACATCGAACCCGGGTAAGGGGTGTTACAACACAAGCATGTTGCCCTTCCACACGGGCGTATGCCCTGTTTTAGTTAAATTTCTTAAAAGTTTTCTAAGTGCTCCAAATGGTCCCGGATTGTTTTAAAACCATGTTTTGGGCCTCGTAGGCCCATATGAAGGACCGAAGAGTCATGTTTGAAAAGTTTTAAATTGGGACGTATTTCGGTGGTTTGAGATTGGATAATAGTATGTGTTTTAGTAAGGTAATGCCTCATACCCTGTTCTGGCGTCGGATAAGGGTAAGGGGTGTTACATTGGCACGTGAAGTAAAAGAGTTGCGTAATAAGCGAGTTCTATTAGTGAAAGTATTGTGGCATAGTCATACTGTAGAAGAAGCGACTTGGGAACCGGAAGAAACTATGAGATCTCAGTACCCCACCTCTTTTTAGGTAAATTTCGAGGACGAAATTTATTTAGGGGGAAGAATTAAAACAACCCGATAGTCACAGGTGTTGAAAAACATATTTTCAAGACTCCGTTTTTGTGAATTGGACTCGTAAATATTTTCAAGACTCCGTTGTGTGGTTAATTAGGTTTTGGTTAGGTGAATTTGCATGAATTAAGAGTAATTAGGTAAAAGGACTAAATTGCATAAAGGGTGAAAGTTGAATTATAGATTAAAGAAAAATTAAAAGGACTAAAGAAGCAATTATGTCAATATCTTAATATGAGGCGGTATAAGGTAGATTTTTTTAATTTATTATATATTTATATTATAAAATAAACCTTAAGAATTAAGTATATATTATATTATATTATATTATATTATAATAAAAACAAATAAAATAAAGAAAAGAATAGAAAAAACAAAGCCAATGAAATAGAAGGAAAAAGGAAAGAAAGAAGAAAGAAACATATGCACTTAAGGGCTTCAATTATTCAAAGTTTAATTGGTTAGTTAATTTAGTCCATTTTTCTTGTAATTTTTATGTTTTTGGAATCCTAGTGTTAAATACTACCCGACCCATGTCAAAATTTTAGAAATTATTGAGTTTTTAAGTGTTGTTTATGTTGAATAATTTTAGTATTAGGGATTAAATTGATAGATTTTTAAGCTAGAAATGAAAAAGGATTAAATTGTAAAAAAATAGTAAATGTTGTGTAATAGGGACTAAATTGTGAAAAATTCAAAATTTAGGAATATATTTGAAAATAGGGAGTTGAAATTAGTCCAAAGTGGAATTTGCATGAAAATATAAGATTAATTGTGAAGAAATAAAGTTAGTCTCAGTTTAGGGACTCAATTGAAATTTAGGTAAATATTGAGTAAAAATTGAAATATTTAATATGAAATTAAAATGTGTTGTATTGATAATTTTTAATTTTTTTTAATTTTGTGGCTAACTTCGTACCAGAATCCTCGACCAAAAAGGAGAAAGATAAAGTCGACGAGGAATAGCTCGGAATTTCTGGTTTGTATTTCTATAATCCGAAGCTAGTTATTAATTATTGTAATTTTTATTTAATGTATATGGTAAGTTTTTAGGTGAGTAATTGATATTTTGATAATTGATTGAATGAATTGAATTAGTATATGTATATATATTGAATGTAACACCCCCAACCCATATCCCTCGCCGGAACTAGGTTACGGAGCATTACCGAAGTTTACAGATCAAACAGACAGAAATTTCAAGCATTTCATATCATCAAACAAGTCATCAAAGCATCATTTTAATCCAAATTATAAGCATATCAAATCCAAATAATTTTTTCCTAGTTCATGAGCACTTAAACATAGAATTAAATTCACATGCACCTATCTAGATTTAGTTCAATTTATCACGCCATAATATGGCTTCAAAAACAAACACATATTTATATGTATAAAACCAACCAAAATTAAACTTATAACCTAATTTACAATCAAACCACATAAAAACTATTATTTAGACACCCTAGGTACATGCCGACACAAAAAGAAATATATTGCACCACATATTAAGTTCGGGATTGTTGATAGATGCTGAATTGACGATCAACTTAAGTACCTAACCTGCGCTTGGAAAACAAAATTGTACACTGAGTAAAAACTCAGTGGTATTTCTATAATTTGAATATTTAAAAATAAAATAATATAATATGTATAATAAAATGTTAAGCACAATTGAACATTTAAAACCATACAATATTAAATTTTCCATCACTTACTATAGAAATAGCTTTTCACAACTTTAATAACATTTCATTTTTGCAATTAGGTTATCCATACCATATTCAATTCACTCTTCCACTTCACTTCTCATATCATTCCATTTCAATATCAATTATAAGACTTTATTATTCATTTACCCCTATTAACATGACTCGGATTCGGACGGATACACGGATCCAACCAAAACACACCAGTGTGGCACCCAGTGCCTCATCGAATTAATCCGAAGTAGTAATTTGGCACCCAATGTCTCATCGACTCGAAGCTGAAGAAATCCTTGAACTCTTCCAATCCTATGGCACGCCATCTATATACGACTCAGCCCGATACAGTTAATAGGATTTCAATTCACTTTTCTAATGCCCCAATTATCCAATACTCAATTATCACATAAATCACAATTTCACATACATTTAATTCAATATAAAAAATGCTAACACTTACCTTATTTACTTGCCATAAACATTTAAATCAAAATACAACAATTAATAATTAAATTTGGATAATAGAAATACAAATCAGAATTTCTAAGCTACTCCTCGTCGACTTTATCATTTCCTTTCTTAGTCAAAGTTTTCGGCACAACGTTAGCTACAGAAATTAAAACAATTAAAATTCATCAATACAATACAATTTCACATTGAATATTTCAATTTTTATTCAACTTTTGCCGAAATTCCAATTTAGTCCCTAAACTGAGACTAACTTTATTTCTTCAAAACTAATTCCATATTTTCATTCAATTTCCACTTTAGACTAAATTCAACTCTCTAATTTCACTCAAATCCCTAAATTTCAATTTTTTTACAATTTAGTCCCTAATACTCAAAACTTATAATTTATTTTACAATTCAACCTCTTTTTCATTTCTAATTTCTAACTTAAAATTCTATCAATTTAATCCCAAATACTTAAATTATTCAACATGAACAACATCTAAATATTCAATATTTTCTAAAATTTGAACATAGGCTAAGTAGTTTTTAATACTAGGATTCTAAAAATATAAAAATTACAAGAAAAGAGACTAAACTGACTTACGAATTAAGCTTTGAACCCTTGAAAACCCTAATTTTTCTCCTCTTTCTTTCTCTTTTTCTTTTCTTTCTTTCCTTCTCTGTTTCGTTTCAATGTTTGCTTCTTTTTCTATTTTTTTCCTTTATTTATTTATTTAGTTATTATAATATAATATAATATAATATAATATAATATAATATAATATAATATAATATAATATAATATATATATATATACTTAACTTTTAAGTAATACTTATTTATTATTTTATACATATGTATATTATTTGTACACATGTACTTATTTATTACCATACACTTGTTAAATATGGTTTAATTTCTTATTTAGTCCCTTTACTTTTTCTCTAATCTATAATTAAACTTTCACCCTTTATGCAATATACTCCTTATACCTAATTACTCTTAATTCAAGCTAATTCACCTAACCAAAACCTAATTAACTACACAATTGACTTCATAAATATTTTTAATAAATATTTACGAATCTGTTTTACAAAAATAGAGACCCGAAAATACACTCTCTAATACCCGTGATTATCGAGTCGTTACATTGAATGGATTGATTTCTGAATTGAAAAGGATATATGTGTAATTATGTCATTATATGAAAAATCGGTATTGGATATTGATTATATCTTAAATGTGAGATTAAACCCTATTAACTGTATCAAGTTGAGTCAGATATAGATGGCATGCCATAGGGTTGGAAGAGTTTAGGGATTTCTTCGACTTCGAGTCAATGAGACACTGGGTGTCAAATTACTACTTAGGATTAATTCGATGAGGCACTGGGTGCCAATTTACTTCGGTTTAGCCGATGAGACACTGGGTGTCAAATTATTACTTTGAATTATCTGATGAGGCACTGGATGCCAAGCTGGTGTGTTTTGGTTGGATCTGTGTATCCGTTCAAGTCCGAGTTGTATTAATAGGGGTAAATGAATAACAAAGTTTTATGATTGATATTGAAATAGTATGGTATGAGGAATGGAAGTGAAATAGTGAATTGAAAATAGAAATACCACTGAGTTTTTACTTAACGTACGATTTCGTTTTTCGTGAGCAGGTTAGGTACTAATTTTGATCGTCGATTCAACATCCAACAACAATCCCGAACTCAAACATGGTGATTTTTATCCTTTTGAACTGTGTCGGCATGTACCTAGGGTGTCTAATTAATAGTTATTTTGTGGATTGAATGTAAATAAGGTTAATATTGGTTTGATATATATATATATATATACATGTGTTTGTGTTTGAAGTTTTATTTTGGCATGTTAATTGGGTGTTTAAGTGTTCATAAGCTAAGTAAAATGAATTAAATTAGGTATGTTTATAATTTGGACTTAAATGATATTTTGATGACACGTTTTGATGATATAATTGTAACACCCCAAACATGGCCTAGACGTTATGGCCGAATCTGGTGGCGTCACATGAGAGTGATTTTCAGAAAATCGTTTCAAATGTCAAAACTTGTTCAATTTATTATCTTTTCTTTATTGCGAAAGCTTTGAAATCATTCATTATATAAAAGTCTTAAATTAAGCTTTAAAATGCGTTTGGAGTGTCGCCATTTAATAAAAATCAATAATAACAATAAAACAAAACAGTTCAATGGTCCACAATACATAAAACTCCCTAAATAATGATAGAATAATAAAATAATTAATAACCAGTAATAAAAGTAGGAAGTCCAGTAAAGTGTCCATCAGTGGTCACCCTCGAGCCCTCCGTAGCACCAATCCATCTACTGTTGGGGATTACCTGGCAGATAAAAAAAATAAAGGGTGAGTTTTCGCAAACTCAGTGTGTACATCCCCATAGTAAAGCAAGCATACGTGCATATAACAGAAACAGTCATAATTCAGGCCAGAGCCCTTAACAGTTGCGGTGTAGGCCTTGGCCCACTCAGAGCAGAATCAGATACATTCGGGCCTTAGCCCATATAGATAAGCATGCATATCAATCAGTACAATATATGCCCACCAACCCTACACACCATCTCTGATAACCCTACACACCATGTAGGGATAAAATTGACCCACCCAGCCTTACACACCAAGTATGGGGATAAAATTGACCCATCCAACCCACACACCTCGAGGTACAATAAAACGGCACATATCATAAATAAGCAACAGAGCTGCCAGTCAAACGATTAAAAGCCTTTTAGTCTTCCTTCTCTCCATAATCAAGCTCAACCCAATGCAATGCAACATAAATAATGTCATGGCATGCTTTCGTACAGTCAACAAATCATATTAGAACAGTATTAACATGCTATCAATAACATGTTATCTCATACATATAGTTTATCATATCACAAAACAAGGTCTATGTAATGCTTACCGACACTTTAAACTGGTCACAGTTGATTAAGGCGACCCGTGCAACCTTTCAAAACCGATCAGATTAATGGGCTCACATGCCCATGTGGCCTGCCCGTGTGGGTCTACACGCCCGTGTGGCCCACACCCTCGTGTGGCCCACACGACCCAATTTGGCCTTGCTCATGTGGATCACACAGCCTGACCCAAATCCCAACATGCCCATATGGTTCACCCGTGTGGGCCCACTCGCCCGTGTGGCCCACACGGCCCATTTGGCCTAGGTCGTGCCTCGCACATGGCTTAGCCAGCCTCACACGCCTGTGTCTGTCATGTTCGTATGGCATGCGCACGGCCTACTTCGTCGACCACACGGCCGTGTCTCACACACGACCTCTACACGGGCAGTCCACACGCCCGTGTGGCATCGACAGCTTCGTTTTCGGCTTTCATCGAATCGCGTTTTCAGTGCGTCAGAGGTACACACCTGGTTTTGATTGAAGCCTAACCACTCTTGAGCACTTCCAAAACCTAATAATCAGAATAATCCCACTTTAGAACCCAAAATCGAGTCTTAATCACTAAACCCCGATAACACAAAATCAACTTATCAGTCCTAAAATCGAGTACAACGACGACTCAAACGTCAAATCACTGATTTCCAACCTCCAGATCTCCTTCTAAACAGCAGCAAAACCCTTCTTAATGTCTCATCCAAAAGCAACAAAAACAAATAAAATGAAGCTTACCGAAAGCGAAGAACAACCGTTGCTACAGGAATGAAGAAAGAAATAAAGACGAAAAGGGAAAACGAATGGGATGGCAGCAAGGAATAGTAAAAATTTCGGTAATAGGAAAGGGAATTTTGGGAAAATAGCAGCAATGGAGATTAGGGAAAAAAAAGAATAGGTTTTGTCAAAAAGGAACTAATTAGAAAATATTCTGATAACCACTACTACAGTATTCTAAACCACTTCAAGCACTAGCCGAAATTTGCACCAAAAATAATACTCTTGCCACAACAGAGATTCAAACACGAGATCTCTCACTCATAATCATACCACGTAGCCACCAGACCAGCAGGCCCATTCTATTATATCTTAATCAACTTTTGCTTACAAGCCTAAACACCAAAAGCCATGCTTCATTAAATAAAAACCCAAAATTCAGCCCAAGCTAAGGATTGAACATGGAACCTCCCCAACACTCCCCAAGGCACTTAACCACTTAAACAGTTAATTAATTGTGCCAAAGTAATCACAAAACAATTTCAGAAACTCTCATGCACAACAAATCACAAAAGCCGAAATTAGAAAAATTGGGGCGTTACAATAATTGTTGTACCAATGAGGGTACATGTAACGCCCCCTTACCCGAAACCGTCGACGGAGTCGAGTTTGAGGAGTTAGCAAACTTAATTTGTCACTTAAACGATTTTAAACCATTAAGCTGTCCATCTGCATCATAGTCGCTAAAAAAAATCATATCTAGAGTTACAAAACTCAAAATTAAGATCTATAAATTTTCTTTGAACCTAGACTCATATATCTATTTACTAATTTTTTTCTAGAATTTTTGGTCAGGCCAATTAGTACAGTTTATTAGTTAAAGTTTCCCTTGTTTTAGTGTTTGACTGCTTTGACATCTGTTTACTACGAATCACTTTTCTCTCTGTACAGAATTCAAATGACTATTCCATTTGTTTCTACTAAAACTAGACTCAATAAGGAATCTGTGAATATAAAGTATGACTCCTAATTATTTTTGTAAAATTTTTGGTGAATTTCTAAAGTTAGAACAAGGGATCCAAGAATTGCTCTGACCCTATTCCACAAAAACTTCAATATCTTATAAAATACAACTCATTTACTTATTTTGATTCTTTCATATGAAAATAGACTCAATGATCTTCAGTTCCATATTATTCACCACCTAATTCTGTCTCTACTATTTTTTGTGAATTTTCAAACTCACGTCACTGCTGCTGTATGATTCTATTTTATAGCAAATTTCACCTTTTTATAGATTTTCATGGACTACGTAGCATATTAAACGTACATGTCACCAAATATGATCATAATTAGCCATTCCAATGGCTAATCATTATCAAGCATTTCCTTACCACTCAATAGTCATATCATAAGATTATTTACACAAAATGATTATAATGCTATACATGCTATACATCAAAATATATAAGCCATTATACCGAGGTGGTCCACGGATAGTGTGAGCGAGCCTTCGACCTTCCCGATTTCCAAGTTGGCTTGTCAAAACTACAAAAAGTAGAAGGGAGGAAGTAAGAATAAATGCTTAGTAAATTCACATGCAAATAGCTAGTAACATAATCATACAATTCAACATAAACATCAATTGCATAAATATCACTAAGACATTCATGTTACAAGTATATTTGCTATCTTACCACAATCTTGTCTTACCAAGTTCTCAACCCGAGAGTTTAAGTTCATACCTGTCAAATTTTCTCATCCACCACACTTACCAACATGTCCCCTTCGTTTTAGATATTCTCCTTAATCACTTACGATTCACCCGTTGAACACATCGGAATATAATTTGGATACACGGATTGTATGCACATAAATGCCATACCCGTAGCTAGACAAACTCAATAGCCTATGGAATCTATGTAGCCAAGCTACCATGTAACCCGCCCATAAGAGAACTCGGACTCAACTCAACGAGCTCGGGCGTTCGCATCTATAAGTGAACTCGGACTCAACTCAACGAGCTCGGATGCCTAGTTACATCTCACGAACTCGGACTCAACTCAACGAGTTCGGAACTCAATCATCTTAGTGACATGTCACTCGTATCCTAATCTATTCCCAAGGTTCAAACGGGATTTTCCTCAATCACACATTTTTGTCGTCTTCCTCGGAATGCCGGAACCGATACTTGATAGCATTTCACATTTATCAATTAGCTCACATAATTTGCATATTACTAAATAATAATTCACAAAGCATAATATTTCATGATAATAACATCATTTCATATAAATAACATTAAATTAATTAAAATAACAATTATGTTACCACATTTACACATGAACTTACCTCGAATGCAAAAATGGCTAACTTTTCCGACTTAGCCCATAACCTCGTTCTAGGTCCAAATTTCGTGTTTTCCCGATCGACATATCAAATAAAGCTCATTTAATGATCACCTTATTCAAATTATTCCAAAAATCACACTTTTACATTTTTACAATTTTACCCCTAAAGTTTGTCAAAATTACAATTTTGCCCCTAGTCTCGTAGATAAACTTTTATTCAATTTCTTTGCATTTTAGGCCTAACCAAATCATTTCATGCATATAGCAGCCCACAATTCTCATTAAAACACACACTCATGACCAATTTTATAACTTTTGCAATTTAGTCCTTTCGGATGTTTTCGTCAAAAATCACTCGGTAAAAACCGTTTCCCTAACCTTAAACATGCATAATCTACCATAGTCCAAATACACAATTATTCAGCATGGATCAATTTTTAAACATGAACCCCAGCTCAAAATAATGGTAAAAATAGGTAGATTATGATGCAAGAATTTCAAAAATACAAAAAATATTAAAAACGGGCTAGGAATCACTTACTATTGAGCTTGGAAAGCTTAAAACCCTAGCCATGGCTTCTCCCATGAAACATTCGGCCATAGCAAGAAGAATGAGCAGATTGTTTTCTTTTTTTTTTTTTTTGTCTTTTACTCAATTAAAACACTAAATGACTAAAATACCCTTAAGGCTTTTCTTTCAATTTTGTCCTATTCATGCCTATTTTTGTCCATCAAATTATCTAAGGGTCTAATTACCTTTTAAGGACCTTCAATTTAAAACTTCATAAAAATTAAACACTTCTAACATATGGAACTCAACTTTTTCATTATTTACAATTTAGTCCTTTTTACCAAATTAAGCGCCCAAACGTCGAAATTTTCGAATGAAATTTTCACGAAACTTTTTCGTGAAATTGTAGATCATAAAAATGCCCTAATTCAGGATATTACAGTACATTAGTTAGGCACCTAGGATGATTATTTTGACATGTTTTGGATGTATTTGATCGTGTTTTGAATTGATTAAATGAATGAATTTTGAGTTGCTTATTGTCCAAGCTTGCAAGGATAATAAACTTGTTATTTAAGGTACATTTTGAATCCACACGGCCAGACACACAGGCGTGTGAATGGGTAGTGTGAGACACACGGCTAGCACATGGGCATGCGAGGCCATTTTGAAAGGGCACACGGTCTGGCACACGAGCATATTGCTTGATCGTGTGACCCAAGTCAGAGAGTTACATGGCCTGAGACACAGGCATGTCTCCTGACCGTGTGGTCACACGGCCTGACCACACGGCCGTGTGAACCTTGCAACTTTAAAATTTTTTAATATTTCACGAAAAATTCTCTGAGTTTTCGAATTAGTCCCGACATGTTTCTATTACGTATTTTAGGCCTCGATGGCTCAAATAAGGGACAATATGTATGAGTTTGATTGATATTGACAATAATAATATATGATATGAAATGTTTTGAAATTATGTCTGTTTGATTGGTAATGCTTTGAAATCCTATTCCGGCGACATATGTGAGTTAGGGATGTTACATTTTTTATATATTCTTTATATTCTTTTTAAATATAAATTTTGCAACTTTTATAAAATATTTTGAAATATAAAAATTTTAAAATTATTATGATTTTGTTTTTTGTTATTTTTGTTGAGAGAAATAGTAATTTGCTCATTTTTGGAATTGTCAAGGATCAAATATGTATTAATAACAATTTGTTATTCGAATTGTAAAATTCAACGTGACTCGAACTCTAATTACTTATTTGAGTTAACTCGAAAAAATTGAATAACTCAAAATTCAATTTTTTTTCTAAATTTTTAAAATTAAATCAAATTTTATCCATCCATAATTAAGATTAGATTTGACCGATTAATCAAATTGAAAACCAATCAATATACCCATCCGAAGTGATTCACTGTAAACTGCCTTAAACCACCTTTGAATCATGAACTGGTTTTAAGATTTTTGAATAAAATGTTTTGGCAAAAAACAACCCGACCATTAAAATTACTAAAAATAAATCTCAACCCAACCTAAAATAAAACAAACGAATTAAAAATAAATTAAAGAAAGAGTAAAAATTGCATATCCACCTGTAGAAATCCTTACTTTGTTTCATGATGATTTGAATGGGTTTAATTCCCTAAGTTATGTTTCCTTCAACTTTTATAAAGAATAAATCACTATTTGTTGTCATCCCTGCTTCTATTTTCTACTTCTCTTCACTAATGTTTTCAAAATTAAAAAAAGAAAGATTAATAGAACGGTGGAGTTAGGAACCAAAAATTAAAAGTGGTTTTTTTTTTTTTTTTTATCCAAAAGCTAAAAATTATTTCGGTTTCCTAAGAAATAAGGAACCATCTTTCAGAATAAATGATTTAGCAGGCATCCATTATAAGGTATTGGTTGAGCTTATTTTGAGTATTTTATTAATTTTTATTTTTATCCATTCAACAATTAGTCAAATTAGTTGGGCCAAAAATCAGTGATTAAATTGTTTAATACATATTAATTTATTATTTATCATTTTGGTTAAAAACAATATCATTTATCATTTTAAATTGGAAACAGCGAAAGAAAAAAAAATGTAAGCACAGCAAGAGAGAAAACCAGGATATAAATGAAAAAGTATGAACAAGTGGATGTTAAAATTTGTAATTGGAGCAAAAGCCTTAATCGGTTGGATTCCAAGCAACTTATATACATATATTTGAAGTGCCGAATCAACATCATTTTAGTGAAAGATGAAATCAGGATGGATAGTGCAATCGTGAGATTAGATAAAAACGGTAATCTTGTAACCAAATCAACACATGATTTCACCATGGGGACGAACAATGACTCCTTAGCCTACCGAGTGAACATATCATTCTAAGCAAAAACCACATGTTGCTTGCAACGGTTTCCCCCAAGGCCTCCATCTATATCCGAGTTTTTCATGTTGCTTGATTGAGAAAATAAAAAACAAAAGAAAAGAAAAACTTCGAACCCAGACTCGTACAAAAACCTAAACGAGGCACTCAGTTCGGTACATAGCAACCATGCTGGCATGAATATACAATCTCATTTCATTACCTAATTCTATGGACTAAACAATCTTCTTACTTTGTGAATCAATCTTCGACATATTGGACACACCTTGTTATCTTCCTCCATAATCCTGCAAAATTTATTTGTTAGTGAAAGTAGAGAGAAAGGATTTCTTTTCTTTTCTTCTTGTTTGTACCTTTGAGCACAATCATAGCAAGTCGCACAGTGTCCACATGGGACGAAGAAGCAGTTGCGTTGATCATCATAGCATATTACACATAATTTCGCATCATATAAATCCTCCGACGAGCTACTTGAAGATCCGGTTTCGGCATCATCATTGCAGTCCTCTGCCGTTGTTCCGTAGGTCAACCGAACTGACTTCTCCGGTAAAATAGGTTCAGTCTCCGTCCACGATATTTCCCTGAACGTTGTATTACTATTAATTACTGTTGTCTCATCATTGCATGCTCCTAGGTATTTCAGCACCAATAAAATGATAATGATGAAGAAACCTACAGATAACAAAAAAAAAGCATCAAACCATCATAGCAATAAAAACTTAATTCTCTGGTCTGCACTTGAACATGTCCGCATGTATATTTGGTACCTAAAATTGCAATGTAAGTAACAACTCGAGCAACAAAAGACAGCTCAACGTACCGTCCGGCAATATCACCCTGAAAAAGTTAAATTTTGTTGACTAATTTCAGGAGGAATTCATTAGTAACATGAAAAAAAGTTAAATTGAATTACAAAAGGGTTGAGACCTTACATTATCAGGAGTTGAAATTATAACATACTGAGTGTGGGGAAACTGAAGTTGGAGCCGGCATGATCCATTTAGTGTTGAACACATATCGCTGGCTTTTGTTACATCATAAACTTTGGATGTAACATTTAAACTAAATGTAATAATTATGCTTCTAGGGTTCGAGTTAATTAGACCTACAGAGTACTTGTCATCTTCCTCAATGTTGTACTCTGCTTCTTTACCAGTTACTGGTTCATTCAGGAAAAGGGCACCAGATGGCACTGTTTGTTCGGGCAGCAACGTTTCTCCTTTTTTTTCTCCTGCAGAAACACAGATTAATTGTGTGAGAGTCCCAATCCACATCCCAGAGGGACTAAACTAGATTTGGCAATCTGGGTATTCATGTTGGTATAAAGTATAAACTAAACAGAGAAGCTAGGATTAGGATGACTACCTTTTATGATAATGAGTTCAATTTTGTCTAATCTACTGGGTTGAGTTGCCCATCTTATGCAGATCCTAGAACCCTTGTTTAACCACAAAGAGTATCCCTAAAATTTAACCATAGGTGGAGTGGTAAAGTATTTGTGTTTAAATTTAAACAAATAATTAAATATTAGATTATTAGATGTAATACCTTGCGATCATAGGCTCCAACAATCAAATAATTTGAAAAGTTCCAATTTACTTCGTTGCTTAACTCTGGCTTCTCTGAAAACACATAAACAAGAGCCCCTTTCCAATTTTCATCTCTTACTTGAACCTGTTGTACAAAAACAGAACTGGCCTTCATCAACCGAGAAGAGCTTGGTCCAAGCACCATACTACAATTCCCATAGTAGCCATATCGGAGGATTACCGACACTGCAAAATCAGAAAAGCCAAACCAAAAATAATTTTAGCTTAAGATTGAAGAATGAATGAAACAGAAAACATAGTGAACGAATTACATGCCACATATCCATAAAGTCAGAGCAGGTAGCATTCGTGTCCAAGTGTCTTTCCACTGAGGAAGTTGAGCATGGTTGGATGCTGGTACGAACCCTGGCCTGAACATGGTTGTTACTATTTGGAAGCAAAAAAAAAGCAATGGATGAGAGGCTAAATGTAAATGAGACATAAGAGAAAGACTAGTAGGTTTCTGGGGGAATATTATTACCGTCACAACTAACCGTTTCCTTTGTGATTGGCGGGGAATTGAATGGCAAGTTTGTTTGAACATTAGGTGTCAGTTATATTGGGTGCCTTTATTAGCCAGTCAAGGCAAGGCCTGCTCTTTTATAACTCGGTTGTTCACACACCCCTTGCCGAGAGGGCCCTTGGCAATGCCAACCTCGGAGTGGACCCACTAGAAACGTGGCAGGCATTCCTTTTAATACTTTGGCCCGTAACTTTATTGCATAGCAATAGCATCAGCAAGTCGATTAGATAATCCAAGCCCAAAACGCAATTTCTCGTCCTAAGCCACTAATGGCACTAGCTAGCTTATTTCTCGTCCTTAGGCCTCCGCCCATTCCGCATCACGCATTCCATCCATCCCCCAGGCAAATAAAGCATTGAGTTTAGCAATTTTCTTTAATTCAGAAAGCACTTCACCTAATTGAAACCTAAAAGCGTGTTAGCTGCAAGAGCTTTGTGTAAATAATAATGCAACTCTTGATTATTGAATACTAAAAAAATAGTAGAGGATTTGTAAATAACTATCATTAAACCCCCACTTACTTGGGGGGCTCTCTAATTATTTTTTTTTAATGAAATTTTACATAAGATAAATTTTAATAAACATACTTATCTATTTAAAAGTTTTGTTTATAAAATATTATAATATTAATATATTTTATTAATTACAAATTTAAGATAATTATTTTATATTAAATACAAATTTATCTAAATTAATGTAGAAATTAAATATGAACTAAATCGACTACTAAGGAGTATTTGGTAAATAGAGTTTTGAGCCTTTTTTTTTGCTGATTCGGGCACAAATAGAGGATTGAGTAATCAAACCTTCTAATTGTAATGTTTGATAAATGAATGTTTGTAAGATCTTGTTGAGCTAAAACCTCCAAAACAAAAAGCACTAGGATGGGCAACTTTTTTTCATAGCTAATTGAAAATGAGATATGTGGAATGACATATTTGACAGTACTTGCTCAAAAATTACTTCATTTGCCACATGCTTTCAAACATAGTAGGGGTGCCAAGATATGAGTAACCTCCATTCTTCAATTTTCACTTTCACCTCTAAAATCCAAAGTAAATCTAAAAAAAAAAACTCCATCGTAAATCTATGAAAATCAACTATGGAGATTCATTTGCAAGATGATTTAATCCATTAAGGTTAGTTCTTTCTATGCTTTTAAATTGTTGTACTTTGGGGGGCCTTTATTTGTCAAAATTTTTTGCCTCTATAAATTGATTTTTTTTCCCTCTCTGTTAGTCTTTTTTCCCATGTATTTCGTCTTTTTTTTTATCCATGTAATTTGAATTTTTGGTCCCTATAATTCTAATTTTTTTATTCCAATAATTTTACCCAATAAAGACTAAAATATTATAAACAAATAAATACTTAACAATAAAATGTGTCATGCTCTTATTTGTCATTTTTCATAAATCAGCTATTAGCTAAGTTATATCAAACACTTTTAAATAAACAGTTAATAAAATTAGTTAGTCAAATCAGTTAATAGAATCAATTGGTCGAACCATCCACTGCAATCAGCTATCAACCAATTGCCAAACAATACCTTATAAGAAAATATAAAATTCAATACTTTTTGTACATCATTTAAAAACAAAATAAAAATTTCTCCAAAAAAAATAGAACATTTTTTCTCCCAAACAAATCCAATTTGGATCCTAAACCAATATACTGAGGCTATGGCTCATCCTCATTGGCAAGGTGTTATATATAATGAGTTGTAGACCCTTCTCAACAACAACACTTAGAGTCTTTACCCCCTTCTTGCAGCATGACAATCCATAGGCTGGAAGTGGTAATTTAAAGTAAAGAAGAAACCAAATGGGACTATGGATCGATATGAGGCACAACTGGTTGCTAAAGGGTTTTCTCAGCATGTTGGGTCTGATTTTGTGGATACATTCAGTCCATTGGTTCAAGAAAATACAATTTGGATTGTTCTTGTTGTTGTAGTAATAAATGAATGGTCACTTAGGCAAATAGATGTCAATAATGCATTTTTTAATAGTGCCTTGTGTAACACCCCATATTCAACTCGGTCGTTAGATTCAAGCTACGAAATGCTACAACTATCGATTTAGTAAATTCAAAATATTTTACAACATTTAATAATTTAAATATGTAATTATATAGCATTCATGTACATAAAGTATTACACAATCATTTTAGGGTGTTACATAAGCTTACAAAAGATCTTTTGTTAACCTAAGCTCGAATTAGGACCAAATTGTAAAATTTTAAAAATTCAGAGCTGACTTCGCGACCTCAAAATCTCCACATCGTGACGTCTCCAATTCAGTAAGTCACACCGTGACTTCGAACATGTCGACGTCGTAATGTCACACACTGTTGGTACCACTTTGTGATGTTAGATGTTTGTGGTCACGATGAGGTCCTTGTTTTTGGCAAAAACACTATTTTGGTTCCAATTCAACATGTGCAATATCACCTAATTGACTTATACAACTTAATACCATCAAAAGCAATTCAAATCATACCATTTCATGCCAAATAAATCACCTAACCAATTCAAACTTGAGCTCAACCTATTAAATATCAATTCATTTCAGTGCATTCATTCAAATACCAAATCTACCGAAGCTAAAACATGTTAGAACATTTCATTCAACTTCCACAACTAATTTATCAATTTCATATTGTACACCATGAGCCTATATAACCTTAGCTTGAACTCAAACAAACATACTTTTAAGCATAAATTTCCAATAGGTAAGTTCCAACCATTCATTAACTTAGTTACCTCTTCTATCTCATTTCTACAACATTTGACATACCAAAACATATAAGCATATATCATCACTTATTCTAGCATTATTTGCATAGCCAGTTCTCAAATGAACATACCTTAATGCTATGAATCCCTAGTCTCCATATTTGAGCTCGATAAATCCGTTTTGATGAACCAACAAAATTGAAACCCAAATACCACACATAAAACTAGAACTCTTCCCTATCCTTGGTCCTTTAATACATTACGAAATAGATGTCAGGTAATAGATATTGAAGGTTTGGGTGATACATTATGGTGGTTTAAAAAAAGAGCAAAAAAAGAAGAAACAATGTGATACAGTGATTATAGGTCGGGCAAAAATGTGCGAAAAAGAAAAAATCCAGAAAAAGTCAAAAGTAAAAATAAGTTGAAAAAGTATCAAGCAGAAAGAAAAGTAATGTGACTAAGAAAAGAGTAAAAAGTCAAGTGACAAAACAAAAAATCAAAAAAGTGAGAGAAAACTCAGTCATTAGTACACCAAAAATTGTTAAGCTAACCATAGTTGCTAGTATTATATTGTATCTGTAACAGCTTGATTTTGGGCCTAGTCAGAATAGTGTCTCGAAACCATTAATCTGAGATCAGAGAAATTATTTTTTATTATTATTTTATTTTTACATGAGTTATAACGTGATTAAGAGAGTGTATGGAAATTTTGGTGAAATAATCTTAGCGATTTCATGATTAATTTTGAAAAAGGACTAAATCGCATAAAGGTCAAAAGTTCTATTTTGCTAGCAGATTATGTTAAATAGTTAATTGGCTAAAATGTGGGGGTTTTAAAGAGCAAATAAGCCCTTTATGTGAGCATGGCCGGCCATAGGAGGCCATATGGGGACAAATAAGTTGAAAAGTCTTAGGTGACTTAATAAATGAATAAAATAAAACAAAAAGAAAAGTTGTCATTTTTTTCATTATTCTCCTTCATCCACCGAAATTGGGGGAAAACATAGGGGTTGAGAGCTCCAAAATTTCAGCCACTTAGTTCCCTTACAAGTAAGTCATTTAGATGGTTATTTTTTATGATTTTTGTACTTTTAGGACCCCTAAAGCTTAATCTAGCTAATGAGAGGATTATTTTGCAAAATGGTTAAGAGTTTAGGGATTTTCCATGAAAGCATTTATGTTGTTTACTGGAATTTTACGGAAGAAAATGAATCTTGGTTGCTTAGTAAACAACTTTTGTGAAAGGATTTTCATGAAAAGTCACTAAATGGACTAGTTTGTGGAAACTTTAAAATAGATAGTAATGTTGTGAAATAATGGAAATTTTGAGTTGCTATAAGAGTAAAAGGGTTCGGTTAGATTTAATAAATGAAGAAATTCAATAAAAATCAATTTCCGAGCATAGGGGTAAAATCATAATTTTGTGAAAGTTTAGGGGAAAAATTATAAAATTTCAAAAGTATGTTTCATGGATAGCTGGTAATAATTATAAAAAATTGGTTAAGTATGGATTGTGCTTAATTTCATGAATTTGTACTTTTATGTGATAAGGACTAAATTGGTTAAGCATGGATTGTGCAAAAGTGTAAAGTTGCCCTAATGTGAAATTTTTTGGACTAAATTGGATAAATTGACGGTTATTTCATAGATTGGGGGAAACGAGATTTGGAAGGAGGACGAGGGAGAACAAAGTATCAGATTTAGTAGACATAATTTATCGTTACGACAACGAGGTAAATTCAAATGATTAATTTACAGTGAATGATTATTCAATTTGAAATGAGATATTGTATTATTTCATATGCTTGTTATCTAACCATGATGAAATGTAAGTATGAAATCAAATTGAAAGACCACTCAGGAGAGATGCAGGGTCAAGTACAACTGTACTACGACTTATGATGAATTGACGAAAAAAGACCATGGTTGGCCCATGGCAATATGAGTGTTAGTGTAAGACCATGTCTAGGACATGGTATCGACACCGAGATGTACTGGCCAGTGTAAGATCATGTCTGGGACATGGCATCGGCGATGATACAAGTGCTAGTGTAAGACCATGTCTAGGACATGGCATCAGACTCATCGAGCAAGCTAGTGTAAGACCATGTCTGGAACATGGCATCGGCTTGGATATGTGTCAGTGTAAGACCATGTCTGGGACATGGCATCGGCACAGACAGAGGAGAGTTAGTGTAAGACCATTCGTTATGTGCACTAGTGTAAGATCATTTCTGGGACATGGCATCAGCGTTGATGTGAGAGCTAGTCTAAGACCATGCCTAGGACATGGCATCAGCCTCGTTACCTGTCAATGTAAGACCATGTCTAGGATATAGCATCGGCATGGATAAATGTGAGCTAGTGTAAGACCATGTCTGGGACATGGCATCGGCAGACGACCTCACGTAAGACCATATCTGGGTTGTGATAGTGGTATTGTAGATACGTGATTTCTGATGCATTCGATGGTGTTCCGAATAACTGTAACAACCCAAATTAGGGGCTAAACAAAATGGTGGTTTCGAAACCATGAATCCAAAGTCTAAAATATTTTCTTCGATTGAGTTTTGATATTTATTGGGTGTTTGAATAATTATGTGAAATTTTGGTGTGGGAATTTTATTTGTTGCCTATCCAATTTGATATATTGGACTAAATTGCAATAGGTGAAAAATATGGGTTTTCTTCTATAAAGGTACTTGATTGGAATAGGTTTTTAAATTAGAAGTCCTTATATGGTAATTAAACCATTTTAACTTAGTTTGGACAAAAATACCCAAGGAAGGATGGAATATCAAAAGTTTTTAATGAAGGGCATTTTGGTCATTACTTAATAAAAGAAATAAAAAGGGAAAAATAGGTAAAAAAATGTGTTCATTTTTTTCCTCCTTTGGCCGAACATAGCAACTCTCTATAGCTAGGGTTTTGTTGATTTTCAAGCTCACAAGTAAGTGCAATCGAGCTCCGTTTTTAATTCTCTTCGTATTTTTGAAATCCTCGTAGCTTAATCTAGCTATTTCTACCACTAATTTAAGCTGGGGTTTATGTACAAAAATATACCCATGCATGACATGCAAGTATTTTGATGCCTAGTGGTAGAATATGAAAGTTTAAAGTGTAGTAAAAACCTTTTTCTAGGTGATTTTTCATGAAAGTCCCTAATAAGGACCAAATTGTAAAGATAATAAAATGGGTAATAAAAGTATAAATTGATGAGAAATGTGGGTTGTTATGGGAACTACCAAGGTTTGGCTAGGCTTGGGTGGCCAAGAAAATAGATACATTTCAATTTACGAGCCTAGGGAATAAAGTGTAAAATTGAGAAACTTAGGGGCTAAATTATAAAAATTGTCATAGGATGATTTTGGATTAAATTGAGTAATATGTGTATTAAACGAGTTGAATGTGTTATTATAGATCGAGCAGAACGAGGAATCGACCTTGACCGGGGCAAAAGCAAGGTTTCAGACTAAATCACAAATTAGACTTATTTTGTAATCGAAGTAAGTTTATATGTAAATAAACTTTGATTAATTATACTAAAACATTTTATTTTATCATGTAGGATGAAATTGAGTATTAAATGGTTGTATGATACAAATTGTGGATTGTAAAAATATGATGATATTTAAAAAAAAAGAAAATTTACGAGTAAAACTGTTCGGATATGAATAATTGCATGAAAGGGTGGAGCTATGTGCCGAAACCACTCATAGATGCAAGTGCCAAAATATCGTAGAGCTATGTGCTCTGACCACGAATATAATGCATCGTGTTGACATCGTAGAGCTATGTGTTGTTACTACGATAAAAAAATACATTGCATTATTTTAGAAACGTGGAGCTAAGTGATATTACCACGACTAAAGAGAATCGGTTTATTAAGGTGGAGCTTTGTGCTGAAACCACAAAATATCAATCGAAAAATCGAAGGGTAAATGTGGAAATTTCTAAAGGATGTCTTATGTGTAATGTGATATATAAATGCAGGGATATATGCAAATATATGTAACTGTAAGCAATGGTATATAAGGGCAAGGGTGTTGTGAGTATATGCATGTATAAGCAAAATTTCATGAGATATATGTAGAGAATTGGTAAGGTTAAAAGAGTAAGTGAGGTGCATAAGAACTTAAATTTTATTATATTAATCATGAGCTTGAATTGAAAATATATTGTAATGTTATTTATTTGCATATAAACTTACTAACCTTTTCAAAGGCTTACTCATTTTCTTTTTCCTTGTCTTATAGTGTAGTCAAGCCAGCTCAGGGGTCAGGACGCGTCGGAGGATCACCCACACTATCAACATCTTTCTTTCAATATAGTGAAACGAATCCCTTTTGAACTACAGCATGTATAGGAATGTATTTGTGTTGTAAGTGTCATTTTGGGTTGGCTACCATATGGGTGTAAGTCTTTGATAAGTATTTTGTAGCTAAGGCCATGTGAGATGGCTAATGATGTTATTGGTTTCTATACATATATCTTTGTGAAGAAATTCCTAGAGCAATTGTTGTGCTTGTGAATGGTTGGGAAGAATGTAGTGTATGGATGACTATAAGGTGGTTGTTTGGATGTGTTTTCATGTCTTATTGTGTATTGGCAAAAGGGGAATGAATTGGTAAAATAGCCTCAAATTGTCCACACAGGTAGACACACGGGCATGTGTCTAGGTCGTGTGCGACACACGGCCAGCCCCATAGGCGTTTGGTTAGACTATGTGTCTCCTGCACCTGAATGCATGAAAATAAATTGCCCAGTAGCAAACACACGGGTAGAGACACGGCTGTGTGTCTCGACCGTGTGATAGACACGGCCTAGCCCACGAACATGTGGCTTGGCCGTGTGACGAAGTTTTTGAGATGACGTCATAAATAGAATACCCCCAGGTTTTCACACGGGCTAAGATACGAGCGTGTGCCCGGCCGTGTAAAGGACACGGCCATGGGACACGGGCGTGTGCTCGGCCATGTAAAAACCCCTGTAGGTTCGAAATGAAAAATAAATTTGAAATAAATCCGCACAAGTTGGGGACACGGGCGTAGGTGATCACACGGCCTGCCCACATAGACGTGTCCCTGTCTCACACGGGCGTGTGCCCTGTTGTTGGCCAAAATTTCTAAAATTTTTCTAAATTCTCGGTTTGGTCCTAGACCAGTTTCAAACTATGTTTTGGGCCCCGTAGGCCCAATTTAAGGATTGTATGATATTTTATGAATAGCTTTAAATTGGAACGAAATTTTATGGCTCGATTGTGTATGATTGATTGTGTTATCGTCCGATAAGGCTTCATACTCAGTTCCGACAACAAACCTGAGTAAGGAGTGTTACATTTAGTGGTATCAGAGCTATCGTTTAGTCGGTTCTCGGACTACGATAGCGTTGTGTGTGAGTCTAGATATACATGCCATATATATATTGAGATAGTGTGGTGACTCTTGACTTTTCTAAACTGTGTTTTGGTTTTTATATAGTAATGGATCCCGAACGAGCTGCGGCTGATGATGCTGCTAGTAACGCGCCGGCTCTCGCGAAAGGGACCGCGTCGGTAGAAAGTAGACATAAGACTTTGAGTTAAGGAGACGAGGCTCGAGATGCTTTTCTCTGAATGATTAATGACTGGTATACTGACTCGTTAAAGCAAATCCTAATGCTCAACCCCCTCCGCCCCCACCTATACCACAATCGGCCCCCGTAGCCCCAGAAGGTGTCGATATGGTAAGGTTTACAAAACCTTCGATGGATAAAATCCGTAAACAATGAGCCGAAGAGTTTAGAGCTAATGTCGACGATGATCCAGAGAGGGCGGAGTTTTTGCTCGAGAACTCCATTCGAGTATTTAAGGAATTGTCTTGTACACCTGAAGAGTGTCTAAAATGTGTTGTATCCTTGTTGAAAGACTCAGCCTATCGATGGTGGAAGACCTTGATATCTATGGTCCCGAGGGAAGCGATGACATGGGACTTTTTTCTTGGAAGAGTTTCGAAAGAAATATATTAGTCAGCGATTTGTTGATCGGAAAAGGAATGAGTTCCTTGAGTTGAAACAAGGTAAGATGACGGTAGCTGAGTATGAACATGAGTTCGTCAGACTTAGTAAATATGCACAAGAGTGTGTTTCTACCAAGGCAATCTTATGTAGAAGATTTGAGGATGGGCTTAATGAGGATATCAAAGTGCTTGTAGGGATTTTAGAATTAAAGGAATTCGTGGTATTGGTAAACAGAGCTTGCAAAACGAAGGAATTAAATAAAGAAAAGAGAAAAACAGTTATGAAAGCTCAAAATGCCCGAAAAAGACAGATGAGCAAGTCGTTTCAATCTCATTCGAAGAGATCCAAAGAAATGAACCCTCAGAAGACAGCTTCAGCTGAGTACTCCCATCGAGATAAGAAGAAATCGTATTAGGTTCTAAGGTCCAAGCTACTTTAGTGATGAGTGTGGGCAATGTGAGATCTAACAAGCCTGAGTGCCGGAATTGTGGTTGGCAGCATTTTGGTAAGTGTTGGGGAAGTAACCGAGGGTGTTACAGATGTGGTTCCAAAGAACATTTTATTAAAGATTACCCTGAGAAAGTTAAAGATGAGAAATTTCAAAGTGCTAGATCGAGTAACACTACTAGTAGGGGTAGACCGATGAGGAATGTCAGAGGTGGAGCCAGTGGTAAAAGCGTAGCGAAAGATGTAGCTGTGAGGTCAGAGATGAGAACACCTGCCAGAGCTTACGCAATGTGAGCTTGTCAGGAAGCATCATCTCTAGATGTGATTACCAGTACATTCTCACTTTATAATACTAATGTTATTGCATTAATAGACCCAGGCTCCACTCATTCTTATATTTGTGATAAATTGGTGCATAGTAAGACATTAACTATTGAGTTGACTGAATTTGTTATCAAAGTGTTGAACCCGTTAGGCAAATTTGTACCGGTAGATAAGGTTTGTAGAAATTATCCCTTGATGATTCAAGGATACAATTTTCCAGCTAATCTGATGTTGTTGCCATTTGATGAGTTCGACGTTATTTTAGGTATGGATTGGTTAACATTACATGGTGTCAAGGTGAATTGTAGGCGAAAAACTCTTGAGCTAAAATGTGAAAGTGGTGAAATTCTTTGGGTTGGAACAGATGAGTCAAATAGGATGCCGGTGATGATTTCTTGTATAACTGCTCAGAAGTATATGAAAAAAGGGTGTGAAGCTTATTTAGCATATGTGTTGAATACTGAGGTGATAAAGTCGAAGCTTGAATCTGTGCTAGTAGTCTGTGAATTTCCAAATGTGTTTCTAAAGGAGCTACCTGGGTTACTTCCTGATAGAGAGATTGAGTTTGCTATTGACTTGTTACCCAGGACTACTCCTATTTCCATTACTCCGTATAGAATGGCTCCGACTGAATTGAGAGAGTTGAAAGCTCAGTTAAAAGAGTTGACGGACAAAGGATTTGTGAGACCTAGTTTTTCTCCCTAGGTTGCTCCCGTATTGTTCGTAAAGAAGAAGGATGGGTCGATAAGGCTTTGTATTGATTATCGGCAACTTAATAAGGTGACTATCAAAAACAAGTATCCATTGCCGAGAATTGATGATTTGTTTGACCAGTTAAAGGGAGCAATGGTGTTTTCTAATATTGATTTAAGATCCGGCTACAACCAACTAAAGATTAAGGAATCCGATGTGTTAAAGACTGCTTTTAGAACGAGGTATGACCATTATAAATTTCTTGTTATGCCTTTTGGTTTAACAAATGCACCGGCTATGTTCATGGATTTGATGAACCGGATTTTTCGTCAATATTTGGATAAGTTTGTGGTGGTGTTCGTAGATGATATATTGATTTATTCCTGATATAAGTTTGAACATGCTGAGCACTTAAGAACGGTGTTGCAAGTTTTGAGAAAAGAGAGGTTGTCTGCTAAATTTAGCAACAGTGAGTTTTGGCTCCATGAAGTTGGATTCTTGGGACATATAGTTTCAGGTGATGGTATTCGGGTTGATCAAAGTAAAATTTTGGTGATTGTTGATTGGAAGCCGCCGAAGAATATGACCGGGGATAGAAGCTTTCTGGGTTTAGTTGGATATTATTGACGTTTTGTTGAGGGTTTTTCTATAATTGCTTCTCCTATGACCAAGCTGCTTCAAAAGGATGTAAAATTCGAGTGGACTAAAAAATGTCAACAAAGTTTTGACCAGTTGAAAGCTAAATTGACTGAGGCACCAGTGTTAATGCAACCCGAGTCGGGAAAGGAATTCATGATTTATAGCGATGCATCACTAAATGGCATTGGATGTGTACTTATGCAAGAAGGCAAGGTGGTGGCTTATGCTTTGAGGCAACTAAAACCATATGAGAAGAATTATCCGACACATGATTTGGAGTTGGCTGCTATCGTCTTTGCTTTGAAGATAAGGCGACACTATCTGTATGGTGAGAAATGTCAGATTTTTATAGATCACAAAAGTTTGAAATACTTGATGAATCAAAAGGAATTGAACTTGAGACAACGGAGGTGGCTTGAATTGTTGAAGGACTACGAACTAGTAATTGAGTACCATCCCGGAAAGGCAAATGTGGTGGCGGATGCTTTGAGTAGAAAGTCATTGTGTACTTTGAGAACTATGGGCACGAGTTTGACATTGTCCGATAATGGTTCTATATTAGCCTAGTTAAGGGCTAAACCGTTATTTCTGCAATAGATTTGCGAAGCTCAAAAGAAAAATAGTGAAATGCAAGCTAAAAGAGTTCAGTGTGAAACAGATAGTAACTCTGATTTTCGAGTTGGTTCAGACGATTGTTTGATGTTTTGTGGTAGAATATGTGAACCGAGGAATGATGAATTGATTCAGGAAATTTTACATGAGGCACACAGTGGGTATTTATCCGTTCATCCCTATAGTACTAAGATGTACAATGATTTGAAGAAATTGTATTGGTGGCCGGGCATGAAAAAGGATATCTCAGAATATGTGACAAAATGTCTGATTTGCCAACAAGCAAAGGCTGAACACCAGGTGCCTTCGGGCTTACTTCAACCGGTAATGGCTCCTAAATGAAAGTGGGATAAGATTACCATGGATTTCGTGACAGGGCTGCCTCTAACATCGAAAAAAAAGATATTGTGTGGGTTATTGTGGATAGATTGACAAAGTCAGTACACTTCATACCGATATGTGTTGATTACTCACTTGGTAAATTGGCTGAAATATATGTTGCTGAAATTGTGAGGTTACATGGAGTACCTATGTCTATCATCTTGGATAGAGATCTGAGGTTTACCTCGAGATTTTAGAAGAAGTTACAAGAGGCATTAGGCACAAAACTGAATTTTAGTACCGCATTTCACCTGCAGACTAATGACCAATCCGAGAGGGCAATTCAAGTCCTTGAAGATATGCTTCGATGTTGTGTTTTAGAGTTTGAGGGAAGTTGAGAAAAGTACCTACCTTTGGTAGAGCTTGCCTACAATAACAATTATCAATCTAGCATTCGGATGGCGTCGTATGAAGCATTGTATGGCCGAAAGTGCTGAACTTAATTATATTGGACCGAGTTGAGTGAGAAACAAATACATGGTGTTGACTTGATTAAGGATATTGAAGAAAAAGTAAATATAATTTGAGATTATTTGAAAGCTGCTTCTGACCGGCAAAAGTCTTATGCTGATTTGAAAAGAAAGGAGATTGAATTTCAGATTAGTGATAAAGTATTTTTGAAGGTGTCACCATGGAAGAAAATATTGAGATTTGGCTGGAAGGGCAAATTAAGTCCATGTTTTATCGGGTCGTATGAGATTATGGAAAGAATAGGGCCAGTGGCATACCGTCTAGTTTTACCATCAGAGTTGGAAAAGATACATAATGTGTTTCACGTGTCAATGTTATGATGATATTGTTCAGATCCCTCACATGTGATTTCTCCTACGGATATTGAGATCCAGCCGAACATGACCTACGAGGAAAAGCCGATTAAGATTTTGGCTCGAGAGGTTAAACAGTTAAAAAACAAGAATATAGCCTTGGTGAAAGGGTTGTGATAAAAGCATGGTGTGGAAGAGGCTACGTGGGAGCCAGAGGAAGCTAAGAGGAAACAGTACCCAAACCTATTTACCAGTAAGATTTTCGGGGACGAAAATCCCTAAAGGGGGAGACTTGTAACAGCCCGAATTAAGGGCTAAACGGAATGGTGGTTTCAAAACCATGAATCTGAAGTCTAAAATATTTTTCCGATTGAGTTTTGATGTTTATTGTGTTTTTGAATAATTATGTGAAATTTTGGTATGGGAATTTTATTGGTTGTCTGTCCAATTTCATATGTTGGACTAAATTGCAATAGGTGAAAAATATGGGTTTTATTCCATAAAGGTACTTGATTGGAATAGGTTTTTAAATTAGAAGTCCTTATATGGTAATTAAACCATTTTAACTTTGTTTGGACAAAAATGCCCAAGGAAGGATAGAATCTCAAAGGTTTTTCATGAAGAGCATTTTGGCCATTACTTAATAAAAGAAATAAAAAGGGAAAAATAGGTCAAAAATGTGTTCATTTTCTTCCTCCTTTGGCCGAGCATAGCAACTCTCTATAGCTAGGGTTTTGTTAATTTTCAAGCTCACAAGTAAGTGTAATCGAGCTCCGTTTTTAATTCTCTTCATATTTTTTGAAATCCTCGTAGCTTAATCTAGCTATTTCTACCACTAATTTAAGCTAGGTTTTATGTTCAAAAATATACCCATGCATGACATGCAAGTATTTTGATGCCTAGTGGTAGAATATGAAAGTTTAAAGTGTAGTAAACACCTTTTTCTAGGTGATTTTTCATAGAAGTCCCCAATAGGGACCAAATTGTAAAGATAATAAAATGGGTAATAAAAGTATAAATTGATGAGAAATGTGGGCTGTTATGAGCACTACCAAGGTTCTGCTAGGCTTAGGTAGCCAAGAAAATAGATACATTTCAATTTACGAGCCTAGGGACTAAAGTGTAAAATTGAGAAAGTTAAGGGCTAAATTATAAAAATTGTCATAGATGATTTTGGATTAAATTGAGTAATGTGTATATTAAACGAGTTGAATGTGTTATTATAGATCGAGAAGAACAAAAAATCGACCTTGACCGGAGTAAAGGCAAGGTTTCGGACTAAATCGCAAATCGGACTTATTTTGTAATCGAGGTAAGTTTATATGTAAATAAATTTTGATTAAGTATATTAAAACACTCTATTTTATCACGTGCGATGAAATTGAATATTAAATGGTTATATGATACAAATTGTGGATTGTGGAAATATGATGAGATTGAAAGAAAGAAAATTTACGCATAAAACCATTCAGATATGAATAATTGCATGAAAGGGTGGAACTATGTGTCGAAACCACTCGTAGATGCAAGTGCCAAAATATCGTGGAACTATGTGCTATGACCATGAATATAATGCATCATGTTGACATCGTAAAGCTATGTGCTGTTACTACGATAAAAAAATACATTGCATTATTTCAGAAGAGTAGAGCTAAGTGCTATTACCACGACTAAAGAGAATCGATTTATTAAGTGGAGCTTTGTGCTGAAACCACCAAATATCAATCAATAAATCGAAGGGTAAACGTGGAAATTTCTAAAGGATGTCTTGTCTGTAATGTGATATATAGATGCAAGGATGTATGCAAATATATGTAAGTGTGATCAATGGTATATAAGGGCAAGGGTGTTGTGAGAATATGCATGGATAAGCAAAATTTCATGAGGTATATGTAGAGAATTGGTAAGGTTAAAAGAGTAAGTGAGGTGCATAAGAACTTAAATTTTATTATATTAATCATGAGCTTGAATTGAAAATATATTGTAATGTTATTTATTTTCATATAGACTTACTAAGCTTTTCAAAAGCTTACTCCTTTTCTTTTTCCTTGTCTTATAGTGTAGTCAAGCCAGCTCAGGGGTCGGGACGCGCCGGAGGATCACCCACACTATCAACATCTTTCTTTCAGTATAGTGAAACAAATCCCTTTTGAACTATGGCATGTATAGGAATGCATTTGTGTTGTAAGTGTCATTTTGGGTTGGCTACCATATGGGTGTAAGTCTTTTGATAAGTATTTTGTAGCTAAGGCCATGTGAGATGGCTAATGATGTTATTGGTTTCTATACATATATCTTTGTGAGGAAATTCCTAGAGCAATTGTTGTACTTGTGAATGATTGGGGAGAATGTAGTGTATGGATGACTAAAAGGTGGTTGTTTGGATGTGTTTTCATGTCTTATTGTGTATTGGCAAAAGGGGAATGAATTGGTAAAATAGCCTCAAATTGTCCACACAGGTAGACACACGGGCATGTGTCTAGGCCGTGTGCGACACACGGCTAGCCCCACAGGCGTGTGGTTAGACTATGTGTCCCCTGCACCTGAATGCATGAAAATAAATTACCCAGTAGCAGACACACGGGTGGAGACACGGCCGTGTGTCTCGACCATGTGATAGACACGGCCTAGCCCACGGAAGTGTGGCTTGGCCGTGTGACGAAGTTTTCGGGATGACGTCATAAACAGAATACCCCAAGTTTTCACACGGGCTAAGACATAGGCATGTGCCCGGCCGTGTAAAGGACACGGGCATGGGACACGGGCGTGTGCTCGGCTGTCTGAAAACCCCTGTAGGTTCGAAATGAAAAATAAATTTAAACTAAATCCACACGGGTTGGGGACATGGGCGTGTGTGATCACACGGCCTGTGTAACATCCCGAAATAGGGCCTAAACAGAACAGTGGTTTCTTGACCACAAATTCGAGATAGAAATAATTATTTTATAGTTATTTTGATGTTTATGATATGATTTCATGATGGTGTGAAGATTTCGTGAAGAAATTCTATGCATAAAATGCTTAATTTGAAATTAGGGACTAAATCGAATAAGTTGCAAAACTTGCATTCTAGAAGCTTTTAGTATGAATTTGCTTTGGAATATTAATTAGGAGGTCTTAAATAGGAATTTGACCAATTTCTAAAATTTTGGACAAAAATGGGCTTGTACATGAAAAAATTTTCAAAGAAAGGCATGAAGGGTATTTTAGTCATTTGGTAATTAAAAGATTAAAAAATGGAAAAAGATGGCAAAATATGTCCATCTTCTTCATTAGCACGAAATTTTCAGGGTTCTCCATAGCTAGGGTTTGTTTCAAGCTTCCAAGCTCCATAGTAAGTGATTCCAAGACCCGTTTTTAATGATCTTTACGTTTTTAGAATCCCAGTAGCTCGATAAAGCTTATGCTAGCTATAATTTAAGCTAGGGTTCATATTTGGAAAAATACCCATAGGTGAAAAGTGTTTATTTTGATGTTTTATGATAGAATATGAGGTTTTAAATTATGCTAGACAACTTGTGCTACTCGGTTTTAGGTAAAAACGAGTAAATGGGCTTAATCGGTAAAAATACCTATTGTTCATAAGTACAAGTTATAGTAGGAATTTGAGGTTGTTTTCGGTAAATAAATGATCAGCATGTCTTAAAACATAAGAATTTGTGATAAATTTTGATTTCCGAGCCTTGGGGCAAAGTGTAAATATGTAAAAGTTTAGGGGCAAAATGTAATTTTTCCAAAGTTGGAGTCAGGGACTGTTTTGATAAATGTGAGTATTAAATAAGCTAAATTTGCTATTATAGATCAAGAAGAACGAAATTCGGGAGTAGATCGGGGAAAAGAGAAAGTAAAGGACTAAATTGTTAAGTTTAGTCATATTTTGTATTGAGGTAAGTTTACGGTAAATAAATGCAATATTTCATTGTTTTACATTAATTTTGTTAATTTTCAGCATTTATACATTTATTTTACGAAAATATTCAAAGTCGAATCATAGACGAGATGACAGAGAAAGAGTATCGAAAGGTCCCGTTGAACTTTAGAAATATAGGGATACAAATATCATGACATTTGGGGTTGACAGGACAGGACAGGAATGAGCCATGTAAGCCCATATCTGATATATGGCTTTGGAGACAGGAATAATCCATGTAAGTCCATATCAAATATATGGCTTTGGAAAGACAGGAACATTTCATGTAAGTCCATGTCAAGGATATGGCATTGGCAGATTATTATCAGACAGGAAAACCCGAATATACCTAGTATTTCGAGCGGTTCAATGGGCTATTGTACAAGTTAAATTATGGAAAATTTATCAGTAAGGGAAAGGTAAGTTATATTCATGAGTACTGAAAAGATCAGGTAAGAAAGAAGACAAGTGAATAAGGAAGAAGGTAGGAAATGAGGTGTAAAGAAAGCTTATGATGCTAGGTGATATATTGAATAATTATCGTTTATGATGAATGTTGTAATTTATTTGCTTGTAAACTTACTAAGCCTAGTGCTTACTATCTTTATTTTCCTTCTTTTTATAGTTATTGCCAAGCTCACTCGGGCATCAAAAGGAACATCAGAGATCCGGTCACACTATTGAAGGAATCATTTTGGTACAGTTAAATGTTTCATTTCATGTATAGCATGTATAGGGACTTGGCTTCTTTTGATATGACAAGTTCAATGAATGGTGTGTAAATACTTGTTAGTGAATAGCTAATGGAATGGCTAATCATACACATGTTTAATAGTATGTATGCTTGAATGGTAACTATTACAAGGAAACTATGAAAAAGGTGAAAGTAATTTAAAAACAGATTCAAACAGCAGCAATGATGTGAGTTTTAAAAATCACTAAAAATAGTAGAAATGGAATTAAAAGGTGAATGAGACATGAAATTAAATCTTAATGAGTCTATTTTCATGTAGAAGAAACAGTGTAAGCAAAAGAGTAGTATATTATGAGTTATTTGCACTTGAGTGAGACTGCTCTAGACTGACTCTCTGATCCTCTGTTCTGAATTTAAAAATTCACCATAAATTTTACATAAATAATTAGGTGTTATAATTTATATTTCTAGATTTCTTATTAAGTCTAGTTTTTAATGAAACAAACTTCATGCCTATTTGAGTTTTTTACAGAGAGAAAATTTATTTGTAGTGAACAGAGGTCAGAGTAGTCAGACTGTGCAATAGGGGAGATTTAACTAATAAAATGTACTAATTGAATGAACCAAAAATTCTAGAAAAAAAATTAGTAAATAGATACATGAGTCTAGATTCAGGGAAAATTTACGAATCTTGATTTTGAGTTTTGTAACTCGAGATATGATTTTTTTTGTAACCGTGATACAGTTGGACAGTTTTATAAGGAATAGAGAAATAATTCATTTTGGCTCGTTTAAGTAACCGGTAATATTTGATTGATCCCAGTTTGGTCCCGAACTATTTTAATACCATGATTTAGGGTTTTGATGACCCTTTTTTAGGGACATATTGAACGAATAAAAATAAATTAATTTTAAAAAGCAAATTTTTATGCCCGTTTGAGTAAGTAAAGTCTTGTAGCACCTCGTGCTCGACTCCGGCGACGAACTCGGGTAAGGGGTGTTACAGCCTGCCCACACGGGCGTGTCCTTGTCTCACACGGGCGTGTGCCCTGTCCTTGGCCAAAAGTTCCCAAATTTTTCTGAATTCTCGGTTTGGTCTCGGACCACTTTCAAACTATGTTTTGGGCCCCGTAGGCCCATTTTAAGGATTGTATGATATTTTATGAATAGCTTTAAATTGGAACAAAATTTTATGGCTTGATTGTGCATGAATGGTTGTGTTATCATTCGGTAAGGCCTCGTACTCGGTTTCGATGACAAACCCGAGTAAGGGGTGTTACAATAACTCAATAGGTAAGACCAAGATTATGGAATTCATATCTGGTTTTATAAATAAGATGTGAAAGATTTTTGAATTGATTAAATCCATTAATAATGACCTGAGATAATGTGTTGTTATTGATGTGTAAGTGAGTCAATGGACAAGGTTAAGAAGATAGTGAAAACGTGATCGAATTAAGTGAGACTGGTACGTATTAAATTTATGTGAATATCTAGTGGTAGTAACTTAAAGGCGTATAATAAATCAATATTGTAAATTTGAGAAAGTTCACGGGTTGACATGCGAGATAATATTTTCAGCTTATGAAATTATCAAAGAATCGAATGTGAAATATTTCATATCATTATGCATAAATAATGGTAAGTGATTTCCTAAGTATGTAATTGTTTCAGACGATAATTTAAATGAATAAGCTTTCAAAAGTCATGGTAAACCCTATAAAGGAGTAAATGATTGAACGATGAGACCATATAAACTTTTTATGCTTATGTAATTACTCAGAATGTATTTGATAGCGAACATAAATCAAATGATCATATGATCTTACTGAGCTTTATAGCTTACCTCGCTTATTCTCTCATGTTGTAAGATTTTGGAAATCGGCTTGGGTTGGAAGGTGATGGAGATTTTAACACACTATCTCGTCATGGTTTGGTACTTAAAGATTTGCAAATTTTAGGTGATGTATTGGCTAGTTGTCGTAGTAGGTGTAAAGTGAGTTTAACCATGATTGTTTTAGTGTTCAATGCATATTTAGCCATGAATTTGACTTATTAATTATGTGAAGATAATGTATGGTTAAAGAAGTATTTGAATGATGTATTGAGGTATTGATTATGAATGTTTAGGATGTATGCATATGTCGAGATGCTAAATTGTAGCCATTGGTTGAGTAATTGAGTCTTGTATGCTTGGGTATGCTTTTGATCTTGTTTTAGGGTGGCAAAGAGGTTTGGTAGATAGCCTATTTTTGTCCACATGAGTAGACACACGGGCGTATGTCTAGGTCGTGTGTGACACACGGTCTGCCCCACGTGCGTGTACTTAGGCCGTGTGCCCCTTGCACCTTGAATTTGTTGCATTAAATGCCTAGTAGTAAACACACGGACTGAGATATGGTCATGTGTCTCATCCTTGTGGAGGGCACGGCCAAGAACACGGGCGTGTGCCACGGCAATGTGATTGTTGAAATCAGAAACAGAATGTCAAGGTTTTTGCACACGGGCTACAACACGAGTGTGTCATGGCCGTGTGAGGGACACGGGCTGAGCACATGGGTGTGTGCCAGGCCGTGTGAAAATCCCTGTAGGTTCGAAGTTAGAAAATAAATTCGCACGGACGAAGTGAACAGACGTGTCCCTAAGTGCTTAGGCCGTGTGAGGCATACGTGCCATCAGCACGGCCATGTCTAGAGACCACAAGGGCATGTACCCTGTTTTTAGTGGATTTTTTTGAACGTTTTCTAAGTGCCCAAAATGGTCCCGGATCATTTTTAAATCATGTTTTAGGCCCCGTAGGCCCATTTGAAGGTCCGTAGGACATTGTTTAAAAATGTTTTAAATTGGAACACACATTTTAATGAGTGTAAGTTGAAGAGTTACATGTGATTAGGTAAGGTAACGCCTCGTACCCTATCCCGGCATCAAATATGAGTAAAAGGTGTTACATTTAGTGGTTTTAGAGCATGGTTTAGTCGATTCTAGGACTAACCTATGTGTAAGAGTCTAGCTATACATACCATATATAGACTGTGATAGTGTAATATCTCCTGACCTTAATGGAATTATTTTGTTGAGATAAAAGTCCTCCAACCGAGCTAATTCAAAAAACGCAAAAGGGTATGAATCAGAGTTCCTAATATGTATGTGATAATGCACGAAATAAAATAACTATGAGATGAGAAATGAGGGTAAAATGTCATTATTTTAGTTGAACATTTCATTTTGAAGAACTATGGCAACTTTATGAGATAGATGAAAAGTTATAAAAGGGTTTTAACCTGGACTGATATTATTGTTATATCACATGTAGTTTGAATGTATGTCTTACGAATAAGTGCCAAAAAGGGTACTTTTGGATGTGAATTTTTTAAATATTGCTCATGAATATGTTCAAAGAAATTCGATGAGGTATAAATTTCCAGTTGAACCCTAGGGAATAAATTGGGACCCATGCCATGACATTAGAGTTATATGTATGTCCGTGTAAGACCATGTCAAGGACATGGCATCAGTATGTGGTATCGTGTAAGACCATAGTTGGGCTATTGGCATTGATAGATGATACGATTCCATGTAAGACCATATCTGGGATATGGTGTTGGCATCTTGCTAAGCCTATGAGGTTTCTTGGGTATCCTTTAGTATTCCAAGTGGTTCAATGGGTAATGCAAAGTTATGATGAAAATGCAAAAGACTATGATTATGTTAGAAAGTGGTACAAGTATGTACGCGAAACTCATGAGAAATTAGCCCGATTTATGATGCGTGAGTAGTAAGGATGAAAATGAGTAAGATATGCCTATAATTTTCGGATGATTTTTTAAGGATGAAAATGAGTAAGATATGCCTATGATTGTCGGATGATTTTTATGCAAACTTATAGTAAGTTTGGGGTGTAAATAATGCAATCTTGCTACCATGCATTTGATGATTGATGTGGTGTGAATAAAATGATTGGAAAATTAGCGTAACATAAATATGTGTGCTAATTCACTTGGAGCACATCGCATGATTGTGATGATAAAATGACAATGATTAATGTTAAGCCACACATGCGTGTATATTTAAGAGCTGAGTTAAAGACTTTACAACCTCGCCCCTTTATCAATGTGGTCTTTTTTTTAATAATGAAATCTCAAGAGAGTTAAGTTGATTGAGCCCATAAGTGAGAGACTAAAAAGGTACAGTAGCAGAATAACTAATGATGTAACTAGAGTTGAAAATAGATTGGCAATAAATTCAATTCTAGAAAGAATATCGAGGAATTCGAGTTTTGACAATGTCACTGTTAAAAAGAAAGTTAATCTCAGCTAATCGACTCACTCAGATATAAAGTTTAAAGTATGTATTTGCTAGAAACCCCCCCAAATTGATTTCTGTTAAGGTTGGGATAATGTGAAATCAGTGATGACAAAATCGAACAGTAGATAATGATTAAATTGAAGTGTTAACCGAGTATAGTCTGGCAGTTAGTACGAATTCTTTCGTGTATTGTATGTATTCAATTTCTCTTAGAGGAAAAAGATAATTAGTCGTTTTCAAATGAAACTTTTATCATATGAGGACGTTAATTAAAATTTATGTTAAACGAAAGTGTTATGGTTTGATTGGATGGTAATTGGCATTATTCCATTATGGTAATAGAAAAGAAAATGGTAAAATGAGTGCAATACTAATACTCTATTTCCATTAGTTGTTATTCTGCTATATACGGGAAAATTATATATATAACCTTGGATATAGCTGAATACATTTCAAATAAATAATAATTTGTTTCCGGATCTTCTCCAAGACATTAAGTATATACACAGTTAAGATGTCAGCCCTATTATGACACTAGGGTTTTAATCTATGTGATAGTTATGACTCTAACGTGATTCAAAATCTCATTGATTATTAATTGACAAATCATTGTCTGACAATCAAGATTGATTCAATCGCCTAGTTTGATTTGATCATTGCTTGAAAGACTATTCGAGGTAATTGTGATTGAATTTATCTACAAGTTGGAAAATAAACTTGAGATATTCTTGGGGAATTAGACGAATGGTCAAAATGCAGAACTCACATTCTAGCAGACGTGATACTGAGTCATATCTATCAAAACGGTCTTATTGAAACATGTTTCTGTAAGCCAAAGTTGTTTTAATTGGGGAATTATCGCGCTCATGAAGTCTATATGATAAAGTACTTATTAATAAAGTGATAAGCAATTAAAGATATTGTTAACTGAAACATTAGTTCTAGTTCAACTTGAACTGAGTAAAGAGTTTATAATTTTTAGTTTTACTCTAATGAATGGGTTGATGTGTAATTCTTAATGTAAGAATGTATAGTGATGGCCTATGTTTTTCATGCGGTTAAAACTACATGAAAAGATTTATTCGATACGTGAATTAAAGATGGACGATGTCGCAATTGTACTATATAGTTCCAATAGTAATTAATTGGTGAGTAATATAACCTTTTGACAATCACAAGAGTTTGAAAATTTTGATGCTACGAAGAGATCTTAATTTGAGACTGCAAAGGTGTCTGGAACTGTCAAAAGCTTTTGAGACAATGATTGATTACTATCAAGAGGTAACGACTACCATCACAGAGATTCTGAACAAGAAACCTACGTGTGTTTTGCTAGTGAGAATTATACGATTGTTTTGATCGGATGACGGATGGTCGTTAACTGAATTAGAAATCTATTGAGGTGTATTCATCAAGTTGCAAAGTCTAGAAATGTGTCAGTGAATTACAGGTTAAAAATGAGTCAAAGTAAGTTGACTTCTGACCTTGAATTTCAAATCAGAACCAATGATCATTCGTTATGTCGGGACAGATGTTCATGTACTAAGGGAACCTAAAATTATTGGATAATATTTGGTCAAGTCGGGGAGTACTAAGAGATACAAAAATTTGAGATGATTGTCCTAACAAATGAGTATGAAACGTGGTACTTTTAACTAAGTGTCTACATGTATGAACAAAGAACAGAATGAAATTTAGTATCAAGTGCCTTTAGGACTATTACGGTCTGTGCTATTGCCAGAGTGGCAAGAAAATAAAATTCAAGGGATAATGTAAAAAGGGACATGGTGTCTGAATGATTGTTGATCGTGTGGAGCAATGTGCACATTTTATCTCAGTATGTGCAGATCACTCTCTGGATAAATCAATCAAATTACTCACATTAGAGGCTTTTACATCACTCAGTGATATAAACATTAGTATTTCGTATAGCTAACCCGAAAGGAGAATTTTAGATCCTCGAAGTAATGTTTCGTTATGGTGCTTTAAAATATGAAAGCGAGTGAGAAAAGTAATTACCATAAATTGAGTTGTGTGTAATTATAATCTTTTAGCCATGCAAAAATACGGTATTATATGAAGTATATATGGTTGCAATTACCGAACTCGGTTGTCACCTGATCGAGCTTTGTGAGAAAGAATCCATGGGATTGACACCATCAGAAAATTTAAGCGGAAAAGTGAAAAGTAAATTATAACATCGAGAAGTAGTTTCAAACTGATAGAATAAGTATACAAACTGGATGTGTAAAAGCATTGAGTTTCAGTAGTGAAATGAGTAATGGTGGAAGTGTTGTAACAGAAATAAAATTTCTCAATTTAGCTAGAAGAGATGCTGAAATTTAGTCAGATTGGATGAATAATGAAGAACAAATTAAAATCTTTACCTACGAGATTAAAGGATGGAGAATCCGAATTTATATGAGGAATTGATAAGGAAATGAGAAAACCAAATCTCAAATCCATATATTGGTAATGATTTTCGGGGACGAAAATACCCAAGGGAGAGAATTGTAATAGCCCGATTTTGGGCCTAGTCGGAACAGTGGTCTCGAAACCACTAATCCAAGATTAGAGAAATTATTTTTATTATTATTTTATTTTTTATATGATTTATAACATGATTAAAAGAGTGTATAGAAATTTTGGCGAAATAATTTTAGCGATTGCATGCTTAATTTTGAAAAAGGACTAAATCACGTAAAGGTCAAAAGTTCTATTTTGCTAGAAAATTATGTTAACTAGTTAATTGGCTAAAATGTGGGGGTTTTAAAGAGGAAATAAGCCCTTTATGTGAGCATGGCCGGCCATAGGAGGCCATATGGGGACAAATAAGTTGAAAAGTCAAAATTGGTAGGTTAGGTGACTTAATAAGTGAATAAAATAAAACAAAAAGAAAAGTTGTCACTTTTTTCATTCTTTTCCTTCATCCACCAAAAATGGCAGCAAACATGGGAATTTGAGAGCTCCAAAATTTCAGCCACTTAGTTCCCTTACAAGTAAGTCATTTAGATGATTATTTTTTTATGATTTTTGTACTTTTGGGACCCCTAAAGCTTAATCTAGCTAATGAGGGGACTATTTTGCAAAATGATTAAGAGTTTAGGGATTTTCCATGAGAGCATTTATGTTGTTTGCTGGAATTTTATGGAAGAAAATGAATCTTGGTTGCTTAGTAAACAACTTTGTGAAAGGATTTTCATGAAAAGTCACTAAATGGACTAGTTTGTGGAAACTTTAAAATAGATAGTAATATTGTGAAATAATGGAAATTTTGAGTTTCTATAAGAGTAAAAAGGGTTCGGTTAGACTTAAGAAATGAAGAAATTTAATAAAAATCAATTTTTGAGCATAGGGGTAAAATCATAATTTTGTGAAAGTTTAGGGGCAAAACTATAAAATTTCCAAAGTATGTTTCATGGACTGCTGGTAATAATTATAAAAAATTGGTTAAGCATGGATTGTGCTTAATTTCATGAATTTGTACTTTTATGTGATAGGGACTAAATTGCAAGAATGTGAAACATTAGGGGCAAAAGTGTAAAGTTGCCCTAATGTGAAATTTTTTGGACTAAATTGTATAAATTGATGACTAAATAAATAAAAGTGGTTATTTCATGGATTGGGGGAAACGAGATTTGGACATAGGACAAGGGAGAACAAAATATCGGATTTAGTCGACACAATTTATCGTTAAGGCAAACGAGGTAAGTTCATATGATTAATTTACAGTGAATGATTATTAAATTTGAAATGAGATATTGTATTATTTCAAATGCTTATTATCTAACCATGATGAAATGTAAGTATGAAATCGGATTGAAAGACCAATCAAGAGAGATGCAAGGTCAAGTACAACTATACTACGACTTATGATGAATTGACGGAAAAAGACCATGGTTGGACCATGGCAATACGAGTGTCAGTGTAAGATTATGTCTGGGATATGGAATCGACACCGAGATGTATTGGCCAGTGTAAAACCATGTCTGGGACATGGCATCGGTGATGATACGAGTGCTAGTGTAAGACCATCTCTAGGACATGTCATCAGCCTCGTTATGTGTCAGTGTAAGACCATGTTTGAGACATGGCATCGGCACGGATAAATGTGAGCTAGTGTAAGACCATGTCTGAAACATGGCATCGACAGATGACCTCACATAAGACCATATTTGGGTTGTGGCAGTGGTACCATACATACGTGATTTTCGATGCATTTGGTGGTGTTCTGAATAACTAAACGGGTAAGATAGACATTGTGGAATTCATATCTGGTTTTATAAATGAGATGTGAAAGATTTTTGAATTTATGAAATTCATTAATAATGACCTAAGATAACGTGTTGTTATTGATGTGTAAGTGAGTCAATGACAAGGTCAAGAAGACAGTGAAAATGTGATTGAATTAAGTGAGATAGGTACGTATGAAATTCATGTGAATATCGAGTGGTAGTAACTTAAAGGCATATGATAAATCAATATTGTAACTACGAGAAAGGTTACGGGTTGACATGCGAGATAATATTTTCAGCTTATAAAATGATCAAAGAATCGAATGTGAAATATTTCATATCGTTATGCATAAATAATGGTAAGTGATTTCCTAAGTATGTAATCGTTTCATACGGTAATTTAAATGAATAAGCTTTGAAAAGTCATGGTAAACCCTATAAGGGAGTAAATGATTGAACGGTGAGACCATATAAACTTTTTATGCTTGTGTAATTACTCAAAATGTATTTGATAGCTAACATAAATCAAATGATCATATGAGCTTACTGAGCTTTATAGCTTACCTCGTTTATTCTCTCATGTTGTAGGATTTTAGAAGTCGGCTCGGGTTGGAAGGTGTTGGAGATTTCAACACACTATCTTGTCATGGTTTGGTACTTAAAGCTTTGCAAATTTTAGGTGATGTATAAGCTAGTTGTCGTATTTGGTGTAAAATGAGTTTAACCATGATTATTTTAGTGTTCAATGCATATTTAGCCATGAATTTGGCTTATTAATTATGTGAAGATAATGTATGGTTAAAGAAGTATTTGAATGATGTATTAAGGTATTAATTATGAATGTTTAGGATGTATGCATATGTCGAGATGCTAAATTGTAGCCATTGGTTGAGTAATTGAGTCTTGCATGCTTGGGTATGCTTTTGATCTTGTTTTAGGGTGGCAAAGAGTCTTGGTAGATAGCCTATTTTTGTCCACACAGGTAGACACACGGGCATGTGTCTAGGCCGTGTGTGACACACAGTCTGCCCCACGGGCGTGTACTTAGGTCGTGTGTCCCCTGCACCTTGAATTTGTTGCATTAAATGCCCAGTAGTAAACACACAGGTTGAGATACAGTCGTGTATCTCATCCGTGTGGAGGGCACGGCCAAGCACATGGGCGTGTGCCACGGCCGTGTGATTGTTGACATTAGAAACAGAATGTCAAGGTTTTTACACACAGGCTTCGACAAGGGTGTGTCATAGCCGTGTGAGGGACACGGGCTAAGCACACTAGCGTGTGCTAGGCCGTGTGAAAATCTCTGTAGGTTCGAAGTTAGAAAATAAATTCGCGCAGATGAAGGGCACGGGCGTTTCCCTAGTTGCTTAAGCCGTGTGAGGCACACGAGCCATCAGCACGGCCATGTCTAAAGGCTATACAGGCGTGTGCCCTATTTTTAGTGGATTTTCTTGAAAGTTTTCGAAGTGCTCAAAATGGTCCCAGATCGTGTCTAAATCATGTTTTAGTCCTCGTAGGCCCATATGAAGGTCCGTAGGACATTGTTTTAAAAAGTTTTAAATTGGGACACATTTCAATGAGTGTAAGTTGAAGAGTTGTAGGTGATTTAGTAAGGTAACACCTCGTACCTTATCCTGGCGTCGGATACGGGTAAGGGGTGTTACAGTATCTTTCTATATAGAGAGATAAGGTAGGTGAGAGAATGAGACAAAAGGCAGTGAGCTTGGATGAGACATTTGGGAGGAAAGAGGGAATAATGTCATCTACCTAACTATTTCTAATGTTTGAACCGTTTTGAGTCATATCTTTCTTTGAACTCATATTGTCATAAGCCTTAGAACGCTACAAGCCTAGAATACCAATGTGACTTAAGCGTTCTCTATGCATAATCTTCTAGAATTACTAACAATTATACTGAATGATTTTTTTTATTCACATGATTATGTCTGCTACATATTTGATTTATGTTAATGGTGATATTGTTAAATATTTGGTCAGGAGAATTACTTCTAATGTGTAAGTAATGTAACTTTACTTTAAAAAGTTTCAGGCATTGAACTATCAAGATTAAGTTACATGCGATAAGAATTTATACCTTTAATATTTGACAACAATGTTCATAGTAGTAATAAAATACAAGGGACATCTTATTGCATGCTATGTGTCTAGACTTGGTTTGCTTGAGAATAAGCAAAAAGTTAAGTGTGGGGGAGTTTAGGTGTGAAGTTTTTATTTACACCCATCTTCACTAACTCTAGCTTGTTTAAAGAAAGAAACCAAATCAATTTTTTTTATTTTTCCTTTTTGTCTATTTTTATTTTATGTTTTGTTTACAAGTAAATTTTTTTGTTGTTTTCATGATTATTTTTCTATTCTATAGTTTGTTTATTTTAATTATATGTTTACATTGTTTGATGACAAGCAATGACTTAAGTGTGAGGAAGTTTGATTTATCTAACTTGTTGTAGTAGATTAAACTAGTTTTCGTACTTAAAGAGCTTGAATATAAGCTATCTTATTATGTTTTATTTATTTTTTCTATTTTAGTTTCCATTTAATAAAAAGTGTGATTTGAGCTGATTTTATGACCTTAGGGGTCGAAAGAGGCTTAAGGGAAGAATAACGTATTTGATAAGTGTGCAAGACACAATTTGGAGGCATGAAAGCTCAACGCTGATCGCCATGTTGCAACATGAAAATCTAGCATCGCAACATAGTGAGCAGAAGGCCAGAATCACCATATTGCCTTCAATGTCGCAACATAGCTAGTGGATGTCGTGACACACCCTTGAAGTTGAGTCTAAGCCAAGCAAACTGCCTTCGATGTCACAACATAGCTAGTGGATGTCGCAACATCGGCCCTGTACGTGAAAACATTAATAAGTTGAGGGATTTTTGGCCTGCATAATGTATTTTAACATAAAAAGGTCAGTCGACCTAGGGTTAAGGATGATGACCAACCCTAATGTTATAAATAGGCTCCATTGAACACAATTTAGAGGGGATTTGGAGACAAGAACTATTTTCTTAGATTTTTGCTTCGTTCTTAGTTTTTCTTAGTTTATTTTATGTTTGTGTAATCAGAAGATCCTATTCTGACGTTAGACGATTGCTTTGAAGCCGTGCTTTTACCTTGATAAATCCATTAGCATCTCTTTTCCTTATTCTATTCTTTATATCTCTTTCTTTAACATTGTTAATTAAATGTTTGTGTAAAGATTAGAATCCTTCTATGCTTTATACATATTTTGCGTGTTTCAATTGTATTAACTTAATCAATTAATTGAAAGGTAGAGCTTCTTAACAGATCAGCTGTTTGGGAGAGGAAGAACTTAAACCCTACTCTTGACAACCCTAGGAATTCATTTAGGTGGGAATTAACCCAAATTGGTATGGCCTATCCGTGAACACCTTAGCCTCAAACCGATTTAGACTATGAGGTCAAGAGATAAGTAGTTCTTACCGACTCATTAGTTTAGTGAAAGATCGAAAGATCCTGCTAGGGTAACAACTAGTTGATTGATTAGAACCCTACATCGATAATTAATTAGGTAAAGCAATTAGATCTAGGCTAAAGGAACTTGCGTAGTCGAAACAAGTGATAGGAGAAGTCGATACATGAACTTAGGAGTAGATATAGGTTTAATTCAGTTTATTTAGTTTATTAATATTATTATCATCTTGCTTCCATATTAACACTACTAATTCGTAACTCAGGTAGATTAGTAATTATTTCCCGTAATTGGTTTAAGAATAGTTTTCCCCAAAATACAATCTGTTGGGTATGATCTTCGGAGTATTTAACTACTTCGTTGTAACTATATTACAACCTGACCCATATACTTGCAGACACAGTCTCATTTATATATCTTTTGTTGTAGTATTCACACTCTAGGCATTAGTACATCTAGAGGTGGTCACTTATTGTGTTAGTATCTGAACTTGCCTCTCGACACTCACTAGAAGGTTGTAAAACGAGTGTTAAGATATTCTAATGGCACAATGGATCATGGTTTGTATTTTACAAAAGGAAAGTTTGGTCTAGTCTACTCCTCTGATGTTGATTAGGCCTCCACTATTGAAGATCGTCATTCAACAATATGTTACTATGAGTATCTTGGACCTAATCCTATTGCATGGTGTTCTAAGAAGCAAGAAAATAGTATCTAGATCATATTGAGAAGATAACTATTGCAGCTTAGGTAATTGTGTTTTTGAGATGCTATGGATAAAATAATTGCTGACTGAAATTGGTGTGTTAGTAACTCAACTGTCAGTTCTATAGTGTGACAAACCTCCACAGTTTCAATGGTTGCTAATCCTACGCATCACGCTAGGGGTAAGCATATGGAAATCCATCTCCACTTTGAACGTGAAAAAGTCCTTGATGTTGTTTTGCAAGTCAATTTTGTTTCCTCAACAGGTCAAGTGACTGATGTTCTTACAAAGCTAATCACACCAATGCAATTTGCTTCCTTTCACAATGCTTTTTGAGTGCTACCATTTGCTGATATGTCTAATAATAAAAAAGGTAAGAAAACCACAAGAATATTAAAGTGTTAAGCAGCTTAACTTAGTTTTAACTAACATATCAGTTAAGTTTGTTAGGGTTGTTAACTTTAGTTATACAATTAGCAACTACCACTAATGTGTGTATATAAGTTGTACAAGTTTCTAGTCAATACAGTTTTTTAGATCATTATTTTTCAACATATTGTTTTGCACTTGTTAGTTTCTTAGCTGCTAAACAAGTCTAGTAGCTAATAACTATAGTTTAACACTATATAGTCGACATTGGTTCAACTTTCAAGGTGGTGTTAGTGGTTGCTATTAAAGCCATGTTGGCAGTATGGTCTTTTTAGTGAGAGGCAAGCATGTTGACAATGTTGAGACGAGTTTATTTGACTGTGACGCCTATTTTTGTTATTTGTTTAGTCGTTTTCTAAAGTGGACTATTATGAATTCCATGTAATTTATAATGTAAGGAAAAATACTTTACACATATATATTAGAATTAATTAGATCAAATGTGAATTCATTCATGACACCAGATATTTTAGTACAATCCAAATGTACATACTTTTAATCAGTGTGTAGGTGCAATAATTCTGATTTAAGGTCAAGAAAAAATAACTAAAAAACCCTAATTTGAATAGTAATATTTGAATCAATTGTGATTAAAGGTGACAATTGATGAGGTCAGGTTATATCGCATTTGAGCTTTCTTTTTTATTAGGTTCGTTTCGAGTTTTGAATTTTCAAGTTCGGATTTTTTTTAGTTCAAGCCTTTTCCGATTTGGGTTATTCTGAGTTTGGTCTCAATTTATTTTACATTCAATTTAATTATATATGAACACAATTTAAATGTTTACATATCAATACAAATTATTAATGTATTATATTTTAAGTAAATTTTTAGTGTAATTTATAATATTTATAATTATATTTAAAATTAAAATTTGTTATTGTTACTCTAGCATAAAAATTCTGTAAAATTAATTTATTATATAAAATCAATTATGTTAAACAATTTTATTATAAAAAATATCACATAATTTTGAAAATAATTAATTAGGTGAACTTGATAATTAAATAATATATTATAATTTATATTATTATTCGCTATGAAATAAGAAACTTTTGACAAATAAAATAAGTTTCTTTTATATGTTTGAATAATGGAAACATTTTATGCTTACAAAAAAATTTAACTTGACATTCTATTTACATTATAAGTTGAATTCATATAAAATTTCGAGAAAATATAATAATTATTTTAAAATCTAAAATATATTATATAAAATATGTATTTTTTTAATAACACAAAAGTTTAAAATAATTACTATTTTATTAATAGTCAAATACGTTTCTTAATAAATACATTATACATTCCTCTAATTGTTTTATCAATAGTTGAAATAACATATGTTATTTGATAATAGAAACTAAATGCAATGACAAATATTTAAAGAAAAAGAGTTTGAAAATTAGGTACTAATATCAAGAATGTGTGGTGTTTGTGTAGTGGTAATCCCATTTTCTCAAAAATTTCTATTTTATTATATATAGATAATTTTATTTATTTATTAAGAAACGTATTTGAATAAAAATACAAAAAATTTTAATTATAGTTTGATTTTATTTTATCATTAAATTCTAGTATGAGTTTAAGTTAACTTTGGGTTTGAATTTTTTCGAGTTCAATTTTTTTTTTTTTAAATTTGGTTATTTTCAAATTTGTGTTTTAAACTTTTTGTGAAATCGGGTTTAAATATATTAATTCTGTTTAATTGTTTATTTATAAGTTAAAAACTACAATTACAAAATTAAACTCAATTTTACTTTAATATAATTTTTAGTTAGCTTTTCAATTTCTACAATATAAAAATAAATATTTGATTTTTACATTAATAAAAAACTTTAAAAGACTTCTTTTTTTAGAAAAAATATATATTTTAAAATTAGAAAACAATGCACCATACTCAGTCAAACCGGTTGAATAAAATTTTTATTTGATTAATGAATTTTTGGAATATATATGAACTTTTTTAATAAAGAAGATAAATTAATTATATAATTTTTTTCAAAACTCAAATGAGTCACTCATCTCCCAATTAAGAAGAAGTCTCTCCCAAATCCCGATGTGAATATATTTATCGGCTCTTGTCCATCATACGTGTAACTTTTTTATACAGCACCTCCTATTTTATAGGCGCCGAAAGTTATTTTAAATTGGTAAAAAATATCTTCCCCTTATTTTTAATTTTAAAATTGAATAAATTAATATTTTTTAAATGGAGTAATTTAGTTTTTGTTAATTTAAAAAGTGAGTAATTAAAGATTAATTTTCATAATATGAATATTTTTCATCAATTTTAATTGGTATAATAACAAATTAGCTTTAAAAGTTTACATATTCTATCAATTTGGTCTTAATTTAACAAATTTATCTCACAATATTTTTATTATATTTTAATGTTGAAGTTGAATTTGTTATTTTTTTTAGAGGTAAGGCCAAAATGACAATATGTAAACATCGAAAAATAAATTTATTATTATACCATTCAAGTAGACGCCATGATTAATTATTCAATTTCAAAATTGAAAAGAAGTGGTGAAAACTTTTTATCACTATCCCCTATGCATTACTACATTTAAGCATTAAAATTAACTTTTTCAAACCTTAATTTTATTATTAAGTTATAACTTTATTGAAAAAATTAAATTTTTTTTTCTTTTTTGGTAATTGAAAAGAAAACTTTAAAGTCAAGCAATAAGTATTGGATATACTCTTTTACTTGCCTTGAGGTATTTTGTATTAGAGACTTTATGGATCTAATAGGAGAAAAAAAAGATTTTTTATATGCAGAATAAGGATTTACAGTAGGAAGATCAATAGGTTGAACCTCATCTTCCTCTTTAAGATAGTCTATTTCTTACAAAGAAAAAATCTTTTTTGCGGAATGAAACTTTAAAGGAATATCAGGCATTGAAAAGGAGGTTGAAGATGTAGAAGGTCTTGACAACATTTTATCAGACATAATTGGAAAGACTTCTCTCTAAATTATCTGTTCTAAATGAGATTAAGATTACGAGTTGTGAGTAAATCTAGCTGTAATACCAATATAGGGAGAGGATATTGGACGGGATTCAAGAATAAAGAACTTGTAGCAAGTATGCTATGCCAAAACACAGTCCATTCCCTCTAGGTCATTCAAACAGACACTGCCTTTTAGCTACAAGCGCTTAATTCATGACACTTCCGTAATCCTCAACAATATTGACATCTTTGATCTGAGTTTAATATTTCTAATGTGCAGGATCCATATACATATGGCAAGCACAGAGCATACTCTATTTACTCTTAGCTAACTCATAATCTCAACTTTATTTAGAAAGAAATTCAGAGAGAAAACAAGGAAATTTAGAAAGCCGTAAGAAAATACACACTAGTATTTTATTAGATAGAAACTCGATTGATTTTACAAGATAGTAAACATCTCCTTTTATAGGTGAAGGAGACAGAATACAAACAAAATACTTATAGTACTAATAGTACCTGAAATAGTGAAGATTCCTAATAGTACATATACATGGTGTAACACCCCCAAAAACCTCAAACTCCTTTTTTGTGTGGTTTTTATGTGAATACGTGCTTAGTAGTCTTAGGCAAATATTATTTGGGTGTTAGAAGGCGCATAGTAGAGTTTGGGTCCAAGCTTAAAAGGGAAAATATTAAATTTATTTTGGAGTTTAATTTTAGGCTTCTAGAATATTGGTAGTGGCGTGAAGTTGGACTCTCAGAGAGGTAATCAGAAGAGAAAATTTAGGAAATAGATTGGGGAGTTATCAGGGAGAAAAACGAGGAGATGAGAAGGGGGAAGTGATGGAGCTAAATTGGGAATTGAGGCTGTGGGCTATAAATATGTGCCGAATTTGAGATCCTAGGCTTATGCCAAATTTCTCATCTTTTCCTCAAGTGCCGATTTATATATATATTTTTCCTCTTTTCTTCCTTCTCTAGTCAAAGCTGAATCCCTATTGAAATATCCTTAAACCTTCTTTCATTCTCTTCCTTGTTTTTTTCCCTCTTTTCTTAAACATAAAACCGATTACTATCCTCTACATTCAGCCTTGTCCCTTTTCCTTCTTCCTTTGATTTTTATTACCTACTTTCGTTAGATCTTGAAACTCCAAAGTCGACTAGGAGCTTGTCAGGAAGAGCCGAATTCCTCATTTAGGCTATCGTGTTCGCAAAATTAAGGTAACATTAGCAGTTGGTAAGGATGGCCGAAAGTCCCTTTTTAGCCGGTTTTGAGTATTGTTTTAGTTGTTATAGTATTGGTCTTGACTCGTGGTTGGATGCCAGTCACCTAATACTCGGGTTTTATGATCAATTTGGTATAGATCTAGGGTCTAATCGCGGTTGGTGATAAAGAAAATGGGCTACTAAGGCTTGGCACATGGTAAGATTACGGTGAGGCTTCGGGATTTTTATAGATAAAGTTTGCATTTAGCCTATGATTAGTTGTTGAGTAATATCGACTGTAGGTTCGTGACTAAGAGGAAATCGCAGCACGCTCTATCGCCAGGTGTGTACAAACACTACACACATGATATCGGCAATGCCGAAAAGCCGAAATGCCGAAAGTGGCTAAATGGGCCCGGTGGGCCTGAGGCTAAGTTTTGTGAAATTTATTGATTTGGTTATATGAATTGAGTTAGTCATGCATATTACATGATTTGAATTGGATTTGGGCCTAATGGGCCATACGATTGTGACTCGAGCCTAATGGGCCATATGGTTGAGAATGGGCTTTGTATATGGGTTTAGGCTTAGTATCTGTTAACTTCCAAACATTCATAAAACTTAAAAATACAAATGCAACCGTGGACAAGTCATAAGGTTGAAGTGTGGTAATGGGTATATACATGTCTAGGATTGGATCTAGGAAGAGCTTGGTACTTAAGTGGTCTCAATGACCCACCTCCTCATCTTTGGAATCCTACCTGGTGCATAATTCTTGTTCACTTTGGCCAACGGGGACTTGTTAACGGGCCAAATAGGTACTGAATCCATAAAACTTAAAAATGATCGAAATACCCTAAGAGCAAAAATGACTAAAATATCCCTATGTGTTAAATGTAGGATTTATGTTACATGTATGATTGCAGCATTCATATGATATTCTGTTTAGGTTGCGTATGGGTGAGAAATATGGTACGGAGGAAGAATTTGAGGATCGCATGGTTGCTTAACGACCGTGGATCCACCGTTGGCTTTTAAAGCCCAATATATGATTAGCAGTTTTGCTGCAATATTAGGTAGTACCGCAACTGAGCTACCATTGCTGTGTAGTGAATGGGTGGGTCGATTTAGAAATCCCCACCGGTGTATAAGGTTGGTCGGGAAATGTTGTGTAGCGGATGGATTATTGGGGAGGGTTTTTACTACATTGCATGTGTGATATATTTATGATGATACTGTGATTAGGGTTTAGGCCCAATTGATTGCTTGCATGTTAATGATTGCTGAGGGTTGTACACACTGGGTTTCGAAACTCACCCCCTCTTTTATTTTCTCAGGAAATCCCTAGTAGGCGATTCGATGAACGGAGGGACTCGGAGGTGGCTAGCTAGCAAGACGCTTTATTTTATTCGTTTTTCTTTATATTTCTTAAATATTTTGATTTTGGAATGTAATAAGGCTTTACCTCTGCTATTTGTTACATTGAACGCTTTATTTTATTTCTCCTAAGTTTATCTCAATTTTTTTGGGGGTTTTATTCAAAATTAAGCTTCCGTGCATAAAAAGATCTTTCTAAAAATAATTTTTAACTTATAGAAAGACAAATTGATTTTTAAACACAAGCCGTTTGAAAAACAACTTTAAACTAGAATTTTACTCAAATTTCTTAAGAAGGGTTTCAATGAAAAATAAGGTTTTTTGCAAAAACACTTCAATATGACATGCCAGATTTGGGCCTAACTTCTAGGCCGGGTTTGGGGTGTTACACGTGGCCTACAAATATTAATAATACAAAACAGTACAAATGTAACGCCCTGAATTTTAGGCATAGATGAATTAGGCTTTAGGCTTTGGGTCTCATAATTTTTTTTTAATTAAGCAAGAAAATGACAAATGACAAATGACATGTTGGCTTTAAAGGTTTAATAAATTTGGAGTATCTAGGGGTGTTGGAGAAGTTCTGGGTTCGAACTTTGAGGTGAAGGAATTTTAATTTAATAATTAAAGGAACCTTGATAGCAAGTAGCTTGGCTTTTAACTAAATGGAGATAAAATAGGACACAAACAAGGCTGTGGTGTAGTGGATAAGTGACGCCACTTAGGGTGCAGGGAGGTGGCGTTAGTGGCAAGCAAGAGGATCCTAGGTTCGAGTGCTAGCTCGGTATTTTTAGTAATTTTATTTTTGTCTTCTAGATGGATAGTAGTGGCATTGGATGTGAACTCTGAAGGAAGTGTTCATAAGAGAAAATTAAGGAAGGGATAAAGGAGTTTATCTTAGAGAAAATTTAGGATGAGATTGGGGAGTTATCAAGGAGAAAGGTTAGGAGCTGAGAAGGGTGAAGAGTTGGTGCCATTTTGGGAAGTGGGGAATGTATAAATTCAGCTTAAGAGGGTAAATGAGTGCCGTTTTTGGGTCTTTTAGGGTGTATTACGAATTTTCACTGTGGTTTTTGGCATTTGGAGAGTTTTACAAATAAGTTAGTCCTTCTTTTCTTTACCAAATATCCTGTAGTTACCCTCATACGAGCACATTTAATCTTCTTCTTTTCTTCCTGTTACCTTCTCCAAACCCTCTAAAGCCGAATAATTCCACCCTTCTTTTTGCCAAAATTCTTATTGTGCCGTCATTAACCCTTCAAACCTTGACCAAACCGATTTTTGGTTTCAATCTTGCTCTCTTGGGTTCTCTTTAGTTGAATCTTTTATAAGCAATCTTGTACATGAGATTGAAGGCCAAATCTCGATGGGAAAAGGGGATGTTAGTGGTAAGAAGATGGCAAAGGTGACAACGGGATTTGAACACGTAACCACTATTCCCCAGTTTAAGCGACGTAAGGTGTCAGCAGTTCAGGACTTTTCACCTAGATGCGGAAGAGGAGCAACAGACCACGGATTAAATAGGCAAATTGAAGTAGATCAAGGCAAGTGTAGTTGTCCTTCAGTAAGTAAGCGTAGTGGTTTTATTTTGAATTAATGGGTAGTGACTAATGAAGCGCGATGTTTGAATATAGGTTCTGACGATTATGAATATTTGGTACTCTTCATAATAAGGTGTGTACTTCTACCCTATGATTCGATAGTTTGATAAAGCCGAAGGTGTGTACACACACTACACACACATAGATCGGCAAATCCTAAAATGCCGAAAAGCCGAAAGTTTGGCTACGGTAGTCGTGCGAGTGCGTGAACACTCATACAAGGGTAACCGATACGATAACAGAGACCCTATGAGCTATCTCATGGACTTGGGTCACGTTTTGGCCAACTAGGCCAGAATGGGCCAAATGGGTCCGATAGGCTCGTGGGCCCAAATAAGTGAAAGTTGATAATATGGCAATATGTGATGAGCTGATTAAGTTTGCTGAATGGCTTGGAATGGATTCGGGCCTGATGGGCCATATAAGTGTGATTGAGCCTAATGGGCCGTATAAATGTGATTGGGTCTGATGGGCCATATGTGTGTATGAAGCCTGTAGACTTGCTAGGGTTTTATAATAGACTTTTAGGCCTAGTTTCTAATAAATCCTTAAGCATAAAACTTAATTAATTTATCAAATTCGTCTGTGGACAAGCCATAAGGTTAGAGTGTGGCAATGGGCATATGCATGTCTAGGATTGGATCTAAGGAGAGCTTGGTACTTAAGCGGTCTTAATGACCCACCTCCTCTTCTCTAGAATCCTACCTAGTGCATAGTGTCTGTTCACTTTAGCCAACGAAGACTTGTTGACGGGCCAAAGTTCGTAATTAAGACCCATACGTTAGTAAATTATTGAGATACCCCTATAGGGTAGAATTACGAAAATACCCTTGTAGGGTAGAATCACTGAACCCTGTAGTGTAAAATTACCAAAATACTCTCGATTAGCAAAATTACCAAATTACCCCTGATTTGTGAAATTACCAAAATACCCTTACATGTTAAATGTAGGATTTATGTACGCTACATGTATGTTTTCTGCATTCATATGATATTCTATTTAGGTTGCATATGGGTTGGGAATTATGGAACGGAGGAAGTATATGAGGATCGCATGGTTGCTTGATGACTGTGGATCCACCGATGGCTTTTTAAGCCCAATATTTGATTAGCAGCTTTGCTGCAATGTTAGGTAGTACCGCAACCGAGCTACCATTGTTGTGTAGCGGATGGGGGTGAGCATTCGATCGAATCGAATCGAATCAAAAATTTTAGAGTTAATCAAGTTTTCGAATCTTATTTTATCATTCAAACTTTATTTGAAATTTTCTCGAATCGAGTCGAGTGAAATAGAATTCGAATCAAATCGAATCGAATATATTTGTTTGAGTTAAATTTTAAAAAAAAATGACTTTAGTGTTATTCATTTTGATGTAATTTTTCAAAAAAATAATTTTTTTTAAGTTTTTAAACATGATCATACAACAAAAAATTAAAGTAAATAAGTGAATAAATAAAAGCAACACAATATCAACCCAAATAAACAACATTAGTCCAAATAAACAACAAAAACAATACAACAAGATTATAATAAAAAACATAAGTAAAAGTCCACGTAAACAGCATGAGTCCAAGTAAACAACAACATTATAATTAAAAAAAAAACATAAGCAAAAGTCCAAAATATAATAGAAACCTACAACAGTCTAAACAAAAAAAAAAGAACACAACAAAAGTTCAATTAACCAACAACAATAACAAACCAAACCAGACTAATAACAATAACACATCAGTTCAAAAACAATTATAGAATAGTTTAAGTTGCTTCATGAGTCCAAATAAACAACAAAAACAATACAACAACATTATAATAAAAAAAACATAAGCAAAAGTCCAAAATACAATAGAAACCTACAGCAGTCCAAAAAAAAGGACACATCAAAAGTTCAATTAACCAACAACAATAACAAATCAAATCAAACTAATAACAATAACACATCAGTTCAAAAACCATTATAGAATAGTTTAAGTTTCTTCTTGTGCTTCAATTACCGTTGATAATCTTGAAACATCTAGTAAAAGTATTGAATGAGTTAGTTAAATGATAAAAAATGTTTGCAAAAATAAATTAAATGAACATTTAACTTTATAAACTAATGCTAAGTTTATTACCTTCTTGATCTTCGGGTATTTTGGATAAATCTAGCAAATTTAAAAACAAAAGTGTTAGTTAAATTATGGGAATGCTTACTAATATAAATAATACAAAAGCTTATTTTATAAATTAAAATTTATATACTACCATCTTCCATGGTTTGAAGTTCATCAACATAATCTTCAAGGTTGATGGCATTATTAGATTTTCGAAGCCAATCTTGTGTGCAAACTAAAGCCTCGACCATGAGAGGAGTTAGAGAACTTCTAAAACTATCGAGAACATGTCCACCTGTGCTAAATGCACTTTTTGAGGCAACTGTTAAGACAGGAATAGCAAGAATATCTCGAGCCATTTGTGCAAGAATAGGGAATCTAGGACTGTTCATTTTCCACCACAATAGTAAATCAAATAAACTTGAATTGTTTACTTCTTCATCTTCACCCAAATATCTATCCAACTCAGATTTGCTTTCTAATCCAACTTGTTTCTTCTTCTTGAGGTATTTTTGTTTGGCCAAGCCCGTTTTCATTTCTGACTGATTTATTTCCATTGAACTGCAAAGATTTGTTGAAGAACTAGATCTACCTTCAAAAAATTCAATTCTCCCGGCATTAGAAGAATACTCATTGAACAAGCAATGCAACTCTTTATCAATCATTTTCATAATGTCATTAGCAACATTAGGAAAAAGTAAGTTGACCCCAAAGTCCAAAAAACTCATTTTACATCGCGGATCAAAGATGACCGCCAAGTAAACTAGCATGTTGATCTTGTTTCCTTCACCCCAATACTTATTATATTTATCTCTCATTTTGGAAGTCATAGAAATTATGTCTAGATCTCCACAATCTTGCCACCCATCAAAAAGACAATACACATCCGTCAATACTTCAAAAAGTGAATGAGAGGTAACATGCGAAGATCCGGACACCTTCAATGTAAGATGATAAAAAGGCTCTAATACTTTTATAACTCTTTGAACAATTTCCCAATCATCAAATGTAGGAACTCCATCTCCAGCAGTAAGGTCAAGAAAAAAGTTATGGTCATCACGTACATATGATTCAAATGCACGCTCATATTTTTCGGCCACCTTTAACATCTTATATGTTGAGTTCCATCTAGTAGGCACATCTAAACACAATTGAGCCTTACTATCAATCATTTCTTCTTTCACTCGTTGGTTAAATTCTGTCAACCTCGATGGTGATGCTCTTATATACCTCACAGCACCTTTAACTCGATCCACAGACACATAAGCATCCTTAATACCGTATTGCACAATAAGATTAAGAATGTGCACAACACATCTCATATGAATAAATTTTCCATTTGCAACAGAAGTATTTCGATGATTCAATTTCTTTCTCAAATATTCAATGGCGACACTATTGACAGATGCATTATCAACCGTAATAGTGAAGACCCTCTCAATCCCCCAATCTCGAAGACATTTTTCAATGGCTTGACTTATGCTTTCACCTCTATAAGCAGATATTGGGCAAAAATTTATAATCCTTTTTTGCAACCTCCACTCATCATCCACCCAATGTGCTGTTAAAACCGTGTAAGATATCCTCTGTAATGACGTCCAAGTGTCTGTAGTCAAACAAACTCTACTTATATCTTTTTCAAAATAATTCTTCATCACACTCTTCATAGAGTTAAATAAATCAAGACAATCCCTTCTAACTGTCCAACGAGATGGAAGACTAAACCGTGGGCATGCTATAAAAAGAAAGTATTTGAAACCCTCTCCCTCTACAATTTTAAAAGGTAGTTCATCCACAATTATCATACGAACTAATGCTTTTCTAATAGCATCTTTATCAAACACCCAAGTTGATAAATCTGTTGTTTCTTGGCTAACCTTCACAAATGCTAATTCTGATTGCTTTGGATTAGAAGTATTACCTCAAGGTCTTTTTAGGCATGTTTTCAAATGGTTATTCAAATTCATTGTAGAACTCGAAGTTGATTCCACGGTGTAAGTAACATCACATGTATTGCACCTTGCTCTCTTCTCCCCCTCTTTAGTCACATATTTGGTGAAATGGTTCCAACAAGCTGCCCTTGGAGTAATCTTTTTTTGAACATTTTCCTTGGTTGTTGTTTGATCATCTCTATTTGGGGAAGAATTTTGTGAACTTTGAGTTGAACCATCTCGCTTTGAATCACTCATCTACAAGTAAACATTTGTTGCAATCCCTAAAATGAAGGGAATCTGTTAAAGTTTCTTAGGTTAAATCATTGAAATGGATCTCTTTTAAATTACTGAGAAACAAGAAAAATATAATTTGATTTTTAGAAGTAAACCGCCTACTGACTGTTAAGTGGTCCCTACTAAGTTATTCACCTTCACAAATGCTAATTTCTGTGTACTGTGTTATGAAATAAATAAATATTTTAATTTAAAAAAATAAATATATTGGAATTATGTGATTTATTATGGTGTATGTATTTATAGACTGACAGTATATAACTCTCACAAAGTACAGAAAAGTAACAAATTGAGCAATGAAGTAATTATTTATTATTTGATATTTATTATGGTGTATGTATTTATACATGTACTTGATCAGATATTATTGTTCAACAAATACAAACTAGCATATCAGATATTTATTATGCGTATGGTCAACTACCTACATATTATTGTTCAACAAATACAAGTTCTTTACAAGGGTTATATGGTTTAGTTATCAAACCATATCAGACAGTTGAACACAAATCCCTTGTTAATGGGCATAAAATTTCATTTTTAATACAAGTACTAACACACAATTAATGATTAAAAGAAAAACCCAGAAAAACAAGGATTTTAAAGGCAAAATCCCCAAACCAGAACAAAATATATTGCTTTTGTTAACAACTCAAATCTATATGCAACACAGATGTTCAAGAAAGAAGAAACAAAACTGATTAAAAAAAAGCTGAATCCGGTTAATAAATCACGGTTTCCCGACTAAAAGTTGTTCTAATGTATCAAATTGAGCATAATGAGAACCGATTTGAACACTACGCTTTAATCTAAGAATTGACCTTATTGATCATAAAATAGCTACATTGATCACATTCCCAAAACAAATTAGATTGAAAAATACATTGAATTGAAACTACTAGCATCTGTCACTTCAAAGGCTATTTCTCAACTAAATATGACTACAAAAATCAACGGACGGGAAGAGCAAAAAAATTAAAAGAACCCCTAAATTGACACTGCATTTCCCGGCATCAAACTGGAAATTAATTTCTAACCCAGAAAATTAAACATCGAATTTTTCCAGCTTATCAAATCCCAACTATACAATAGAAACTTAATTTGTAAAACTAATTGAAAATACTAGCTTTCTGTTAAATTATATGCTAAAAAAGTATAGAAAAATACAGTTGCAGAGTGAAAAAAAAAAACAAAGAAACTTATATAAAAAAATTCAAAGAAAATATAAGAGAAAAAACGAAAATAATCACGAATCAAACTCTACCAAAGTAGAAATTAGTCAAAGATCAAACCCAAAAGTTAATCACACCTAAAAAAAAGCCAAGTCTGCAACCTAAACAATGTTCCAAGCTAACAACTTCCTCTTACTCTCTCAACTAACATTCTGTCTGTTTTAACAGACTGTGAATACAAGAATCACAAGAGTAATGAATTAAAATTATAAAGTATAAAGTTACCTTGTGGCAGCAATGGATTGAGAAGGAGCCTCAGTTCTTAAGTTTGAATGAAGAAGAAGGAAGAACTGTAGAAGGGTTTATTTTAGGGGTTTTTAAGAAAAATCGTGGAAATTGAGACTGGTGGACTGGAGACTAGAGAGAATAAGAAAAATACTTTTGGGGTTTGATTTGGGGAAAGATTTGGGTTTTAGGAAAATAAATTTTTGGGCTGACGAGCTTGGGTTAGGAAAATGGGATAAAATAAAATGTTTGGGCTTGGGGAAATTGGGTTAAGTAATTAAGTAAAATTTAAAAAAATTTAAAAAATATAGTTTATATTCGGTTTATTCGAATTATTCGAGTTATTCAAATTCGAGAATTCAACTCGACTCGAACTTAAAATTAAAAAAATTCGAGTTGATTCGATTAATTCAATTAACTTGATTAACTCGATACGAATAATTCGAAATTTGAATTTTTTTCGATTTTTTCGAATCGAATCGAATTTTGCTCACCCCTAGTAGCGGATGGGTGGGTCGATTTAGATATCCCCACAGATGTGTTTCGGTTGGACGGAGATGTTGTGTAGCGGATGGATTATTTGGAGAGGGTTTTCACAGCATTGCATGCATGATATTATTATGTTACTATGATATGGCTTAGACCCAACCGATGCCACTATGGGCTAAAACCCAAAGGCCACTGTTATGTGATAAGGGCTTAGGCCCAGTTGAATGTTTGTATGCTATTCGTTTGATGATGGTCGTACACACTGAGTTTTCGTAAACTCACCCCCTCCATTTACATTTATTTTAAGTGATCCACAGTAGGCGGTTCGACGGATGGAGGGACTGGGAGGTGGTCTGTAACGTCCCCACGCCCGAAACCGTCACCGGAGTCGAGCTTGAGGTGTTACTAAACACAATTTACCATTTTAAACAACTTTACAAAATCTATTTTCATTTTCGGAATAAATTGTCTTCTGCGTCATGGTCGCTCAAAAAATCATATCTCGAGTTACAAAACTCAAAATCAAGATCTGTAAATTTTCCCTGAATCTAGACTCATATATCTATTCACTAATTTTTTTTTAGAATTTTTGACTGAGCGGATTAGTACAGTTTATTAGTTAAAGTTTCCCCTGTTTCAGAACTCGACTGCACTGACCTCTACTCATTACGAATCACTTTTCTCCCTGTAAAAATTTCATATAACTATACCGTTTATTTCTATTAAAATTAGATTCAATAAGGAATCTAGGCATATAAAGTAATCCTCCTAATTATTTTTTTACAATTTATGGTGAATTTTCAAAGTTGGAACAGGGGATCCAGAAATCGCTCTGGCACTGTTTCACTAAAACTCAAATATCTCATAACATATGACTCCTTTACCTATTTTTCTTCTTCCATATGAAAGTAGACATGATAAGATTCAATTTAATAACTAATCCATCATCAAATTCGATTTATATGATTTTTAGTGAATTTTCAAACTCACGTCAGTGTTGCTGCAATGTTCTGTTTTATGGCTAATTTCATTTTCATAAAAGCTTTTATATACTAGATAACCTATTATTCTTTCATGACATCAAACATAATCTATATTAGCCATTTCAATGACTCAACATTATCAAGCATTTCCTCAACCAAACCACCACTGTATCACAAGATTATTTACACAAAGTAGGTATATTACTATACATGCCATACTAAATCTTACAAGCCATTTACCAAAAAGTCCTTTGGATAGTGTGAACGAGTCTTCGACCTATCCCGATTCTCGAGCCGGCTTGTCCAAAACTACAATGAATGAAAAGGAGGGAGTAAGCATAAATGCTTAGTAAGTTCACATGCAAATAACAAGTAACATGACAAAGTCATTATGCCAAACAACATTAACATAGCATCACCAAAACATATGTCACAATTCTAGTCATCATACTTCATCTTACCACATTTTTGTTGTTGTCTCGGGTTTCAACCCAAGTGTTAAGTACATACCTGTCCAATATGGCCATTTCTCAACATTACCGAATTGTCACTTACATCTTGAGTGCCTTTCCATTTCACTTGAATTTTACCCGTTGAACACATTGGAATACAACTCGGATACACGGATCATTTGCACATAAGTGCTGAATATGTAATCAATCAATCATGTAACCCGCCCATAAACGAACTCGGACTCAACTCAACGAGCTCGGGCGTTTGCATCCATAAGTGAACTCGGACTCAACTCAACGAGCTCGGATGCCTAGTTACATCTCACGAACTCGGACTCAACTCAACGAGTTCGGACATTCGCACCCATAAGTGAACTCGGACTCAACTCAACGAGCTCGGGTGCCAAACCATCCTAGTGACATGTCACTTGTATCCTAATCTATTCCCAAGGTTCAAACGGGATTTTCCTCGATCACTTATCCTTGCCGTCTTCCACATAATACCGGAACCAATACTCGGTAGCAATTTATATTTAACAAGTAGCACACATAATTTGCATATTGTTCAAAAATAACCACAAAGCATATATTTCATGATAAAAATCAGCATATCATATAAATAACATCGATTAACTTAAAAATAACAGTTATGTTACATTATTTGCACATGAACTTACCTTAGTACCAAAATACAAAGATTTTTGCAATTTAGTCCGTAATCTTTTCTTTTCCTCGATCAAGGTTGATTCCACGTCTTTCTTGATCTAAAATAACACATTTAGCTTATTTAATACTCACATTAGCAAAATAGTCCTAAATTCAAATTTTGGAAAAATTACAATTTTGCCCCTAAACTTTTGCATATTTACACTTTTGCCCCAAAGCTCGGGAATTAAATTTTATCACAAATTCTTATGTTTTAGGACATGCTGATCATTTATTTACCATTAGCAAGCTCAAATTCCCACTAAAACACATACTTATGAACAATATGTACTTTTACCAATTAAGCCATTTTACTCGTTTTTACTTAAAACCGAGTAGCACAAGTTGTCTAACATAATTTAAAACCTCATATTCTATCATAAAACATCAAAATACACAAATTTCACCTATGGGTATTTTTCCAAATATGAACCCTAACTTAAATTATTGCTAACATAAGCTTTATCGAGTTACCGGGACTACGAAAACGTGAAGAACATTAAAAACGGGGCTTGGAATCACTTACTATGGAGCTTGGAAGCTTGAAACAAACCCTAGCTATGGAGAACCCTTGAAATTTCGTGGTAATGAAGAAGATGACAAATTTTGTGTTATTTTTCCCTTTTTATTTCATGTTAATATCCAAAAGACCAAAATGCCCCTCCTTACTAAACTTTCAAAAATTCCATCCATGTCCAAATTTTGTCCATGAACTTAAAATTGGTCAAATTGCTATTTAAGACCTCCTAATTAATATTCCAAAGCAATTTCATACTAGAAACTTCTAGAATGCAAGTTTTGCAACTTATTCGATTTAGTCCCTAATTTCAAATTAAGCACTTTACGCTTAGAATTTCTTCACGAAATTTTCACACCATCATAAAATCATATCATAAACATCAAAATAATTATAATATAATTATTTCTACCTCGGATTTGTGGTCACAAAATCACTATTCCGATTAGGCCCTAATTCGGGATATTACATGGTCATTTAGCAAGAAGTTTTTGACTTGGTCTTTTATTTAATTTCTAGTATTTTAAATGATTTTTATTCAGATTGTAATAAGGCCTTCCCTCTGATTATTATTATTCCATTATTATTGATGTGCTTTATATTTTAGAAACGGAACTTGGATTTATTCCTTGTTAAACACATTTCAAGTTTTTCTGAAACTACTTGTTGTCTTTAAAATAAGCTTCCGCAGTTAAAGGGAATTTTTTTTTAGCTTTGAATACACCTCATTTTAAAAGCAAATACAAATTGGGATTTTACTTGAAATTTTTCTTAGAAGGGTTTTCAATGAAAACAAGGTTTTCGCTAAAACACTTCAATGTGACACGCCGGATCGGGCCTAACTTCTAGGCCGAGTTTGGGGTGTTACAACAAGGAATATTGAAAATTCCTAATATGACAAAATAGTAGACAAACTAATAGTACATGATAAGCTAATTCATAACTATGGCTTCAAACTATAGCTAAAAACAAAACAAAAGCAAGAGTAAAAGTAAAAGATTCTCTTTTAGCTATTGGCGTTGGAATGAGGGAATTGTACGCTGTTTAGAGAACTCTCACTATAATTGCCTTCATCTTCAGATTTTTCTTCTTCAATTTTATCTTCCTCTTCATCTTGAATCCTTATCATGTTCAGATTGATTTGACTGTAATACCAGGGATAGTCTTGAGACCATTCTGATAGATTTAGAATATTTTCATAATATTCCTAAATGACTATTAAGACCTCCTTGTGATATGGTTGATATTGAACTGGCCAAGTATCCCATGGAGCAGTAACATCTGGAGGAGGCCATATTTCAAATGGTATTACATTGTTTAGCTGACAAATGAACTTCTGGATTTCTCGATAATGACTATTAGAATTTTGAATGTCATCTAAATAAACCCTGTGAATCCATGCAGTAGGAAAAGATCCTAATTGAATTGACCTACCACATTGCATGAAATATTGGGGTTTGTAAAAGGTAATTACCATATGACATTTTGATTTGTCTTGGTAAGATTGTTCCACCATATTTAACCATTGTGTCAAAGGATGAAACCAGCTCATAAAAGTGAAGAAATTCTGGTGTTCTAGTTTAATATTTCCTCACACAGCTTTTACCAGATAATAATGAATATTTGGAATAAAGAATTGTATGGCAATATAGTATAAATAAGTGAGATACCATAAAAACCATTTTAGCTCTTCTGGTTGTTCAACAAACTCAAACTTGATAGGGTGTATAAATGGATAATCTAGATGTACACCCCACGGCTTGAGGATGAGTCCTCCAAAATTTTTGAAGACTTGAATCTAATATTCAGACTTCATTTCTTTAGTCTTTTGATGAAAAGTTTTTTGTTGAACAAGGTTCATGACTTCTGGTGGAAATTCTAGGTTAAGGCTAAGAGTAACAGGATAAGAGGTAGGGAAGGCTGAGGATGAAGAAGATGGTCTGTACATCATCATGGGCCTGGGCCAAAAGTAGGTTCTCTAGTAGGTTAAGATTTAAGTTTTAGGTCTAGAAAGAAGACCAGCAAGGATATTTTCTTTTCCTTTGATATGTTTGACATCAAAAGAAAATTTTGAAAACCACTCAGCCTATCTAAAGAGTTGAGAATGTGGTATAGTTTTTTGTTTGAATTTGAGTATCTGGGGAAAAGAAGACATGTCCATCTCAACAAGACAATGATATCCTGTTAGGTGAAATTCAAATTTTGAGATACCTTTTTTGACCGCTAGGATTTCTTTGAACATGGAATGATAATTGATTTTTACTTCTGAAAATCTTCCACTCTTGAATCCACAAAGTTGCATTTTTCTTCTTTTTCTTCAAAGAGTATTGCATCCCAATATTTATCACTGGCATCTATTTGTAAAATTCTTTTTCCATTAGAAGGAATTTGAACTGGAGGCAAACCTTGCGACATTTTTTTAAATTTTTGTATAGCTCTTGTCTGAGAGGATGACCATGCAGGAGGTTATTTCTTAAGGATTTTTCTTAGAAGGTTAATATACTTAGAAACCTTAAGAATAAAGTCTCTAAATTAATTAACAACCCCTAATAATTGTTGTACCTATTTTTTAGACAGGTTTTCATCTGGAAACTTGAGAAATTCTTGTGAAATGTGAGGTCTAGGAGAATATTGTCCATATTTTAGATTCATTCCCAGAAATTCAATTTCTAGTTTATTTATCTACATTTTCTTTTCTGAAAGCATTATCCCATATTTGAAAACAAGGGACTTGAATTCTTCTAAGAGTTAAGCATGAGATTCTTCATCCGGACTATAAAGTAAAATATCATCAATGTAGATTAAAGCAGTTTCTATAATAGGCTGAAAAATCTTTTACCATCGCCTTCTGAAATAAAGAAGGGGCAGTTTTTAACCCAAATAGCATGACTTTCTACTGAAAGTGTCTATTAGGAATACAGAACCCTATTTTAGCTCTATCATCAGGATGAATTCCTAATTGCCAAAATCCTACCTTGAGATCAAACTTAGAAAAGATTCTTACTTTAGCTAGGCTGGAGAAAAGAGAGTTTCTATTTGGCAATGGAAATTTATCATCTTGAAGGAAATAATTAAGAGGTTGGTAATTGATAACCAATCTTAATTTTCCTCTGATTTGCTCTGATATTTTATTCACATATAAGGCTTCACATGCCCATTGAGAATTTGATAGTTCAATCAGATCCTGCTGTTGAAGTTTCTTGCATTCTTGTTCTGTTAATAGCAAATGATCTGGATTCATTCTCATGTGGCTGGCTTTTGTAGGATTGATATATTCATTTTTCTTGAAAGAAAGGGTAATGAAGAATTCAAGATTTTTCCATAAAGGGTTAGGACATTTGAGAAGAAATTTTGAATGAGAATTTGCACATGATTTTTCTGTTAACTCCTCAATAATCTGGAAGGTTTTTTCTATTTGAATGCAAAAAAGTTTGGGGGTGGAAATAAAAGGTTGAAACAGGTTTTTAAATCGTACTCCATCAGGAAGAATTCTTAGACGTTGGGTTTTTGTGTAAAGGTCAAAACCTACTACAATATATTTTCTTGGAAAATTCAATTTTTCCTTAGCTGTTGTGTTAAAACTACAGTTTTGGGCTCAAAACTTCCATGAAAAGCCCAACGTCTAAAAGCCCAACGTCTAAGAATTCTTCCTGATGGAGTACAATTTTAAAACCTGTTTTAAACTTTTGTTTCCACACCCAAACTTTTTTCCATTCAAACAGAAAAAATCTTCCAAATTATCCAGGAGTTAACAAAAAAATCATGTACAAATTCTCATTCAGAATTTCTTCTCAAATGTCCTAACCCTTTATGGAAAAATCCTGAATTCTTCATTACCTTTCCTTTCAAGAAAAATGAAGATATCAATCCTACAAAAGCCAGCCACATGGTAATGAATCCAAATCATTTGCTATTAGCAGAACAAGAATGTAAGGAACTTCAACAACAGGATCTGATTGAACCATCAAATTCTCAATGGGCATGTAAAGCCTTCTATGTAAATAAAAGATTAGAGTAAATTAGAGGAAAATTAAGATTGGTTATCAATTACCAACCTCTTAATTATTTCCTCCAAGATGATAAATTTCCATTGTCAAACAGAAACTCTCTTTTCTCTAGCCTAACTAAAACAAGAATCTTTTCTAAGTTTGATCTCAAGGTAGGATTTTGGCAATTAGGAATTCATTCTGATGATAGAGCTAAAATAGGGTTCTGTATTCCCAACAGACACTTTCAGTGGAAAGTCATGCCATTTGGGTTAAAAATTACCCCTTCTTTATTTCAGAATGCAATGATAAAGATTCTTTATCCTATTATGGAGACTGCTTTAATCTACATTGATGATATTTTACTTTACAGTCTGGATAAAGAATCTCATGCTCAACTCTTAGTAGAATTCAAGTCCCTTGTTCTCAAATATAGGATAATGCTTTCAGAAAAGAAGATGCAGATAAATAAACCAGAAATTGAATTTATGGGAATGAATTTGAAAGATGGACAATATTCTCCTGGACCTCACATTTCACAAGAACTTCTCAAGTTTCCAGATGAAAACATGTCTAAAAAATAGGTACAACAATTCTTAGGGATTCTTAATTACTTTAGAGACTTTATTCCTAAGGTTTCTAAGTATATTAACCCTCTAAGAAAAATGCTTAAGAAATAACCTCCTGCATGGTCATCCTCTCAGACAAAAGCTGTAGAAAAATTAAAAGAAGTGTCGTAAGGTTTGCCTACACTTCAATTTCCTTATGATGGAAAAAGAATTTTGCAAACAGATGCTAGTGATAAATATTAAGGCGCAATACTCTTTGAAGGAAAAAGACAACTTTGTGGATTCAAGAGTGGAAGATTTTCAGAAGCAGAAATCAATTATCATTCCACGTTCAAAGAAATTCTAGCGGTCAAAAAAAGTATCTCAAAATTTGAATTTCACATAACAGGATATCATTTTCTTATTGAGATTGACATGTCTTCTTTTCCCCAGATACTCAAATTCAAATAAAAAACTGTGCCACATTCTTAACTCTTTAGATGGACTGAGCGGTTTTCAAAATTTTCTTTTGATATCAAACATATCAAAGGAAAAGAAAATATCCTTGCTGATCTTCTTTCTAGACCCAAAACTGAAATCTTAACTTATCGGAGAACCTACTTTTGGCCCAGACCCATGATGATGTACAGACCATCTTCTTCATCCACAACCTTCCCTACCTCTTATCCTGTTACTCCTAACTTTAAACCAGAATTTCCACCAAAAGTCATGAACCTTGTTCAACAAAAAACTTTTCATCAAAAGACTAAAGAAATGATATTTGAATATCAGATCCAAGTCTTCAAAAATTTTAGAAGACTCATCCTCAAGCCATGGGATGTACATCCAGATTATTCATTTATACACCCTATCAAGTTTGAGTTTGTTGAACAACCAAAAGAGCTAAAATGGTTTTTATGGTATCTTACTCATTTATACCATATTGCCATTTAGTTCTTTATTCTAGATCTTTATTATTATCTGGTAAAAGCTGTGCGAGGAAATATTGAACCAGAACACCAGAATTTCTCACTTTTATGAGCTGGTTTCATCCTTTAACACAATGGTTAAATATGGTGGAACAATCTTATCAAGACAAATCAAAATGTCATATGGTAATTATCTTTTATAAACCTCAATATTTCATGCAATATGGTAAGTCAATTCAATTAGGACCATTTCCTACTGCATGGATTCACAGGGTTTATTTAGATGACATTTGAAATTCTGATATTCATTATTGAGAAATCCAGAAGTTCCTTTGTTAGCTAAACAAGGTAATACCATTTGAAATATCGCCTCCTCCAGATGTTACTGCTCCATGGGATACTTGGCCAGTTCAATATCAACCATATCACAAGAAGATCTTAAAAGCCATTCAGGAATATTATGAAAATATTCCAAATCCATCAGAATGGTCTCAAGACTATCCTAGTATTGCAGTCAAATCAATCTGAATAAGATAAGGATTCAAGATGACTAGGAAGATAATTGAAGAAGAAAAATTTGAAGATGAAGGCAATTACAGTGAAAGTTCCCTAGACAGCACACAATTCCCTCATTCCAACGCCAATAGCTAAAAGAGAATCTTTTACTTTTACTTTTACTCTTGTTTTTGTTTTGTTTTTAGCTATAGTTTGAAGCCACGGTTATGAATTAGCTTATCATATACTATTGGTTTGTCTACTATTTTGTCATATTAGGAATTTTCACTATTCCTTGTACTATTTTGTATTATTAGTATTTGTAGGCCACGTATATGTACTCTTAGGAATCTTCAATATTTCAGGTACTATTAGTACTGTAATTATTTTGTTTGCATTCCGTCTCCTTCACTTATAAAAGGAGATGTTTACTATCTTGTAAAATCAATCGAGTTTCTATCTAATAAAATACTAGTGTGTATTTTCTTATGGCTTTCTAAATTTCCTTGTTTTCTCTCTAAATTTCCTTCTAAATAAAGTTGAGATTATGAGTTAGCTAAGAGTTAAAATAGAGTATGCTCTGTGCTTGCCATATGTATATGAATCCTGCACATCAGAAAAATTAAACTCTGATCAAAGATGTCAATATTGTTGAGGATTACGAAGGTGTCATGAATTAAGCACTTATAGCTAAAAGGCAGTGCCTGTTTTAATGACCTAAAGGGAATGGTCCATGCTTTGGCATAGCATATATGCCACAAATTTTTTGTTCTTGAATCCCCCTATATCCTACTATATCTTAAAAAAAACAAAAGAATTTAGTACCAACATTAAAAGTCTGCAGCGGATTTAGTTTTAGATTTTAAAATTAATTAGTTATTGATATTTTAATAATTAAAAGGATATAAAATTCAAATGTAAAAAATAAGCATTATATTAAAAAGATTTTAAATTCCAAAGTGTCATATATAAACTAATCCACCTTCTTAGAATGTTTAGAAAATTAATATGCAGCCTAGTCAGTTCGGGCTCACGGTCACACCGCTATTCTCTGTCGTCATCTTCTGCGGATTGCCTGAAAATCACAAAATTCATCCATGTCTTCATACCTTCTTTCTTCCCTATTTTCTTTTCTTCTCACCCCTTTTCTCTTTTGTCTTTTATATTTGATTTCCAAGAGGGTATTTCTTCCACTGTAGCAGACGGAGATGTTTTTGATCCTGCTCTATCTTCCCTAGACGTTGCCGAATACGTTAAGAGATGGGTAGAGTAAAGCTCCAGATCAAGAGGATAGAGAATACAACAAACAGGCAGGTCACTTTCTCTAAAAGGAGAAATGGACTTATCAAGAAAGCTTATGAACTTTCTGTTCTCTGTGATGTTGATGTAGCTCTTATCATGTTTTCCCCCTCTGGAAGACTTTGTCTCTTCTCTCGAAATAAAAGGTCTGCTAGCCTCACTTTAATATATATATATATATATATATATATTCCATTTCTATTTTATGGGTTTCATCCTTGTGTTTTGGTGTATTGAAGCATTGAGGAGATTCTGGAACGGTATGTTAATCTTCCAGAGCATGAGAGAGGAAGGTAATGGTTGGAAGCTCAGTATGGAGTTCTGTTTTTAGGCTGTTGTTTTTTTGCCTGTTCTTATTTATATGGTATTAATTCTGCTTCATTGTTGTGCGCTCGGTGGGTTGTTACCTTGCACTGACCGATACATTAAGACTGCGAAATAAAGAGGTAATGTACTGCCGATGGATGGCCTTGCTTTTCAAGACTAGCTTCATAGTTTGCTTAAGATCGATGGATATATACGTACATATTTTCAGTTTCTACTAAAGGCACTTGGAAAGCTAAAGGATGAAGCTGATCAAATTCATACCTACCAAGCAGCCAGGTAATAATTTAGATTCTTTCGTATCCCTATTTTAAGGCCCCTGATTATTTTTTACCTTCTTATCTTTTGTTGCTGTTAAAGCAGCCCAGAGAGCACCGATTCCCAACTTGAGGTATATTCCCAATAATTCAACTTCCACTTCCTTTGTTTAATATTAAGCAATCACCTCATTTGAATTAAAATTTTTAGGAGTTGCAACAAGAGATTGTTAAAGGCAAGTCCCGGATTGCAGATATACAGTGAAGACTAAGGTTTACTCTTTGATTATTTATAGCACCTATTTGATAATATTAATACCATTATCTCATTTGGTTCTTGAAATAAAGTAAGCATGAAACTTGTTTCAGGATATTTGAAGGTGAAGAAATCACAACGTTGAGTCAGGCTGAGTTCCACGAGCAGATCCTAGAGGAAACACTGCAACAAGTCCGCCTGCGCAAGGTGTATTTATTTATGTATATAATCCGTTGCACATAGCAATATATGCACTAGTTACTGAAATTTATTATGATTTGAACAGCAAGGTTTACAGGAAAAAGCCACAAGTTCAAGCAGTGCCTTGGATTGGATATGCAAGAAAGATCCACAAGTTCATATCTTGAACTTTTTGGAGTCAAATGGTCTTCTACCTCAAAGGTGGTGATAGGGGAAACTTGTACGTATTTTGTTAGTGATGTGATCATTGGGTTTTTGCTTAAATTTGAAGCAATTAATGATTCGCAGAGATGAATGTCAGTCTGTAGCTGAAAATATCTTACCACCCCTTGATGGAGAAGAAGTAATAAATGTCGGGGATCAGTTGAGCCCCACCAGAAATGGTTTGGACAACAGCAATAATATGCAACGTTCTGAGTTGGGGCAAGTTAATGATGTCAACTTGTCCCGTTGGTCTGAACTCTATTCTACAGGTATTTCTTGACTCTAGTGAAATCTAATGAGCTAAGGTTTGAAAAATAGTTAAATCAGTAATCATTAGCATAAACTTGGATCTTTGAATTAGAACTGTGAGAGTGAGTGAAAACGTTGTGGTGGCAGTGGCAGGGAATGATAGTTTTCCAGATGGACAGCCAGCAGCAGGAGGAGGAGGAAGAGCACTCCTCGAACTATATGTGTCTCAGTTTACACAATCAGCCACTCGACAATGAACCAACACCAAACATGAGTCCGTGGTTTACCCATGGTTTTTTTTTTTTTTTTTTGTAAGGGAAGGTGGTTGTTTAGAGCCATTTCGACCACTGGCTTATGGAGCAGTGGTGTAGTCACGTAACAGGAGAGGCTACCTTGCAGGCCCTGAATCGAGTTCAGGTCCGTCCTACCTTCTTTAAAAGCCCCAAAACGAAATGCTCTCTTAAAATTTCTCTAGAATCCTCAATTAAATATGTTAGGTTAGTTTTTGAACTTAACCCCTCTCGTAATATCCGATGGAGCATCGAAGTCGATTATGAGAATCGATTTATAATAATCCTTGAATATCCAGACTACTTTTTTTCATTCTTATTATCTTTAGGTTTAAATATGCAAAAGCTATGTGTAATTTTAGTCTTTCTATTTTAATTTTGCGACATTGAGTTCTTATATTTTTCTTATTTAAAAATATTAATTTTTCATTTTAATTTTTTCATTAAAGTTAACAATATCAAATATAAATAATTCTTTTAGCCTTCAACATGTATAATTTTTTGTCATTTTAGTCTTTACTTTTTAAAACTACATAAAAGAATTTTTTAAAAATATTTTTTTTCATATTTTAAATAAAACATAACAATTAAAAAACAAAAAATCATGAAAAATATTTTTTTAAATTCAAAAAATAAAAATTTTAAAATTTTAAAATTTTTTTAAAAAATTCAAAAATTCAATGTTATCTAAATAAATCAAATCAAGAACCGATTGAGGTATCAGTCCGGTAATAGTTCATTGACTCGCAGATTAGTACAAACTAATTGGACCAACAATTAAATCAATTTCAAGTTGTTTTGACAATTTGGTTTTTGAGTAATTAGTTTGTTCAGTTAAAAGTAAATAAATTATTAAAAATAAAATATTATAAAATTATAAAAATCGGTTCAATTGTCAATTCAACTGATTTTTTAGTTCAATCTAATCAGTTCATTCTAATTCGCATGTCAACCGGGTTTAAAAATTTTAAACTATTTTAGTTCTTAACATTTACAAATTTTTGTTAATTTAGTCTATAATAGGCCCAATTTGTCCGAGCCCATACAAAAACCAAAAATAAAAATAAAACCAAATCAAAATAAATTAAACCGTCTAAAGTCCATTTACATATAGTTTAATATAACTCAAAACAAAATAAAAAAAAAAAACCCTAACCCAAAAGAAATACAAGCCCAATGGCCCAAAATATTTAAAAATTTTCAGAAGCAAGAAACCTTAGCTTCCTCTTCTGGCGCTGCACTCCTTGCTACCTCCGTGCCACGTCAGTGCCTCCGTACACCACTGCATGCTAGCAAGCGTCCTTCACCGTACCTGCAAACTAAACAAAAAAGAACACAACAACAAACAAAGAAAAAACGAAAAATTTTGTATTTTTTTCTTTCTCGGCTATAAAAAGCCACCATAAACGAGTTGTAATTTTTTACGAGATATTGAATACAAAACTATTTCATAGAGATTCAAAAAAAAAAAAAAAAGCAAAACGAAACAAAGGCTAACGAAGGTGGTTTTTTTTTTCTTTTAATATATTTTATTTTCTTTCTTTTTTCATTAGTTTTTTTTAAAGAAATGAACATATCAAAAGAGGCTAAATCTCACCTTTCTTGCATTTGCGCCGCCGTGGGTGGCCGAGGTTCGTCGTTTTCGATGAAAAATGACGTCTTTAGGCCCGAGAAGTTGAAAAAACCAAAAAAAATGGGACCTTTTTGTTTCTCGGCCACCGTGGACGATAGCGCCTTCGCCGGCGACCTGCGGCCACCACGGTGGTCCGGTGATCGAAGCCTAGGCCGGACTAGAGGGCTTCGACAGAAAGGGGAGAGAGTTTTTCAAATTTTTTTTTTTTGGTTTTGAAGGTTAAAATGAATTTTTTGTAAATTTTTTTAACTTTTATAAGCGCATAAAACGGTGTCGTTTTGGTGCCAGTGCGCATAAGCCAAAACGGCATTGTTTTAAGCCTCTGACCCGAGACCTGACCCACTCCAGCCTTAGAATTCGTGCGTTTTTTACGGAAGGGCTAATTGCACATTTAGCCCTTCCGCTTTTTAATCATTTCGCAATTAGTTTTTTTTTTTAATTTTACCCCATACTTTATTTCGATCACATTTTAGTCTTTATGGGAATGACATCGTTTTGGAGGAGAAGGGAGAATTCCCCTTTTAGTCCCTCCATGTTATTCGAGTGTTCGAATAAGTCCTCCCCTTTCCTTTTTATTTCAGATTTGCCCCAAATTTTTGTTTTAAATTCAATTTAGTCCTTTTCTTTGTTATTTTTGTTATTTTATTATTAAATTAATTAGTTTAACATTATTATTATACTTTCTTTTCTGTATTTACTTATTTGTTTTTATTATCATATTACTAAATTAATTAGTTTTGCAATATTATTGCTATTATTTTCTTTTTATATATTTATTTACCTAAAATTTTATATATATATATATATATATTATATATATATATATATATATATTTTATTTCATTATTCATCTATTTATATCCTTTGATATAATTTTAAAACTATTATTTTTCTTTAAATTTAGTCCTTTATTTTCATTATTTCACAAACTACTTTCTTCAATATCTTTTTATGTATTTATTTATTTATTTATTCACTTGTCCTATTTTGTTTTAAAAATTAGTTTTTTCTTGATTGATGCCTATTTTATTGTTATTGTTATTATTTATTTTATTATTAATTTATTTTTCTCTAATTGTTAATCTTGGTGTTAAATTGATGTATGTTATATGATTATTGCTATTATATATGTATTATGAGTCGTTTATTAGTACACTCATATTATTGTCATTCGTTAGCATAATATTTTATTCACATACCTTTTTTAAATATTATATCAAATTTCACCTAAATTCATAAAAAAAAAAAATTTTCGAAAAAAAAAAAGCAATGTCCGGTATCTGGGAGATTCGAGAAAACTTACCCTAACTTACAGGGTTTCAATTTTCTCCTTGAACCTAAATAACCAAATATCCTTTTAAATTTTAAAATATATGGATTTTAAATAAAAATAAAGGCAACATTCCACGTTTAGAAACTCAAGAAGGTCGTGCCCTAACTTACAGTGTTTTGATTTTCCTCGTTGGATCTAAACAATTGAATATTCTTTTAAAAATCAAAGTACGAATTTTAAAATAAAACAATTAAAAGGCAAGCTTAGTTTTAAGGGTTCAAATGTCGTGTACTAACTTACGAGATGTGACATTTTGACATCTCGAGACAAGAGGGCCTTTAATGCTCATTTCAATTTTTTCAAGCATTTCTTTTTAATCAACATTAATAAAAAAGGGATTGTATTTTAAATTCTTTTCAAATTTTTAACTTTCAACGTTTAGACATTAATTAATCAATTAGGTACCAATTTTGGGCGTTACGAGGGTGTTAATCCTTCCTCGTACGTAACCGACTCCCAAACCCATTTTCTCGAATTTCGTAGACCAAAATTGTTGTTTTAGTAAATTAAAACGTTTTATTAAAACGACCAAATTACGAAGTGATCTTATCACACCTCACAAAAAAGAGATCGGTGGCGACTCCCATTTTCGTTTTTAAATATAAAGTCAACCCATTTTCAAAAAATGGTTTCTACATGGTCTATACTTTTTAAAAATACGTAATTTTTAAAATTAAAATTATCATTTTTCTTATTTTAAACACAAATATGTTTAAAAATATTTTTTTCAAAAGTAAAAATAAAAAAAAACATTTTAAAATCCAAAAATAAAGACCTTTTTGAAAAATATTTTAAAAATATAAAAAAATAAAATTCAATGTTATCTAAACTGGTTGAGCTGATTGGATTAAGAACCAAGTAAGGTATCAATTCAGTGAGAGGTAAAAAACAGTTGACCCACGAACTAGTACGAACTGGTTGAACATGATTAAAAAATCAATTGAATTGGCAGTTGAACCAAGTTTTATATTTATATAATATATATATATATATATATATATTTCAATAATTTAATTGCTTTAAACTGGTCGGATCGGTCATTCTAGGAATTAATTTGTCAGACTAGTTTAAAATCAGTTCAACTTTTGGTTCAATCCATTTTTTAGTTCAGTTCAACTAGTTGGTAGTGGTTTGTCGAGTCAACTGGCTTTTACCTCTCGCTGGACCGATACCCTAGCCGGCTTCCAGTTTGACTAACTAGTCTAGTCCAAATTAGATAACATTGAATTTTTAAATTTTTATAATTTTAAAATCATTTTTAATTTTTTTTAATTTAAAGAGTTTTTATCTTTTTCATATTTTTTTAAAATTATATTTTTTTAATTTCTATTTTTATTAAAATATGAAAAAAATAACTTTTAAATTTTTTAAATTTTTTTATGTACTTTAAAGGTTAAGGACCAAATTGATAAAAAATGTAAATATTGAGAGTTAAAAAAATTATTTTACCTTTACACCGTTAACTTTAATAGTATGAAGGACCAAAATTTTTAAATAAAAAAGGTATAAAGACTAAATATCTCAAAATTAAAGTATTAAGATTCATTTTTAAATTAAAAAAAAAAGTATAAAAACCTTTAATATATTTAAATAAAAAATTTAAAAAGCGAAATCATTATTTAACCATATAGATTGAATTTTAATGAAAGGGGGAATTTACATATTTTAAATATAATAATGAATTTATCTATTTTTTAAATAAAAATAAAAATATTACTCTAAGGTGAACTTAAGACTAATTTAGTATTACTTTTCAAAAGTACGATCGAAAAGTACTTTTGAGAAATAATTTTGAGAAGTAACAAATATGCATTTAAATAATGTTCAAATTAATTAATATTATAATATTTTAGCAAAAATATAAAAAATAATTTATTATAACTTATTTTAATATTTTAATATATGAAATAATAATTTTAAATATTTCTAAGTAATTAATATTAATTATTTATAAAATTTAATTAGATATTAACACAGTTGTATTATTTTAAAAAAAAAATTATTTTTAATTAATAATTTTAACACATTTGTATTATTTTATTTTAAAATGTAATTTGAATATATAACCCATATTAGATATTAACATAACATAGAAAACATAAAACTAACAAATTAAAATATTACATGCATTTGGATTAAAGTTTTTAAAAGGGGTGATATTTATATACCAATTACATCATCAAAAATTTTACATTAGCATTTACAATTTAAAGTAAGTTCATTAAATTATAAACTATAACATATCTTGTTAATTCCATTTCAAAACCAGTTGAATTGTTTGATTCACCATCACCACCACCACCACCACTACCATCATCACTTGGCAAGAGAGGTAGCTTGCCTGTAAAACAAGAAAGGAAATAGAGATAATAACTTGCCTGTGAGACAAAGCCTTGACAAGTTAATAATATTCTAGTATTTCTAGCCCCTGTCATAAAATATCAAAAAAGTGAAGAGGTAAGAATGATTTCCTATTTCCCGCAATTCATAACCTCTTTTGTTGCAAGTTAGAAACCATCATGAATGTATAAAACTGCCTCACTAAAATTGCCTCACGAGAGAAATGGGTAAATCTGAATGTATAAAATGGAAAAACCATCATGAAACAATCCACAAATTTATATGAATATATGATACAACAAGTTAAGTGTAACACCCCAAACCCAGCCTATACGTTATGGCCGAATCTGACGGTGTCACATGAGAGTGTTTTTGAAAACGCATTTGATACATTAAATCTACTTCAGTTATTATCTTTTACTTAGCTCAAGAAAATGTGTACTAATTGATTTGCTTTAAAACATTTCTTTACGCGGAAGTTATTTGAAACCAAATAATTTTCGAAACCGTTTTTATTTACGATAAATCTTAGTTTATTTTTAAGAAAACCGTACTTTATGGTGTTGCAGTTTATAAACTCCTAATTAACAGTTCAAACCCCAAATTAAAACCAAACAGTCCCAAAGTCTAACATTACATAAAATACCAAAAATAAATAACGATGTAAAAGCAAATAAAAACCGTAGATAAACAATTCAGTGGTGGTGGTCACCATTGAGCCCTCTGCTGCACCGATCCGTCTACTGCTGGGGATTACCTAAAAAGATTAAATAGAAAAGGGTGAGTTTTCGCAAACTCAGTGTGTAATCCCCACAGAAATCGCACATACAAAATACACATCAGATGTCATGAATATACAGTCTAGGCAGAAGCCCATTACAGAATCAGTTCGGGCCTTAGCCCATTCAGAAGCATAATCAGATATAAGTAAAGGCTTTAGCCCAATCAGATACAATATATAGATCAGAACAAATAAATAGAACCCAACCCACCAACCCTGCATACCAACTCCGTCCAACCCTGCACACCATATAGGAATAAAATCGACCTACCCATCCCTGCACACTAAATAGGGTATATAACACCCATCTATCCCTATACACCATATAGTACCGTAATGCGGCACATAACAAAATATGCAGGTTAGCTACCAGATAACATACTTTAAAAGCCTTTCAAATACTTCCTTCAACTTCATCAACCCAACCCCGATGCAATGCAACATACAAGTATGACATGCTATAATACATTTAATCAAATTAAATAGTCAGATCAGGTACACATGCTAAGTGTAACATGCTCAATTATACATCACATAATCAGATCACAAAATTAGGGTTTCAGTAATGCTTACTGACCTTACGACAGGTCACAGCCGACTTGGGCGACCCATGCAACCTTACAGATCATTACAGAAAATTAGGCTCACACGCCTATGTAGCCTGTCCATGTGGGCCCACACGCCGGTGTGGCCCACAAGGCCCAAATTGGCCTTGGCCGTGTAGATTACACGGCCTGGCCCAGTGTAACACCCCAAACCCGGCTCAGACGTTATGGCCGAATCTGGTGGTGCCACAGTGAAGGGTAGTTCGTTCAAACCGAAGTTGTTGAAAAATCTTGAAAACGTTAGGTTGATAGTGATGTAAAATGAGGTTCTCATATAGTATTTCTTTTACTCAAAACCAACCTCAAACACAAAGTATTTTAATTTAAAACGAAGCCAGTGAAAACTTGTTTAATTACAATTTTAGATAAAACCTTGAGTTTGTTAACTGAAAACCTTAGTTTGAGATCCTTGTTAAATTCCTTTTTTTTTTTATTTTCAGCGGAAGCTCTTATTTCGAAAACGTTCGTGTTTTTAAATCAATTTTGTGTAGAAATACCACTTGAGTTTCATATTTAAAAGAACAGGTTTAGCCTACGAGTTAAGCAAATACGAAATAAATCCAAAACCCAAATCATACCAGAGGACAGACCTTATTACAACCCAATAAATGTAGTAAATAACAAAACAATTAAATAGAAATTACTAAAATATAAAACTGCTCGTAGTGTGGCCACCTCCGAATCCTTCCCTTACGTCGAACCGCCTACTGAGAATTACCTAAAAAAATTAAAAGAGGGGGTGAGTTTTCGAAACTCAATGTGTACAACCCTCACTAATCAACAAACTAAGTCACATTAGATTAAGGCCTTGGCCCATCAACATTAATAGTGGCAATTGGGCCTTAGCCTACATTAGCCTCGGTTGGGCCTAAGCCTATTTCAAATAACATATAGCACATTTACAGGGCCTAAGCCCATCTCAAATATCGAAATCAATGTATGGAATGCATAAATACCTATACCAACCCTGCACTCCATCTCCTGTCCAGCCCTACACTCTTGTGAGGATATATATATCGACCTACCCATCCCTACACTCCCGTTGTAGCACCAGTTGCGGCACTACTCAATATTGCAGCAATGCTGCCAATCATATACTGGGCTTAAAAGCCATCGGTGGATCTACGGTCGTCAAGTGACTATGTGATCCTCATATAACACTTTATCCAATATAAATCCATCCCACATGCAAGTATGAATGCAACATAATATATCAATATGGCATGGAAAATTAGTGTTAAAACATGTAGGGGCATTTTAGTCATTTTGCCCTTAGGGGCATTACGGTTATTTACTATTATTATGGCTTAAGTACATAACTCGGCCCATTATCAAGTCCACTATCACTTAGTACACATATAATGACATTTTTAACGATTACAACACTATAGGGCCCAAAAGCCCAATACACGCCCAAATGGGCCCACACTCTCATATGGCCCATTAAGCCCAAATCCAATAGTGGCCACTCAGTCATCGTGACCTACTCGTCAATTCTTATCAATCCATCAATTTCACTCGTCTCGGGCCCACGAGCCCATCAAGCCCATTTGGCCCAATTTGGCCTAGTTAGCCAAAAAGTGGGCCAAGTCCTTGAGATCGCTCATGGGCCTTTGTCGTCGTATTGATCTCTCCACACAAGCATTCGCACACTCGTGGGGTTGCTGTAGCCAAGCTTTCAGCTTTTTGGCTTTTCGGTTTTTGCCAATCTATCGTGTGTGTGGTGTATGTACACACATTTTATTTAGAGAAACCGTCCACGAGTCCACGAATCTTAAACCTATAACCAAACAAAAGTTGTCGTCAATCCCCCTATCGACAAAAGGCTCTAAAGAACTTATACTCCAAACCCCTAACCGATACTCACCTTATCAACAATGGCTCAACCCTTTGCAAATTTTTTGCTTACAACCACCCACACCTCCTTGTGCCAAACCTGAATCATGAGCATACTCCTGAAACAACAACCTTAAGACAAGGCCACCCATTTGATAAACTAATGAAAGTAAAACACAAGTCTCGACAAAAGAAAGAAAAAATAATCGGCCAACCTTACCACCCCAAAGTCATTACCTTGATCAACTAATTTCAGGTACGAAAACTACCCATGATTGCATCGTCTGAAAACCCCCGAGATTCACCCCTCAACTAGAATGCTTGCAAGAGCAGTACAACCTATTTATGATTAAGAGAGAAGTAAACAAGATGAGCAGAGATTCGGTTAACAATGGTGATAAAATCAGTTTTGGAGATGGGAAAGAAATATTCGGCTAAAAACAAGAAGAATCGACTTCGCTTGAGAGGCCCCTATTCGATTTTAAAAGAAGCAAGATTTAATGAAAGAGAAGAGAAAATAGAGAAAATCAAAAACAAAAAGAAGAGGGATGAAACCGAATGCAAGTGGTTACGGCCAATTTAGAAGGATAGCAATCGATTTTAGTTACAAGAAAAGAAGGAAAGAAATCGGTATAAGCAAAGAAGAAATTAAGAGAAAAAGAAGAGGGTATTCGACTATGGGATAAAAATGAGAAAAAGAGAATGGAACTTGAGTAAAATGAATGCGTAAGAAGTCACCTTTTAGTGTAATTTCAACAATACTCAGAAACAGAGAAAGAGAGCTTCGGTTTTGGCAAAATAATGTTCTCCAAATACCAAAAATACAAGAGAGAATTCGACTATAGCTTTCCTCCAAAACCCAAAAAATGGCACCTACACTAAGAATAACCAAAATCGGTACCTAATCACTACCCTGGCCAAATTTGCCTTCCACACTTACCAAATTAGCTCCAACTCATCCACACACCTCATCTCCTAAATTTTCTCCAAGATATGCTCCAAAATCCCCTCCTTGAATTTCTCATAAGACCACTTCTAACTCCTTCCTTCAGTGTCCAACCTTAACTCCACCACTGGCTATCCAGAGATGCAAAAATAAATCCCTAAAGTAATACCAAGCCAACACTCGAACCTTGGACTCCCTGCCCCTTTGTGACGCCACCTCCATGCCTCCTAAGTGGCATCACTTTGCCACTAGACCACTTGTCCTTTTATGTCTTACTTTTGCTTCATTTATTTAAGAGTCATACTGCTTGAGGTCGAGGTTCCACTAGCACTAAAAATAAAATTTTTCCTAACCCTAACTTGAACTCAAGACTTCATAAAAACCCTCTAACACCTCAAAATCAACACCCCAATGGTGATAATATGCAAAAAAAGCTACAACACACAAAAATGAAAGTTTCGAGATTTTTAGGGCGTTACACCTAGAATCCCACACGCCCGTGTAGCCCACACGACCTAATTGGTCTAGCTCGTGTCTCACACACGACCTCGTCGACCATCACACGGTCGTGTCATGTGGCCGTGTCACGCACGCACGGCCTGGTTTGTTTTTCACACAGCCGTATACTGCCACACGAACGACCACACGCCTGTGTGGCGTCAACAGTTTCATTTTTGACTTTCGTCGATTCTTGTTTTCTATGTTTTCGAGTGTACACATGATATCGGTTCGAAGCTAACGCAATTCCAAGCACTCCAGAACCTATTATCGAACAATGTAGCGCTCAATTAGTCACTTAAACGATCGAATTAAACTTAATCCCATATCGGAAAAGTCACATTCCAAACGAAAAACCCTTACCTTTAACGAGTAAAGATAATTACTGCTGCTAAACCCGAAAGGCAATCCACAACACCTTAATCGTCCCCTAACCAGCAAACAACACTCTTAATATTATATTACTTCATCAAAACGAAACAATAAAAGTACCTTTAGACTTACCGAATACACATTACACGCCGTGATGCGCACTAATCAATGGGAAAAGGAAAAAAATCGAATCGGTGAGGAGGAAAAGGTAGGAAAAACAGCAGCAGGGTGGGAGATTTTTGGCAAAAGTCAAAAAGAAAAGAAATAATGGGAGGAGGAATGGTAGAGAATTTTTGGTAGGAGAGAAAGTAGCAACTGGGTAACTCCCAAATCCCCTGTTTTGCTCCCACTAATCTACCAACAACTTAACCACTTCTGTACTCCAGTCCAACTCAAACACCCACAGAGCATTAGCAGCAAAAATAATGCCTCAGTACAGACTCGAACCCAAGACCTCCCTTACTTAAACACTTCTCTCAACCACCAGACCAGCAGGCCTATTCTGTTAAGCTTTTACAAATAAATACTTATAAGCCTATTAACCAAAGGTAAGGCTTTATTCATAAAAATACCAAAAATTTACCCAAGTCAAGACTCGAACTTAAGACCTCCCACACACACCCAGAACACTTATCCACTGAAGCAGACAGATATTTGTGTTACACATATACAATAACAAATTTTAAAACTTGAGGCGTTACATTAAGTAGGAAAATTTTAATGAAATTACTCAAAACAAATTCATACTATAAGTGCACAAGAGTAGTCTACTAAAAACAATTTAGAATGTTAATTGATTTATTCAGAAATTGAGCTAACTCAAACTGTGCAACACAAACTTTTTTTACACTGTCATAGTTTGGTTAAAAAAAATTAGTCACAGTGGCAATGAAAGTGATACAGGTCTATCATCTTTTATTCATGAACAATCTCTGGTAAAAAATAAACAGTCCTTTTGGATCGGAAGTTCAACAAATATTATGCCACCAATAGCTTTAGTATTCAATCTGAATAATTAAGGTTATTTTGTGCAAAATTTATGCACCTTTCAAAACTGCATCTCATATATTAAATTCCAGTATAATAAAGTATGAACCAACTCATACTACCTCTTAGAGCAGGTGCAACAGATACCAGACATACAAGCATATTCTTCTCACCATGTATTTTTACAAAATTCAGTAAGCATTTCACTTAAATTGGAGGATATGCAACAGCACTTCTCAAGTCAATCTCATCACTCGATTACCATTCCTAGCACTTGAAACTTTTTTTTTACTTTATTTTAACTATGACCACAACACTGCTTGTACACACTATTATCCATATATATAGAATAGTCAAAACAAGAAGCAAAATAGAGAATAAAAAACAAGTTGCGAGACAAGTGGGTTCACCATTCAAAGTTGTCTAGATAGTCATATATCCCATCTCTGTTGAAAAAAGATGAAAAATATTAAGGTTGAATAAAAGTAACTCCAATGCCACGGAAAAGAAGAAAAAATGGGTGTAGAAGAGAAGAAGCTCACTAGTGATAGTTTTGGGGTTTTCCCAATTTGTACTTTTCAACTTCCTGTTAACAATGGAAACTTAAACCTCACTGTAAAAATAATATGGCTAATATTCACCATTAGTCAAATGATCTCATAAGAAACCAACAAAAATCCTTTTGTCGGCGTAGTACAAAGAAGATAAAAATAGTGATAGTTACGTTGTGGATTGAAAACTTGACAACCACAAAATCTCTCTAAAAGATAACTTTGAATGGCTGCTCCTGATATTCTTCCATGCTTATCAAATTAAATCTTAAGAAATTAAAATGAAAAGATGGGATTAGGGGAGTAGAAGGAAAAAAAAAACAAAGAAAGCACCCTAACCTTGAAAAAAATGGAAGAATAGAAGGAAATAAAAGAGAACCAAAAAGCTTCTATGGAAGAAAAAATGAAGAAGAAATTGTCCCTATACCATGAAAAATTGAGGATTAAAAAGTAATTAGTCAGTCAAAAGTACTTTTGACTTAGAAAAACTAAAATTTTCAACTTTTTCAACAGAGGAAAATCACGTTTTAGAAGTAAAAAAAAAAACACTGAAATGATGTTTGTTCAGTCGTCCTTAAAAGCCAAAAGTGTATTTTGAGTGAACAACACTTTTTGGAAGCACAGTTAGAGGCTTTAATTGAATAACCCCTAGTTGAAGTTTGTTTGAAGTCTAAACTTGATATTTGATATATAATGACTTTTTGTAGTAGCCCGTTTTTCAGTTGTGTCGAAAATAGTGGTTTCGGGGCCACCAAATTCAACGAGTAAGTTTGTAAATATTATTATTTAATATTTATGAGTCAAATGTGATTTTTTTTAAAAAATTTTGATTTGATAATTTATGTTATATAAGTGATTTATTAAGTTCAAGTGGTTTTAGAAAATAAGGTATCAGGACCTTACTTGTATAAACTGAGCCGTAAATATTTTTATAAATATTTACGGAGTGTCATTGAGGTGCTATTAAAGTTTCGTTAAGAAATTTTAACGTTTCGATAGTTAATTAATTAAAAAGGACTTCGATGAAGTGAATTTGCATGAATTAAAAGTAATTAGGTATAGGACTAAAATGTATATAGGGTAAAAATTGAATTATATATTAAAGAAAAATTAAAAGGACCAAAGAAACAATTATGCCATTGCTTAAAATTGAGCCGGCATAAGATAGATATTTATAAGTTTATTATATATATTATATATTCTTAATGTTTAAGTAAATATATATTATATATATTATATTGTATTATATTATATTATATTTTATAATTATAAAACAAAGAAACAAAAAAGAAATAGAAATAAACAGAATAGAAACGAAATAGGGAGAAAGAAAGAAAGAAAAGAAAAAGGAAAGAAATGAAGGAGAAAGCCGTGGCTTTAGGGGCTTTAATTGTTCAAAGTTCAATTGGTTAGCCAATTCAGTCCATTTTTCTTTTATTTTTTATGTTTTTCGAATCTTGGTATTAAATACTACCCGATCTATGTCAAAATTTTAGAAATTATTGAGTTTTTAGGTGTTGTTAATGTTGAATAATTTTAGTATTAGGGACTAAATTGATAGATTTTTAAGCTAGAAATGAAAAAGGATTAAATTTTAGAACAAATAGTAAATTTTGTATAATAGGGACTAAATTTTGAAAAATTCAAAATTTAGGAATTTATGTGAAAATAGAGAGTTGAATTTAGTCTAAAGTGGAATTTGTATGAAAATAAAGAATTAAATGTGAAGAATAAAAGTTAGTCTCAATTCAGAGACTAAATTAAAATTTAGGAAAATGTTGGATAAAAATTGAAATATTCAATGTGAAATTGAATTGCATTGTATTGATGAATTTTTTAATTGTTTTAATTCTGTAGCTAACGTCGTACTGGAATCCTCGACTCAAAAGGGAAAAGATAAAGTCGATAAGGAATAGCTCGAAATTTCTGGTTTGTATTTCTATAATCCGAATCTAATTATTAATTGTTGTATTTTGATTAAATGTTATGGTAAGTGATTAAGGTGAGAATTATTGTGTTTACAATTGAAATTGATTGATTTAGTATGTGATGAATTGATTGAATTTGTATTGATTGAATTGGTATATATATATATATATTGAATATATTGATTATTTGAATTGAAATAAATATTGGTTGTGTTTGGAAAGTGAATTGAAACTCTATTAACTGTATCAGGCTGAGTCGAATATAGATGGCACGCCATAGGTTGGAAAAGTTTAGGGATTTCTTTGACTTCAAGTCAATGAGACACTGGGTGACAATTTACTATTTCGGATTAATTCGATGAGGCACTGGGAGCCAATTTACTTCGATTTAGCCGATGAGACACTGGGTGTCAATTTATTACTTTGAATTATCCGATAAGGCACTGGGTGCCAAACTGGTGTGTTTTAGTTGGATCTGTGTATCCGTCCGAGTCCGAGTCGTATTAATAGGAGTAATTAAATGAAATGACACTATAATTGATATTGGATGGTATTATATGTGAATTGAAATGGGATAGTGAATTGAAATATGAAAATGAAATGCATGAATTATGTGTTCATGAAATTGATAATATTATTGTTGATTGATATGTGGATCAAAGTGAGAAAAGCTTTTATATAGCAAGTGATGGAAATTGAATATGGTATAAAATAATGTATTCAAGATTTGAGTATTATATGGATTGTGTTATTATATAAATAAATATGGTTTTAAATGTTCAACTATGCTTAATTCTAATTGTGCAAATTATATTGTTTTATTTTCAATTATTCGGATTATAAAAATACCACTGAGTTTATACTTAGCGTACGGTTTTGTTTTCCGTGCGCAGGTTAGGTACTTAACTTTTGATCTCTGATTCAGCATCCAACGACGATCCTGAACTCAAAAGTGGTAATGTTTATCCTTTGTGTCGACATGTACCTAGGGTGTCTAAATAATAGTTATTTTATGGTTTGATTGTAAATGAGGTTATAAGTTTAATTTTGGTTAGTTTTATACATATAAATATGTGTTTGTTTTTTTGAAGCCATATTATAGCATGGTAAATTGAACTAAATCTAGATAGGTGCATGTGAATTTAATTCTATATTTAAGTGCTTATGAACTGGGCAAATTTGTAGCTGAGTTGCCAGTATTAAGCTGGAAGCCATCAGTAAGTCGTAGCTGTGCTGCCGGTATATTAGGCTTAAAGCCTTCCAGTACACTTGCTCCACAAATCATCCCATCCTCATGAAATGCAACATACAGTCATGGCATGCTATCATATAGTATCATGCATGTAATCATTACACGGCCTAACCCAGTATCCATACGCCTGTATGGATTACTCGTGTGGGCCCACACGGCCCAATTGGTAGAGCTCGTGTGTCGCACACGGCCTCGTCTAGCCAGCACACAGCCGTGTCATGTGCCTGTGCCATGCGCGCACGACCTTGCTCATCGATCACATGATCATATTTAGTCACACGACCTACCACACGAGTGCCCACACGTCCGTGTGGCGTCGACAGACTGGTTTTCAACTTTCGCTGAAACTTCGTTTTCAGTGCAATCGAGTACACACCTAGTTTGTTTTAGCTGCTAACCCAACCATGAACACTCCAGAACCTAGAATCGACATTCCCGAGTCCAAAATCAGTCACTTAAATCGAATTGTTAAGAACAGAGACTCTCAAAAATTACCGACAACCCTACCTTCAACAAACAACGGTGATTTCTTGTTACTAGAGTGCTGAAAAGAAGCCCACAAATCCTTGGTTGTCTGCTAATTAGAAAATAAACTTTCAATAATCCAACACTTCATCAAAACGAAACAAAACGCACTACTAAACTTACCAAATACGCACTAAATGCAAAGATGTGCAATAACGATAGGAAAGAGGAAAAAATCGAGGTTGATAATAAGGGGAAAGTGGGAAAATGGCAACAATGGGGAAGAGAATGAGGGACGATAGAGACTTTTGGGAAACGAAAGAAATTTCGGTAAATGGAGGTAAAAAAATAAAATCTCGATAACTCCCTAATCCCTCAATTTGCTCCCACTAACCCTCAACTACTCAACCACTTCAGAATTCTAGTCCATCTCAAACACCCACACGCCACCTGTAGCAAAAAGAATTAATCCCCCTTGCTTTCGCAGAGTCTCAAACCCATGACTTTTAGCTTAGTTACACTCCACCTAACCACCAGACCAGTAGGCCCATTCTGTTAATAATTTACCAACAATTAATTAAGAGCCTACTGACTAGAGATAGGGATTTAATAATAGAAAAACAAAAATTTTACCCAAGATGAGGCTTGAACCCAAGACTTTTTAGACACTCCTAGAACACTTAACCACTGTTGAAACTATTTTTTAAGGGTTTTGGAAAATGGGGTCGACTTTAAAAAATGAAAATGGGAGTCGCCACCAATTTTTTTTAAGTGTGATTGGATCACCCTATAAAACATTTTTGTCTACGATTTTTAGAAAACGGGTTCGAGAGTCGGTTACGTACGAGGAAGGATTAGCACCCTCGTAACGCCCAAAAATTGGTACCAATTGATTAATTTTCTGTCCTAATGTCGAAACTTTGAAAAGATTTAAAAATATGGTTTTTTTTTTTTTAAAACTAAACGATTTGAGTTAAAATTCGAGATTCTTTTGTTACGAGAGAATATAACATCACATCCAGCATGTTAGGACACGATGTTTCTAAATTCTCGTAACTAAAATCATCTCGTAATTTGCAAAATTCACTTAAAAGGATATTTTAGGTATTTAGACAAACGGGAAATCGCAACCCAGCATGTTAGGGCACTGTTTTCCAAATTTCTAAATACTAAAACATTGCCTTATTTAAGAAAAACTTTTGGATAGAATATGGCAATTAAATGAAATATATTTTTTAAAACAATGATTTGAGTAAAATTAAAAAAAAAATTTACTAAGAGTAATACTAAAAAAAATTATTAAAAAATGAAATAGTTTGATATGATACAAAGATTATTAAAAAAATAAAATATAAAATATAAAAAAGAATTAAAAATCAGGGAAACATGGATTATATAAAAATAAAAATGGTTGAAAAACGAAGATGAACAAAGAATAAAATAAGAACAAACCGCAGAAAATAAGAACGTAAGAGGGAAAGAAATTTGAGTGAAAGCTCTCAAGAATTTTTCTTGTTTCCTAAAACTCCAGTAATTTACAATGAAGGGAGATGCCTCTATTTATAGTTGAGTCTCCCTAAATCCAACGGTATAGATCAATTACATCAATGGTTAAGATTAAAGGGTATCTACAAATTAAATCTCTAAGATTACAAAATCATATCTTCTAAGATTGCATATCATATCTAAAATTGCATATCATATCTAAGATTGTATCATATCTAAGATTGCATATCCTTAAAGATTATATTTCCATATGAGTAAAGCTTGTAGATGGACCTTAAATCTTTTCAAGTAATGGGCCATTTCGATCGGGCCAAATGATATATTTTGGATTGGACTTGGACTTTATTTTATTTTTTTTGAGTTTATCATTTTTTGTATGGACCCCGGCTAAATTGGCCTATTACAACCACTAAGGCAGACAGATATTTTTGTTACAAATTTACAAAAGCCAAATTTAAGAAAATTAGGGCGTTACAGTTATTTTGCAACATTCCCAATCTCTTTTGTTGGGTGACTTTGGGCATTTGTTAGCCGACACCACACAACCCAAAAACTAATTTTTTAAATCAGATAAAGGGGTGTTGGCCATCAGTATGCCAGCACTCCAAATAAAAAATACATAGGTACCGACCATCTAGTGTCCAATACCCCAAAAATTATTTTTTAATAAAAAAATAGTGGTGGCGGCCATCTAGTGCCCATAACTCAATTTTACTATTCATTTCAGATAATTTAGGTGAATATTTTTGAACCAGTCATTTTTGTAAATATTAATTTTTTTAGTCAAATAGGTAAAATAACCGTTTTTATTTGTTTATTATTTGTTTATTAATTTTTTTATAATATTTTATATATATTTGTATATTTATTGAAGATTTTAGATTATTTACGTATTTTATCAAAAAAATAGTTACCTTATGTAATTTGTAGAATGCCTATTTTGCTCGGCCCACAAAATTGTCCAAATAAAATCTATTTATAGCTCTTAAGCCCAAATTCCCAAAAACCCGTTTCTATTGACCCAAATCAAAATCCAAATTAAATTAAATCAAAATTAAAATAAAAATAATAATAAAGTCCATAAATACAAAGCCAAATTATAAGCCCAAAATTAAGGGTCCAAAGTCCATTCATAGTCAGCCCAAATACAAACTAAAACCAAAAAAATTTTTATTCACTTTACAAATAAAAGGCCCAAATTTAAATTAAATAAATTCATTAAGCCAAACAAAACAATGAACCAAAATAAAAGCAGAGTTCAATGTCCGTTTTTACGAATATTAGGGCCCAATTTTAATCCAAATTTGGAGCCCAAATTAAAGCTTGATACAAACCAAAAACTAACCTAAATTATAGTCCACTACTCAGACCAAAGCCAAAATAAACCCGGACCTAGCACAAACTCGATTGGACAAACCCAAAATCCAACCCAGTTACTAATAAACTAAGACGGAACCAATTCAATGGCCCCAAAGGCAGATCGGCCTAAGTGGCCCGAATAGGCGATGTTTCTGGAAGCTCGGGGTCCCCTCGTGTTGCAGCGCCCACGCTCGATTTTCCTCCGTACGGCCATCACTGTGATAGAACCTACGAGAAGGAAAATAACAGCAAAGCAATACTCGAATAACGGAATAGCAGTGAAGAAAACATGTATTCTGAATTTTATTTTTGCTATAAAAAGGACTGGCTGTAAGCATTAAATTTTTTTTTACTAACGGATATCAAATACAAAGAAAAAGCAAAAAGCTAGTTTTTTGAAAGGTGATTCTGATTTTTTTTTTTTTAGAATTTGTTTCTTCTTATTTTTCCTTTTTGAATCTTTGTTTCTCTTATATGCATGTGAAAATAAAAAATAGAGGACGAGGTTTACCTTTCATAAAATGAACAGTCGAGGTCTTACTTTTTTCGTTAAGATCGAAGCGAAAAGTAATGCCTGTAATGTTGAAAATATTGAAATATCCAGGTTTAATAGTAAAAGAAGAGTTTGAGAGGGCTCAGATCCGTCGCTAGCCACCGATCGCCATGGTGGTGTAGTGGCCGAGTGAAGCTCCTCTGAGTTCGGCTAAATATGTTGCAAAGGGGCTAGGGTTTTGATTCAGTAAGAAATGGCTGAAACTTGAGTTTTAGCTTTTTTTTGTGTTTGTATAACGCGCATGAAACGGCACCATTTAGGGCTTGTTTCAGTGGCTCTAAAACGGCGCCGTTTAGATGACCCAATGACCCGACCCATATGCGGCCAGATCCGCGTGTTTTGGGTTTATGAGGAGAGATTTGCTCTATTAGTCCTTCAATTTGGCAATATCATTTGGTTGAATCTGATTTCTATTCTTTATACTCCTTAATTTTCCTCTGGAATTTATACATTATTTTAAATTGGTCCAGTGTTAAGCGCCGCGTTTTGAGAGTGAGGACATTTGCATTTTTAATCCTTCTGCGTTTGCACTCATTTTATTCTGGTCCTTAATTATGTTTTATTATTTTTACTTGTTTGTAATTCCCTCTTTTAATTTTGTTTTACTTCAATGGAGCTTGTTTTCTCAAAATTTCAGTTCATGTATTTTTATTCCTTACAATTTAACCATTATTTATTTAATTTGTAGATAAAAATTGATTTAATACATTAATCTAAATTTTTTATTTGTCCTCATATTGATTTAGTTGTTTTTATTTTTCTTTTGGTATGTGTATTATTCTTTTGTGTTATTTAATATATCTTAACATGATATTATTAAAATTAAAATTTAATATATACATATAAATTTTTTAAAACAATTATTTTTATTGTTCATATATCTATATTATTAGTTTTATATTATTTTATGTATTCATTAAATCTCTTTATGTATTTACACATTTTCATTTAAATTTGTTTATATATATATATATATATATATATATATTATATCCCTAAAGTGCCTCATTTTAAATTATATCTTGCTTACTTCAACATTTTTCCATCATTTATTTATAAATATACGTGTTTTATATTAAATTATTTTATACAATATCTACATATTACGCTTTATATTATTTTATGTATATATTTTATTTTAGATCTTTATATACATATATCTTTTCTAGTTAAATAACTTATATCTTTTTAAAATTTCAATCTTATTCATATCCTTGTTTATTCCAAAGCTTTCATCATATACAAATTATTTATATTAAGTTATTTACGTAGATTTATATGTACTATTTTGGATATTGTTTATTTTGATTACCTTTTTATAAAATATTTATTTGTAAAATCATTTATATTAGTTATTCTTATTTTATTTATTTTTAAAATTTATTTCACACTTTTACATGCAAGTTCCAAACTTATGTACATATAACTTATAATTCGTATAACATTGGTTGCAAATGGTTTTTTCCTTAATGTTATTTTTTTTACATGTATTGGTCACATTTGGTTTATGTTAATTTAGTTGATAATTCTTTCTAGATTGTCTTTATTGCCTTGAATATTAATGTCGTATAGTGTATGATGTGTTGCAGTTGTATGAACTCTAATTTGCTCTTTCGTGTTTTCATTATTGCTATGTATTGTAATTTCATATTTGTAACCGTATTTTCATTTTCAATATCGCATTGTAACTAAAACTTCAAACTTATTTATACAAAGTTTTTTATCCAAACAAATTAAATTAAAATATGTTTTGATTCAGATTTATTATCACTCATTCGAAAGTTTTTCAAAATAAGGTGATATTTTGGTTTTTGGAAATACAAGAAATCGTGCCTTAACGTATTGGGTCGCGGTTTTGCGTTGGACCAAATAACTTAATACCCTTTTCAATTGCAAGTCTTGGAAACAGTGAAACGATCTCGATTTTAAGGGTTCAAAATATTGCATCCTAACGTATTGGGTGTAATATTTTGTTCTTTTGAAACGAGCAAGTTTTACGTTCAAATTTAAGTTATTCCAACCTTTTTCAAAGAGATTATATTAAAAAAAAAAAACCCTTCAAGATTTCAATATTAGGACAATTATTAATCAAAATGGTACCAATTTTGGGCGTACGAGGGTGCTAACCCTTCCTCGTATGTAACCGACTTCCGAACCTTGTTTTTTTTCTAGACCAAAATTTCTTTTAAAAGAAGGTGGTCCAATCACACCTAAACAAAAAAGGTTGGTGGCGACTCCATGTTCTTAAAGTCGATCACCGTTTTTCCAAAATTTTAAAAATGGTTTCGACATAATTAATTAATTTTTTTGGGTTAGTTTTATAAAAAAAAGCATGAAATAATTTATGTAATGTGAAATCAAAAAAATTAAAGGAAAATTTTTAATAGAAATAAAAAAACAGAGGACCAAAAAATAAAAAAAATTGAAAAAATGAGAAAAAAGTGAAAGTTGAATTGATTGAAAAAAATAAAAAAGAATTTGTTTGTTAAAAAGGGATTTATTTGCTAAAAATATTATGACTTTTTAAAAAAATATATATTAAAAATTAAAATATATATTATGACTGGTCACATCGTGTCAGTAACGTTAGCGATGTGATTAGTCATTAGCCTAATAATTGTTAGCTAAAAAAAGTGGAGAAGAAGAAGGTTTTTTTTATAAAAATAACTCAAAAATTTTAATTAATTATCAAAATGACCCTTTTTTTTAATTAAACACATAAATGACCTAAAATCTATAGTAAAAGTTGGTGGAGCCAAATAATTTGGCGCCACCAACATGCCACGTCAGCAATCAAGAAAAAAATTAATTTTTTGGTGGAGCCATGTAAAATGGCGCTGTAATATCCCGAATTAGGGCCTAATCGGAATAGTGGTTTCGTAACCACAAATCCGAGGTAAAAATAATTATTTTATAATTATTTTGATGTTTATGATATGATTTTATGATGGTGTGAAAATTTCGTGAAGAAATTCTATGCATAAAGTGTTTAATTTGAAACTAGGGACTAAATTGAATAAATTGCAAAACTTGCATTCTAGGAGTTTTCAGTATGAAATTGCTTTGAAATATTAATTAGGAGGTCTTAAATTGCAATTAGACCAATTTTATGTTCATGGACAAACTAGGACATGGAGGGAATTTTTGAAAGTTTAGTATGGAGGGGCATTTTGGTCATTTGGACATTTAATGAAATAAAAAGGGAAAAATAACACAAAATTGGTCATCTTCTTCATTACCACGAAATTTCAAGGGTTCTCCATAGCTAGGGTTTGTTTCAAGCTTCCAAGCTTCATAGTAAGTGATTCTAAGCCCCGTTTTTAATGATTTTTACGTTTTTGAAATCCCGGTAGCTCGATAAAGCTTATGTTAGCAATAATTTAAGTTAGGGTTCATATTTGGAAAAATACCCATAGGTGAAATTTGTGTATTTTGATGTTTTATGATAGAATATGAGGTTTTAAATTATGTTAGAAAACTTGTGCTACTCGGTTTTAAGTAAAAACGAGTAAAACGGCTTAATCGGTAAAAGTACATATTATTCATAAGTAAGTGTTTTAGTATGAATTTGAGCTTGCTAATGGTAAATAAATGATCAGCATGTCCTAAAACATAAGAATTTGTGATAAAATTTAATTCCCGAGCTTTGGGGCAAAAGTGTAAATATGCAAAAGTTTAGGGGCAAAATTGTAATTTTTCCAAAATTTGAATTTAGGACTATTTTGATAATGTGAGTATTAAATAAGCTAAATGTGTTATTTTAGATCAAGAAAGACGTGGAATCAACCTTGATCGAGGAAAAGAAAAGATTACGGACTAAATTGCAAAAATCTTTGTATTTTGGTACTAAGGTAAGTTCATGTGTAAATAATGTAACATAATTGTTATTTTTAAGTTGATTGATGTTATTTATATGATATGCTGAATTTTTATCATGAAATATGTGCTTTGTGGTTATTTTCAAAATTAATGTAAATTAAGTATGCTACTTGTTAAAAGTAAATTGCTACCGAGTATTGGTTTCGGCATTCTGTGGAAGACGGCAAGGATATGTGACTGAGGAAAATCCCGTTTGAACCTTAGGAATAGATTAGGATACAAGTGACATGTCACTAGGATGGTTGGGCATCCGAACTCGTTGAGTTGAGTCCGAGTTCACTTATGGATGCGAATATCCGAGCTCGTTGAGTTGAGTCCGAGTTCGTGAGATGTAACTAGGCATCCGAGCTCGTTGAGTTGAGTCCGAGTTCACTTATGGATGCGAACGCCCGAGCTCGTTGAGTTGAGTCCGAGTTCGTTTATGGGCGGGTTACATGACTGATTGGCTACATATATAGCACTTATGTGCAAATGATCCGTGTATCCGAGTTGTATTCCAATGTGTTCAACGGGTAAAATTCAAGTGAAATGGAAAAGCACTCAAGATGTAAGTGACGATTCGGTAATATTGAGAAATGGCCGTATTGGACAGGTATGTACTTAACCCTTGGGTTGAAACCCGAGACAACAACAAAAATGTGGTAAGATGAAGTATGATGACTAGAATTGCGACATATGTTTTGGTGATGCTATGTTAATGTTGTTTGGCATAATGACTTTGTTATGTTACTTGTTATTTGCATGTAAACTTACTAAGCATTTATGCTTACTCCCTCCTTTTCATTCATTGTAGTTTTGGACAAGCCGGCTCGAGAATCGGGATAGGTCGAAGACTCGTTCACACTATCCAAAGGACTTTTTGGTAAATGGCTTGTAAGATTTAGTATGGCATGTATAGTAATATACCTACTTTGTGTAAATAATCTTGTGATATGGTGGTGGTTTGGTTGAGGAAATGCTTGATAATGTTGAGTCATTGAAATGGCTAATATAGATTATGTTTGATGTCATGAAAGAATAATAGGTTATCTAGTATATAAAAGCTTTTATGAAAATGAAATTAGCCATAAAACAGAACATTGCAGCAACACTGACGTAAGTTTGAAAATTCACTAAAAATCATATAAATCGAATTTGATGATGGATTAGTTATGAAATTGAAGCTTATCATGTCTACTTTCATATGGAAGAAGAAAAACAGGTAAAGGAGTTATACGTTATGAGATATTTGAGTTTTAGTGAAACAGGGCCAGAGCAATTTCCGGATCCCCTGTTCCAACTTTGAAAATTCACCATAAATTGTACAAAAATAATTAGGAGGATTACTTTATATGCCTAGATTCCTTATTGAATATAGTTTTAATAGAAATAAACGGTATAGTTATATGAAATTTTTACAGGGAGAAAAGTGATTCGTAATGAGTAGAGGTCAGTGCAGTCGAGTTCTGAAACAGGGGAAACTTTAACTAATAAACTGTACTAATCCGCTCAACCAAAAATTCTAGAAAAAAATTAGTGAATATATATATGAGTCTAGATTCAGGTAAAATTTACGGATCTTGATTTCGAGTTTCGTAACTCGAGATATGATTTTTTGAGCGACCATGACGCAGAAAACAATTTATTCCGAAAATGAAAATAGATTTTATAAAGTTGTTTAAAATGGTAAATTGTGTTTAGTAACACCTCAAGCTCGACTCCGGTGACGGTTTCGGGCGTGGGGACGTTACATTTGGTGGTATCAGAGCAGGTTTAGTCGGTTCTCGGACTAACGTGTTTTATGTACGGATTTTGCTATACATGCCATATGTGTATATTGTGATAGTGTGACGACTTCTGACCGTTTAAATGATTTTTTTTATAGTAAATGGATCCCGATCCAGCCGTGGCTGATGAAGTAGAGAGTAATGCGCCAGCTCCGGCTGAAGGGGCAGCGCCGACTGAAAATCCACCACCTACTGTTGGTCAGGGAGGAGAAAGGGATCGGGAAGCCTTTCTCCAAATGATGAGTGCATGGTACACTGAGTTCGTTCGTACGAACCCGAATGTACGACCTCCCCCACCTCCCCCAATTCCTCAACCTGTACCTCCGATGCCTCAAGATGTGGGTATGATAAAATTTCAAAGAACTCCAGTTGATAAAATCCGTAAGCTCGGGGCCGAAGAATTCAGAGCTAATATAGATGATGACGCGGAAAAAGCAGAGTTCTGGCTTGAGAATTCCATCCGGGTATTTGATGAATTGTCCTGTACACCTGAGGAATGCTTAAAATGTGCTATATCTTTGTTGAGAGATTCAGCATATAATTGGTGGAAGACACTGATTTCCGTGGTACCGAAAGAGAGGGTAACTTGGGAATTCTTTCAAGAAGAGTTTCGGAAGAAATACATCAGTGAAAGATTTATTGATCAGAAGCGCAAGGAATTTCTCGAGTTGAAACAAGGTAACATGACCGTTACAGAATATGAAAGAGAGTTTGTTCGACTGAGTAAGTATGCCAGAGAATATGTTCCTACCGAGGCCAAAATGTGTAGGCGATTTGAAGATGGGCTCAATGAAGAAATTAAAGTATTTGTTGGGATTCTTGAATTAAAGGAAATGGTGGTACTTGTCGACCGAGCTTGCAAGGCCGAAGAACTACTTAAAGAGAAGAAAAAGGCAGAATCTGAGACACAAAACTGGAAGAAAAGACAAATGACTAATGCACCCTCACAGCAATCCGGAAGATCAAGAAATATGAATCCTCGTTCCCAAGTTTCAGCTGGACAATCCTATGGGAATTTTAAAAAGCAAAATGTGGGTCCTAAGTCCCAAACTACTTCAGCAGCCAGTGTAGGGAACACGAGATTTGTTAAACCCGAGTGTCAGCGGTGTGGCAGAAATCATTTTGGTCCGTGCAGAGCAAACGAATGTTTCCGATGTGGTTCTCCGGATCATTTTATTAGAGACTGCCCCGAGAGAATTGAAAAAGAAAAATTTCAGAATACAAAAGCTAGTGGTGCAGATTCGCGAGAAAGGTATCCAAGAAAAGCTGGGAGCGAAGCAAGTAGCAAGAATGTAGCCAGAGATGCAGCAGTTAGATCTGAAGGAAGGGCTCCGGCTAGAACTTATGCTATTAAAGCTCGTGAAGATGCTTCCTCTCCTGATGTGATTACCGGTATATTTTCTCTTTATGATGTTAATGTTACTGCTCTAATTGATCCTGGTTCTACTCATTCATATGTATGCATGAAATTGGCGTCTAGCATGAATATACCTGTTGAGAATACAGAATTTATGATTAAAGTGTCAAACCCGTTAGGCAAATGTGTTATAGTTGATAAAGTATGCAAGAAATGTCCTTTAATGATTCGGGGTTATTACTTTCCGGCCGACTTGATGTTGTTGCCGTTTGATGAGTTTGATGTTATTTTGGGTATGGACTGGTTGACATCGCATGATGCCATAGTAAATTGTAAACAGAAAGTTATTGAACTAAAGTGTGAAAATGGTGAAACTCTGCGGGTTGAATCAGATAAATCAGAGGCATTGTCTAGTGTAATCTCTTCAATGTCGGCTCAGAGATATTTGAGAAAGGGTTATGAAGCTTATCTGGCATATGTATTAAATACAAAAGAAATAGAAAAGAAAGTGGAATCAGTGCCGATTGTATGTGAATTTCCGGATGTATTTCCTGAAGAATTGCCGGGTTTGCCTCCAGTCAGGGAAGTAGAATTTGGTATAGAGTTGATGCCGGGAACAGCTCCAATCTCGATTGCTCCGTATAGAATGGCACCAACGGAATTAAAAGAATTAAAGTCACAGTTGCAAGAGTTGACAGACAAAGGCTTTGTGAGACCGAGTTTTTCGCCTTGGGGTGCTCCGGTATTGTTTGTGAAAAAGAAGGATGGTTCGATGAGATTGTGTGTAGACTATCGGCAATTAAACAAAGTGACAATTAAGAACAAGTATCCGTTGCCAAGAATTGATGATTTATTCGATCAGCTGAAAGGAGCAACATGGTTTTCAAAGATTGATTTGAGATCTGGATACTATCAGCTGCGGGTAAAAGAGTCAGATGTGCCTAAAACTGCTTTTAGAACAAGGTACGGTCATTATGAATTTTTAGTTATGCCGTTTGGATTAACAAATGCTCCTGCCGTGTTTATGGATTTGATGAATCGAATATTTCGGCCATACTTGGATAAGTTTGTTGTGGTATTTATAGATGATATCTTGATTTATTCGAAAGATGAGACAGAGCATGCTGAGCACTTGAGGATAGTTTTGCAAACTTTGCGAGACAAGCAGTTATATGCCAAGTTTAGTAAAAGTGAATTTTGGCTTCGGGAAGTTGGATTTTTGGGTCATATTGTTTCGGGTGATGGTATACGGGTTGATCCCAGTAAAATTTCAGCTATTGTGGATTGGAAGCCACCGAAGAATGTAACCGAGGTTAGAAGTTTCTTGGGGCTAGCCGGATATTATCGACGGTTTGTGAACGGATTTTCTATAATTGCTGCTCCTATGACTAGATTACTTCGCAAGGATGTTAAATTTGAGTGGACGGAAGAATGTCAACAAAGTTTCGAAGAATTGAAAAAGTTATTGACAGAGGCACCAGTGTTAGTACAGCCCGAGTCAGGTAAAGAATTTGTGGTATATAGTGATGCTTCTCTAAATGGTTTGGGATGTGTACTGATGCAAGAAGGAAAGGTTGTGGCTTATGCTTCAAGGCAGTTAAAACCTCACGAGAGGAATTATCCGACCCATGATTTGGAGTTGGCTGCGGTGGTGTTTGCTTTGAAGATTTGGCGACATTATCTGTACGGTGAGAAATGTCGGGTATACACCGACCATAAAAGTCTTAAATATTTGATGTCACAAAAGGACTTGAATTTGAGACAACGAAGATGGTTGGAGTTATTAAAAGATTACGAGCTTGTGATTGACTACCATCCAGGAAAAGCAAATGTAGTTGCTGATGCTTTGAGTAGAAAACTGTTGGCTGCTTTGAGAGTTATGAACACTCAGTTGGAAATGTCAGATGATGGTTCCATTCTGGCCGAACTAAAAGTAAGACCGATGTTTTTACAAGAGATTTGTGAAGTTCAGAAAAGCGATGAAGACTTGCAAGCCAAAAGAAAGCAATGTGAGGTGGATACAGAGTCAGATTTCAGAATCGGTCCTGATGGTTGCTTGATGTTTAAAGATCGGATTTGTGTACCGAAAAATGAGGAGTTAATTCAAAAGATTTTGCAGGAAGCACATGGTGGTTATTTGTCGATTCATCCAGGCAGGACGAAAATGTATAATGATTTGAAGAAAATGTACTGGTGGAAAGGAATGAAAAGGGATATATCAGAATTTGTGTCCAAATGCTTAATTTGTCAACAGGTGAAAGCAGAACACCAAGTGCCTTCAGGATTACTTCAGCCTATTATGGTTCCTGAATGGAAATGGGATCGGATTACTATGGATTTTGTTTCAGGGTTGCCGTTAACTCCAGGAAAGAAAGATGCCATTTGGGTAATAGTTGACAGATTGACTAAATCGGCTCATTTCATTCCAGTACGTATGGATTATTCTCTTAACAAGTTAGCTAAATTGTATGTTAGAGAAATTGTTAGACTACATGGAATACCATTGTCAATCATTTCAGACAGAGATTCGAGATTTACTTCGCGGTTCTGGCAAAAGTTGCAAGAAGCGTTAGGTACAAGGTTAAATTTCAGTACTGCTTTTCATCCACAGACGGATGGGCAATCAGAAAGAGTAATTCAGATTCTTGAAGCCATGCTTCGATGTTGTGTATTAGAGTTTCAAGGAAGCTGGGAAAGATATTTACCGTTGGTGGAATTTGCTTATAATAACAGTTACCAGACAAGTTTGAAAATGGCACCTTATGAAGCATTGTATGGTCGTAAGTGTCGGACGCCTTTGTATTGGACCGAACTCAAGGAAAATCAGATTTATGGGGTCGATCTAATTAAAGAAACTGAAGAAAAAGTGAAGGTAATTCGAGATTGTTTAAAAGCTGCTTCAGATAGACAGAAATCTTATGCAGATTTGAAACGAAAGGAAATCGAGTTTCAAGTTGGTGATAAGGTATTTTTAAAGGTGTCTCCATGGAAGAAAGTTATTAGATTTGGACGGAAGGGCAAATTAAGTCCGCGTTTTATCGGGCCGTATGAAATAATTGAAAGAGTTGGGCCGGTAGCTTATCGGTTAGCATTACCATCTGAGTTAGAGAAAATTCATGACGTGTTCCATGTATCTATGTTACGTCGGTATCGCTCGGATCCTTCACATGTAGTTTCACCGACAGAAATTGAACTACAACCAGATATGACCTATGAAGAAGAACCGATAAAAGTTTTAGCTCGAGAGGTCAAACAACTAAGAAACAAAAGTATTGCTCTTGTGAAAGTGTTGTGGCAAAAGCATGGGATAGAAGAGGCTACATGGGAACCCGAGGAAACTATGAGAAAACAATACCCACATCTGTTTACCGGTAAGATTTTCGAGGACGAAAATCCTTAAAAGGGGGGGAGAGTTGTAATATCCCGAATTAGGGCCTAATCGGAATAGTGGTTTCGTAACCACAAATCCGAGGTAGAAATAATTATTTTATAATTATTTTGATGTTTATGATATGATTTTATGATGGTGTGAAAATTTCGTGAAGAAATTCTATGCATAAAGTGTTTAATTTGAAACTAGGGACTAAATTGAATAAATTGCAAAACTTGCATTCTAGGAGTTTTCAGTATGAAATTGCTTTGAAATATTAATTAGGAGGTCTTAAATTGCAATTAGACCAATTTTATGTTCATGGACAAACTAGGACATGGAGGGAATTTTTGAAAGTTTAGTATGGAGGGGCATTTTGGTCATTTGGACATTTAATGAAATAAAAAGGGAAAAATAACACAAAATTGGTCATCTTCTTCATTACCACGAAATTTCAAGGGTTCTCCATAGCTAGGGTTTGTTTCAAGCTTCCAAGCTTCATAGTAAGTGATTCTAAGCCCCGTTTTTAATGATTTTTACGTTTTTGAAATCCCGGTAGCTCGATAAAGCTTATGTTAGCAATAATTTAAGTTAGGGTTCATATTTGGAAAAATACCCATAGGTGAAATTTGTGTATTTTGATGTTTTATGATAGAATATGAGGTTTTAAATTATGTTAGAAAACTTGTGCTACTCGGTTTTAAGTAAAAACGAGTAAAACGGCTTAATCGGTAAAAGTACATATTATTCATAAGTAAGTGTTTTAGTATGAATTTGAGCTTGCTAATGGTAAATAAATGATCAGCATGTCCTAAAACATAAGAATTTGTGATAAAATTTAATTCCCGAGCTTTGGGGCAAAAGTGTAAATATGCAAAAGTTTAGGGGCAAAATTGTAATTTTTCCAAAATTTGAATTTAGGACTATTTTGATAATGTGAGTATTAAATAAGCTAAATGTGTTATTTTAGATCAAGAAAGACGTGGAATCAACCTTGATCGAGGAAAAGAAAAGATTACGGACTAAATTGCAAAAATCTTTGTATTTTGGTACTAAGGTAAGTTCATGTGTAAATAATGTAACATAATTGTTATTTTTAAGTTGATTGATGTTATTTATATGATATGCTGAATTTTTATCATGAAATATGTGCTTTGTGGTTATTTTCAAAATTAATGTAAATTAAGTATGCTACTTGTTAAAAGTAAATTGCTACCGAGTATTGGTTTCGGCATTCTGTGGAAGACGGCAAGGATATGTGACTGAGGAAAATCCCGTTTGAACCTTAGGAATGGATTAGGATACAAGTGACATGTCACTAGGATGGTTGGGCATCCGAACTCGTTGAGTTGAGTCCGAGTTCACTTATGGATGCGAATATCCGAGCTCGTTGAGTTGAGTCCGAGTTCGTGAGATGTAACTAGGCATCCGAGCTCGTTGAGTTGAGTCCGAGTTCACTTATGGATGCGAACGCCCGAGCTCGTTGAGTTGAGTCCGAGTTCGTTTATGGGCGGGTTACATGACTGACTGGCTACATATATAGCACTTATGTGCAAATGATCCGTGTATCCGAGTTGTATTCCAATGTGTTCAACGGGTAAAATTCAAGTGAAATGGAAAAGCACTCAAGATGTAAGTGACGATTCGGTAATATTGAGAAATGGCCGTATTGGACAGGTATGTACTTAACCCTTGGGTTGAAACCCGAGACAACAACAAAAACGTGGTAAGATGAAGTATGATGACTAGAATTGCGACATATGTTTTGGTGATGCTATGTTAATGTTGTTTGGCATAATGACTTTGTTATGTTACTTGTTATTTGCATGTAAACTTACTAAGCATTTATGCTTACTCCCTCCTTTTCATTCATTGTAGTTTTGGACAAGCCGGCTCGAGAATCGGGATAGGTCGAAGACTCGTTCACACTATCCAAAGGACTTTTTGGTAAATGGCTTGTAAGATTTAGTATGGCATGTATAGTAATATACCTACTTTGTGTAAATAATCTTGTGATATGGTGGTGGTTTGGTTGAGGAAATGCTTGATAATGTTGAGTCATTGAAATGGCTAATATAGATTATGTTTGATGTCATGAAAGAATAATAGGTTATCTAGTATATAAAAGCTTTTATGAAAATGAAATTAGCCATAAAACAGAACATTGCAGCAACACTGACGTAAGTTTGAAAATTCACTAAAAATCATATAAATCGAATTTGATGATGGATTAGTTATGAAATTGAAGCTTATCATGTCTACTTTCATATGGAAGAAGAAAAACAGGTAAAGGAGTTATACGTTATGAGATATTTGAGTTTTAGTGAAACAGGGCCAGAGCAATTTCCGGATCCCCTGTTCCAACTTTGAAAATTCACCATAAATTGTACAAAAATAATTAGGAGGATTAATTTATATGCCTAGATTCCTTATTGAATATAGTTTTAATAGAAATAAACGGTATAGTTATATGAAATTTTTACAGGGAGAAAAGTGATTCGTAATGAGTAGAGGTCAGTGCAGTCGAGTTCTGAAACAGGGGAAACTTTAACTAATAAACTGTACTAATCCGCTCAACCAAAAATTCTAGAAAAAAATTAGTGAATATATATATGAGTCTAGATTCAGGTAAAATTTACGGATCTTGATTTCGAGTTTCGTAACTCGAGATATGATTTTTTGAGCGACCATGACGCAGAAAACAATTTATTCCGAAAATGAAAATAGATTTTATAAAGTTGTTTAAAATGGTAAATTGTGTTTAGTAACACCTCAAGCTCGACTCCGGTGACGGTTTCGGGCGTGGGGACGTTACATTTGGTGGTATCAGAGCAGGTTTAGTCGGTTCTCGGACTAACGTGTTTTATGTACGGATTTTGCTATACATGCCATATGTGTATATTGTGATAGTGTGACGACTTCTGACCGTTTAAATGATTTTTTTTATAGTAAATGGACCCCGATCCAGCCGTGGCTGATGAAGTAGAGAGTAATGCGCCAGCTCCGGCTGAAGGGGCAGCGCCGACTGAAAATCCACCACCTACTGTTGGTCAGGGAGGAGAAAGGGATCGGGAAGCCTTTCTCCAAATGATGAGTGCATGGTACACTGAGTTCGTTCGTACGAACCCGAATGTACGACCTCCCCCACCTCCCCCAATTCCTCAACCTGTACCTCCGATGCCTCAAGATGTGGGTATGATAAAATTTCAAAGAACTCCAGTTGATAAAATCCGTAAGCTCGGGGCCGAAGAATTCAGAGCTAATATAGATGATGACGCGGAAAAAGCAGAGTTCTGGCTTGAGAATTCCATCCGGGTATTTGATGAATTGTCCTGTACACCTGAGGAATGCTTAAAATGTGCTATATCTTTGTTGAGAGATTCAGCATATAATTGGTGGAAGACACTGATTTCCGTGGTACCGAAAGAGAGGGTAACTTGGGAATTCTTTCAAGAAGAGTTTCGGAAGAAATACATCAGTGAAAGATTTATTGATCAGAAGCGCAAGGAATTTCTCGAGTTGAAACAAGGTAACATGACCGTTACAGAATATGAAAGAGAGTTTGTTCGACTGAGTAAGTATGCCAGAGAATATGTTCCTACCGAGGCCAAAATGTGTAGGCGATTTGAAGATGGGCTCAATGAAGAAATTAAAGTATTTGTTGGGATTCTTGAATTAAAGGAAATGGTGGTACTTGTCGACCGAGCTTGCAAGGCCGAAGAACTACTTAAAGAGAAGAAAAAGGCAGAATCTGAGACACAAAACTGGAAGAAAAGACAAATGACTAATGCACCCTCACAGCAATCCGGAAGATCAAGAAATATGAATCCTCGTTCCCAAGTTTCAGCTGGACAATCCTATGGGAATTTTAAAAAGCAAAATGTGGGTCCTAAGTCCCAAACTACTTCAGCAGCCAGTGTAGGGAACACGAGATTTGTTAAACCCGAGTGTCAGCGGTGTGGCAGAAATCATTTTGGTCCGTGCAGAGCAAACGAATGTTTCCGATGTGGTTCTCCGGATCATTTTATTAGAGACTGCCCCGAGAGAATTGAAAAAGAAAAATTTCAGAATACAAAAGCTAGTGGTGCAGATTCGCGAGAAAGGTATCCAAGAAAAGCTGGGAGCGAAGCAAGTAGCAAGAATGTAGCCAGAGATGCAGCAGTTAGATCTGAAGGAAGGGCTCCGGCTAGAACTTATGCTATTAAAGCTCGTGAAGATGCTTCCTCTCCTGATGTGATTACCAGTATATTTTCTCTTTATGATGTTAATGTTACTGCTCTAATTGATCCTGGTTCTACTCATTCATATGTATGCATGAAATTGGCGTCTAGCATGAATATACCTGTTGAGAATACAGAATTTATGATTAAAGTGTCAAACCCGTTAGGCAAATGTGTTATAGTTGATAAAGTATGCAAGAAATGTCCTTTAATGATTCGGGGTTATTACTTTCCGGCCGACTTGATGTTGTTGCCGTTTGATGAGTTTGATGTTATTTTGGGTATGGACTGGTTGACATCGCATGATGCCATAGTAAATTGTAAACAGAAAGTTATTGAACTAAAGTGTGAAAATGGTGAAACTCTGCGGGTTGAATCAGATAAATCAGAGGCATTGTCTAGTGTAATCTCTTCAATGTCGGCTCAGAGATATTTGAGAAAGGGTTATGAAGCTTATCTGGCATATGTATTAAATACAAAAGAAATAGAAAAGAAAGTGGAATCAGTGCCGATTGTATGTGAATTTCCGGATGTATTTCCTGAAGAATTGCCGGGTTTGCCTCCAGTCAGGGAAGTAGAATTTGGTATAGAGTTGATGCCGGGAACAGCTCCAATCTCGATTGCTCCGTATAGAATGGCACCAACGGAATTAAAAGAATTAAAGTCACAGTTGCAAGAGTTGACAGACAAAGGCTTTGTGAGACCGAGTTTTTCGCCTTGGGGTGCTCCGGTATTGTTTGTGAAAAAGAAGGATGGTTCGATGAGATTGTGTGTAGACTATCGGCAATTAAACAAAGTGACAATTAAGAACAAGTATCCGTTGCCAAGAATTGATGATTTATTCGATCAGCTGAAAGGAGCAACATGGTTTTCAAAGATTGATTTGAGATCTGGATACTATCAGCTGCGGGTAAAAGAGTCAGATGTGCCTAAAACTGCTTTTAGAACAAGGTACGGTCATTATGAATTTTTAGTTATGCCGTTTGGATTAACAAATGCTCCTGCCGTGTTTATGGATTTGATGAATCGAATATTTCGGCCATACTTGGATAAGTTTGTTGTGGTATTTATAGATGATATCTTGATTTATTCGAAAGATGAGACAGAGCATGCTGAGCACTTGAGGATAGTTTTGCAAACTTTGCGAGACAAGCAGTTATATGCCAAGTTTAGTAAAAGTGAATTTTGGCTTCGGGAAGTTGGATTTTTGGGTCATATTGTTTCGGGTGATGGTATACGGGTTGATCCCAGTAAAATTTCAGCTATTGTGGATTGGAAGCCACCGAAGAATGTAACCGAGGTTAGAAGTTTCTTGGGGCTAGCCGGATATTATCGACGGTTTGTGAACGGATTTTCTATAATTGCTGCTCCTATGACTAGATTACTTCGCAAGGATGTTAAATTTGAGTGGACGGAAGAATGTCAACAAAGTTTCGAAGAGTTGAAAAAGTTATTGACAGAGGCACCAGTGTTAGTACAGCCCGAGTCAGGTAAAGAATTTGTGGTATATAGTGATGCTTCTCTAAATGGTTTGGGATGTGTACTGATGCAAGAAGGAAAGGTTGTGGCTTATGCTTCAAGGCAGTTAAAACCTCACGAGAGGAATTATCCGACCCATGATTTGGAGTTGGCTGCGGTGGTGTTTGCTTTGAAGATTTGGCGACATTATCTGTACGGTGAGAAATGTCGGGTATACACCGACCATAAAAGTCTTAAATATTTGATGTCACAAAAGGACTTGAATTTGAGACAACGAAGATGGTTGGAGTTATTAAAAGATTACGAGCTTGTGATTGACTACCATCCAGGAAAAGCAAATGTAGTTGCTGATGCTTTGAGTAGAAAACTGTTGGCTGCTTTGAGAGTTATGAACACTCAGTTGGAAATGTCAGATGATGGTTCCATTCTGGCCGAACTAAAAGTAAGACCGATGTTTTTACAAGAGATTTGTGAAGTTCAGAAAAGCGATGAAGACTTGCAAGCCAAAAGAAAGCAATGTGAGGTGGATACAGAGTCAGATTTCAGAATCGGTCCTGATGGTTGCTTGATGTTTAAAGATCGGATTTGTGTACCGAAAAATGAGGAGTTAATTCAAAAGATTTTGCAGGAAGCACATGGTGGTTATTTGTCGATTCATCCAGGCAGGACGAAAATGTATAATGATTTGAAGAAAATGTACTGGTGGAAAGGAATGAAAAGGGATATATCAGAATTTGTGTCCAAATGCTTAATTTGTCAACAGGTGAAAGCAGAACACCAAGTGCCTTCAGGATTACTTCAGCCTATTATGGTTCCTGAATGGAAATGGGATCGGATTACTATGGATTTTGTTTCAGGGTTGCCGTTAACTCCAGGAAAGAAAGATGCCATTTGGGTAATAGTTGACAGATTGACTAAATCGGCTCATTTCATTCCAGTACGTATGGATTATTCTCTTAACAAGTTAGCTGAATTGTATGTTAGAGAAATTGTTAGACTACATGGAATACCATTGTCAATCATTTCAGACAGAGATTCGAGATTTACTTCGCGGTTCTGGCAAAAGTTGCAAGAAGCGTTAGGTACAAGGTTAAATTTCAGTACTGCTTTTCATCCACAGACGGATGGGCAATCAGAAAGAGTAATTCAGATTCTTGAAGCCATGCTTCGATGTTGTGTATTAGAGTTTCAAGGAAGCTGGGAAAGATATTTACCGTTGGTGGAATTTGCTTATAATAACAGTTACCAGACAAGTTTGAAAATGGCACCTTATGAAGCATTGTATGGTCGTAAGTGTCGGACGCCTTTGTATTGGACCGAACTCAAGGAAAATCAGATTTATGGGGTCGATCTAATTAAAGAAACTGAAGAAAAAGTGAAGGTAATTCGAGATTGTTTAAAAGCTGCTTCAGATAGACAGAAATCTTATGCAGATTTGAAACGAAAGGAAATCGAGTTTCAAGTTGGTGATAAGGTATTTTTAAAGGTGTCTCCATGGAAGAAAGTTATTAGATTTGGACGGAAGGGCAAATTAAGTCCGCGTTTTATCGGGCCGTATGAAATAATTGAAAGAGTTGGGCCGGTAGCTTATCGGTTAGCATTACCATCTGAGTTAGAGAAAATTCATGACGTGTTCCATGTATCTATGTTACGTCGGTATCGCTCGGATCCTTCACATGTAGTTTCACCGACAGAAATTGAACTACAACCAGATATGACCTATGAAGAAGAACCGATAAAAGTTTTAGCTCGAGAGGTCAAACAACTAAGAAACAAAAGTATTGCTCTTGTGAAAGTGTTGTGGCAAAAGCATGGGATAGAAGAGGCTACATGGGAACCCGAGGAAACTATGAGAAAACAATACCCACATCTGTTTACCGGTAAGATTTTCGAGGACGAAAATCCTTAAAAGGGGGGGAGAGTTGTAATATCCCGAATTAGGGCCTAATCGGAATAGTGGTTTCGTAACCACAAATCCGAGGTAGAAATAATTATTTTATAATTATTTTGATGTTTATGATATGATTTTATGATGGTGTGAAAATTTCGTGAAGAAATTCTATGCATAAAGTGTTTAATTTGAAACTAGGGACTAAATTGAATAAATTGCAAAACTTGCATTCTAGGAGTTTTCAGTATGAAATTGCTTTGAAATATTAATTAGGAGGTCTTAAATTGCAATTAGACCAATTTTATGTTCATGGACAAACTAGGACATGGAGGGAATTTTTGAAAGTTTAGTATGGAGGGGCATTTTGGTCATTTGGACATTTAATGAAATAAAAAGGGAAAAATAACACAAAATTGGTCATCTTCTTCATTACCACGAAATTTCAAGGGTTCTCCATAGCTAGGGTTTGTTTCAAGCTTCCAAGCTTCATAGTAAGTGATTCTAAGCCCCGTTTTTAATGATTTTTACGTTTTTGAAATCCCGGTAGCTCGATAAAGCTTATGTTAGCAATAATTTAAGTTAGGGTTCATATTTGGAAAAATACCCATAGGTGAAATTTGTGTATTTTGATGTTTTATGATAGAATATGAGGTTTTAAATTATGTTAGAAAACTTGTGCTACTCGGTTTTAAGTAAAAACGAGTAAAACGGCTTAATCGGTAAAAGTACATATTATTCATAAGTAAGTGTTTTAGTATGAATTTGAGCTTGCTAATGGTAAATAAATGATCAGCATGTCCTAAAACATAAGAATTTGTGATAAAATTTAATTCCCGAGCTTTGGGGCAAAAGTGTAAATATGCAAAAGTTTAGGGGCAAAATTGTAATTTTTCCAAAATTTGAATTTAGGACTATTTTGATAATGTGAGTATTAAATAAGCTAAATGTGTTATTTTAGATCAAGAAAGACGTGGAATCAACCTTGATCGAGGAAAAGAAAAGATTACGGACTAAATTGCAAAAATCTTTGTATTTTGGTACTAAGGTAAGTTCATGTGTAAATAATGTAACATAATTGTTATTTTTAAGTTGATTGATGTTATTTATATGATATGCTGAATTTTTATCATGAAATATGTGCTTTGTGGTTATTTTCAAAATTAATGTAAATTAAGTATGCTACTTGTTAAAAGTAAATTGCTACCGAGTATTGGTTTCGGCATTCTGTGGAAGACGGCAAGGATATGTGACTGAGGAAAATCCCGTTTGAACCTTAGGAATAGATTAGGATACAAGTGACATGTCACTAGGATGGTTGGGCATCCGAACTCGTTGAGTTGAGTCCGAGTTCACTTATGGATGCGAATATCCGAGCTCGTTGAGTTGAGTCCGAGTTCGTGAGATGTAACTAGGCATCCGAGCTCGTTGAGTTGAGTCCGAGTTCACTTATGGATGCGAACGCCCGAGCTCGTTGAGTTGAGTCCGAGTTCGTTTATGGGCGGGTTACATGACTGATTGGCTACATATATAGCACTTATGTGCAAATGATCCGTGTATCCGAGTTGTATTCCAATGTGTTCAACGGGTAAAATTCAAGTGAAATGGAAAAGCACTCAAGATGTAAGTGACGATTCGGTAATATTGAGAAATGGCCGTATTGGACAGGTATGTACTTAACCCTTGGGTTGAAACCCGAGACAACAACAAAAATGTGGTAAGATGAAGTATGATGACTAGAATTGCGACATATGTTTTGGTGATGCTATGTTAATGTTGTTTGGCATAATGACTTTGTTATGTTACTTGTTATTTGCATGTAAACTTACTAAGCATTTATGCTTACTCCCTCCTTTTCATTCATTGTAGTTTTGGACAAGCCGGCTCGAGAATCGGGATAGGTCGAAGACTCGTTCACACTATCCAAAGGACTTTTTGGTAAATGGCTTGTAAGATTTAGTATGGCATGTATAGTAATATACCTACTTTGTGTAAATAATCTTGTGATATGGTGGTGGTTTGGTTGAGGAAATGCTTGATAATGTTGAGTCATTGAAATGGCTAATATAGATTATGTTTGATGTCATGAAAGAATAATAGGTTATCTAGTATATAAAAGCTTTTATGAAAATGAAATTAGCCATAAAACAGAACATTGCAGCAACACTGACGTAAGTTTGAAAATTCACTAAAAATCATATAAATCGAATTTGATGATGGATTAGTTATGAAATTGAAGCTTATCATGTCTACTTTCATATGGAAGAAGAAAAACAGGTAAAGGAGTTATACGTTATGAGATATTTGAGTTTTAGTGAAACAGGGCCAGAGCAATTTCCGGATCCCCTGTTCCAACTTTGAAAATTCACCATAAATTGTACAAAAATAATTAGGAGGATTACTTTATATGCCTAGATTCCTTATTGAATATAGTTTTAATAGAAATAAACGGTATAGTTATATGAAATTTTTACAGGGAGAAAAGTGATTCGTAATGAGTAGAGGTCAGTGCAGTCGAGTTCTGAAACAGGGGAAACTTTAACTAATAAACTGTACTAATCCGCTCAACCAAAAATTCTAGAAAAAAATTAGTGAATATATATATGAGTCTAGATTCAGATAAAATTTACGGATCTTGATTTCGAGTTTCGTAACTCGAGATATGATTTTTTGAGCGACCATGACGCAGAAAACAATTTATTCCGAAAATGAAAATAGATTTTATAAAGTTGTTTAAAATGGTAAATTGTGTTTAGTAACACCTCAAGCTCGACTCCGGTGACGGTTTCGGGCGTGGGGACGTTACAGGCGCCACTTGTATAAATATCAGGAAAATACTATAATTTCTGAAAGTATGGGGAATTTTAAAAAAAAATTCATTTTCTGGTGGAGCCAATTAATTTGGCGCAACCAGATTCACCTGACAGCTACTTTCTTTCTTTCTTTTTCTTTTTTTTACTTTTTTTAACTTTTGTCCTTTTTTTTTTTACTTTTTTATCCTTATTTATTTTATTTATTATTAATTTTAAATTTTGTCTTTATCCTTATTTATTTTATTTAAATATGGGGGATTTTTTTTACTTTTTTTTTAATTTTGTCTTTTTCCCTTATTTATTTATTTTATTTATTTTTTATTATTAATTTTAAAAAATTTAAAATGTATATTTGAAATATTTTATAAAATATTAATTAATTATATTAATTAATTATATTATATTTATGTTTTTTTTATATTATGCAAATATCAAAATGTCTTATATTATATTTATGTCTTATATTAAAAAAATGTTTTTTATTGTATTTATGTTTTATATTGTATTTAAGTTAAATTGAATAAGTAATTGTGAAAAAATATAATGTCGGTAATGACAAAATATCTCAAACAAATAAATAAAAATAAAATAAAAATAAAGAACACACAGATTCTACGTGGAAACCCTTTCGGGAAAAAAACCACGGGCAGAGGAGAAGAAAATTCACTATGTCGAAAATTCGAATCAAAACAAGATGAATAGACTATGTCTATTTATAGGCTTGTAAAGCCATATTCTATTAGGATTGAAACACTTTATCCTAATCAATATAAAATAGATGGAGTTTAATAAGGTTTAAAAAACCTTATTCTAAAATAAAATAAAAGAAGTCTAGTTCTATTTGGATATTACTTTTATTTTATTTTCCATCTTATTTTATTTAAATAAGAATTTGGGTCACTTAATTCTAACACTAATAATATAAATAAAACATAAAGACAATATAATTAATTATTATATTATAAAATATTTCAAATATACATTTCAAATTTTTTAAAATTAATAATAATAAATAAAATAAATAAGGATAAAGACGAAATTAAAAAAAAGTAAAAAAAAGTCCCTCATATTTAAATAAAATAAATAAGGATAAAGACAAAATTTCAAATTAATAATAAATAAAATAAATAAGGATAAAAAAGTAACAAAAAGGACAAAAGTTAAAAAAAGTAAAAAAAAGAAAGAAAGAAAGAAAAAAAGAAAATAGCAGGTGTCAAGTGAATCTGGTGGCGCCAAATTAATTGGCTCCACCAGAAAATGGAAAATTTTTTTTAAAGTCCTCCATATTTTCAGAAATTATAGTATTTTCTTAGTATTTATACATGTGGTGCCATTCTACATGGCTCCACCAAAAAATTATTTTTTTTCCTGGTTGTTGACGTGGCATGTTGGTGGCGCCAAATTATTTGGCTCTATCAACTTTTACTGTAGATTTTAGGTCATTTACGTGTTTAACTAAAAAAATCGGTCATTTTGATAATTAATTAAATTTTTTAGGTTATTTTTATAAAAAAGCCGGAGAAGAACATCCTATTTAAGAAAGTAGGTTTTGGTCCCCTTTCAAATATTTTGTAAAAGGAAGGAAAAAAAGAGAAAAAAAAACTAGTAAGTTATTTATAGTTTGTATTTTGTATTTTATATTTTATAATTATTGTAATATAATAATTAATTATATTTAATTTATTTAATTTTTTTTAAAATTATGTAGATATCAAAATGTCTTCTGGAATAAATACGAATCACACTTCATCAAGGATTAACGAAACATTAAAATTAATTATAAATTAAATAAAAAATTCGTTTTAGTTTCTCATTTTTTCTTACTAAGCGCTACTTTACTCAACGTGTTTTGATTGTATGAAACTGATCTCTATTTAGTTGTTATTAACCATTTTTAACTCATTTTTGCATGAAATTGATCTCTACGTGTTAGTTATAATTTTTTTTTTAATTTATGACACATTCATAAATTTATATATTAAATTTTTTAATATGACGACCTTTCTGCTTAATTTTGCATTGTTATCGTGCTTGGTTCCATTTGTGGGGTACAAAAAAGTTCCAATTTAGGAGCAGGTACTATATCGGCGAACTTAGGGAACTCGGACGCATGCGTTGCATCTGAATTTACGTTCAACATGTCGCTCCCAAGTTCATTTCGTAAAATAATGCCACGACTCGGGTTACTGAATGAAGGGCCGTGAACATCCTCAGCCTCCTCCGGGCATTCATCATCGATATCGTTCAGAACCTCATCAACATCGAGGTCACTAAAATCTTCTACGTCCTGATCAGAATTTTCACCTTTATTGGTCCTTTCTCCGATGTCTGCCTCTATGCTTATTATCACCTCTGGATGTATTTGTAGACGAGGATCGGGGGTAGGGTTGTTACACGAACTCCTACCATAATTTGGATTTTCGGGTATCTGCGATGTCACTCCGCATTCTAATTGGTCTGTCCATCCAACATTAAGATCAAAGTCAAATTCGCGATGTTGACTTATTGGACTAACATTCTCAATAGGCTCTAAATCCGCTAACTCAGTAAATAACTCAACTAGTTGGGGTTCTCACTCCTAGTTAACCACCATATTTCTATCATAGTGCCCAACTCATTATCATGTAACACTTGCATATCACAAAATTTCAACGGATCTATAGAGATTGGAAACTTGTAAAATAATCTGGATATCGTCCTTCCACAACGGGTAGCTATTTTTGCACTGATCTTCCTTTTCATTTTTGTCAACTTCACATTTTTTTTGAATCGCAACCTTACTCTTTGCCGACCTTGAAATACACAACCAACATCACCTTATACAATTTCATCATAAAAAAGAACGTACACCAAAAACACCTCGTTATTTATCTCCAACAGAATTTTTGAACTCTCCTACACGCAACAAGTTCACCATTCTATATATGTTAGAGATCTAAGAGGTGGAGCCATTCAAATTTTAATTTTTTATATTAAAAGAACATAATTTAAAAAATTATACTTGTAATAATGTGGTGGAACCACTCTAAATGGCTCTACCAAATAATTTTTTTTAAAATTTTAAATATAATTTAAAAAAACGTTTGAATATCTTTAAAAATAATTTTAAAAAATAATAATTTTAAAAGATATATTTAAAATTTTAAAAAATAATATTTAAAATTTTTAAAATATACATTTAAAATTATTATAAAACAAATAATAAATTTGAAAGGTCATATATTTAAAAATCATATATTTTAAATGTTTTATAATATTAAAAAATTATATTAAAAATATTTAAAATATACATTTAAAATATTATAAAATTAATAATAAATAAAATAAATAAATCAAAGAAAAGAAAAATAAATAAAAAATTGAAAAAGTAAATAAAGAAAAATAAAATAAATAAAAAGAAAAGAGACAAATAAATGAAAAAATAAAAAAAAGGAATAAATGAAAAAAAATTAGGGTGTTTAAATAGGCAGAATAATAGGTTAGGGTGTTGGAATTTAGTTGCGCCAAATTATTTGGATTCACAAGGAAAAATGTAAAATTGCTTAAAGTCTCCATTTTTTAAAAGAAATTACAGTATTTTCTTAATATTTATATAAGTGACACTATTTTATATGACTCTATTAAAAAATTAATTTTTTATCCAAATTACTAATGTAGCATGTTAGTAGCGCTAAACACTTTGACTCTCCTAACTTTTACTATAAAATTTAAATTATTTTCGTATTTTATAAAAAATAAATTATTTAAATAATTAATTATTTTTTTGGGATTAGTTTAATAAAAAAAACCAATAGAATCTCCTTGTTTTATCCTTGGCATTGCGGTCAGAGCCAACTCCACTCGACATTTTAACTCAGTATTCGACTGATTGTTGGCAGGAGAATTTAAGAAATTGCCCAGGCCATTAAAGACTTCACTCTGGTTTCCTCGTAACGCGTTTTTCTTCTTTGAATGTCAATAAAGAAGTGCATTAATTGGCCTTTCACAATATACACTTTCTCTCTTAAGCAGGTGCCTGTTATTTTTACTTGCAAGGATTTTTAAATTAGAGTTAATTTCGTAATACTTTTGAAAAGTATTCTTAAAAAATGATGTGAAAAAATATTTTTAAAAAGTATTTTGAAGAAGTTTAGTTTAAAATTTAAGTGTTTAGTATTATCATTTTAGTATTATTATTAAAAAGTATTTTTGAGAAATAAAATGTCTATTTTAGACATGTTATTATCGAGTAACAAATATATATTTAAATAATATTTAAATTAGTTAATATTATTATTTTTTAGTAAGAATATAAAAGTTTTTATTATAACTTGTTGTTAATATTTTAATATATAAAATATAAATTTTAAATATTTTTAAGCAATAAATATTAATTATTTATAAAATTTAATTAGAATATATAAAGTATATTTTAAATATTTAAATATAACCATTAACTATTTGTAGTTAATGTTTTAAAAAATATTTTTTATTTTTAATTAATAATTTTAACATATTTGTAATTAAGCACCAAGAAAAAAAAAGAAAGTACTATATTATTGAAGGGGTAAAAAAATAATTAAGTACTAAAAGTGCTTTTAGGAGAGGAAAAACTAAAAACTTTAACTTCTTTTCAGAAAAGCACTTCTGAAAAGTCAAAAATTTTAGCCAAAATCAGCTTGTTTAGCACAACTTTTCTTCTAAAAATACTTTTAGAGTTAAAAGTGTTTTTTTTTAAATACTGTAGAACATGCCTTTAATTATCTCACAAACTAAACACTCATAATTACTTCTTTCATTCCTCTTTTCAGCTTTCTTAGAAGGCTTAATATAGAGATTCTAAGGATATTTTACTAATCTAATATAAAAAAATTTGATATTTACAAAAATAACATTGATTCAAAAAATAAATTTTGGTTGATTCAAAAAATAAATTTTGGGATTTTGGACATAAGATGACCGGCACTATATAATTTTTCAAAAAAAATTTTGGGGTGCTGACGCACTAATGGTCGACAGCCCTATATCTGATAAAAAAATAATTTTTTTGGGATAGTGGTGCCGGCTAACAAAGCGCCAAAATCACTCAATAAAAAAAATTGGGAATATTGCAACATAACCCCTCATTGTTTTCCCATCTTTTTTATTTCTCAAGTTTAATTACATATTTTATATTTTAAAACAATATTGAACTACTTATCATATTTTTTAATTATTACTGCATCACTCATATTATTATTAAATTTAAAAATTAATTTAAAATATATTGAACTACATATTTTATAAAATTTAAGATTTTCATGATTGAGTTTTCCCATCATATTTGAATTTTCATTATTTTTAAAAAATTTTTGTTTTTATTTTATTAAATGTAACTTGATTGTTGTTAAACTCAAGTATAAATAATAAATTGAGCCTAAAAAATTATATTTATTTTTAAATGTAATGATAATTCTTTGAAGGTGGTTTTGATAAAAAAGTTGTTAAAGTTATCTTATTTTAATATATTATTTAAGAACTTTAAACGAAAGTATTTTAAAATTATGTATTAATTTTAATATTGAATTTTATAATTGTGAAAATATATTAAAATGCTAAATACAATATCCAAAATGATAGTAATTGATACTAAACTAGTTAATTTTCAAATCAAAAGTAGTTAACTTAAAATTAATTTAAATTTAATATGCACAATTAAATTATATTTTTTTGATAAAATTAGAATCTACTTTAATGATTTTCATCTTTTATAATAATTCAAATAAACATTGCTAAATTATTGTTTTTTTATTTTAAAAAAGTAACGAGTAATATATTTATAAAATATGCAATTCAATATATTTTAAATTAATTTTTAAATCTAATAATAATGTGATTGATGCAATAATAATTAAAAAGTATGATACGTAATTCAATATTGTTTTAAAATATAAAATATGTAATTAAACTTGGGAAATAAAAAGATGGGAAAATAAGGAGGGGTTATGTTGTAATATTCCCAATTTTTTTGTTGGGTGATTTTGCCTATTTGTTGGCTAGTGCCACTATCCCAAAAAAATTTAGTTTTTTAATCAAATACAAGGGTGCCAACCATCAGTGTGTCAGCACCCAAAATTTTTTTTGAAAAAAATTACATAGTGTCGGCTATCTCGTATCCAAAACCTTAAAATTATTTTTAATAGAAAAAAAGTGGTGCCAGCCATCTATTTCTATAACCCAACTTTACTGTTCATTTCAAGTAATTTAGGTGAATATTTTTGAATTAAGATCCTTTTTGTAAATATCAAATTTTTTTTGAGTTAGATTGATAAAATAGCCTAGATTCTAATTTCTTGGTTTCGAAATTTTTCTTTCTCAAATTCTTTCATGAGGTTGGCATAAAAAATAAGAAATATATATTTTAAAAATCCAAAAAATATAACTCAAAATTTAAAAATACTTTTAAAAAATTTCAAAATTTTTGAATTTTTTTATTATTTTGAAATTTTATTTATATTCAATTTTCTAAATTTTTAGAATATATATTTCTTATATATATATATATTTTAAAAGTCTATTTTTTTTAAAATTTATTAGAATAATTAAAAAAAACATGTTTTGTTGCTCTTTATCCACGTCCCACATAAACAAATTATGTTAACGGTAAGAATCAATATATGGATTTTTTTATAAAAATAACCCTAAATATTAATTAATTATTTAAATAATCTATTTTTTTGATAAAATACGAAAATAACCCACAGTAAAAATTGATGGAGCCAAAGTATTTGGTGCCACCAATATGCCACATCAGCAGTGTACATTAAAAAATTAATTTTTTGGTGGAGCCATGTAGAATGGCGTCACTTGTATAAATACTTGAGAAATATTGTGATTTTTGAAAGTATAGGAGGGCCCTATAGCAATTTTACCATTTCTTGGTGGAGCCAAATAATTTGGCGCCACCAGTTTTCGAGTCTGACACCCCTTTTGTTTATTTCAGTCTTTTTTTGGTCAGTTTTGAGTTTTTTTTTTTACTTTTTTAAGTTCTTATTTATTTTATTTATTTTAAAAAAACTTGAAATGTATTTTTAAAATATTTTATAATATTTTTTATATATTTTAAAAATATATTTTTCAAATTAATTTTTAAAATTTTAAATATATTTTTTAATAATATAAAACATTTAAATATTTATTTTGAAAGTATAGGGGCCTTATTTATTTTATTTATTTATAATTGATTTTAAAAACTTGAAATGTATTTTAAAAATATTTTATAATTTTTTTATAAATTTTAAAAAAATATTTTTGAAATTAATTTTTTAAATTTTAAATATATATTTTTAATAATATAAAATATTTAAATATTTTAAAGATATGACCTTTCAAATTTATTATTAGTTTTATAATATTTTAAATGTATATTTTAAATTTTAAAAATGTTTAGTTTGTTTTAAAATATTTTCCATATTTTTAATTTGTTTTATAATATTAAAAATATTAAAAATATTTTTAAAATATATTATTTTTAAAGATATGACCTTTTAAATTTATTATTTCTTTTATAATATTTTAAATGTATATTTTAAATATTTTTTAAATTTTAAATATATTTTTTTTAAATTATTAAATTTAAAATTAATTTTAAAGATATTTATACGTTTTTTAAATTAAATTTAAAATTTTAAAATTTAATATTTTATTTGGTGGAGCCATTTAGAATGGCTCCATCACTTTATAGTGTATTTTTTTTTTATAATTTTTAATATAAAAATTTAATATTTAATAATTTATCTTACATACGAGAACTTTTATAAAACTAATAATAAATTTGAAAGGTCATATCTTTAAAATATTTAAATGTTTTATATTATTAAAAATATATTTAAAATTTTAAAAATAATTTTAAAAATATATTTTTAACATTTATAAAAAATATTATAAAACATTTTAAAAATACATTTCAAGTTTTTTAAAATCAATAATAAATAAATAAAATAAATAAGGACTTAAAAAAAGTAAAAAAAAACTCAAAATTGACAAAAAAAAGGGCTGAAACAAACAAAAGGGGTGTCAGACTCAAAAACTGGTGGCGATAAATTATTTGGCTCCACTAGAAAATGATAAAATTGCTATAGGGCCCCCCTATACTTTCAAAATAAATATTTAAATATTTTATATTATTAAAAATATATTTAAATCTTTAAAAATTAATTTCAAAAATATATTTTTAAAATTTATAAAAATATTTTAAAATATTTTAAAAATACATTTCAAGTTTTTTAAAATCAATAAAATAAATAATGACTTAAAAAAAGTAAAAAGAAAAACTCAAAACTGACAAAAAAAGGCTGAAACAAACAAAAGGGGTGTCAAACTCGAAAACTGGTGGCCCCAAATTATTTGGCTCCACCAGGAAATTATAAAATTGCTATAGGGCCCCTATATTTTCAAAAATCATAATATTTCCCAAAAATTTATACCAGTGGCGCCATTCTACATAGCGCTACCAAAAAATTAATTTTTTAATTTACACTGCTGATATGACATGTTGATGGCACCACATAATTTGACTCCACAAATTTTTACTGTAAATTTTAAGTTATTTTTGTATTTTATCAAAAAAATAAATTATTTAAATAAATAATTAATTTTTTAGGGTTTTTACCATATATGTAATGGATACAAAGTCATGGAGCAATTTGCCTAAAAGAAATTTCAAGGGCCAACAAGAAAAGTGGGCCGCCTATCCATATTTAAGCCTAATTTATAAGAATGATTTTTGTCGTTAATCTTATTATAAAAAACAAATTGATGTAAGCAATTACAAATTACTTTTTTTAGTTAGGAATTATTAATCATTTGAAAAGATTGGTAGGATAAAATTTTCAGACCTGAAGGAAATGTGCGATACACAGAAAGCTTAGTAAATTGAGTAGAACCAGTCTTGATAAAAGATAAAAGCATGGAGCCACAAAAGATAATGACATTATTTAATGATTACTTATTGCAGTATGGATATTTTTTTTTGAATATATCTAAAAAGAAATAACTATTTATGAAAATAATTTAAATAAAAACTTATATATGAGAATATTTTCTTTTGCAATATTCCGTTAGATTTAATGGTGATACCGCTTTTTAATGATAACTCAATTATTATATTTTTTAAAAAATAATTGTTTTGCATTTTGCCACTGGAATAGATGGTATTAATATGTATTTTTTAAAATACCTGTAAAAATATGAGTATTCGTAGAGGAAAAAAATGAAAAAAAATATTTTTTTAATAGGTGTCACTGTCTTGAGCGGCATTGAAGAAAAAAAAATTTTTTGTCAAATTGAAAATAGAAATTATTAGGAATCTTTGTTGGTGTCGGTAGGTAAAGAACTATTTTTTGGTGCCGTCGTGTTGTTCAGTGACATTGGTATTAGATAATTAAAAATTAATTTTTCTTTTGGTGTCACCAAGTTGTTTTTGTCACTGAGTTGTTTGGTGGCACTGATGTCAGAGAAATTTGAAATGTTTTGGGTATCGCTATGCTGTCAAGTAGCATCAGTTCCTATAACACTCCTTACCCGGCCCGGTTGCTAGACTGGAGTTATGGGATGCTACTACTATTACCGAAGCATTTCACAATAAAATCTCAACAACAATTCATTCTAATATTCAATCTTAACATTAGTGCATGCATACAACTAAAATCGAAACTCAATCGAGCTTACAAAAAGCTCCAAAATTGATCCGAGCATAAATAAGGACAAAATTGTAACCTTTTTGAAGTTTGAATAGGGGTATCGATACTAAATTCAAGTACCGATACCATCTTTAATTTTAATGTTTCAAAAATCAAGTTAAATACACAAGTATCAATACTTAAGTATCGATACAGTTTTGACATTATGCCAATTTCAAAATTTGAAAACGAACCAATTTTATCGATACCTTTATAAGTATCATTCTTTAGGAAAATAAGTATTGATACTTATATGAGTATCGATACCAAATTGGTATTTTGATACTTATATGAGTATCGATACCAAATTGGTATTTTGTTGATTTAAAATATTGTTCATTTGTTAAGGTACCGACACTTTATTTAATAATATCGATACTTTTTACCAGAACGTTAAAATCTCATGTTTTGGTACTTTTTCATGCTAAAAAACAAGACTAAACATAGTTGATTCCTTAAACGAAGAACAAGCTAAATAAAGATAAATTCAAACCATACTAATATATTACAATCATCCATTTCTCAATTCATAATTTCATCATGTTCTTAATTAGCATTCAACATATACATTACCAACACAATCCATACCACCTTAACTATGCTCAATTCAATACTTGAAAAATTCACTTAACAACCAAACATACAATTGCCCATTCACAAAATTAATCAACTATTAAGCCTCAATTAGGTACTTGACAACCATATCAACCTAACATAATCATCATTTGCCCAAACATTTAATATCATTCACTTTTATCTAATACTCAAGTATTCCATCATCAACCTTATCAAACATATACTTCAAACATAACTAACACATAGCCATCATGCATATTTATATACACAACATGTAATCATCCAAAATTAAGCATATCATTATTCAAACTCATAAATATTTAGAGTAAACATATATGCAAAACATCTCTTATATACATGCCATATAATCGGGTCCAGAACGACTAAAAAACTACTGAATCGAAGTCTTTATAGTGTGAGTGTCAAAGTGATCTGATCTTCTATACATCGGTATCATCTCATAACATATCTAGTATAACATGTGAACAACCCTATTGACATGCCAATTGTATTTTATTCTATCATAAGTTCATCTGGGCACATTTAATAGAGAATAGATCGGTGGGCCCCTACTTTATAATATAATGATTCATTTATTTACAACTAGTCCATTTTCACCTTTTTGTATTATTTTGCATCTAATTCAAAATACATACAAAGTATATAAATTCATAGCTCAAACACTTGCATTACATTTACATATACAATTATACCATATGAACTTGCTAGACAAAATAACAATTAGTGAAGTGTTGAGAACTAATCCAAAATTTTCCCTTTTCCTCGGTTATATACCGGTTGGTCCAAATCTTGATCTATACGGTAATTCATTTCAATTTATAAATTTCAATTACCTTATAACAATTTATTTTATGTATATGAGAATTCAATTTCATTTTACAAAATTCCTTAAAATTTTGCATTTTATTCAATTTAGACCCTAAAACCAGAACAATCATAACTTTCACATTTAAGCCCCAATTTTCAATCTGATTTCATATAAGTCCTTCTATATCCCTCTACTATCAAATTCTATCAAATTCTCATGATAATTTTACAATTCATTCATTTTAGTCCTTACACTCAAAGTTAGAATTTTACAAATTAGTCCCTTTTTCATTTCTAAGTTTGTAAACTAACATATTAACACCAAAAGCTTCAAGAATCATCAATGGTAACATTTCAAAACTTTAACAGTTTTACAAAATAGTACTCAAGTTAGCTAAATCGAGTTATAATGATATTAAAAATATAAAATTTATGAAAAATGAGCTTGATTTGGATTTACATGCAATGGCCAAAAGTGAAGCATTCAACAATGGCTATTCTCCTCTTATTTTATTGCTTTTGGACAGTGGAAGGAAATATAAAGAATAATAGCTTCTTTTCTTTTATTTGTTTTATTATCTTATCATATTAACATAATTTAATTAAAATTTAACATATAATTTAATCAGTTATAAACACAAGACCATCCACCACCAATTAAAATGGCTTAATTGCCATTTAAACCCTGAACAATTACTATTTAAACCTTTTAATTAATAAAAATTAATAAAGATTAACTTTTATGATTTTTAAAATTTAATCATTGTACTTTAATTACTAACTGTTCAATAAATTATCAGGCTAAAAATCAATATAATACTATAAGAGACTCATAAATATTAATAAATAATATTTACAAACATGATCATCGAAAAATGGGATTCCAAAACCGCCATTTCCAGTACCACTAAAAACGGGCTATTACAGTTCCAGACACAATATACATAACCCCACTACTTCGATGAAATCTGTATCAACTTTGGTTTTTGTTGAATTTTCTTAAACTATTAAAGAGAGAGAGAGAGAGAAAGAGAGAGAGAGGGGGGAAAGATTTGTGTTTAGTAGGATAAGAGAGATTATATCAAAGATAAATAATCGATTCTTAGAATACGTTAAATTCAAGAGAGTAATTTTACAAATAATAGTTGGCGCTTGGAAACACGAAAATATACACACTTTTTCATGTCCTTTTTAACTCAAATTCATGCAGTTTCAGTAAAATTCTTGTCGATAAATATATAATTATTATAAAATAATAAAATTAAATTCAAATTATGAACACATTGAATTTTAATTAATTTTATATCAAATTTTGATTAATTTTGATTATTTTCGACAAATTTACGCAAAGGACCAAAAATGGCTCGGCAAACATTGCCAGAAGCGCAAAACCGAGAAGAAATTTTTGAAACATCAAGGTGAACTAATTTTTCAGCTCTTCTAAATTGAGAAGCTATTTTTAGTAGACTTCCGAACCTATAAATACCTCCTTGGCTGCTCACTTCAAACACATCTCAACTCTTCTCAGCTTTTCACTTCTCACTCACTCTTTTCTCTTCATTCCTTTCCATTGTTCTTCATTTTCTTTCCCCATTCCCTTGTTGATTTCACCTCTTGAAAAAGAGTTATTAAACCACCATTTGGATCAGCATTTAAGTGTCTGTAGAAGTCTCGGTTCAACAAGAACAAGCAGAAAAGGAGGAGTAGAGCAAACTAGTCAAGCCACAAAGAAACACCAGATTTGATTCTTGTTCCCTATCCTTTTAACTTTGTTGTTGTTATGATGAACATGTCTATGAATATTTGTGATGTTTATATGTTTAATTTAATTAATATGGCTTAAATTTAATTTGTGTTAGGTTGATTGCATTTTGTCTACTTAATTTATTAAAATTGTGTTTATGTTGTTATAGGCCTCGGTAAGATGTTTGATTAAGTAAAACCATGAGTAAGTTATTCTTGCATTACAACTGTAAGGTAACTATTGAATTAATTATTTAAACTGATTGAAATTGTAATTAATTGACACGATACTTAATCAGTGCATGTTTAATCATCTAAAGTAGCCGAGGGTTAAATTAGCAACGGTATCTAACGATACATTAGCCTTGCATAACTTGCAAGATTATTGTGATTAAACTGTTTCAAGGTAGAAATACATTATTACCTCATGTAATCTTTTATGTGCTTATGAGATTGAATCAATTGTTTGAATTGACATAGAGATATGTATGGGAGATTATTTTAATTTCATAAGTATGTATGTGCATTAACACATTTTCTTATTAAAATTTGTTTAATTAGTTGAATTGACATAGAGATATAGTCAAGAGATAAATGGATTTTGGTTGGTATGTTCATAAGTTAGCAAATTACCAAGTTGCCATGAATTTATTCTTAACAACAGGAACATGAGTTTAATAATTCTAAGTTAAGAAATGTAATTAATCACAATTATGTCATCTTGATTAAAATCATCTTTTGAAATCGTGCATTGGAACTTTTATTTTATTTTTATTTATTTTACTTTGTTCAATCTTAGTTTTTAATCACCTCCTCAAATCAAAATATTTTTCTTCACCAAAGTGTTTTTAAAATTGCATTCATAAATAATTCTTTTCACAGTCCCTGTGGGTACGATAATTTGACATTTACTTGTCACTTTATTACTTGTTGCGTGTAACGACCTAATTTCAGTAAAATCGAAACATTGGTGTTGGGACCACAAATCTGAGGTAGAAATAAAATTTATTTAAATATTATTGCACTGTATATATTATGATAGGAAAGTCGTATGAAAATACTGATAGGAAAATTTTACCGATTAAGTGATTAATTAGAGAAAGGACCAAATTGCGTAAAATGTAGAAGTTGAATTCTAGAAGCTAGAAGGATTAATTGGTTATGGAATTCAGAACTTGAGGACCTTATAAGGTAATTAAACCATTAATTAAAATTTAGTAGATATTTATGGATGAATCATCCATGGAAATTGGGAAAAAAAAAGAAGACTAAATTGTAATTAGAAATAATTAAAAGATGATAATTAACTAAAAAGAAAATATCATCATTTTATTCATCTTCATCCCCAAAAATTTGATGGAAACCCTAGGAGAGAGGAAAAAACTTTCTTGGCATAAATAGGTAAGTAATCAAGTCCCGTTTTTAATAATTTTTATATTTTTGAGATCGGGATAACCTATTCTTTCTATTTTGGGGATTAATTTGAAAAGTTATCAAACTATAAAGTTTGTGTCATGGATGAACATGCTAAAAACTTGAAATTTATGGTAGAAAATGAAAGGTTGTTAGTAGATAAACAACTTTTACAAAGTGAATTTGCATGAAATTGAGATTTAAGGACTAAACTGTTAAGTTGTGAAATTCAAAGAAAAATTTTGAATTTTGTGAATCATAAGTACTGTAGATGATATATGGAAATTTTGGTTAGGCTTGGTGCAAGGATTAGATTGCATGAATTTCATTTTCCGAGCCTAAGGACGAAATTGGAATTTATGAAAAGTTTATGGGCAAAATAGTAATTTTTCCTAGAGTATAAATTGAGTCCAAATGAATATGAAATATGATAAATTGATGAATAAATTCATTCATATGGATCCAGAAAATTCAAATACGAAGCTAGATCTAGGAATGGAAAAGATTTCAGATTAGTAGATTTGTGTACAAAAAAATACGGAGGTAAGTTTGTGTAATTTAATATTGAATCTTGAAATGCTTAAATAACATGTTATATGATATGAATGTTATGTAAATGTTAAATGTATAAGAATGTAATAATATGTTTAATATTACTTGAGAAAAGGGATACGTCCCGGTTGAATGAAGGAAATTCGATGGATTAGTGTGAATGTGATTTTGCTTGTGTTGCGATAGGATTTAGCTAGGATGAGTAATCCTGATAAGTCTCTCGAGTATTATGAGATAAATTTTTGTGAGTATAGTGATCGGTAGCAATTCTGTATAAGTTGTGGACTACTGTAGCTCTGTGTGAGCATCTTCATACACGACTTGCCCGATTGTGATCCTGCATACGTTGCAGACACAAACATGGCTCTTTGTGTGCATTATGATGATCGATCGGTTGTGATATTGCATATGTTGCAAACTCAAACACAGCTCTGTGTAAGCGTTCAGACATGACTCGCATGAACTACATAAGATATGGCTATCCGGTGCTTTTATTACACGACTTTCCCGGTTAGAAGTTCTTTGTGAACTAATACGTGACACATGACTCTTATGAGCATACTTGATTAGCTCGGATTAGCTTCATGATACATGTTACATGATTTACCTGAATGACTTGAAAATGTAGCTCAAGAGTTTCGTACACGTTAAGTGTACTACACGAGAGTATCCATCGATATTTCCAATAAATTCAATGGGCAAAAATTGGAAATGGTTAATGGAATTTGAATGAATTTATCTTGAAATGTATATGTGATATGGAAAATGATAAACATGTGGAAAACATGATATAATGAGCTTATCTAAGTTAATGAGATTATGTGAAGTTACTTGACTAACTTGAATAGTTTAAGATGTGTGATAGGCAAATAATTCACTTATTTGGATGTTTATGTATGTGATTAAAATGTACAAAAATACATGGTAAGTTAGATTATTGTTACATGAACTTACTAAGCATTAAATGCTTACTAGGTTTTATTTCTCTGTTTTATAGTGCTCGAAAGCTCATAAAGGTTGGAAACGGTCGGAGTAACATCACACTATCCTCTATCTCATTTTGGTATAAATATGGATCTTATTTGGTATAATGGCATGTATAGGCTAGTAAGGCTAATGTATATGCTAAAATGATTGAATGTAAACTAGCTATTGGTATGACTAGTGATGACTTGATTTTGGTATATTTATAAAGTAAATTTGGTTGAACTTAAATGCTTAAATTGGTTGGTTGGTATTGGTAAAGTTTTATGCAGGTTTTGGATGAAAAAGGGTGAGGAATAAGGCTTGGAAAATAGTCTTATTTTGTCCACACGGGCATATGTCTAGGCCGTGTGTGACACACGTTCTGGTACATGAACGTGTAGCTTGGCTGTGTGTCACTTGCATCTTAAGAATTGAGAAACAGAATGCTTAGAATTGAGCACATGGGTAGAGACACGGGTGTGTGTCTCAGCCGTGTAAGGTATACGGTCTAGAAACGAGCATGTCTCTTGGCCGTGTGAAACCTACACCTAATTTTTGAAAATTAAATTAACCACACAGCCTAGCACATGGCGTGTGACTTGGACGCGTGACTTCAATTTCTTCATGAGCTACAAGTTAGAGAGTCACATGGTTAGGGACATGGACATGTGAAACCACACAGCCTAACCGCACGGGCATGTCCCTTACCACACGGGCGTGTGACTCCTTATATAGAGAAAATTTTTGTAATTTTACAAAAAATATCTTGAGATCTTGGATTAGTCTCAAACTGACTCCTTTTACTATAAATTTCACCCACCTTTGCCTTTTTTTCACTCATACCTCCATCAATCCTAGCATCAAAAATCCTCTAAGTACCAAATCACCTAGTGCTGAACTCTCTAGCCACAACATCTCCCAGCTTCGCACATCACCCTCATGCCCAGCAGCCCCACGCACACCGTGCGCGCCAGTAGCCTGTTTCCTGTCACCGTAGCTGCCGCACATCCAGCTTCAGCAACTTATCAGGCTTGCTCGACGCACCTACTTGTTGCCCATTTCCCCACACCCACGCGGCACATGCATGCCTGGTTGCTAGCACAAGGATCCCTTGATAGTGTCGCCTACTGCCCGCGCATTTGCTCACACCATGCCTAGCTACTCGCGCCAACACCATTGCCTATCACACCACACCATCAAGACATCCTACAACCATCCCTAAACTAACCCCTTTTCCTTTATATTTATTTGCTTTGAGTTCTTAATTTTTATAAAAAGGTGGCAAGACAAATTTTTCTCCTAAATTTTTATTTTTTTAAATTATTAAATTATTAATATTTTATAATAATTAAATTTTTGAGAAAATATTTGTTTCCATCTTATGTTCAGGTTAATCATGCCTCGTAAGAGAACTCGTGCCTCTGCCCAAATTGACGAATCACAAAATAGATTCCACTCTAAAGAAGCTAAAGTAAGATACGAAAATGTTTTTAAGAATCAACAGATGCACCTAGAAAAAGGCTTTATGTTGAAAGAAAGAAACTATATTGATTTCATGGCGTGCATTCGACAAATTACTGAAGCTCTCAATTGGGAGTTATTTTGTGAGAAAAGACCCAATGTCGATGAGGAGTTTGTTCGTGAATTTTACGTGAATTTGACCTCAAATGAATTGACGAAAGTTTCTGTTAGTGGAATCAAGTTACCAATAACCTCAAATGCTATTAATGAATTCTTTGAATTACCTGATTTCGAAAACACCAAATATTCTTCCTTGATGAGCAATATTGAGTTTGAAAATCTGTAAGAAATTCTCGAGGAACTTACAGTTCCAAGTTTTAAGTGGACTGTGTCAAAGCAAGGAATTCACACTTGTCGCAGAGAATATTAACACCACTAGTGAAGGTATGGTTCTATTTCATTCGATTCATCCTTATGCCCATTTCACATGGGACTATAATTTCATTAGAGCGAATGGTCTTATTACACTCGATTTTAACTAGAAAGACCATTAATGTGGGAGAAATCATTCTGAGAGAAATACGGAGTTGTGCCGCTAGACGTTCTAGCCCAACTTACTTTCCCTTTACAATAACAATTTTGTGCTTGAAAGCTAAAATTCTTGCAAACGTAAAGAAGACAGGTTATAACCAGGGCACAATCACAGATTGGGACCTCTACAGAATAGCTGGAGACTCTGTTCTACAGCAACGAGTTAAAGAGAACGAGGATCCTAAAGAAGAAGAAGAAGAAGAAAAAGATCCAACAGAGATCGAACCAATTCAGTAAGCTGAAATCCCTGATAAGGAAGAACCAATGGAACCAGTAACCAAACCTGACGTTGCAACATCAATGTTCACGACTCAATCGCCTCGCCCAGATCTTGAAGATGAGTTGTCAAAATTGATGGACATCATGCAACATATGTAGTGGCGGCAATAAGCTTACTAGAGATATTCAAAAATACTAGATGACTCAATGAGAAGCTCTCTTACGAAAATATGGAATGACCCATTTATTTTTGTACTTGAGTTCCAGATTTCATATTTGAATCATGGAGTCCACTTTCGAAGAGGGAGCAAAGCGATTCATGCAAAAACAAAGACGATGGAGCAAAAGATGAGTCGAATTCGAAGGGATCTGCAAACAGATAAAAAGGGAGGATCTTGACTTTATTTTTTTCCGTTCTTAGGTTATTAATAGGATTAGGTTTTATTAGGAATTTTTATTTTCGCATAATAAAACAAGAGGTGGAAATCATAAATAAAAATGAACAAAGTACAAAGTACAAAGTGTGGCAATAGATATATACATGTCTAGGATTGGATCTAGAGAGAGCTTGGTACTTAAGAAGTCAAATTGACTCACCTCCTCTTTTCTAGAATCCTACCTGGTGTATAGTATCTATTCACTTTTAACAATGAGGACATTGTCCATATTAAGTAGGGGGATCGAAAAATTGAAATTATTTCCACTTAGAATAAATTTTTCTTTCAGTTCTGATTAGGTTATATTTTGTTCAAAAATTTGAAATTTTTTTAAGTGTGCTAAACTTCAGTATGAACAAAGTTCGATTATTTCAATAATTGTTATGTTAACTGAAATATGACATAAATATATTTAAATAAAACATGCAAATCATACCATAAAATTTTTAGTTCCTTAGGAAAGTTAGGCGTGCATGAAAGTTTAAGTCTCTAGAATTGACTTAGTAGTTTCTTAAGGCGAAATCCTAGGAAGCATGGAAAGTTGAAAATGATTTAGGCAACTTTTGTTTGAACCGTTTGAGCCTTTCAAGCCAACCATGATGAATTTTTATCCCTTGAAACCCAACTTTGAGACAATATGGCCTAATTTTATTTGAACCCTTGCAATATTTGGCCATCACTTTTCTCTTAATTATCTCTAACTTGTCTCAAATAGTAGACTTAGTACTATTCGGAATGTTCCTTGAAAATAAGTTTGGGGAAGTTGAAAAGAAGTATCAAATGCTAAATAAAAAAAATTATAGTACATAGAGTAAAATGCTTGTAAAAGAAAAGAAAAGAAAGAAAAAGAACAAAAGAAGAGCATATGTACTTGAAAGAAAATAGATGTACAAAAGAGCATGTGAAAGCAAAGTAAGTTGGTGAATTGAAGATAATTATTTTGAAGGGCCAATTGAAGCTTAGTCAAGGGTTTTTAGCCTAAATTTACCTATCTTTTATTATAACACCCTAAATTCTGGGCCTAGAAGAATTGGGCCTTGGGCTTGGGTGCGTTTAAAATTCTTGAGTGTAAGACATGGGCTCAATTTGCAAGTTAGAATTGTTGGGTTAGTGATTTTGGAATGTTAAAGGGTTTTTATGAAGTTCTAGGTTCAAGCTTAGGTATAGGAAAAATCTTGGTTTTGGCCTTAAGGGAACCCTAAGCTCAAGTGGGATAACTTATAAATAAAAGGGGCTAAAATAAGATACAAAAAAGAGATGTGGTCTAATGGCAAGGAAGTGACGCCATAGGGAAGCAAGGGGTCCAAGGTTCAAGTCTTGGCTCTTACAATTTATTTTGGTTTCTCTTTTAAATAAATCTAGAAGTGAGTAGGTGGGCTTTAAAGTTAAATGTGTTGGACTTATGACACAAAAGAGCTTGTGTCCTAGTGGTGGTGGCGTGGCATGGCTATCGAGAGGACTTTGGTTCGAATCCCTTTGCACGCAAAGGTTGGTTATTTTGCTAATAAGTTGGTTTTGAAGGATTGATGGAGAATCCCACATCGAGAAGCTAACATAAGGATAGGCGAGAAGCTGGCTATAAATGAGCAAACCATGAGGAGATTAAGCATACCTTTCTTGGCTTACCCCCTTTCGCGTTGTGGTGTGTTCGGTTGGGTTAGGCGTTGGATCATTCATTGATCTGTGTGCCGTTGGGTCACGGTGGTGGTATCGTAGTTGATCGACAGCCCCTGTGGAGTCAAAGGTGCTATTATTGTTGGCTTTTGGGCATAACAACATTCAGAGTACGGAATAACTTCAGATACCTATCAGGTGTGTAACTTCACCCACTAATAGCGTAGATCGGCAAAAGTCGAAAAGCTAAAATGCCGAAATGCCGACATTTCGTGGCCTTACAGGCGTTCGAACACTTACGGGCCGATATAAACCCACAAATTGTAGGTGATAGATTGTGAAGGCCGTTGCGCGCGTTCTTGTGCACTTGGGTCGTTATGGGCCTTGATGGGCTGAAATGGGCCCAACGAGCCTGCGGGCCCATATGGGTAAATTATGCGGTAAGTGATAGTTGGTATGTTAGATGTTAAGATTTGCGATACTGCATGTGAAATTGGGCTGATCGGGCCACACGAGCGCGTGGGCCCAAAATGAGATTTGGGCCCATAAACAGTGTTTTGGCCGAATAGGTTATTCGTGTAGCACAAAGCGACATTAGACCGTTTAGGAGGTCGTATTAGGTACTGAGACTCTGTAAGTAGCTATTGACCAACATACCCCTGATTTGTAAAATTAGCGTTTTACCACTGATTTGTAAAACTACCGTTTTAGCCCTGATTTAGAAAGTTATCATTTTACCCTTGAATGGTAAAATTATCGTTTTACCCCTGATTTACAAAATTACCAAAATACCCCTGGTTTACGAAATTACAAAAATATCCCTGATTTGTGAAATTACCAAAATACCCCTAATTTATAAAATTATCGAAATACCCTTAGTTTATAAAATTATAGAAATGCCCCTAATTTGTAAAATTACCAAAATACCCCTGATTTGTGAAATTACCAAAATACCCTCGATTTGTAAAATTACTGAAATACCCCCGATTTGTAAAATTACTAAAATACCCTCGGTTTGTAAAATTACCGAAATACCCTCAGTTTGTAAAATTACCGAAATCCTCCTAGATTGCAAAATTACCAAATTACCCTCGATTTATAAAATTACCAAAATACCCTTGTAGGGTAGGATTACCGAAATACCCCTATAGGGTAGAATTACCGAAATACCCCTATAGGGTAAAAAGACCGTTTTGCCCCTCGAGGGAATATGACTCTCTGGTGATACAATCTGATTAATTTGACTATGTTTTGACTAAAAATGTATGACTATCTTGTGATTGTATGATTAGGATTTGACTGACTTAACTGTGATTTGTATGATGGTTTATGGGCAAGACACTCTGCATACATGACATACTGTATGGGTTGGGATTGATATGGAGGAAGTTCTGTTCTGATAGTATCGCACGGATCGTACAAGATGGCTATGGATCTAGTAATAATCTGATAAGGTCGCACGGGTCACACGAGACGACTGTGGACCGACTGAGGGCTTAATGCTAGTTATTTTGAGTATGGCTTTGTGCCAACCAACATATGGCTCTGTGCTATCGGGATCATGGCTTTGTGCCTATTATATTTGCCTAAGGCTATGTGCCTATCTTATTTGCTAATGACTGTATGTCGATCACATTTACCCATGGCTGTATGCTAGTTATATTACCCTAATTGATGGCTATGTGCCAATTCTATTACAGTTACTGATGGCTTTGTGCCAATTATGATACTGCCACTGAAGGCTTAAAGCCGTATTTAAATTAGTAGCTCTGCTGCGATTATAATTAGTGCCGTAACTGGTACTGACATGTGGAGTGTAGGGATGGTATAGATGATTTATTCCTCGCAGGTAGTGCAGGGTTGGACGGAGTGGTGTACTAGTTGGATGGGTTTGCATGCATCATGCATCATTCATGCTAAGACTGTCACTATAATGGGCTAGGCCCAATTGATTGTATCATGGGCTGCGACCCAAATGTTATTGTATAGGGCTTTGGCCCACATATGCTTAGAATTGGACTGTACTGATACTATTAAAGGGCTTAAGCCCAGATTGATTTTGTTTCTATTTTTGTTTACTGACTATTACTTCAATAGGGGATTACACACTGAATTTTCGTGAACTCACCCCGTTTATTAACCTTTTAGGTATTCCCCAGCCTTAGACGGATCCGAGCTGCAAGACACTCAGAAATGGCCACACATCTGCATCTGTTTTTCTATTAAGTCATTCATAAGTTCTTTATTTTGGGTTTTGGTTTGTAATAAGCCCTCTTAAAGTTTTGGATTTTAATTTTAGGTTTTTATTTATTTTGAATTATATCTGTTCGAGGTGAATCATGGATTTCCAAAATGTTAACTGTTTTAAAACCACATTACGTTTCTATAAATCATTTATTTATAAATTAAGCTTTCACAACTGAAAAAGATTTTACAAAGTAGTTAATAATGTTTTAAAACGGGAATAGCTTTTTAATAGACTACGTTTTGAAAATAAACAAACACAAGTTTTAGTTGGTATTGATCAAGTGCAAACTGATGATTTACACAAATCTTTAGTAAGAAGGGTTTTTAATGAAAACTTGGTTTTTGAAAAACATTTCGATGTGGCATGCCAGATTCGGTCATAACGTCCACGCTAGGTTTGGGGTGTTACATTTACCCTCCTCGAGCCTAGCCATGTTACAACCTTTTTAAAGACCCATTGATTTAAGTTTCTATGCTACCTACATTTATGGAGAGAAATTGCTATGTGCAACATATGAAGGCATAAGTTAAACTTAATGATTGCAACTTAATCTTAAATAAGGGAATAAAATCAAATTGGTAGGAATATAGCATGTCTTTATTGAGGAAGCATTTAATTTATTTTTGCTATCATAATAGTTGTTAAGATTAATTTGAATGATATGTATACTTAAGTAGCATAATTATCAAAATTCTTGTTTTTGAGCATAAGTATACTAAAATCATAATTTTGGGAAGAACGTTGTTTTGAAGAAAATTTTCAAACATGATTCCAAGAACTTCTTTTCAAATTTGTGTATTACTCGGGACCAGTAATGAATTAAGTTTGGGGGTGTGGAAACACGAAAATATACACAGTTTTTCATGCCCTTTTAAACTCAAATTCATGCAGTTTCGGTAAAATTCTTGTTGAAACATATATAATTATTATAAAATAATTAAATTACACTCAAATTATGAACACATTGAATTTTAATTAATCTTATATCAAATTTTGATTAATATTGATTATTTTTGATAGATTTGCGCAAAGGGCGAAAAATGACTCGATAAACACTACTAGAAGTGCAAAACTGAGAAGCAATTTTTAACGCATCAAGACAAAATAATTTTTTAGCCTAAGACGGTCCAAATTATGTATATTAATTCATAATATAATTAATTTTAATTTTAATCCAATTTAATTTGGGTTAAATAAATTATTGTTAATTAATTATGAAAAGAGGCCCAGTTGAGCTGAACCGAGAAAACTGATCCAACTGAACACTGGGCATAACGCCTCAGATTTTGGGCCTAGAAGTACTGGGCCTTGATGGCAGCTTATAATATTTTGTTGTGTATGGAAATATCACAATTGCATGTTTGGTGTGTTGTTTAAGTGATTTGGAGTGTTTGGGGGATGTTTGAGAAGTCTTGGGTTCAAACCAGGGCTCTAGCAAAATTTTTAGTTTTTCCTTTTGGTGGATCTTAGCGTTGGTTGGAATGCCTTATAAATATGTTTGGTTGAAATATGTCACAAAAGAGCTTGTGGTCTAGTGGCAAGGTGGCGTGTTATATAACTGTAAGGTTTGAGGTTCAAGTCTTGGCTCTTGTAATTTTATTTTGGTTTTTCTTTTAAAAGAACCTGGACTTTCGTTTACAGACCTTTTAATTAATTGAGGATATTTTGTGGCACAAGAGAGCTTGTGGCAAGGTGGCAAGTGGCGTGGTACTTCTGCTAGGGGACCTAAGTTCGAATCCCGGTGTGCTCATGGGACTATTATTTTGCTACATGGATGCCTAGTGTAGTAGTGGGATTCTCCTAAGGTGGTTGTGGACTTGGTCATAGGGAGGAAATGTAACCGATTTTGGGGGGGTTGTGTATGGAAATTCAACTTGGGGGGAATTTTTTCGTTTCGATTTCATTTTTGGTTACATCTCCAAGTCTTTTCTCTCTATTTCCATGTCTGTGAACTTTCGGGGTTTCTTTTTGTTAGTGTTTACTTTTAGGAGCATTGCAAGCCCTCTATTCTTTCTACTTTTCGATTTTTTATCTTCTTATTGGTTATTACTCAAAAGCCAAATTAGCCAGCTCTCTTTTATCTTAAACTGAATATTTTCTCCTCTTCTAGTCCTCTCCCTTTTCTTTCTTATCTTTTTCCCTTTTTGTTTTGTGCCGATTATTGATCCTCCTCTCTACGCTCTTCTTTCTTATTTCTTTATTCTCCTTTTCTCTTTTTGTTTCTATTCTCAAGCCTTAGCTAAACCTCTACTTTGTTTTTCCCCTCTCCCAGTCAGACATTAACGTTTACCTTTTCTGTTGCCTTAGGCCAAATATCTTATCAACTTTCCTCCATTGCTTTTGATTCGGTTGGCTTCATTGCTTCTCCTTCTTCTCTCTCTCTCAAATTTTTCTTTCTTTTTGCTTGGGCCAAATCTCTTTGATTGACTATTTTCGAAAGTCATTTGAGTTTTTAGTAAGGGTAAGTTCAGCCGCATCACTATTTCTTTTCTAGCTGAATCTCTGTTAGCTCTACTGCCAAGTTTCGATTTTACCTTCTCTTTCTCTTGGGGTCGAGTGTATGCCTATAATCAATCATCTTACGATCTGCCTAATCTTGCTAGGAGTGTGGATTCTATTATAGAAGTTCAGGCCAATTATTCTTCTCTTTGCATGTAGTCTTTTCACTATTGGGGTAAGTGCTTTAAGTGAGATGTGCTTTTATTGTACTTATGTATTGATCGAATGTTCTTGAAAGTTGAAGTTTCAGAATGGTACATGGCTGTTAAGTCGGTAGGAATCTATGAGTGTTGGTTTGGTAAGTGGCAGAGGATTAAGCGAATCCTTTTCGATTTTGTCGTTTGGTTTAACGATGGTTTTAAGCTAATGAGGGTTTGTTGTAATCTTAGGTTCTCGATTTCGGAAGTGGTTCAGTTTTGACATCACAACAGGTGTGTTTCACACTGCTTAGATTAGATCGGCAAATGCTGGAATGCTGAAAAGCTGAAATACCGTCAGATGATGCCACACGAGCGTGCGATCGCACGTGTGGTGGACCGAGCCCACGAATATGGGCGTAAGATGGTTAAGGCCACCATGAGCATTCTCATGGGCTTAGGTCATTTTGGGCCACGCTGGGGCCGAGATGGGCCGTGTGGGCCTAATAGGCCTATGGGCCCTACACGGGTTAAAACTGCATATTGTGGTAAATGTTTGACTGAGCCGTGTTGTCCACGTGGCAAGTGTTGTTTGGGCTAAATGGGCCGTGTGGGCCCAGTGGGCTGGTGGGCCCACACAGTTAAAATGTATGTTATGTGATAAGTGATTGTTTTGGGCTATGTTGTTCGCATAGCCGTGGTTATTTCTGGGCTAAATGGGCCACATGAGTGTGTGGGCCCACTCGGGCTGAGTATTGGGCCTTAGGCCAAATTACCATATTTTGTCTGGTTAGGTTACAAAAGTTGCTCCAGGCAACGATGGACTTTCGGTGGGATCGTTAAGACCTCAATTTACAAAATTACAAAAATACCCTCAGTTTACAAAATTATAGAAATACTTCGGTTTAACAGCCCGGAATAGGGCCGAGTTAGAATAGTGGTTTCGAGACCACAAAATTCAAAATAGAAAATTTTATTCCTATGAGTTATTATGAGATAAGACATGCTTGCTTGATGTTGAGAAAATTTCTATGAAGGAAATTTCATGAAATAATGAATAAATTGTCCTTTAGGACTAAATCGCAAAAGATGTAAATTATGAGTTTCTAGAAGGTTTAAGTATGAAATAGCATAAAAGAAATTATTAGGAGTCCTTATTTATCAATTAGACCAATTTTTGGCACTATAGACAAAAATGCCCATGGAAGGGAAAATTTTCAAAGAAAGGACAAAGGGGCATTTTGGTCATTTGGTAAACTAATGAAATAAAAAGGGAAAAAGAAGCAAAATTTTGTCCATCTTCTTCTCCATTGTGCCGAAATTCCAAGGGTCTCTATAGCTAGGGTTTTCTTCAATTTCAAGTTTCAACTAAGTGACTCTAAGCCCTGTTTTTTACGCTCTTCGTATTTTTGAAATACTCGTAGCTTAATCTAGCTATTTCCATCACTAATTTGAGCTAGAGTTCATGTTCAAAACTATAACTATGCATGACATGCAAGTAATTTGATGTCTAGTGGTGGAAAATGATGGGATAAAGTGTAGTAAACACCTTTCTCTAGGTGATTTTGCATGAAAGTCCCTAATAGGGACCAAATTGCAAAGATAGTAAAATGAGTATTAACGTGTAAATTAATGAGCAATGTGGGCTGCTATGAGTCCATATGAGGTTTGGCTAGGCTTGGGTACCTAAAAAATTAAGTGCATTTCATTTTACGAGCCTAGGGACCATTTTGCAATTATGCAAAAGTTTAGGGGCAAAATTATAAATTTTAACAAAGCATGATTTAGGAGAAATTTAGTCAGTGTGGGTACTAAATAAGCTAAATTTGTCATTTTAGGTCAAGAAACACGAAGCCTGAAACGAAACCGAGGCAAAGACAAGGTTAAATCAAACAATTATCTTCATTTTGTACTTGAGGTAAGTTGTATGTAATAATTTAGCTTGTATGCCATATAAATTCATTATGAATATGTTTTTATAAAATTTAAATGTTCCATGAAGTCTTGGTATGATATCTATATGAAACATGTATAAGTACTATGAGTTAAATTGATACGAGGGAATACCGTAGTCATGTCTTGAGTATTGTAGGTCCCGTGTAAGACAATGTCTGGGACATGGCATTGGCATCAGAGTACGATCTTGTGTAAGACCATGTCTGAGACGTGGCATCGACATCGATGGTGATCCCATATAAGACCACGTTTGGGACATGGCATTGGCATCATTTCATGATTTTAACTTACGGGTATCCTTTGGTATTCTAAAGATTTTAAAAGAAAGTTTACGAGTTAGTAAATTATGTGAGATAGACTAAAATTTCATGTGGAGTGTTGTAGGTTCAAGAATGAGTAAGTTATGGGTAATTGAAATGCATGGCTATGAGAAGTATTACTTGATGTAAATGAGTCAGATATGAGAATGAGCAATTCTTGAGAATGAGTAAGAAATGTGCATAATGAAAACTCAAGAATGAGTAAGAAGTCCATGATACTTTTTATTGCCTATTTAGGCAAATATTCTATGAAATTGTGGCTAACTTATTCATGCAACTTACAAAGCATTTTATGTGCTTATTCCCTTTTCTTTCCTTTTTCCCATGTAGGTTTGTCGATTTAGCTCGAGGATCACTTGAAGTCGGAGCTCATAGTCACACTATCAAGCCAACTATTTTGGTACAGTTAGTAGACCTTTTGTTGTATGGCATGTATGGTAAGTTAGTCATTTTGTAAATTGCCACTTTAATGGCTATATATGTTGGCCATTGTTGTGCTTGAGTCAAGTTGTAATGGCCCTTAGATATGGCCTAAATTTTCCTATTTTAATTTTATACAATGGTGGATGTTTTCATGTTTGCTAAGTTCTAAATTGTGAAATGATGTTGGTATGGATTGGTACTGTATTTGGTCATGTCTAAGGGTGGCTTAAGGCTTGAGAAATAGCCTAGTAATGATCACACGGTTTGATACACGGGCATGTGTCTAGGCCGTGTGTCCCCTGTATGCTAAATTACCTAAGTCAGTATAGTATACGGCTAAGCAGAAGGGCGTGTGCTCTGGCCGTGCTAAAAAAATAGAATACCTAGGTTTTTGCACATGGGCTATAGACACGAGCGTGTGTCTAGGCCATGCAAAACCCCTGTTGGTGGAAATTAACATAAATTTAGCACGGGCTAGGGACATGGGCGTGTGAGACTACACGGCCTGCCAACATGGGCGTGTCCCATCCTACACGAGCGTGTAGCCATGTTTTAGATAAAATTTTCTAATTGTTCGAAAGTTCTCAGATCGATTCTGGAATACAATTGATGTATGTTTAGGGCTCGAGGGCCCTTGTGAAAGTTATTACGAGAATAAATCAGAAGTTTTAAAAAAGAAAGAAATTTTATAGCCGAACCTTTGAGTTTAAGAATGTTCAAGTTCGGTAATGCCTCGTACCCGTTCCAGTGTCAGACTCTGGTAAGGGGTGTTACATTTAGTGGTATCAGAGCTAGTGTTTAGTCGATTCTAGGACTAACCTAGCACCAGTGCAAGTCTAACTATACATGCCATACTTATGAGTATATGTGAATTGATAGTGTGAAGACTCCTGACAATTTGAATGTGTTTTATTATATTAAATGGATCCTGAACAAGCTATGGTAGACGATGTAGAAAGTAATGCACTAGCTCCTGCTGAGGTAACGGTGCCAGCCGAAACCAAGGATAGGCCAGCTACTGTGAGTCAGCAAGGAGAGGTTCAAGAGGCCTTCTTCCAAATGATGAACGAGTGGTTCACTGAGTTTGTTCGAACGAACCCAGCCACTCAACCTCAAGTTCCACCCTCTCAATTTTCGCAAGCTACCCCAGCAGTTCTACAGATAGTAGAGGTAGTGAGGCGATAGAAGCCTCCAGTTGATAGAATTCGGAAGCAAGGGGCAGAGGAATTTCGGGCTACTAAAGACGATGACCAGGAAAGAGCTGAATTCTGGCTAGAGAATACCATCAGGGTATTCGATGAGCTATCATGCACCTCTGAAGAGTGCATGAAGTATGTAGTATCTCTCCTACGAGATTCTGCCTATCATTGGTGGAACACCCTTGTATTTGTGGTACCAAGGGAATGAGTTAATTGGGAGTTCTTCCAAGAAGAATTCCGCAAGAAATACATCAGTCCAAGGTTCATTGACCAGAAGCGTAAAGAGTTTTTAGAGCTGAAACAAGGATGGATGACCGTGACAGAGTACGAGCGTGAATTTGTGAGGCTTAGTAAATACACTTGAAAATGTGTTTCTACCGAGGCCATTATGTGCAAAAGGTTTGAGGATGGTTTAAATGAGGATATTTAAGATGTTTGTGCGTATCCTCCAGATAAAGGAGTTTGTAGTGCTCGTAGATAGGGCTTGTAAGGTCGAAGAGTTGGCCAAAAAGAAGAATAAGGCTGAGATGGAGTCTCGTGACTCGAGAAAGAGACCGTTTAGTAAGTCATTCCAATCCTCCTCCAAGAGGCCGAAAGAGTTTTCTACCCGATCAGCTACTTCAGCAGGGTTTTCAAGCAAAGGCAAGGGTAAACAGTATTCAGTTTCCAAAGCTCAATCTACTTCAGTTGCGAGTGTGGGTAATACTCGACCCAATAGACTTGAGTGCCCCCAGTGCAGTAGACGCCACCTCAGCGAATGCCATGCATATGAGAGGGCTTACTTCAAGTGTGGTTCACCAGACCACTTCATCCGAGAGTGCCTAGAGATGGTTGAAAAAGATAGAGATCAGAAGGCGAAATCAGGGAATGCTCCCTCTAGAGGTAGACCTCAGAGAAACCCGGATATGAGAGCAAGTAGTAAAGGTGTTCCTAAGGAACAGATTGCGAAAATTGAGGGTAGAACCCCAGCGAGGACCTACGCCATTCGCGCTCACGAAGAGGCTTCATCCCCTGATGTCATAACAGGTACATTTTCTCTTTATGAAACTTTTATTATTGCTTTGGTTGATCCGAGATCTACCCACTCATATATTTGTGTGAAATTAGTCTCAAGCATGAACATGCCCATAGAGTCTACAGAGTTTGTAGTAAAAATCTGTAATCCCTTAGGCAAGTGTGTGCTAGTAGACAAAGTATGTAGAGGTTGCCCATTGATGATTAGGAACCACTATTTCCCAGCTAACCTCATACTCCTACCCTATGATGAGTTTGATATAATTATTAGCATGGACTAGTTGACCACACATGGCGTAATAGTGAATTGTAGCGAAAAATTTATTGAACTAAAATATGAGAATGGAGAAACTCTCTGAGTAGAGTCAGACGAGTCAGAGAGTTTACCTACAATGATTTCTTCTATGGTTGCTCAGAAATCTGTAAGAAAAGGTTGTGAGGCGTATCTTGTTTTTGTGATGAATACTAAAGAGTTAGAGGTGAAAATAGGTTCAGTACCAATAGTCTGGGAGTATCAAGATGTGTTCCCGGAGGAGTTACTCGGATTGCCTCCTGTTGGAGAGGTCGAGTTTGGCATAGAGTTGGCTCCAGGTACTACCCCCATATCTATTCCTCCTTATAGAATGGCCCCGACTGAGTTAAAGGAATTGAAGGCACAGTTACAAGATTTGACAGACAAGGGCTTTGCAAGACCCAGTCACTCTCCGTGGGGTGCTCTCGTTTTGTTTGTAAAAAAGAAAGATGGTTCGATGAGGTTATGCATTGATTATCGACAGCTTAATAAGGTAACTGTAAAGAATAGGTATCCCTTACCTAGGATCGATGATTTATTTGATTAATTGAGAGGAGCCACAATGTTCTCTAAGATAGATTTGAGATCGGGATATTATTAGCTCAGAGTTAAAGAGTCCGATGTGCCGAAGACCGCATTTCAAACGAGATATGGTCATTATGAGTTTCTTGTCATGCCGTTCGGTTTGACCAATGCCCTGAAAATATTTATGGATTTAATGAATCGCATCTTCTGGCCATATTTAGATAAGTTTATGGTAGTTTTTATTGATGATATCCTAGTTTATTCCCGTGATCAGGACAGCATGCCGGACATTTGAGGATAGTATTGCAGACTTTGCGAGATAAACAACTTTATGCCAAGTTTAGTAAAAGTGAGTTTTGGCTTAAGGAAGTTGGATTTTTGGGCCACATCATTTCGGGTGATGGCATCCGAGTTGATCCAAGTAAGATCTTGGCAATTGTTGATTGGAAACCGGCAAGGAATGTATCCGAGGTCAGAAGCTTTTTGGGCTTAGCCGGTTATTACTAGGGGTTTGTTAAGGGATTTTCTATGATCGCCACTCCTATGATAAGATTACTGTAGAAGGATGTTAAGTTCAAGTGGAATGAAAAATGCCAACAAAGTTTCGAGAAGTTAAAGACGTTATTGACCGAAGCTCCTATCCTAGTACAACCCGAGTCGAGAAAAGAGTTCGTAATTTATAGTGATGCATCCTTAAATGGATTGGGTTGTGTGCTTATGCAGGAAGGCAAAGTAATCGCATATGCCTCGAGACAATTAAAACCTCATGAAAAGAATTATCCTACCTATGATTTGGAATTAGCTACAATAGTGTTTACGTTAAAAATTTGGAGACATCACTTATACGGTGAGCGGTGTCAAGTGTTCACAGATCACAAGAGTCTTAAGTACTTGGTAACCAAAAAGACTTGAATCTACGGCAACGACGATGGCTTGAGCTGTTGAAAGATTATGAGTTAGTCATTGACTATCATCCCGGGAAAGCTAATGTTGTTATGGACGCCTTGAGCAGGAAGCCCCTATTTGCTTTGAGAGCCATGAATACCCAGTTGTCCCCAACTGACGACAGTTCGGTGTTAGCAGAAATGAGGGCTAGACCCCTGTTCATTCAAGAGATTTGTGAAGCACAATCCAATGACAGAGATTTACAAGTCAAGAAAGCTTAGTGTGAATTAAGTACCAATTCAAATATCCAAATTGATTCAAAGGGTTGCCTAAGGTTCCGAGATCGAGTATGTGTACCAAGAGATGATGAGCTTATATAAAGAATTTTATCAGAGGCACATAGTAGTCGTATGTCAGTTCACCCCGGGAGTACCAAGATGTACAATGATTTGAAGAAATGGTATTGGTGGCTGAATATGAAGAGAGACATTTCCGAGTATGTTTCAAAATGCTTGATTTGTCAACAAGTAAAGGCAGAACACCAAGTACCCTCCGGATTACTACAGCCTATCATGATTCCCGAATGGAAATGGGACTGTGTCACCATGGACTTTGTGACGGGTTTGCCGATAACACAAAAGAAGAAAAATGCTATTTGGGTTGTAATTGATAAGCTCACTAAATTGGCCTATTTTATACTGGTACGTATGGATTCTTCGCTTGATAAGTTGACCGACTTGTACATTTCAGAGATTGTAAGATTACATGACGTACCTTTGTCGATCATTTTGGATAGAGATCCGAGATGCACGTCACGATTTTGGAGAAAGTTACAAGAGGCTTTGGGCACAAAGCTAAATTTTAGTACTGCTTTCCATCCACAGACCGACGGATAGTTGGAAAGAGTAATATAAGTGCTTGAGGACATGCTCAGATGTTGCGTGTTAGAATTCCAAGGTAGTTGGGAAAGATACCTACCATTGGTTGAATTCGCATACAATAATAGCTTCCAGTCAAGTTTGAAAATGGCGCCTTATGAGGCTTTATATGGACGTAAGTGCAGAATGCCCTTGTATTGGATGGAACTCAAGGAAAATCAGATTCACAGGTTGACCTAGTCAAGGAATTAGAAGAAAAGGTAAAAGTGATTCGAAACTGCTTAAAAGCTGCTTCCGATATATAAAAATCATATGCCGATTTGAAAAGCAAAGAGATAGAGTTCCAAGTCGATGGCAATGTGTTCTTGAAGGTCTCACCATGGAGGAAAGTCCTTAGATTTGGCCGGAAAGGCAAGTTGAGTCTGCGTTTTATTGGACCTTTTGAGGTCACCGAGAGGATAGGACCAATAGCCTATCGATTCGCGTTACCGCCTGAATTGGAAAAGATACATGATGTATTTCATGTTTCCATGCTATGACGTTATAGATCGGACCCTTCACATGTGATTACTCCAGCAGAGATCGAGATCCAACTGGACATGACCTACGGAGAAGAACCAACTAAGATTTTAGCCCGAGAGGTCAAACAATTAAGAAACAAGAGTATAACTCTTGTGAAAGTATTATGGCAAAGACATGGAGTAGAAGAGGCAACATGGGAGCTTGAAGAAAACATGAGAAGCTAGTATCCCAAATTGTTCACCATTAAGATTTTCGGGGACAAAAATCCCTAAGGGGGAGAATTGTAACAACCCGGAATAGGGCCAAGTTGGAATAGTGGTTTCGAGACCAAAAAATCCAAAGTAGAAAATTTTATTCCTATGAGTTATTATGAGATAAGACATGCTTGCATGATGTTGAGAAAATTTTCATGAAGGAAATTTCATGAAATAATGAATAAATTGTCCTTTAGGAATCGTAAAAAATGTAAATTATGAGTTTCTAGAAGGTTTAAGTATGAAATAGCATAAAAGAAATTATTAGGAGTCCATATTTAGCAATTAGACCAATTTTGGCACTATGGACAAAAATGCCCATGGAAGGGAAAATTTTTAAAGAAAAGACAAAGGGGCATTTTGGTCATTTGGTAAACTAATGAAAGAAAAAGGGAAAAATAAGCCAAATTTTGTCTATCTTCTTCTCCATTGTGTCGAAATTCCAAGGGTCTCCATAGCTAGGGTTTTCTTCAATTTCAAGCTTCAAGTAAGTGACTCTAAGCCTCGTTTTTCATGCTCTTCTTATTTTTGAAATCCTCATAGCTTAATCTAACTATTTCTATCACTAATTTGAGATAGGGTCTATGTTCAAAAATATACCCATGCATGACATGCAAGTAATTTGATGTCTAGTGGTAGAAAATGATGGGATAAAGTGTAGTAAACACCTTTTTCTAGGTGATTTTGCATGAAAGTCCCTAATAGGGACCAAATTACAAAGCTAGTAAAATGAGTATTAATGTGTAAATTAATGAGCAATGTGGGCTGCTATGAGTACATATGAGGTTCTGCTAGGCTTGGGTACCTAAGAAATTAAGTGCATTTCATTTTACGAGCCTAGGGACCATTTTGCAATTATGCAAAAGTTTAGGGGCAAAATTATAAATTTTACCAAAGTATGATTTAGGAGCAGTTTAGTTAGTGTGGGTACTAAATAAGCTAAATTTGTCATTTTAGATTAAGAAACATGAAGCTCGGACCGAAACCGAGGCAAAGACAAGGTTGTGGACTAAATCAAACAATTATCTACATTTTGGACTTGAGGTAAGTTGTATGTAATAATTTAGCTTGTATGCCATATAAATTCATTATGAATATGTTTTTATAAAATTTAAATGTTCCATGAAGTCTTGGTATGATATCTATATGAAACATGTATGAGTACTATGAGTTAAATTGATACGAGGGATACCGTAGTCATGTGTTGAGTATTGTAGGTCCCGTGTAAGACCATGTCTAGGACATGGCATCGGCATCAGAGTACGATCTCGTGTGAGACCATGTCTGAGACATGGCATCAACATCGATGGTGATCCCATATAAGACCACGTCTGGGACATGGCATTGGCATCATTTCATGATATTAACTTATGGGTATCCTTCGGTATTCTAAAGATTTTAAAGGAAAGTTTACGAGTTAGTAAATTATGTGAGAGAGACTAAAATTTCATGTGGAATGTTGCAGGTTCAAGAATGAGTAAGTTATGGGTAATTGAAATGCATGGCTATGAGAAATACTACTTGATGAAAATGAGTCAGATATGAGAATGAGCAATTCTTGAGAATGAGTAAGAAATGTGCATGATGAAAACTCAAGAATGAGTAAGAAGTCCATGATACTTTTTGTTGCCTATTTAGGCAAATATTCTATGAAATTGTGGCTAACTTATTCATGCATCTTACTAAGCATTTTACGTGCTTATTCCCTTTTCTTTCCTTTTTCCCATATAGGTTTGCCGATTTAGCTTGAGGATCACTTGAAGTCGGAGCTCGTAGTCACACTATCAAGCCAACTATTTTGGTACAGTTAGTAGACCTTTTGTTGTATGGCATGTATGGGAATTTAGTCATTTTGTAAATTTCCACTTTAATGGCTATATATGTTGGCCATTGTGGTGCTTGAGTCAAGTTGTAATGGCCTTTAGATATGGCCTAAATTTGCCTATTTTAATTTTATACAATGGTGGATGTTTTCATGTTTGCTAAGTTCTAAATTGTGAAATGATGTTGGTATGGATTGGTACTGTATTTGGTCATGTCTCAGGGTGGCTTAAGGCTTGGGAAATAGCCTAGTAATGATCACACGGTTTGAGACACGGGCGTGTGTCTTGGCCGTGTGTCCCCTGTATTCTAAATTACCTAAGTTAGTATAGTACATTGGCTAAGCACACGGGCGTGTGCTCTGGCTGTGCTAGAAAACAAAACACCCAGGTTCTTGCACACAGGCTATAGACACGGGCGTGTGTCTAAGCCGTGTCAAAACCTTTGTAGGTGGATATTAACATAAATTCAGCATGGCTAGGGACATGGGCGTGTCCCACCCCACACGGGCGTGTAGCCATGTTTTAGATAAAATTTTCTAATTATTCGGAAGTTTTCGGATTGGTTTCGGAATACCCTTGATGTATGTTTAGAGCCTCGAGGGCTCTTGTTAAAGTTATTACGAGATTAAATGAGAAGTTTTAAAAAGGAAAGAAATTTTATAGCCGAACCCTTAAGTTTAAGAATGTTCAAGTCCGGTAATGCCTCGTACCCATTCCGATGCCGGAGTCGGGTAAGGGGAGTTACACTCGGTTTACAAAATTACAAAAACACCCTCAGTTTACAAAATTATAGAAATACCCTCGGTTTACAAAATTACATAAATACCATCGGTTTACAAAATTACAGAAATACCCTCAGTTTACATAATTACAAAAATACTCTCGGTTTACAAAATTACAAAAATACCTTCAGTTTACAAAATTATAGAAATACCCTCGGTTTACAAAATTACAAAAATACCCTCAGTTTACAAAATTACATAAATACCCTCGGTTTACAAAATTACAGAAATACCCTCGATTTGTAATATTACAAAATATCCCCGGTTTGTAAAATTTCTGTGATTTGTAAAATTACCGAAATACCGCTAGTTTGCAAAACTACCAAAATACCCTTGATTTATAAAATTATTGAAATACCCCTGGTTTGTGAAATTACAGAAATACCTCTGGTTTGCGAAATTACTGAAATACCCTTAGTTTGCGAAATTACCGAAATACCCTAAATTTGTGGAATTACAGAAATGAACTTGATTTGTAAAATTACCAAAATACCCCTGTAGGGTAGGATTTTCGAAATACCTCTGTAGGGTAAAATGACCATTTTGCCCCTAGAGTGTAGAATGACTGTTTTGCCCTTGTGGGCAAGTGACTGACTAGGAATAGGGTTTTTGACTATGATCGTATGACAGTGTTTTAACTGACGTGAGTGTGGTTCCATGATTGATATGTTTGTAATATATGTTTAAATGACTTTTACTGAGCATGGCCATTTTGCATACACGTGTAATGTTGAGCTTGACATATTGCATTGCATTGCATAGGGTTGGGCTTGATTGGGAGGAAGTTTTGTGCTAGTGGGTTTGCCACTTATTCTGATTCTGGTGGCACTACCATGTTATCTGTTATTAGCAGCAAGGCTGCGTATTCGTGTGTGGGCTGGGTGGGTCAAGTTATTCCCCACATGGTGTGCTAGTTGGTACGAGTGGTGTGCTGGTTGGATTGGGTTGGGATGCATAGTCACACTGTTGCATATCTGTTTATGAGATCTGTTACTGTACTGGGCTTAGGCCCACTTGATCTGTTATTGGTTTGGGCTAGGCCCAATTGATTCTGTTATGGGTTGTGACCCAAATGATATTGTATTGGGCTTTGCCCCACGTATGCTCGAAATTGGATTGCACTATTACTGTTAAAAGGCTCTGGCCCAGATTGTTTCTGTGTCTATTTCTATATACTAACTGTTACTCTAGCAAGGGGGTTACACATTGAGTTTTCGTAAACTTACCCTGTTTTTAACTGTGCAGGTAATCCCCAGCTTTAAGAGGATCGGTGCTGCAAGGGACTCGGAGATGGCCACACATCTGCTTCTGTTTTTCTATTAAAATATTCAAAAGTACTATAGTTTGGGTTTTGTTTGTAACAAGGCCTCTTAAATTTTTTGGATTTTAATTTTAGGTTTTTACTTATTTTGATTTATATCTGTTAGAGGTAAATCGCGGTTTTCCTAAATAATTACTGTTTTAAAACACTACACTACAATAACTATTTTCGATTATCACGTTTCTGTAACACATTTGAAAAGCTTCTGCAACTCAAAGAGATTCTGGGAATAAAATTAATAACTTTTCAATGTACCACATTTTGAAGAAGAGCTGACGTAACTGGGATTTTACTTAAGCTTTTTAATAAAAAGGGTTTTCAATAGAAACACGATTTTCGAAAAATACTTCAATGTGACACGCCAGATTTGGGCCTAGCTTTTAGGCCGAGTTTGGGGTGTTACAGGGCAGCCCGAGACAGTCCCACATGCTAACCTAATCATCTTGCTTGGCTGATTATTTGACTTGCAAAATGGCCCTTGAAGACTCATTCAAATTGCACTCAAAACCCTCCACTATTTATGCCTTTCTAGATTTGCCCCTATCTTAAAATACCATGTTTGAAATCTTCAAACATGCCACATGTGTGGCCGACCATCGGGGGAGTCTTTGGCTACTAATTTTGGCTATTTTTAGCAGCCTTTCCAACATATAAATACCCCATTAGCTGCTCACTTCAAACACATCTAAACTCTTCTCATCTCTTCACTTCTCTTTCACTTTTCTCTCTTCATTACTTTCCATTGTTCTTCATTTTCTTTTCCCATTCCCGTGCTGATTTTACCTCTTGAAAAAGAGTTATTATACTACCATTTGGATTAGCATTCAAGTGTTCGTAGAAGCCTCAGTTCAACAAGAACAAGTAGAGAAAGAGGAGTGGAGCAAACTAGTCAAGCCACGGAGAAACACCAGATTTGATTCTTGTTCCGAATCCTTTTAATTTTGTTGTTTTTATGATGAACATGTCTATGAATATTTGTGATGTTGATATGTTTAATTTAATTAATATGGCTTAAATTTAATTGTGTTAGGTTGATTGCATTTTGTCTACTTAATTTATTAAAATTGTGTTTGTGTTGTTATAGGCCTCGGTAAGATGTTTGATTAAGTAAAACCATGAGTAAGTTATTCTTGAATTACAATTGTAAGGTAACTATTGAATTAATTATTTAAATGGATTTTAATTGTAATTAATTGACACGATACTTAATCAGTGCATGTTTAATTATCTAAGGTAGCCGAGGGTTAAATTAGCAATTGTATCTAACGAGACATTAGCCTTGCATAACTTGCAAGATTATTGTGATTAAACTGTTTCACGGTAGAAATACATTGTTACCGCACGTAATCTTTTATGTGCTTATGAGATTGTATTAATTGTTTGAATTGGCATAGAGATATGTACAAGAGATTATTTTAATTTCATAAGTATATATGTGCATTAACACATTTGCTTATTAAAATTTGTTTAATCGGTTGAATTGACAAAGAGATATAGTCAAGAGATAAATGGATTTTGGTAGGTAAGTATGTTCATAAGTTAGCAAATTACCGAGTTACCGTGAATTTATTCGTAACAACATGAACATGAGTTTAATAATTCTAAGTTAAGAAATATATTAATCTAACAGAATTATGCCATCTTAACTAAAATCATCTTTTGAAATCGTGCATTGGAACTTTTATTTTATTTTTCTTTATTTTAATTTGTTAAATCCCAGTTTCTAGTCACCTCCTCAAATCAAAATATTTTTGTTCACCAAAGTGTTTTTAAAATTGCATTCATAAATAATTTTTTTCACAGTCCCCGTGGGTACGATAACTCGATATTTACTTGTCACTTTATTACTTGTTGGGATTATGTACACTTGCACATTTTCGTCGTTCCAGTGCTATATTTCAAGCTTGTCAGAAAGTTGGGATGAGATTTAATGAGAATGTATAGGTCGAAGAAATGAAAAAAAAAGATTAGTGTTAAAATAGTTGTCCGTTGCGGGAGGACGATGTCTAGACTATTCTACAAATTTTTAGTTTCCTCAAATCAGTGAAAATATTAGGTGATAGAAGTTGTAGATGATGATAACTTGGATATTATGATCACAATTTATTGCTTGACTGGGAACGTCAACACCAAATTGGTTGAGTTGTTTGCGAAGTTAGCTGATGTGGAGCTCAATAAAAATGTCACTCCAATAAATCAATAATTCGCATTTGACTTTGATCTTGATATCGGATGGACATAATGGTTAGGTTATGGAGGGACATCGACACGAGCCAAGAATTCTCATTGTGGTGGGACTACGTATATCAATCCTATTTTGAGTCCTCGTCTAGAGATATATCAGTAATTGATGGGCACCGATGGAGATGGTGAAGAAGGGCCCGATAATGACGATCATTTTCATCACAATGATAAAGATTTTAGTGACCTTGACCTGGATGAGGTCTTGGAAGATATCAATGATGAAGGCACAAAGGAGGCTAAAGATGTACACCCTCTTTCGATTGAGAACCCGAGTCATGGCTTGGTTATATAAAATGACACAGAGGCCTATATTTTGAGTGTAGACCCCAATGTGACACTTGCATCTGAGTTCCTTAAGTATCCAGGCACAATACCTACTCATTGGTTGGCGATAGATTCTGAATTGGAAGAGTTGTTCATAGGGCAACAATTTACGAACAAGGAGAATTGCGTATTTTATATAAAATAGCATAACATAAAGATGTCAGTAGACTACAAAGTTGTGAAGTCTACACCGACATTATATGTTAGGGATGCTGAAGGTCTAGAGGAGGGTGAAATTGGGGGATTCGAGCAACATTTATATAGAGGACTCAATTGTGGACAATTCAAAAATTTGAAGGGCCCAATACATGCATTGCTGCACGTATGATGTAAGATCATCGCAAACTGACTGCGAAAAAAATCTGCCCTCACTATCAAGAACAATTTTTTAAATCACTTGAAATAAAATATATAACAACCAATAATCATTAGATGTAATATTTGAATCAGTTCCTCGGTGTATGTTGTTGACGATTTTTAAATGTACCATTTGGATTAGTGCCTCAGTGTATCTTGTTCACGACTTGGTATGAAAAAGTATTAGATATAATATTTGAATTAAATATATCATTTTCAAAAAAGTAAGAAACTTAAATATTTTGATCAAAATTATTTACAATAATATATTGTAAATGTTGTTTCCAAAAATATACAACAACTAATTATTAAATTTACAAGGATAAAAAATGTTGGGAACCTAGAGTTGTCTGGGAGGTGTAATGTTGAGGTGCCCTTTGTTAGTGTTGGGATTGTTCGGTGCTGTCCATATTCTCTTCCCTTGAACTGGCATCCTCAACATCCATGGACGAACCTTGAGGTGTATTGAACAAACTCGAAAAATCGTATGTTGGATCAAAGTTTACTCAGAGGGTGGACTATTGAGAATATGAAGGTGTTGAGCCACAAATATCAACTATCATAAATGATTACAGCTGCTGATAATTAGAGTTGTAACCATGCATCTTCGATTAACATGGATAGCTTTAGGGCCCCAGACCAAAATTGTCAACCCACAACTCTGAATGATAAAAACTACCATTCAGTTGTGAATGTGACTGTCGAGGTTGAGGCTTGGGTTGGGGCTCAGTTTAGGTAGCAAGAGACGACTCACCTTGGCCACGATCTGGTTGACTCAATCTACTTTGATGAGACCCACTTTAGTACATATGTTTCGGGACTACCATCAACTACCCACCAAATAAATAAAGCAACTTGTTCTCCACGTACCAACTTTGGTAGTTGACTAAGGGCGTGAAATTAATAAAACAAGAATGTAGAGTCCGGCATGTTCCACAATGCAATACATTCGAGATGTTCCAATACCCAATTCTTTCTCTCTTTTCCCCTTTTATTAATCCTGTGGACATTGTCAAATATAACTAGAGGGTCTGAAACATGTTGTATGCACCCAAAATATTGCAGAACTGTATCCTTATTATTCCATTCCACTATTGAAAAGTTCAACACTAGTATGTTGATGTAACACAGAATTGAATGGTTGTGAGCCCTTGGTGGAATGACAGCTATAACGTTTGGTTTGGAATATGGTATCCAAACGAACTGTACAATATTTAACATGGTGATAATTACACGAGTCAAATAACATAACCAAAGTATTTTAATAAAATGAATATAATTTAATTTCTAATTAAAAATTACCTTGTCCCCGACGTATGTCTCTATCATTTGTCAATAGACAATGAGTGTCTTCGACTTTTCAATACTAGAAAAACTAAACTAGCTGAAAGCAAAGTAAACTTGTTAACACAAATTCCCAAAGAGAAAAAATAATTCTTGATTCAAGTTGATATTTTTTTTAACCTATTTACAATGGGCAACGTGGGAGGTTGGTGACCCATTGATGCCAGAAATGACATCCTGTACAATGCCCACGACTACAATAGTATTAGACAGTCGCCTATATCTTGTGTGTTATGCTTTATCACCTGACAAAGCTCACGAAAAAATGTTACTAAAATTGCTGGGCCCCAACTGTAGGAACGAGCCTAGTACAAATTGACTAATGGGGGTAAGTACATAATGTGGACTTTATTATTATTTATGTCTGACGTAAGTACCCCGTATCAACTGTGAAATATACACTCGATTAGCACACATCAACTCCTACTCAATTGTGCTATTCGATAAGGTTGGGAAATTTCCTTTTAACCAGGAAAAATTTAAACCTGTTAATCAAGCTTCCCCATCACCGAGCGAGTGTCCTAGAAAATAGTAGTAAATGCCCAAAAGTTCGTCCAGTTTCTCCGACTCATGATCGCATCACTGTCAACTGAAAGCTCGAGTTGAATTGCAACATCTTCGAGGGTGATAGTGCACTCCTTACACAGCAAATGAAAAGTGTGGGTCTTCGAGTGCGACCACTTAACCAAGGCAGATTTTAAGCCCGACCTAAAATCAACCATTCGAACCAATACCGCTATACCAAATCTGATAGCCTCTAGGTAAGGCATAATAAGTTTGTCCGGATGGTATCCCGGACAATGGACACATGCCTTCAACATATGGTACACACCTTGTACATATCATATATCCACATTAGTTAAATTGGCTAAGTAATTTCAAATTAAATCGCAAGTTTATAAATATAGTTCTGAATAAGAAATATCAATTTTTTTCTGGCTTATTAATCATAAGTACAATGTGATCGGATGCTTTTAGAAGAGAACTTATTTTAATACATACACAATTAATAAAAAAATTAATCACCAGTTAAAAAAATACAATTAAACATTATTTTATAATATAATCTATCAATTATTATATTAATTAAAAGATAACATACCTTAAAACTATTAAGTTTTCTTGTAAAAAACAAATGGACCAATCCCAAAACTTCAAACAACACCAACACGACAAAGAAAAAATTAAAACTTTCTCCTTTTTTTTTCCCTAAATCTGACAAGGTAGGGAAGGTGAGGACCAAATTTTGTTTAAATATGAGGGGAACAGAAGAAAAAGGAAAAAACGGAGGGAGGGAAGGCCATGACTGTGGTACCAGGTTGACACCCTGCACCGACGTGATCCATCTGTCACAACTTTCTCACCTCATTTTTTTCCTTTTTCTTTTTTCCATTTTTTCTTATTATTATTTTTTCTCTGGTTTGTTTTAATAATTCTATTTTTTGTTCATTCCTTATTGTTTGTTTTATTCTTCTTGATTCTATATATTTTTTGTTTTTTTCTCCCTTTTTTCAAGTATTCGAATTTTCTTACTGGACCATCATGGCCAAATGCCCTTATTTTTCTCGATATTTTTTACAAGCCCATGATTCTTTTTCTTCTTTCCTTTTCCATTTTTTATCCATGTTCCATGTTTTTCCTTTTGTTTTTTAAAAATTTTCCGATATTCATGCTTGAAGTGACACATCCAGTTATTACAGCAAGGTTGATCACTTAATACAAGTTAAAGATATTTGAAATTTATTTTCTTACGATAATTTAAAAAGAAAACATTGTCAACACCATTATTACATATTAGTATGTATACGAATAATTTTTGAGAGCTTAACAACGACCATTCTTTTTAAAGTGAACTGAATAGCTTTTTGTTTTATTTATCGTACTTCTAGTTATATGAATAATGGATCGACTAATTGTTAATTGCAACTATAATTGTAAACTGTAAGATAATAATACTCACTACAATTGGATTAATCACGTTACACAGTTGCTAATGTAGTAATCCTATTATATTCAACTTTGATTAAATCAAGTCCATCATCTTCTACTTGAATCATGTCCATTAGGAATCTTGTGATATTCAACCTTGTTTGATTTAGGTCCATTAGGAATCCCGTGAGATAAAGGTGCTTTTAGTGAGACAAAAGTCCTTTGGCCTTCCGTAATCGGCACCTCCCCTAAAGAGTACTCCTTCCCCCAATGACTAATGCATGTTTTAGACAATTAAACTAGCTATGGAGTTTATAAAACATCCTCTTCTCATGGCATAAAACTGGATTCCTTTGACAGCATAACCAACTTGAACCCGTTACCACAAAACCATTGTCAACTGGAAGCATTATTTATACTTGAACCTATGACTGCAGAATTGTTAATTGGGCACCCAAGCTGCAATGCGATATCTTTTAAGGTGATGGTGCACTCCCCAAAACACAAATGAAATTTGTCGGTGCCCGATTGCCATTAGATTATTGTTAAATCAAACATACCTTAAAACTATCACATATTCTCTTGGTAAAACAGAAAAATAAAAAAATATTTTTGCTTCGCCCTTGTTTGGAACATTGATTTTTCCCCACTTCTTCTCTTATTTCTAATAAAAAAATTTCTCCCCATGTTTTTTTCTCTTCAGTAGAAAAAAAAAGAAATTCTAAAAAAAATCAATAATATCAACTGTAACACCCCAAACCCGGCCTAGAAGTTAGGCCCGAATCTGGCGAGTCACATTGAAGTATTTTTTAAAAATCGTGTTTTCATTGTAAACCCTTCTTACCATTTAAAACTTTTGTTGAAATCTTAGCTTGCGTTTGTTTATTTTCAAAATGTGGTTTACTAAAAAGCTATTCCTTTTTTAAAACATTATTAATTACTTTGTAATATCTTTTTCAGTTGCGAAAGCATAATTTCTTAATAAATGATTTATGGAACGTAGTGTGGTTTTAAAACAGCTAACATTTTTGAAAACCACGATTCACCTCTAACAGATATAATTCAAAGTAAATAAAAACCCCAAAATTAAAATCTAGAAATTATAAAAGGCCTTATTACAAACCAAACCCAAAATAAAGTACTTGAGAGTAAATAATCAAAACAGGAAGCATAAGCAGTGTGTGGCCTTCTCCGAGTCCCTCGCAGCTCTGATCCATCTAAGGCTGAGGATTACCTGAAAAGTTAATAAACGGGGTGAGTTTACGAAAACTCAGTGTGTAATCCCCTTACTAAAGTAACAGTCAGTAAACAGAATTGTAATAGCCCGATTTAGACCCTAATCGGAACGGTGGTTTTGGGACCATGAATCTGAGTCAGAAAAATATTTTAAAATTATTTTCCGTATTTATTTTGTGTGAATTTATATCTGTGAAAAGTTTCGTGATTTAATTTGGTCGTTTAGGTATCCAATTAAATAAAAAGGACTTAATGACATAAAATAAAAATTTGATGGTTTAATGTGTAAGGACCAAATTGAATGTGGCTTTATAAATTGAAGTGTTTATGTTGCAATTATGCCATTGAATAAATGAATGGACGGTAATGGCAGGCATTATTAAGTTGTTAATAAAACATTAAAGCTATATTAGTAAATAAATGATAAAATGTTATTATAATAATGTATGTTATAATATAATTTATCATGCATTGTCTTTTCTTTCTTCATTACCGAATGTGCCCTTAAAACATGTGTTTTATTCATTAAGTTTAAAAGGGTAAAAATGGAAAACATGTATTAATAATATGTTTGTATATATTATATTATATGATAGTTAAAAACAAGCTTATTTCATATTTCTTCTCGCCGAATAGCTAAATAAGAAAGAAAGGAAAAAGAAAACCTAGGTTTGGCCATAGTCAAGCTCAATCAAGGTATGTAACTAGCTTGGTTTTGATAATTTCTACGTTTTTGAGATCGTTGCTTAGTAACCTTCAAGACCCATGCTTTAATTTTTAATTTTGATGAATATTTGAGTTATGCCATTGATGAGAGCTTGTGATTTTTATTGTTTGATAATGAATTATGAAAGATATGGATTGGGTTAACATATTTTGTAAAGGGATTTTTGATGATTTTGAGTAATTAGGATTTAATTGCAAAAAATAAAAATGTGGGGAGACTAAAATGTGAAATTGATGTTTGGACAATAGGAATATTAGGCCTACCTTGGGTGTAATTAATTTTGCATATTTTGTGTTTTATGCATTAGGGACTAAATTGTAAAAATTATAAATGTCAGGGGTAAAATGATAATTTGCCCATTTATGTGTTTTTGGACTAAATTGAATGAAAATATGTTTGAATGAGCTTAATTTGAATATGTTTAGATCAAGAATTAAAGAAATTAGAATTTGGATCGGGGAAAAGCTAAAGTTGTCGACTAGTCGTCCCGTTCCGTTTTTCATCGTCTGAGGTAAGTTTATAGGTAAATAGACGTACTTTATTTTAATTGAATGTAAGTTAATATGCTAAAATGAAATAAGTGATTTTATATATATAATAGCCGAAAGTGAGAAAGCTTGGTTATTATATTTCCAAATTTGTTTTGACCGAGTAAAGATGTCCAAAAGCCCTGTATGAACCTTAGGAATAGTTGGGATACATATGTCATGACATAGGGTTCTGATATATGTGTGCGTGTAAGACAATGGCATCGATATGTGACTCTGATATATGTGTGCGAGTAAGACCCTGTTTGGGACAGTGGCATCGATATGTGGCTACATGTAAGACCACGTCTGGGATGTTGGCATTATACGATAAGTGTGATTGCCCAAGTGTTCTATCCAATTTCGAATGGTTTATCGGGCAAAGATACGTTGTGATCGAACTTGTAAGATGAGCCAAATGAATAGGTATGAGCTAATTGATTACCTATTTGAAAGTAAGGTAAATTGGTCATTGGACATGTGATACAATTATATAAGTTGCTAATGTGAATATATGTACATTGGTGAAGTATATTCGGCCATATGTGAGGTGTATGCATGTGATGTTACATTTTGATTCATGGTTTCACGTATATGTGTCAGAATATATGTATTTGGTTAAATGTGGATTTGATGTATAGTATGTGCTTAATACATGTATTTTACGATCAAGGAAATGTATATGAAAATTGAAAACATGATTTGATTTGTTGTAATGAATTGAATTAGCGAGTCGTTTACTTAAGACAAGGTAAGAACGTGACTTGAAACTTGTTTGGAACTATGTGTGATACCGATAAAGATTTTATGTGAACTCGGTAAGAACAAACAGCCTTTGATACTTAGGTATATGTAAATATGATCATGCATATTCGGCTAAATAATAAGTTTATGTACATTATGTTTTACTATGATTCTCAAGCTCGTATATATAAATCTATGTATAAATGGTTACATAAGGACTATATAGCTTTGAAAGTTGAATGACATTGGTTAATTTGTTCATGTAGATATTCGGCCTAGTGAATGTTATGGAATAAGTTTCAATTATATACATATGTGGTTATTGAGTAATCGACCATAACTAATATATGTATATGAAACTATTTTGTGATAGTAAGATTATGTAATTGTGTGTATATGCACTAAATTTATAAGAACTATTTGGCTTTGAAAGTTAAATGATAATAAGTTGATTTGGCTATATGAGTATTCATCCAAGTTGGCGGTAATGAATCAGTATGTACACATATATCTGTATGCATTTAAAATACGAGCTATGTGTGTCTGAATCTAAATGTGCTTTAATAATTCAATTCAGTTTGGTATAACTAAGTTGATAATGTTTTTAAGTTGTTTATTTGCTTATGACTTACTAAGCTATGATAGCTTACTCTGTATCTTTCATTTTTATTCTGTTTTATAGATTTTGGATTCAAGTTACGAATTTAGGGATCGTCAGAGGAGCTTATCACACTATCGACCGTCTTCGGTATTTTATAAACTAAATTTACGGAGTTATGGCATGTATAGGCTGGCTTGGAGTTAGTTATTTTAAAAGTGTATGTATTTTGGCCATGCGAAAATGGCTTAATTATCTTGCTTGATTTTGGTTTTGGTTTAGTTAAGGTTTAAGTCTATTTTGGTGGTAATATCGTGTGTCATGAATAATTATAAATTGTTTTATGTGATAGTACATTAAGGTTGTTTTATGACTTTGTATGTGGGATGATAGAATCGGTCATAAGTATGTTTAGTTAGTTCGAAAGTATCTCAGACTAAGATAAAGTATATGTATATGTATATGTACATATGCAAAATTGCTTAATATGCTTTGACCTAATCTCATATGTTCTTAGATATAATGTTTTAATGAACTTAGAATTAAGTACTTTAATTCGGTGATGAAAGGTAACAAGTGTGAATTATGTTCCAAGATTGCTAGTCATTTTTCCGGCATGTATTCACATGTTTAGTGTGACTTTAAATTTTGGGTAAATGTGCTCTAGGTATATGCATGTATTAATAACATGTACAGCCATGTTAAATTGCATCAATGTTATATATGCGACTATTTATTAAATGATGTACTATTATTTCTACTAATTATTTTTAGTGAAAGCAGAGAATGATATTCGTGATTAAATGGCAGCTTGATGATTTAGTGAATTATGTATGAAATGGTATTGAATTATTATAAGGGTTCGAAAATGATTTAGGTTCAAAGATAAAATATGCTTGGGCTCGGTGACAGATGCTGTATCTCTGGTTTGTTGGTGGTCTATTATATTGTAAACATGTGTTGCTATAATGTTTTATTCAAATTCGTTAAATGACCTAAAATGTACACATACATGAGACCGAATGGATGTGATAAATTATACCAAGACATGAATACGAAATTTGTTTTTAATATTGATAATGAGGTATAAATAAATGAAAAGTTGGGTTTTGAAATTTGTTTCATATGTAGTGCAACTTGTACGTGTGCAGGGCCTTATGAAAATTGATTGAGATTTCTTTAATTTATTGTGGGTGGATCTATGTCCTATTTATAAACATATTTATAATTTGTTACATTAAATGCCAATTTATGTTCTAACTATGTGACCTTATAAATGTTACAAAATTTTCTTTTCCTTTTGTGGGTTTTATATTTGATAAGGTCGCGAATAAGGATGTGTTCAAATGTTGAATTGCTAAAATGAAATGTTTATAGTATGAACTGTGACTTGTCAAGTAATACCTCCTAACCCTTATCGGCGACGGATTTGGGTTAAGAGTGTTACAAGAATTAAGAATAGTCTGGGCCAAAGCCCTTTAACAGAAACAGAACAGTCTAGTAGGGAGCATACGTAGGCCAAAGCCCACGACAATATCATTTGGGTCACAACCCATATCAGAATCAATTGGGCCTAGCCCAAACCAATAACAGAACAAGCAGCGTAAGCCCAATCCAGAGACAGATCTCAAAAACAGGTATGCAACAGTATGAGTATGCAGCCCACCCTAATCTAGCCATCACACCACCCGTACCAACCCTACACATCTGTGGGGAATAAATCGACCCACCCAACCAGCACACCAAGCTTAGCACCAGTTGTGGCACTAAGTCAACAGAATGGCTCAACGCCGTAGACAGAACAACTAGAAGCCATAAATATCGCAGCAACGCTGCCAAATAACAGAATGGTTGAAAGCCATAAACAGAATGGCACAAAGCCATCGATAACTGCATTATGTTAGGCACATAGCCATCAATTAGGGTAACATAACCAGCACACAGCCATGGGTAAATGTGATTGACACATATTCATCAATAAATGTGATTGGCACGTAGCTGTAGGTAAGTACAACTGGCGCAAAGCCTTAATCAAGGTAGCACAGAGCCACAATTAGGTCGGCACAGAGCCATAATCAAAATAAGTGGCCTTAAACCATCAATACTAGATCCACAGTCGTCTCATGCGACCCGTGCGATCTTATCAGAACAGAACTGGGTCCATAGTCGTCTCGCGTGACCCGTGCGACCCTATTAGAATAGAACTTCCTTCATAAACAATATCCCAACCCTGTGCAGTATGTCATGTATGTGAAACGTCATGCCCATAAGCAATCATACAAATCACAGTCACAACAGTCCAATCACAGTCATATCTTCTCAGTCAAACTTAGTCAAATCAATCAAATTGTATCACTAGTGAGTCGTATACCCTCGAGAGGCAAAATGGTCTTTTTACCCATTAGGGGTATTTTAGTCATTTCACACTATGAGGGTATTTCAGTAACTCTACCCTACAAGGGTATTTCGGTAATTTTACAAACTAGGGGTATTTCGATAATTTTGCAAACCAGAGGGGTATTTCGATAATTTTGCAATCCAGGGGTATTTGGTAATTTTGCAATCTAGGGGTATTTTGATAATTTTGTAAACGGAGGGTATTTCTGTAATTTTGTAAACCGAGGGTATTTCTATAATTTTACAAATCGGGGGTATTTTGGTAATTTTGTAAACTGAGCGTATTTTTATAATTTTGAAAATTGAGGGTAATAACGACCTAACCGAAGGTCCATTGTTGCCTTGAGCGACTTTTTATAACCTAAATAGGCAAAACGGGGTAATTGGGCCTAAGGCCCATTACTCTGCCTAAGTGGGCCCACACTCTCGTTTGGCCCATTTAGCCCAGAAACAACTATGGTTATGCGAACACACAGCCCAAATCAATCACTTATCCCATCACATACATTTTATCCGTGTGGGCCCACAAGCCTAGTGGGTCCACACGGCCCTTTTAGCCCAAAATTGACTTAACTATACCAACTATACAGTTCGAACCAACAGTAGCCTTATAACATACAATTTAATCTGTGTAGGGCCCACAGGACCATTGGGCCCTCACGGCCTATTTCAGCCCAACCATTATACACCCATATTCGTGGGCTCGGTTCACCACACATGCGATCGCACGCTCATGTGGCATCAATCGTCGATATTTCGGCTTCTCGGCATTTTGCCAATCTACCATCGAATCAAAGAGAAATACATACTTTTTTGGCTTTCGGCCGATCAACAATTAGAATGGGGTATATAGTTACACTACTACACACCTCTTTCGGCTCTTTTCGCTGACTATCGAGATATAGGTAGTGTTACACACCTTTACGAATCGAGCAAATCACCCCACGAGCGATCAACCTACATTCAACCAACAACCATTATTACTTAACCCAAAGCATCCATTAACACAATAACCCTCAACTGATGCCATCACTTACCTTAATCGAAGAATAAGCAATCTTTTTCCCCCTTAGATTGCTAAGTAAGAATGAAACCCCTTCTTCCTTGACTTACTACGCATAAGGAAAACCTAATAACACTTAAACGTTACTTTAAGAATTGCATTGACATCTCAAAAGAAACCAAAGAATTAATAAAAGAAAGGATAACTAATCGGCCAATACTAACAAGACAACATAATCCTCTTTACTACCCAATATTCGGCCAAGACTATCCGAAGAATAACCAGAGATGTGTGGAGAACCAAAACAGTCGATGCCTAACCAATAGCCAAAGATCCAATATTATGAATAGAAGAAGACAATTCAATGTTTGAGAAAACGAGAAAGGAGATTCAGCTATCTACAGGACGATGGAGAAGAAAGGGTCATGCGTTTCGTTTAGTTTAGGAGGGGAAAGAGAAGTAACAATAATCGGCTTAGGGGAGTAAGGAAAAAGAATAGGATATGTACGGTGTTCGGCTAAGGTAAAGTGTTTGAGAGAAGAGAATAGTAAGGTTCGGCTAAGCACAAAAAGAGAATTTGCATATCTAAGTATTCAGTTTAGAAAAGAGACAAGAAAGAGAGGAGAAGAAGAAGCTTACTTGGATTTAGCAGAAGAGGAGGAACAATTTGGCAGAGAGAAAATGTGAAGAAAAAGAGGTAAGTGATATCTAGTGTTTCGGCCAAGAAGAAAAAGACCAACAAAAGAATACAACCTAAGAAGAAATGGCTCAGAGAGTCAAAAATCACGCCTAAGCCACCAAAATTGCATAACCCGAAAGGAGAAAGGAAGCAACTGCCGAAACTCCAATGAAAAAAACCTAAAGACCTTATACTAATTCGGCACCCACACTCCCTAATTGCCGAATTTTGCAAAGACAACACCCCCCCAATCGGCTCTAACTTCCCCCATTCAAATTCCATGAAAATCTCCACCGATTCTCCTTGATTCACTCTAACGCCCCACTCAAACTCAATTCAAATTCCTTTGACCAATTCAAACTCCCCCTTTTACTAAGTCTCTAACAACCTTCTAGAGCTTGAATCCAACACAACCACTCGCTGCCCCGAAGTAGCAAAATAGAAGTCCATTGCCTGCACTGCAATTCGAACCCTTGCCTTCTCACATGCTCCACACGCCACTTTGCCACCAAGCCACAAGCTCTCTTTGTGTCCTATTTTGTCCACAATTACTTATATAGTTTATAGACCAAGGTCCAGGTTCCTCTTAAAAAAAAGACAAAATTAATTGCAAGAGCCAAGACTCAAACCCTTGCTCCCTTGCAACCTTAATGACGCCACAACCACTAGGCCACATACTTCCTTGTGCAATATTTTACCATATTTTATTCTTAAAGCCTACTTTCCAGCACCCAGGGTCTAATACACTTTTACCAAAAATTTTTGCTAAAGCCCAAGTTTGAACCGAGGACTTCCCCAACACTCCTAAATCACTTAGCCACTAAACTGAACTTGCAATTTATGAAATCTTTCCCTTACAACTAAAATCTAATTTCTTCGACTCACGAGGCCCATTTCTTCTAGGCCCAAAATTTGGGGCGTTACATCAACATATACAGATTCTGCAACGGCTAACGAGTATATATAGGCTTTTGGCAGCACAACAAAAATAAAATTTTTAACTATCTGACACCATGACCTGCCACAAATTGTAGTGGCAATTTAAGTACTTTTTAACACTTAACGAGCTTGTTTTTAAGTCGTTTTGTGTTTAATTATTGCATTTCAGTTTTATTATCTTTGATTAAAATTATTGCAAATGAAACACCCCTAACCCATATCCATTACCAGAATAGGGTTACGGAGCATTACCAGACATATAACACATTTACACATACACTTCATATTTTCAAACATACATGATTCATATACATTCACATTGTCCTTATTTCAAGCCTACGAGGCTCAAATCATGCAATAGAAGTGATTTAGGACTAAACTGATAACTCAGTAGACCTTAAGGAAACTTAGAAAATTTTTTCTCAAAACGAGGGACACACGCCCGTGTGACCAGGCCGTGTGAGAAGACACGCCTGTGTGATAGGCTGTGTGGACATTCGAAATAGGAGCACATGGTCGTCTCCCAGCCTGTGTCTTACCCCATGTAACTCTTTAACTTGGGTTACACGGCTAACCACACGCCCATATGACTAGTCCGTGTAACTCAGTGACTTATTTTCATTAAATACTATAGGGGACACGCGGCCGTGTCAACTGACCGTGTGTCACACACGGCTGAGACACACACCTGTGTCTCTACCCGTGTGGATGAAAATAGGCTAGTTTACAAGCCATATTTCTCACCCAAACCTTCATTCACCTATACAAATAAAATTGGCACATAACATGGCCTAAATAAGCATTTCAACTAGCATTAAATCAAGCATAGTGTTACCATTTCAATACCAACCAATATAAAGCATACAAATACCACAATATACATTTCAATTTCCTACCAACTTCACATTCACAAGTCACCTAGATAGTCATGTTCATATATGTAATAATCTACTTAAATCACAAGCAAACTCATCTTAATATTCAACCATATAATATCCATAATTACCAATTATCAACAAGCATCACATATCCATCAATAATCACATAAGCAAAGCCATAGGCATATATGAATACACAACCAAATTAAGCCAACTCTAATGGCTATTTACCAAACTAAAACATTAACCTTTACAAACCATTTCAAATGACTAGATTCATCAACAACACATAACCAAAATGACTAAAGACCCTATACATGCCATATAACCATATACATAATCTCAAAAGTACCAAAGTAAAAGATCGATAGTGTGATGAAGTCTCTAACGATCCTTGAATACAAGCTATAAAACATGGAATATAAAACAAAGTAAGCTTTATAGCTTAGTAAGCTCGTATCCATAAAATAGCACATACCTAATATATAACTACAACATATATCAAGTTATAACTAACTCATACCAATTCACAAACCTTTACTTGTTCTTTACAAGATTAGATATGAAGATCTCAAATTTCTTTGATTCATTCCTCACATAGTTCGTGTACGTACTTGTACCATCTCATAACAATCTCGTATTCATTCACTTCTCTGATATACTCGTTGAACCATTGGGAATACTAAAGGATACTTGGGAACACATCGCACCTAAGTGCCACATACATAGTCAAAGTTATCTCAATCTCATATCAAACATTTGTTGCTCACTCACGAGCTATCAACGGGCCTGCTCACACAAGCTGTAGGTACCACAACACATGTCAGAAACCCAGCCATGGTAGGACGTACGAGACCAGCACCTGGATCACATAATCACAGTAACCTTAATGTCACGGCATTCGTATCCTAATCTATTCTTAAGGTTCAAATGGGACTCACATTTCTAAATCTTTATCGATCATATCCGTAGGATCATATCCAATCATATTCACAGTTTAATTCAATAGTAAAGCATTTAAAATACAATATAACAATACTTATTAACATACGAACTTACCTCGGTTCACAAAAAGTGAGGAAATAGGTTGATTTGTTGAGTACTTTGTTTTTCCCCCGATCTAGATCCGAATTTCACTTTTCTTGATTTATATGTAATCAAAATTAACTTATTTAATCATCACTCTATTCAAGTTAGTCCACAAATCATATCAAGGTAACTTTACACTTTTGCCCCTAATATTTTACATTTTTACAAATTAGTCATCATTTCATAAAATCACAAATTCATGAAATTTTATCAAAACCCATATTTATCAATTATTCACACTTTTAACCACACATTTTACACATTTTACAATTTCACTAAAAATCACTTTATAAAACTTGTTAATCTAACAACAAGCATGCATTTTCTATCATCAAACATCAAAATACATCAACATTCATCAATGGAAAAGCTCAAAACCTTTAACAGTTTTACAAAATAGTCCCTGGGCAAGCTAAACCTAGTTGCAACGATCTCTAAAACATAGAATTCATTAAAAACTGAGTCAAAATCACTTACAAATTGAGCTCACAAGCTTGGCCGAACCTAGCTTCAAAAATGGCTCCTTTCTTTTGTATAAAATCGGCGAAAAAGATTATATTAAGATAATTTCTTTGTTTTATTTATTTTAACTTATTAACCAAATTACCAAATTAACCTTTATTATAACATTAAAACCCACCTAATAATGTCCATAAATGTCCAATTAAACAACCAATGGTCGAATTACCACCTAAGGACCACCACTTTTCAATTTCATAGCCATTTAGTGCATTTTACTAAAAGAACACTACTTTTACACTTTTCAAAATTTAGTATTTTTTTATCAAATTGAGCATTTAAACGATAAAATTTCTTCACAAAAATTTTACACAATCATGCTATCATGCTGTAAACACTTAAATAATAATAAAATAAATTTTCTGACATCAGATTTTTGGTTCCAAAACCACTGTTCTGATTTGACTAAAAACGGGCTATTATAGCAAAATAAGTGTTTTTAAGCAATATTTCAAGTTAGTTAACCTATTGGGCCAATATCATCCTTAAGATAGTTTTAACAATTTAAATGTGTGTAGGACACTTATTTTCAAGACCAAAAGCATTAGGAATGATAATCGAGTCGCAACCCAAGCATCTAATGTCGCAACACAACTGAATGAGCACAAGAATTTATATTCGAAGTTGTGTGCCATGACACATACTAGGTTGTGTCGCGACACATGTCTGACAGAGGGAAGAAATCAAGCAAGGGTGATTTCATCTGTACACTCAATATTTAATGCAACTGAGGCTTGTAATTGACCTAATTAGGGCTACTAACTTTGCCTATAAGTAGGAGGCTTATGCTTAACTAGAGGGAGTTTTTGGCAAGTCGTTTTAGGATTTTAATTTAGTAGTTTAGGATTTTAGCTTAGTTTTATTTTATTTTAAAAACAATTTTATTTCTTGTTATTTGACTGGATTTAATTTGAGTCCAAGTCTTCGTTATTTAGTATTTTCACAACTTTTTTTTATGTTTCTCCTGCAAATGATGACTTCTCAACAACTGTTAATAGATTTCACAGATCTGAGCACATCCAATTTATCAAACGTACAAATTTTTATCTTTCTCTCTTTTAATTTAGTTTGTGTCCTGGCATGATTAATTTAATTTTAAGGAAGATGGTTATTCAATCGATAGGTGGCTAAGTCTTTTAGGAACATTAACGAGTGGATGTGGGAGTAATTAACTGAAGAATAAGGGTTTCCAATACGAATTAGTTGGTATAAATTTGTGTGCTTAAACCCTAATATTGATGACCCTAGGAAGTTTCTAGGTTAAACGAAGCCGAGAGATAAGTTTTTTGAGTAAATTGTGATTTATCGCAGTCAGGAAAGTGAGGTAGAGTGATGTAGCTGTAAACCAACTAAAATCTGACTAAGGCAAGTGCACCTATCAATTAATAGTATAGTTACGGTGAGCAAAAATATTGTTCCCACAAAGACTAAAAGCACTAGTAATTGCTATCTTTCTATTATTTAACTGATAAATTTGAATGATCAATTAAATAAAATTAACTAATTAAATTAGATAAGAACACAACAAAAAACAATTTAGGAAAATAAATGATTAATAATCAAGAAGCAAAACAATACCTATGAAATATTCACCTAGATTTCATCTGTCACTATAAATCTGAATTACACAAGTTCTTTACTAAGTATTTTGATGCATAGGAATCCCTAAATTATGCTAATATCTCTCTTCAAGAATAAGAGCAACTGACTCTAGGTTGATTAATTTATGTTTCTTTCTAACTAAAACCCTTATTATCATATTAACTCGATCTATGGATTCCCCTACTAGATTTGACTCTAATTCAATAAATTTATGTCGTCTTATTTCTAGGATTGGATGCAACTCCACTAAATTATGCTAGATTTACTCTTAAACAGGGTCTATTCATCCTCTAATTTAAGCATATCAAACATGGATCAATAGTCTAGCAATATTAAGCCAAGAAGTAAGCACACGTAATTGAGAACAAGGTCTAAGTATTTACTGCGCAAAATAAAAATCAAATGACATAATTCATTATATGGTTGATCTCCCCTAGGTATTTGGAAAATTAGTTCATGCTAACAAATAAAAGCATCCAAAATACATTATAACCACTAGAAAAAAAGAAACTCATAATGATCTCCAAATAAATCAAAAGGGAATCTTCAATCTTGATGGAAATCTGCTTCAGAATTGTTTTCAATGGTGTTTATCAAGTTGTTTTCTTAAATATTCTATGACGGCTCGCTCCTATCTTCTTATTTTTTTCATATATAGGTCTTAGATGGCCAAAAAACCTAAAAATTATTTTTTTCGAAGTTTTGTAGTATAATTCAAAAAATTAACGCAGCTTGCCACATGGCTGTGTGGCTCACACGGCCGTGTGTCCAAGTCGTGTAGAATGGTCCAACCTATATAGCTCTTGAAACTTGCTTTGATTTTTCAATTTTCGCTTGTTTTTCGCTCCTTTTGCTCTCAAATGCTCTTATAAGTATAGAAACATGAATTTTAGGAGCATAAAATTCACCATTTTACATCGAATAATCATTCAAAAACGTATTAAGAACGGGATTAAAACATGTTACTTTTAGTAGTTATCATTGAGAGATAAGTGAGTATTTGTTGATTAATTAATTAGTAAAGGCCGAGAGGTAATACTGGTTAGTTAATAACTAATTCACTAATAAAACCCGAATTTTAAAGTTAATTACAATCACTGAAGCGAGTTAATCTCTTCTTGTTATTCGAGAGTTTTTCATTTTAGTATTTTTTTTTTCTTTTTATGACTTCAATATTCAGTTTTAATGATCATAATATAATTTTTAGTGACTACTCTTTAAACCTAATACTGTAGAAGATATTTTTAGATTTAATTCAACCTCTTTTGGGTACGACTGTCTGAATGTTTACCAGTACTCCGTTGTAACACAAAACTATATTACAATTTGACTTGTTTGCTTGTAGATACCACACTTAATTAAATATATTTTATTTGCATTATTTTTACTCTAAAAATTTGCACGTTTAGAGGTGATCAAGTTGTTAGAGCTGTTGCCGGGGAGGTTTCGACATTAAATTTAAATTTATTTTCTGCAATTACTAGGATAAATAGGAAAATTAAAAGTTATAGATACAACTTTTTGCTTTATTTTATTTTTGTTATCTTTAGTTTTTAATCTAGTTTACTGATTTTTATTCTTTGTCTCTGATTTCAGTTTATGACCCGAAGTGGAAGCACTCCAATTGAGCCATACCATGATCCAAAATGATTTCTAAGACACAACAATCAATTAATGCAGAATGATCCATCCGTGGTAGCTGACTTACTGTAACATCTTGTTTTCACCGGTGTAAAAAATAGGGGTCTCGAAACCACAATTTCAATGAGAGAGTAAGTATTTTAATGTTTATTTAATGTCTACAGAGTTATTTTAAGGTCGTATTAAATTTTCGTTAATAAATTTTGAAGTTTAAATGGTTAATTAGGTAAAAAGGACCAAATTGAAAAAGATGCAAAAGTTGGTTTCTAATAGTTAAATGAATTAAATGGCTTTTGAAATGAAAATTAATGAACTTATTCGGTAATTGTGCCATTGATAATGCTAGTGGACAATAGTGGACATGATTTAATTGTTTTATAAGCTTTTAAATTAAGGGTAATGTAGTAAATTATTAAAAAAGTGAATAAACAATGAAATTAGCTATCATCTCTTTCAATTTCACTTGGCTTTTTCCAAAACCTCCATTTTTAGGTTAAGAAATTTTTGTTCAAGCTTCATTTGATGCATGGTAAGATTTTAAAACCCATTTTTAGTGATTTTTATGTTTTTGATCTCATTTTAGCTTAATCTACTTAGCCCAGTGGTTAATTTGAAAAATTATTAAAGGTTGAGGGACTAGCCATGAATGAATTTGATGTGTTTGTGATGTTAAGTGTTAGATAATCAAGTTTGGTTGTTAAATGAACATGATTTGTTAAGTGAATTTTAGTGAATTTAGGGTTTAGGGATTAAATTATTTAAATGGTAAATTCCATGTATTTTGAGTGAAATGAGTAAAAATGTGGATTGATATAGGTATAGGGAAAAATCAACTAGCATATTTTGGTTTAAAAATGGTGAATTTTCAAGTTATGGGCTTAAGGACTAAGTTGTATAAAAGTTAAAATATTAGGGGTAATTTCATAATTTTACATTAATATGGATTATAAGTTTAAATTGAATATTTGAAGTTATTTGAAATACTTAATTGAATGAAACTATTATTTAGATCAAGATACGCAACAACCGGACTTAAATCAGGGAAAAGCTAAAGCTTTGGACTAGTCTTCGACTCTGTTATTGCAACCATATTTGTTGTGGTAAGTCCATATGAGTTATAACCTTATTAATTATGGTTTGAATTGATTATTTGTTATAATATGTGAAATATAATTTGACTTGGAAATATCATGATGTTTTGAATAATTGACTGTTAAATAATCTCATTTGAACCTTAAGAATTCTTAGTATACAAATGACATATCATTAGGGTTTATATAGTTTCAGCTGCTAGTTCTAGATGTCTTACCAATGGTGAGGTCCTGCATTTGTTATAGATTCTCCACAGCTCGTGTGAGCAGCATCATGTAGCTAACATCCCAACCTACATCTCGTGTGAGCATTATTGAAAAGGATACGGTTACTTGAAAAAGCACACTATGTGTGGGCATTCTCGAGTATCCGACGTAATTCTATATGGTTCAACGAGTAAGTAAAGGTTAATGAAAAGGCACGTATAAAAACTTATTGTTTCTAATGTTCACATGAAAAAGGAACGATAAATGTATATATAAAATGTAAAGGATGTGAATTTATCATGTGATGGAAGAGAGAATTATGGAAATTCATCTCCTAGGATATGCTATATTATATAGATGTTATGTTTTTATGTGTTCTAATAACGATGTGGATTGTGATGAATAGGAAAGTATAATGTTTAAATGATGTAATGAACATGGTTGGATGCTTTAACAATTCATGTTCGGTAAGTTGAAGTTAATCTTATGCGAGCTTACTAAGCATTAAATGCTTAAGTAGTTGTGTTTCTTCTATTTTGTAGACTATCTGAAGCTCGATCGGATGGAATCTCGTTGGAGTTCTATCATGCTATCCAACAATTACTTTGGTGGTTTTGGTTATTTTGAATTATGGTTATAAATGGCATCTATAGGGTTTAATGTCATTGAAGCCTTTTGATATGTTTTGGTTTCTCTTGTAAATGATTATATGTATATATGGTTTAGTTTGGCTTGTACATGCTAAAACTCTTATGACTATGGTCATTTTGGTATGCCTATCTAAAATGATAAGTTGTGATGGTAATGGTTGACAACAAGTAGCTCTTTTATAACTATGTTATGTGGTAGAGAGATGGCATTGTAGTTTTGTTCTAGAATGATTTTGATAAATGACACGTGGTGCCTTTGAATGGCATATTGGTTAGAACTTTTAAGTTGATTGATTTGTTATGTTTTGAGTGTGTTTGGAGAGTGTTTTGACAATAGGAATGTATATGCAAATGCTGTTCCTTGATGTGCAAGAATTGTTTTAGAATTGACTTCTTTTAGAGGCTAAAATTGGAGCACACAGCCTGGGACACGGGCTATCACACAACCATGTACCGCACACGGTCTCCTCACACGACTGTGTGTCATTTATATTTTAGGTGTTTGTTTCACACGGTTTGAGACACGGTTTGCTACACGGTCGTGTGGCCCTATTTCGAATACGCACGCAAGTGGACACACGGGTTGGGACATGGTTGCGTGTCCCTACTTCGAATATCCACATGGTCTAGGCTATGTCACACGGCCTGGCCACGCTATCGTGTGACCCTTAATTTTCCAATTTTTTATGTTTTCCCAAAATTTTTTAATTTATTCAAATTGATCCCTAATTGCTACAAAATTATTTTTAAGGCCCTGAAAGCTCGATTTAAGGCCCAAATGTGTATGTTTGCAATGATTGGAATGAATTATTAGAGATAATACTTAAATTGAAATAGTTGTCCTATTTACTGCTCCATAACTCTAATACGGTGACGGAGACGAGTTAGGGATGTTACACTTACATCTTGAAAATCCATTGTTTGATGATCTACCTGAACCACAAGTACAAATCTGTAGAGAGCTACTGTTAACTCAAAGGACATTGCACAAGTATGCACTACCAACACTAGCTGTCATGCGATGTAGTATTGAAAGACTGGTGATCTACAACAATAATTTTGAGATTAAGATGACTACAATTCAGACGATCCAAAATACCTTGCAGTTTCAAGGGAACATGATAGATTATCCAAACCAACATCTAAAGTAGTTCCTCTAGTTTTGCAACACTTTCAAATATAACGGGGTAACCGATGACATGTTCATCTTCGGTTATTCCCCATTTCCTTATGTGACGATGTTGTTGATTGGTTGGATTCATTAAAACCAAGTTCTATAACCACGTGGGACGATTTAGTGGGAAAACTTGTACACAAAATTATCTTGATAACCATATCCATTAAGTTCCAACGTGATATCGCTAATCTTAAGCAATTCGAAGGTGAAAATTTGTATGAAGCTTGGGGTTAATTTAAGTCACTGTTGAAGATGTGTTGTAATAGCTCGAATTTCAATGATATCAAAAATAGTGGTTTGAGACCACCAAATCTGCAAAATGAACTCGTAAATTATATTATATAATATTTACGAGCCAAATGTAGCTTTTAAAAGATTTTTGAAATAGTAAATTGTATTTTATAAATATTTATTAGGTCAAGTAATTAAGAAAAAGAGGTATCAAGATCTCGGTGTTATAAATTGAGCTATAAATATTTTTATAAATATTTATGGAGTTTCAATAAGGTAGTATTAAAGTTTTGTTAGAAAATTTTAACATTTCGATAGTCAATTAAATAAAAAGGATTAAATTAAAAAAGGTGCAAAACTTGCTAAAGTGATTAAATAGCTTAACAATTAAATAAGGCAGGACTAAACGGGAAAATGGACCATTTTAAAAGGCAGAGGTGACTTAGCGTGAAAAAAATCAAGGATTTTGATGTGACAAGGACAAAATTGGAATTAAAACAAAAGTTACATGGCCAAAATTGATTTTAATAGTTTCTAGACCATTTCTTCTTCAATTTTCTGTCCAAAAATACCATGGAAGAGCTCTCAAGGCTGGTTTTCCTATTCTAGCTTCATGTAAGTTTAATTCTTGCTTTTTCCATGAAATTTCTATGTTTTGGGATTTTTACAATTAGGTCCAACTTACTATTTCATTAGTTTTTGATTTTTTTGAAAGTTTTGGAAGATACCATTGATAAGTTCATATGATTTTAGTTATTTGATGATGAAATTGAGATGTTAATGGATGTTTGAAAGGTATTTCGTCAAAGAATTTTGGTGAAATCATGTTTTAGGGATTAAATTGAAAAGTATTGAAATTATGGAAAATTCTGAAATTTCATGGAAATCATGGGTTGTTATTGTTATGTATGAGAATAATTAGGCTTGAAACAAGGATTAAATTACAAGAATTTTATTTTTCGAGCCTAAGGACGAATTCGTCATTAATTAAAAGTTTATGGGCAAAATGGTAATTTTTCCTAAAGTGTGAATTGGACTGAATTGAATATAAATTATATTAAATTGATGCTAAATTCACTCGTATAGATCCGGATAGATCAAATTCAGAGATAGAACGAGGAAAAAGGGAAATATCACATTAATAGATATTACGTACACGAACATTTGCTGAGGTAAGTTCGTGTAACTCAATTGAGTATATTTTATGTTTGAAAGAGATGTTGCATGTGTGAATTGTGTGAATGCTTTGTGTATGAATGGATCACATGCTTGACTATACTCGATAAATGATAAACCTCGTTAAAATGAAAAATGTTAAAAATATACATTTGAATTAAAGGTTATATATGTGAAATATATAATTGTTAGGTATAAGAAATATATTGAATATTTGATAATGCCTGATAAATGAATATTTGGTGTTACCTGATAAACGTTAAACGATTCTGTAAATGTCATAAATAGATGAAAAGTATCATAGTCATATAAATGGAATTAATGTTATATCTGATAACATCCGATACATGATAAGTCCTATTTGAATTAGGGAAATTCGATGGATCAGTGTTGAACATGATTCTGCATGTGCTGCAGACAGGATTTAGCTTGGACGAGTAATCCTGATAAAGTCTCTCGAGCATCATGATATATAGTTCTGTGAGTATACTGATTGGTAGTAATTCTGCATATGTTGTGGACTACCGTAGCTTTGTATGAGCATCCTGATACATGACTTGCCCTATTGTGACTTTGCATAGGTTGCAAACACAAATCCAGCTCTTTGTGAGCATCTTGATATTCGATTAGTTGTGATCTTACATATCTTGCAGACACAAACGCAGCTCTGTGTGAGTGTTCTAACATGACTTGCAAGAACTTCATGAGATACGTCTATCCGGTGCTTTTATTACACAACTATCCCGGTTAAAAGTTCTTTGTAAACTAAAAGTTCTGTGGAACTTTATAAAAAATGATACATGGCTTTTATGAGCAAACTTGATTAGCCCAGATAAGCTTCATGATACATGTTACACGATTTACCCGAATAACTTAATAAGTGCCTCGAGAGTTTTGTACACTTTTAGTGTACTACATGAGAATATCCACTGGCATTTCTAATAAATTCAACAGGCAAAATCTTGACAAGAGAGAACATTAACATGAAATGAATTGTTAAGGACGAAATAGTCATTAATTAAAAGTTTAGGGGCAAAATGGCAATTTTTCCTAAAATGTGAATTGGACTGAATTGCATATAAATTATATTAAATTGATGCTAAATTCACTCGTATAGATCCAGATAGATCAAATTCAAAGATAGAACGTGGAAAAGGGAAATATTAGATTAGTAGATATTATGTACATGAACATTTGACAAGATAAGTTCGTATAACTCAATTGAGTATATTTTATGTTTGAAATAAATGTTGTATGTGTGAATTGTGTGAATGCCTTGTGTATGAATTGATCACATGCCCGACTATACTTGATAAATGATAAACCTCGTTAAAATGAAAAATGCTAAAAATATATGTTTGAATTAAAGGTCATATATGTGAAATATATAATTGTTAGGTACAAGAAATATATTGAATATTTGATAATGCCTGATAAATGAATATCCGATGTTACCCAATAAATGTTAAATGTTTCTGTAAATTTCATAAATAGATGAAAAGTATCATAGTCTTAGAAATGGAATTAATCTTATATCTGATAACACCCGGTACATGATAAGTCCCGTTTGAATTAGGAAATTCGATGGATCAATGTTGAACATGATTCTACATGTGTTGCAGACAGGATTTAGCTTGGACGAGTAATCCTGATAAAGTCTCTCGAGCATCATGATATATAGTTCTGCGAGTATACCGGTTGGTAGTAATTCCGTATATGTTGTAGACTACCATAGCTTTGTATGAGCATCCTGATACATGACTTGCCCAATTGTAATTCTACATAAGTTGCATACACAAATCCAGCTCTTTGTGAGCATCTTGATATTTGATCGATTGTGATCTTGCATATGTTGCAGACACAAATGCAGCTTTGTGTGAGCGTCCTATCATGACTCACATAAACTTCATGAGATACGGCTATCCGGTGCATTTATTACACGACTTTCCCGGTTAAAAGTTCTTTGTAAACTAAAAGTTCTGTGTGAACTTCATAATACATGATACACGGCTCTTATGAGCAAACTTGATTAGCTCAGATAAGCTTCATGATACTTGTTACACGATTTACTCGAATAACTTGATAAATGGCTTGAGAGTTTTGTACACTTTAAGTGTACTACATGAGAATATCCATCGATATTTCTAATAAATTCAACGGGAAAAATCTTGACAAGAGAGAACATGAACATGAAATGAATTGTTACACATATTTGCCTGAAGTACATGAAAATAATGATACAGAATGTATGGAAATGTGAGATAATGATATATGAACATGGAATTTATTTGATAAATATGTTCAATTATTGTTATAAAATCGTATACCTTGAACGTACTACTCATGCGACAATGATAATATAAATGACTTTATGGATAAAGTTCTGACACGAACTAATCAGCATTCAAGACAAATTGTTATGAAAACATACTTGAAATAAAGAGATGTAATTTATATATGTTATGTGAACACATGAAATGAAAAGTATGTGTATAAAGGAAAAATCTAATGAGTGTTGAGCCCATATATATTTCTTGATATTTACATGAATTATATGACTAACAATGGTGATGAGGATCTGTGTTAGGGCTCGTGATCAAATTGATTGAACATGCTTTACATGTTTATTGTGAATATAAGTGAATGGTAAGTTAAATGCCAAGTTATACAGACTTACTAAGCATTATATGCTTACTTAGATTTATTTTCCCTGTTCAATAGTGACTCAAAAGCTTGTTGGTTGGTCAGCTTGGCGGAGATCTCTCACACTATCCATCAGCCCATTTTATTATATACGGTAAGTTAATTATGTTTATAATGACATGTATAGATTGATAAGCCAATGTTGGCTTATAAATGTTTTAATTGTAACTAGCCATTGGTATCACTCGTATTTGGCATGTTTTTGAGTTGCATATAATTATAGTTTTAATATGTTTAATATTTGTTTGAAATGAATAAATGATGAAATGGTATATGCATAAGGATGAGAATTAAGGATGTTATAAAACTTATGAATTTGCCTATATGTGTATAAATGGTTGATTGGTAAGTTTGGATACATAATCATATGAATTGTTAAATTATATACAAGACTTAGTTAAGGTTTGATTAAAATGTTTAAGGTTTGATTAAAATGTCTTAAATTGATTCTTAAAAGTGTTTTAAGTGTTGGTTTAAATGAAAGACCAAATGGGTGAGAAATAAGGCTTGGAAAATAGCCTCATTTTGTCCACACAGGTAAACACATGGGCGTGTGTCTTAACAGTGTGTGACACACAGCTAGTACATGAGTGTGTAGCCTGGCTATGTGTCCCTTGGATCTTAAAAATTAGGAATAGAATGCCCAGAATTGAGCACACGGGCGTGTGTCTCAGTTGTGTAAGGTTCACAGTGTAGCACACAGGCTTATGACTTCGTCGTGTGACTTCAATTTCTTCATAGGGCATAAGGCTGAGAGTTACACGGGTTGGGGACACGAGCATGTGAAACTACATGGCCTGACCACAAGGGCGTGTCCTTTACCACACAGTTGTGTGACTCCTTTATGTAAGAAAAATTTTGAAATTTTGCAAAAATTTCCTGAGATCCCGTTTTAGTCCGAAATAGATTCTAATATATGTTTTGGGCCTTGAGGGTCCACTTAAGGAACCGTATGATTAATCTCGAGAAATGAATGGTGTTTGACTCAAATTCTCAGTAAATGTTCCATAAATCTTGGTAGTGCCTCGTAACGCAGTTCCGACGACAGATACGGGTTATGGGGTGTTACATTTGTTGGTATCAGAGCTATGGTTTAGCCGGTTCTCAGACTAAACGTAGAATATAAGAAGTTAAGAAGTCTAGAAATACATGCCATTATATAACTTGTGATAGTGTGATCTCTACCGACTTTGATAAGAATTTTTTTACTAATAGATAGAGATGCTTCCAACCGAGCTAATTTAGATAACGATTAGGGTTAGTTGTTTGGAGGGGGATCCTAGTTCTTTCTCTTATTCTTTTCTCAGTATTCTAAAAAGCCAAAGCCCTGAAAGTGTTAGCTCTCCTTCTGTCGATTTACCCCAAACCAAACCCTCTCATCTCTTTCCTTCTTTAGCATAATGAAGCATCTATTTTCTCTCTTTACCATCTCCTTTTCTTTCTCCACTCTCTTCTTCATCTTCTTTACACCATCGATTAAAGTAACCTCTTTTCTCAAGCCTTGTTAGCCGAATACTCTCAAAAGCCGAAACTGATTTGCCTTGTTAGCCGAATTTTCTTCTTGGCCGAATCTTCCATACCCTTTAACCCAATTCTTTCAAAAGCCAAACTCACAACTCTTTCATCCCTCTATTGATCATCTCCTCTCTATTCCATAAGCTTCTATTCTCCTTTTTGTTTCTGTAAAAGCCGAAATCGCCATACTCTATAGTGATTCGGGAACTGAATCTTTAGATCACTTAGATCTATTTTCTTTTCACATTTTGGATTAGATCTATACTAGATCTGGATTAAGCTAGATTGGGGACACTTCTTTGGCAAATAAAGCATTGGTAAGTACTCGAAACCCCTTCATTCGTAATTTGGTGATTCAAGAAAAGCCAAAAACCTCTAACTCTTTAGGGTGGCTGTCGTTTTTGACTAAAGGTGATATTAGCCTCTTTCTTTCGATTCTTTTGCGTTTTAGTGTGGATAAGAGACGATCTAACAAGGAGCATTGGAGGCTAGGACCGTGGGGCAATCTAGATCTAGATCTAGTGGTAGATTTCGACAAAGGTAAGTGCTAAAGGGCTTTAGATGGTGTTGGCCAAATATGGTAGTTTGTCAGTTTCGTTGATTTTATTGGATATTAGTTAACAGTGCGATTTAAACAATTGTAGGTTCATTCAGTGCGGATCTCGATGTAGTATCGCAAATCAGCGTGCGAACATTGGTGGGTCGATTTAAATCGATAAAATTGGTAATCACAAATGGTAAGAGTGTTGTGTGCGTGTTTTCATGCATGTTGGTGGTTTTGGGCCTCGGAGGGTCGAATTTGGGCCTAATGGGCTTACGAGCCCAAATGGGTGAAAATGAGCGGTAAGTGTATTCTGGTAATCTGAGTGATAATTCTGCTAAAATGGATGTAAAATTTAGGCTTAGTGGGTTGATATTCGCGATATAAAGTAATAAAATTTATAATAATGATTACACTAGAAACTAACTAATATCATGATTTTAAGGCAAGTGCACCTATCGAACAGTAGTATAGTTTAGTGGCAAGACCGAGATATCGTACCTAAGGGAACTAAAAGTACTAGTACTAACTTTCTTTCTATTATTTAACCTAGAAATAAAAAAGGGTTTTTATGAAGACTAAACTAATTCTAAAACTAAACTAAGAATGTACAAAAAGTAAATTGTGGAAAAACTCTTTGGAAAAACTGATTGATTTGGACAATACTCAAGGGAGAATCCACCTAGACTTCACTTGTTATCAATTCTTGAGCTAGACGATTTATTTACTTGACTTGATCCGTAGTAATCCCTAATTTATGTTAATACCTCCGTCGAGGATAAGAACAACTAATCCTAAGTTGATTAACTAAAATCTCTTTCTAGTTAAAACCCCTAGTCTTGCATTAATTCGATCTATGGATTCCCTTATTAGGTTTGACCGTAATCCAGTAGATTTATGTCACCCTATGTCTAGGTTTCATGCAACTCCGCTTAATTATGCTAGATCTACTCTTAAACAGGGACTTTTGCTCCTCTGAATAAGCACATCAATACTTGAATTAATACCTAGGAATATTAAAGCATCTCAAGATAAAATAATAACAAGATCTGTCTTCGGTTTCATCCCCCTCAAGTATTTGGGGGATTTAGTTCATATTTAATAAAGAAAACATTTCATAAGAATTCAAATAGCAAAACATAAAGAACCCAAAAACCCCTGAAGGATTGAAGGAAGATCCTCTATCTTGATGAAGAATTCGGCTTCTGGGATGAATCAATAGACTTCCCTTGGAGTAAGCCCTTAAAGTCTCCCTTTGTAGTTGCCCCTAGGGTCTTTATAGAGCTTTGGAGTGTCTTTATTAGCCCCTAAGTAGCCTTTTCTGAGTAGAATTGAGCTTCCTCACGACAGGGACTCGCCCATGTGCCACGCCCGTGTGGATTGAGGCCCAGGTCGTGGTCGGGTTTGTTGATGGTGGCACGGCCGTGTGATCCGACCGTGCTTGTCGGGGCTGGGTCGTGTTAGGCTCAAGAGGCACGGCCGTGTGACACGGCCTTATGGTGAGTCTATGGGTCGTGTTGATTATTGAATTGGGCCTAATTTGCCCTTTTTTGCCCGTTTCTTGCTCTTTTCTCTTCCTTAAGCTTACCTGGGCATAAAACATGAAATAGAAGGATTAAGAGCACCAATTTCCACAAATTCAATGATAATTCATCCATAAATCAGGCTAAGCATGAGGTAAAAATATGTATAATTTATCGTTTATCATGGGTCGTGGTAGCTAGGAAACACCGTTGGGCCCATTAGGGGTTTTAGGGCTCGATGACTCAGTAATTATGAAAAGGGCTAAATAAGTTATTTGGACGACATAGGACTGTTAACAAACTGTAATGAGCATTAAACCCTAAAAACTGGCAAATTTACTAAAATACCCCTTAAGGCTAGAAATTACTATTTTACCCCTAAGTGCTAAAAGACCATTTTACCCTTAGGGTTAAGTTGATTGTTTTGCATGCTAAAATGTATCTGTTCTATGTATGCCATATCATATTATATACTGTTGCATGGGATTGGGTTTTGATGGAGGAAGTGCTAAGTGGCAATGCCACGTATACTATTAGAGGCTTTGCCTCATATTACTGTTTTAGTGGCTTGGCCATGTTATCTAATGAAGCAGCTAAGCTGCGACTGTGGTGTGTAGGACTGGGTGGGTTGAGTTATTCCCCACATAATGTGTAGGGCTGGTACGGGTGGTGTGTAGGGCTGGATTGGGCTGGGCTTTGCATACATGCATAACTTTCTGATCCTTTACTGTAATGGGCCTAAGGGCCACACTGTTTACTGAATAGGGCTAAGGCCCAGTAATCTCTGTTTTCTGAATAGGGCTAAAGCCCAATTATCACTATATCTGGATAGGGCTCCGGCCCAGTTGAGCTTGTACTGGTCTTGCCTCTAGGTTGGGTTTAGCTTACACATTGAGTTTCACAAACTTACCCATTCCTTTTCCTCCATGCAGGTGAACCCCAACCTTAGAGGACTTGGAGCTGGAGGGATTCAGAGTGGCCACGTGGACTGCTTTTGGTTTTGATATTTCTTTTAAGTTACTTATATTATTATTCGGTAGTTTTGGGTTTTAATCTGTAATTTGGCCGCTGTATAATTATTTTATTTGGTTTTAAGTACTTAATTATTATTTGATAAAATTGGTAAACTAAAGCTGCGCGGATTTTTATTTCAAAATTAATAAACGTTTTCAAAACCTTCTCTATGTGATAAATGGATAATTTAATAATAACGACTCTCAAACAAAATCTTCTAAAAGTAAACCCATAACTGATAGTGGAGAGGACTTTCATAAATTAAATAACTTTTAAAAAAAAAACACTCTTAAAATGGTTTTGCAAAGTCACCTTATAGTTAATAAAAGAGAAACGAGGCATAAATCATTGTTCATGTGACACACCAGATCTGGCCATAACGTCTAGACCGGGTTTGGGGTGTTACATTGAGTGGTATCAGAGCCCGATTGTAACAACTCGGCTGTGGATCAGGTCCAAATGTTTTCATAAAATATTTTTAAGGCCCAAAATGGTATTTTGAAAAAAAAATCAGTTTTGAAAACTTTTTGAGAAATCTCTTTTTAAATTAATTTCTTTCAAGGTATTTGTGTTTTTACTAAAGGCTTTCTTTTTGAGTATAAAAGTTATTTTTACGAATTTGGTTTTCTGAAATCTGGATTTTGGAGAGTGGCATATCGAATCTCCAGCACCAAGTCTGTAAGTATCTTTACTATACTGTACTGTACTGAAATACTGTTATACTACTATAGATAGTACTAATACCCTACTAAGATTCTGTAGTTAGGGCAAGACTGAAACTGTAGAGACTGAGACAGTAGGGAAAACTGAAAACCCTAGACTGAAATGGGGGTTTTAACTAGAGGTCTTTAAATGGCAAATAGACCATATAGTATGGACACAAAAGGGCATTTCTAGAATTATTTGTTAGTTATAGCTTGAAGGGCATTTTTGTCATTAAGGAAAAATATAAAATTTGATGAAATAAAAATATCATCTTCTCCATGAAACCTTCCATGGCTGCTAAAATTGGTGTTTCTCCATGGTTAGGGTTCTTTTGCTTTCTATGCTCAATAGTAAGTGAAATCTTGCCCCATTTTCTATTATTTTCGTATTTTTATGATTATTTGAGCTTGAATTCCATGATTCTACCATTATTTTCAAGAGTTATTGGGGTTCAAAAATATACCCATTTGTGATATGAGTGTATTTAGTGGAATAATGGTAGATAGTGAAGGTTTAAAGTGATATATGCACATTTTTGGAGATGAATTTGTATGAAACTGTGTAAAAAGGAGACTAAATTGTAGAGACTACAACTTGTTCCTAATGTGTTAAATATTGATGAATTGAGTGTCATAAGTGTTAAAATGGGTTAAATAAACCCATGGAATAAAGAAAATGAGATTTTGAGTCCAATGGACTAATTTGTAAATTCTAAAAAGTTAAAGGGCAAATTTGGAAATTTACCCCAAATATGAATTGTATCTATAATTAAGTAAATTATTGATAAATTGTACTCTGTTTGTTAATCTAGACCAAGAAAGGTGTGATAAGCCCAAGAATGGGGAAAAAGAGAAAGTTCTCGACTAAATCTCGATAATTTAATCCGTTGGCTATTCAGGTAAGTTGTGTGTAAATTCTAGCATATTTTGCTAAATTATGATTATCTATTTGTAATTGAACGATGTTATTGATATATGAATTATGAAGTGATCGAAGGTTTAGTATACTTTTGTATCTGTGTAAGTAAAATAAGGTATGCTCTGTAAATTCCGATTGATTAGGATATGTCCCTGTAATTGCGGAATTAGGTAATTTCCATAAATTCTGATTGATTATTCGATGTGTTTCTGAAACTATTGATTTATATATATTCTGTAAATCCCGATTGAGCAAGTAGGAATAAACATGGATATAAGTGACATGTTCACTAGAGGGTTATCCGTTCTGTCTGATATAGTTCCCGGGTGCTGGATGGTCTAGCATGTGTTGCGGACACCTGTCAGCTTGTGTGAGCAGGCCCGTGGTAACTTCTGTTCTGTTTCTGATAGTAGCTACGGCTAACCCTTCTGTTTTGTAGCTTTGGCTACCTATCTATTAGTAGCTTCGGCTACCTATCTGATATGGCTCTGCCACTTCCATATGGCACTTATGTGCTAACCTCTGCTTATCTGGGTATATTTTGAAATTGCTCAATGGGATTAGATTAACTGTACTGTAATGAAGTATTTCTGCAGGTCATATGAAATAGTTCATTATACTGACATTGATAAGGTTAAGCATACATAGGATGGGCATGTGAAATATGCCCAAAAGAGTAAGTTTGATGTATAATGATATGTGTTAGTAAATAATCCATTGATATGTTCCATTGCTTTGAATTGTACGCAACTTACTAAGCTATTGTAGCTTACCCCATTTCCTTTATTCTCTTCTCAGTGCATCAAAACTGTTGATCTGGGAGCCGAGGCATCGAGGTACATTTCACACTGTCAAGTTTCATCGGTATACCATGTTACTGAAGTATAATGCCTATGGCATGTATAGGATATGTATGGTTAATTTGTAAGCTTATAAGCTCTATGATAATGTAGTATTTAGAGAGAATATTGTTTGTATAAGTAAAATGCTAGCTGCATTGATTGTGTATGTGAATGCTTTGTGTATTTGGGAGGTTAAGGCTTGGCATATAGCCTAACACAGTCTGCCTGGCAAGGCACATGGGCGTGTGCTATGACCGTGGGTGACACACGGCCTGACCCCACGGACGTGCCTCTGAATCGTGCCTCTGCTGTATTTGAACAATGTATTTTAGAGCACCACACGGGTAGTAAACATGGCCGTGTGTCTCAATCGTATAGGAGCACACGGCCTCCAAATGGGCGTGTGAAGTGGTCGTGTCAGTTTGGATAGTTTCATCCATGGGTGCCTGGCATGGGCGTGTGAAAACCACACGATCTCACAACACGGCCGTGCTAAGGGTCACACGGGCGTGTGACGTTGTTTCCCTATGAAAAGTTTTCTGAGTAACGGATTTGATAGGATTCGAATCCTAATCATCCGAGATGTCTGTATCATGTCCGAAAACCCTCAATAAGAGTGATTCTGAACTGATTTGTATGAAATTTTGTATCTGTTTCTAATTAAGTTCTGTAAAGGTCCTTTAGAGTTCGGTAATGTCCTGTACTTGGTTTCGATGACGGTTTCGGGTTAAGGGTGTTACAAAAGGAGATAGTGGAGTTGAAAGCACAAATCCAAGAGCTTTTGGATAGAGGTTTTATTAGACCAAGTGTGTCTCTGTGGGGAGCACCGGTACTATTTGCGAAGAAGAAGGATGGGACGATGCGTATGTGCATCGATTATCGTCAGTTGAACAAACTGACGATTAAGAACAAGTACCCTCTGCCAAAGATTGATGACTTGTTTGACCAGCTAAGAGGAGCTTCGGTATTTTCCAAGATCGATCTTCAATCTGGATACCATCAGTTAAGGGTCAAACAGGTAGATATTCATAAGACAGCATTCAGAACTTGGTATGGTCATTACGAGTTTCTGGTAATGCCGTTTGGATTGACGAATGCACCTGCGGCTTTCATGGATTTGATGAATCGGGTATTCCAACCTTTCTTGGATCAATTTGTAGTCGTCTTCATAGACGATATTCTGGTGTATTTGGAAACTGAGGAGAAGTATGATGAGCATCTCTGTATTGTTCTGCAAGTGTTAAGGGAGAAACAACTCTATGCAAAATTCAGCAGGTGTGAATTTTGGTTATGAGAAGTGACGTTCTTAGGTCACGTTGTTTCTGCTGAGGGGATTAGAGTGGATCATCAAAAAATTGAGGCGGTTCTAGAATGGAAGTCGCCGAGGTCTGTATCAAAAATTCGAAGTTTTCTGGGTTTAGTAGGGTACTACAGAAGGTTTATGGAAGGGTTCTCCTTGATTGTTGCGCCGTTAACGAAACTTTTGAGGAAATGAGTACCATTTGTATGGACTAAGAAATAGCAAGAGGCTTTCGATATGTTGAAGAAGGTTCTAACTGAGGTGCCAGTATTGATTTAGCCAGAGTCTGGGAAGGATTTCATTGTGTACAGTGATGCATCGCATGTTGGTTTAGGCTGTGTACTAATGCAAAAGGGTAAGGTGGTCACTTATGCATCGGACAACTTAAACCTCATGAAACGAACTACCCTACGCATGATCTGGAGTTGGCAACAGTGATCTTTGCACTAAAGATTTGGAGACATTACTTGTATGGAGAAAATTGTATTATATACACGGACCATAAGAGTCTCAAGTATTTGTTGACTCAAAAGGAGTTGAACCTTAGGCAATGAAGGCAGATAGAGTTGCTTAGGGACTACGACTGTTCTATTGAATACCACCCAGGCAAAGTGAATGTGGTAGCTGATGCACTGAGTCGAAGAGTTGTAACTGAGTTGAGAGCAATGTTTGCTCGTTTGAGTCTGTATGACGATGGTAGCTTGTTAGCGGAATTACAAGTGAGACCAACTTGGATAGAGCAGATTAAGGAAAAGTAGTTGGAGGATGAGTCACTAGTCCCTCGATTCCAACAAGTTAGGAATGATGAGACCTCAGATTTTGGATTGAACAGTGAAGGAGTTTTATGCTTTCAAGGAAGAATTTGTATTCTGAAGGACTCTGGTTTGAGACAGTCAATTCTGAGAGAGGCTCATGGCGGGCTTTGTTCCATGCATCCTAGAGGGAATAAGTTGTATCGAGGTTTACGAGAGTTGTACTGGTGGCATGGGCTTAAGTGTGAAGTGATGGGATTTGTGGGGAAGTGTCTGACATGCCAACAAGTGACGGCTGAGCATCAACTGCCTTCTGGACTTCTGCAACAGATGAAGATTCCACTTTGGAAGTGGGAGAGGGTAACCATGGACTTTGTGAGTGGGCTACCCTTGATACCTACCAAGAAAGACTCGCTTTGGGTGATTATGGATAGGTTAACCAAATCTGCTTATTTCATACCTATCCAAACTGACCACTCACTTTAAAAGTTAGCCAAGTTGTATGTGGCGGAGATAGTGCGACTTCATGGAGTGCCAGTTTCGATTATTTCTGATCGGGATCCTAGGTTTACATCTCGATTCTGGCAGAAGTTGCATGAGGCATTGGGTACTCGATTAGATTTTAGCATTGCTTTTCACCCCGAGACGGATGGACAATCGAAAAGGGTGATTCAAGTTCTGTAGGACATGTTGAGGGGCTGTGTGATCGACTTCCGAGGTAGTTGAGAGGAATACTTGCCATTAGCAGAGTTTGCTTACAACAACAGCTATCAGGCGAGTATTTGAATGGCACCATATGAGGCGCTGTATGGACGAAGGTGTCGTACGCTTACCTATTGGATGGAGTTGGGAGAGCATCAGATTCTTGGGCCAGAGTTAGTGGCAGATACAGATGAAAAGGTTAAGTTGATTAGAGATCGGTTAAAGGAAGCATCTGATAGACAGAAATCTTATGTCAATTTAAAGCGTAAGGAAATTGAGTACTCAGTGGGGGATAAGGTTTTCTTAAAGGTCTCACCTTGAAAGAAGATACTGAGGTTTGGTAAGAAGGGCAAGTTGAGTCCGCAGTTTATCGGGCCTTATCGAGTTCTTAAACGGGTGGGTCCAGTAGCTTACCAATTGGAACTACCTCTAGAGCTGAATAGGATTCATGACGTTTTTCTTGTCTCTATGCTAAGGCGGTATCGGTCTGATCCTTATGTCGCACCAGTAGAAGAGATTAAGGTGAAAGCTAACTTGACTTTTGAGGAAGAACCTGTGCAAATTCTGGACCGTGATGCAAGGTATTAAGAAAGAAGTCAGTTCCTTTGGTGAAAGTGCTTTGGCGTAATCATGGAAGAGAAGAAGCTATGTGGGAGCCAGAAAGGACGATACGTCAACAATACCCTCACCTGTTTGGACCAGGTAAATTTTTAGGCCTAAATTTCTTTAAGGGGATAAAGTTGTAACGCCCTAATTTTTGGGATTTTTGAGGTTTTACGTGAATTTAATTTTTGTTTGTCTGGATGTACTAAATTATGCTTTGGGTGTGTTAGTAAGCCTTTAGAAGGCCTAAGCTTAAGTTAAAACCCGGTAGAATTTTAAAATTTTGGACTTAAAATAGAAGGGACCTTGACTAAGTGGGCTTTTAAAAATATGTTGTCAAATTAAGACACAAGTAAGCTTGTGTTAAAGTGGCAAGGTGGAGCCACTTAAGACACAAGGGGTGGCATGTGGAAGCTGTGCAAGAGCTAAGGTTCAAGTTTCACGGTAAGCAATGTCCTATTTTATTTTTAATGCATGTGTAAGGCATGTGGTGGACTCCAAGTGAAACTCTGTTGGGAAGAGTTTAAGGTGCTCATGGGATTAAGTCAAGGAGGGATAAGGGGGAGAAAATCTAGGAATTTTGAAAGGGAAGCTGGAGTTGGCCGAATGAGGGAGTGCTAGAGAGCATATTCGACAATGGAGGGCTTAGGTAACATTTTCGGCATTTGTTGTTTGTGTGCCGATTTCTTTTGGCAAATTTGGTCATTTTCTTGGTGGCCGATTAGGGTTAGTTGTTTGGAGGGGGATCCTAGTTCTTTCTCTTATTCTTTTCTCAGTATTCTAAAAAGCCAAAGTCCTGAAAGTGTTAGCTCTCCTTCTGTCGATTTACCCCAAACCAAACCCTCTCATCTCTTTTCTTCTTTAGCATAATGAAGCATCTATTTTCTCTCTTTACCATCTCCTCTTCTTTCTCCACTCTCTTCTTCATCTTCTTTACACCATCGATTAAAGTAACCTCTTTTCTCAAGCCTTGTTAGTCGAATACTCTCAAAAGCCGAAACTGATTTGCCTTGTTAGCCGAATCTTCTTCTTGGCCGAATCTTCTTCTTGGCCAAATCTTCCATACCCTTCAACCCAATTCTTTCAAAAGCCGAAACTCACAACTCTTTCATCCATTTGTCGATTATCTCCTTTCTATTCCATAAGCTTCTATTCTCTTTTTTGTTTCTGCAAAAGCAGAAACCGCCATACTCTATAGTGATTCGGGAACTGAATCTTTAGATCACTTAGATCTATTTTCTTTTCACGTTTTGGATTAGATCTATACTAGATCTGGATTAAGCTAGATTAGGGACTCTTCTTTGGCAAAATAAAGCATTGGTAAGTACTCGAAACCCCTTCATTCGTAATTTGGTGATTCAAGAAAAGCTGAAAACCCCTAACTCTTTAGGGTGGCTGTCATTTTTGACTAAGGGTGATATTAGCCTCTTTCTTTCAGTTCTTTTGTGTTTTAGTGTGGATAAGAGATGATCTAACAAGGAGCATTAGAGGCTAGGACCGTGGGGCAATCTAGATCTAGATGTAGTGGTAGATTTAGGCAAAGGTAAGTGCTTAAGGGCCTTAGATGGTGTTGGCCGAATATGGTAGGTTGTCAGTTTCGTTGATTTCATTGGATATTAGTTAACAATGTGATTTAAAAAATTGCAAGTTCATTCAGCACGGATCTCGATGTAGTATTGCAAATCAAGTGTGTAATCGACACCCACTAGTAGACTAGATCGGTAAAAGCCAAAAAGTTGAAACGCCGAAATTCTGGCATTTTGACGGCTTGCGAGCGTGCGAACACTCGTGGGTCTGTGTAAATTGGTAAAATTGGTAATCGCAAATGGTAAGAGTGTTGTGTGCACGTTTTCATGCATGTTGGTGGTTTTGGGCCTCGGAGGGCCGAATTTGGTCCCAATGGGCTTACGGGCCCAAATGGGTGAAAATGAGCGGTAAGTGTATTCTGGTAATCTGAATGATAATTCTGCTAAAACGGATGTAAAATTTGGGCTTAGTGGGCCGTGGAAGCTAGTAGAGACCGTTGGGCCGATTAGGGGTTTTAGGGCCCGATGACTCAGTAATTATGAAAAGGGCTAAATAAGTTATTTGGATGATGTAGGACTGTTAACAAACTGTAATGAGCATGAAACCCTAAAAATTGGCAAATTTACTGAAATACCCCTTAAGGGTAGAAATTACTGTTTTGCCTCTAGGTGCTAAAAGACCATTTTACCCCTAGGGTTAAGTTGACTGTTTTGCATGCTAAAATGTATCTGTTCTATGTATGCCATATCATATTATATACTGTTGTATGGGATTGGGTTTTGATGGAGGAAGTGCTAAGTGGCAATGCCACGTATACTGTTAGAGGCTTTGCCTCGTATTACTGTTTTAGTGGTTTGGCCACGTTATCTGATTAAGTAGTAAGCTGTGACTGTGGTGTGGAGGGCTGGGTGGGTTGAGTTATTCCCCACATGGTATGCAGGGCTGGTGCGGCTGGTGTGTAGGGCTAGATTGGGCTGGGCTTTGCATACATGCATAACTTTCTGATCTGTTACTATAATAGGCCTAAGGGCCACACTGTTTACTGAATAGGGCTAAAGCGCAATAATCTCTATTTTCTGAATAGGGCTAAAGCCCAGTTATCACTGTATCTAGATAGGGCTCTTGCCCAGTTGAGCTTGTACTGGTCTTGCCTCTAGTTGGGTTTAGCTTACACACTGAGTTTCACAAACTCATCCCTTCCTTTTCATCCCTGCAGGTGAACCCGAACCTTAGAGGACTTGGAGCTGGAGGGATTCGGAGTGGCCATGTGGACTGCTTTTGGTTTTGATATTTCTTTTAAGTTACTTATATTATTATTCGGTAGTTTTGGGTTTTAATCTGTAATTAGGCCGCTCTATAATTATTTTATTTGGTTTTAAGTACATAATTATTATTTGATAAAATTGGTAAACTAAAGCTGCACGGATTTTTATTTCAAAATTAACAAACGTTTTCAAAACCTTCCCTACGTGATAAGTGGATAATTTAATAATAACGACTCTCAAACAAAATCTTCTAAAAGTAAACCCACAACTGATAGTGGATACGACTTTCATAAATTAAATAACCTATTTTTTTTAAAACTCTTAAAATGGTTTTGCAAAGTCACCCTAAAGTTAATAAAAGAGAAACGAGGAGTAAATCACTGTCCATGTGACACACTAGATCTGGCCATAACGTCTGGGCCGGGTTTGGGGTGTTACACTCCCTGCCTTCACCAATACAGTCTTATATAGTGAAATTTACCAGATTTATATTGATTAAGTTTACAAGTGTGAAATTGAAGAGTTCAGTGGCTAAATGATTAATAATGTAGTTAGAGTTGAGAATGGGTTATTAAGTAAAGATGATTTTAATGGAAAGATCAGATATTTTTCTGAAGATTATTCAGAATATGCAATGCTACTGTTAAAGAAGATGTTATTCATGAATAATCAATTTATTCGATTATGGTATATACAAGTTGGATTAATTGGAAATTTCTTCCAAATTAGTTCCTTTAGTGAACTGAATAATATGGAATCATTGATGATTTTAGTAGTCAGTGGAACAATGATGAAACAGAAAAGATATTTGAATGCAGCTGTTATAATTATATATCTTACAACAATACTTTCTGGGTATTTTACATGTTTTGTTATTTAGAAAGTTAAATGTAAATATTCATTTTTAGATGTGATTCTTATTACATAGAAAGGCTGACTAGTCATGATCTTAGATGGAATTATTGAAAGTCTGATTAATTCATGAGCGGTATTGCCCTATCCTTTTTTGGTTCACTAATCGATTATGCTTGAGAGAAAACTGGATGAAAACATTCATATGATATTGTTTTATACTTCTATTGGTTGAAGCTCTAAATTGCAAATATGGTTTATTCGTGAAAGATATTCGTTGGCTGGAGGTAATTACATTTACTATTATAAATTTTGACTCGATTATCAAAGTTCAGTAATATGAATCTCAGAATATCGAAATTATATTACTACATTGGTTGTTATTGTGACTATTTTTAGTTTTTCCCTTCTATTTGGAAAGTATTATTGATATTGAGATATTATTTCATTTATATGGTTGAAATGTCGGCCCTATTATAGTACTATAGTTTCAATCTGTATGATGGTTATAACATCAGAAAATTCAAAGCTTCGGTGTTAATAATCGATAGCTATACTGATGATATAGTTATTACATAAAGATATAAGATTTGAATGATTTGATAAATGTCTACAAAGTTTTAACCAGATGAAAGTTCTGTTGACCGAAGCATCAGTTCTGGTTCAGCCTAAATCGGGTAAAAAATTTCTGATTTATAATGAAATACCATTGAATGGGTTAAATTGTGTTTTGATGTAGTAAGGCAAAGTAATAGTCTATACTTTCAGATAGTTAAAGATCATATGAAAAGAATTACCTGATATATGATTTAGAAGTTGCAACCATTGTATTTGCACTGAAGATTGGTAACATTTTTTGTTAGTGAAAAATGTTAAATATTTACTGATTATAAAAGTTTAAATCATTTGATATCACAAAAAGGATTTGAATATGAGATAACATGGACAGCCAAAGCTATTGAAAGACTATGATTGATAATTGATTTTCATTTAGGAAAAGCAAGTGAAATTTGTTGATACTTTGAATAGAAAATTTCTGTGTGTATAACAAGCAATGAATACCTGATTAATATTGTTTTATGTTGGCTCAATTTTTAGTAGAGCTTAAAGCTAAACTGATGTTTCTACAAAAGAACTGTGAAGCTTAGAAAAATTATAATGAGTTAGAAGTTAAATTAGTATAGTGTGAATTAACTTCTAATTGAGAAATTTCAGAATGGATTTGATAACTGTCTATTATTCAAAGGTAGAGCCTGGATACTGAAAGATTCAGAGGTTATACAGAAAATTTTGCATGAAGTTTATAATAGTAATATGTTTATTATCCAAGGAAAGTGGAAATTGTACAATGATTAGAAAAGATGTGTTGGTGGCCCGAAAATGAAATGCGATATTTCTGAAATTATATTAAAATATTGGATATAACAATAAGTTAAAACTGAATATCTGGTATTGATAATTTTGAGATTGATATAGTCAGTGACGATATCGAAATGAAAATAGGATAAGTTATTATGGGTTTCGTATCGAAATTACCTCTATACCAGAGAAAAAAATTGTTTGGATAATTATTGATCATTTGCCAAAGGCTGCATATGCTATCCTGGTATAAATGGATTTTTTTTTTGATAGATTGTTTGAATTATATGTTTCTGATATTGTCAGATTTCATAGTATGTCAGTTTCCATTATTTCTAATTGAGATACACGGTTTACATTCTAATTTTGAAACAAGTTATAAGAAGTTTTAAGTATGTGGTTATATTTAGTACCGTATTTCATCTTTAGATAAATGGTCAATTTGAGTGCGTAAATCAGATTCTTGAAGATATTTTTCAGTACTGTATTTTAAAATTTGAAGGTAATTAGAAATAATAACAGCTATCAGTCAAGTATAATATAGTACCTTATGAAACTCTGAATGGTTAGCAATGTAAAGCTCCATAATATTGGACTGAGATTAGTAAGAAAAAAAAGAATACATGAAGTTGATATGATCTGTGAAACAGAAGGAATAGTGAAAATAATCTGAGACAGTTTTAAGAAAGTTTTTGATTGTTAGAGGTCTTATACTGATCATAGATAAAAAAGAAATAGAGATCTGAGTCAGTGACAAAGCATTTCTGAAAATTTTTGCCATGAAAGAAGCTCTTCAGTTTAGCCGTAAAAACAAATTAAGTCTATAGTCTATCAGGCTATATAAAATTATTGAAAAGAATCAGACTTGTTGAGTACTGATTGACACTATTGCTAGAATTAGACAGAACTCACAATGTTATTCATGTATATACGTTATGATGATGTTGATCAAGTCTATCACATGATATTTTTCTGACAGATATGAAAGTTCAGTTTTGCATTATTTATAGTGAGGAATTGATTGAAATTTTGGCATGTAAAGTGAACGAACTGAGAATTAAAAGGTAGCTTAGTTAAAAGTTTTATAAAAATGACATGATATATAATAAGCTACCTAATAATTAGGGAAAGTTGTGAAAGAAATTTTTGAACCTCTTTACTGGTGAAATTTTCGAGGACGAAAATTCTTTAGGGGGAGAGTTGTAATAGCCTGAATTTCAGTGATGTCGAAAATAGTGGTTCGAGAAAACCAAATCCGGCAAATGAACTCGTAAATTATATTATTTAATATTTACGAGCCAAATGTAGCTTTTAAAATATTTTTGAAATAGTAAATTGTGTTTTATAAAGATTTATTAGGTCAAGTAATTAAGAAAAAGAGGTATTGAGATCTTGGTGTTATAAACCGAGCCATAAATATTTTTATAAATATTTACGAAGTGTCAATAAGGTAGTATTGAAGTTTCGTCAGAAAATTTTAACGTTTCGGTAGTTAATTAAATAAAAATGACTAAATTGAAAAAGGTAAAAAACTTGCTAAAGTGATTAAATAGCTTAAAAATTAAATAAAGAAGGACTAAAAGTGAAAATGGACCATTTTAAAATGCTGAGGCGGCATAGTGTGAAAAAAATCAAGGATTTTTATGTGATAAGGACAAAATTGGAATTAAAACAAAAGTTACATGACCAAAATTGATTTTAATAGTTTCTAGACCATTTCTTCTTCAATTTTCTATCCAAAAACACCATGGAAGATCTCTCAAGGCTGGTTTTCCTATTCTAGCTTCATGTAAGTTTAATTCTTGCTTTTTCCTTGAAATTTCTATGTTTTGGGACTTTTACAATTAGGTCCAACATACTATTTCATTGGTTTTTTATTTGGTTGAAAGTTTTGGAAGATACCATTGATATGTTCATATGCTTTTAGTTATTTGATGATGAAATTGAGATGTTAATGGATGTTTAAAGGTATTTCATCAAAGAATTTTGGTTGAAATCATGTTTTAGGGATTAAATTGACAAGTGTTGATATTATGGAAAATTTTAAAATTTCATGGAATTCATGGGATGTTATTGTTATGTATGAGAATAATTAGGCTTGAAACAAGGATTAAATTACAAGAGTTTTATTTTCCGAGCCTAAGGCCAAAATAGTTATTAATTCAAAGTTTAGGGGCAAAATGATAATTTTTCCTAAAGTGTGAATTGGACTGAATTGAGTATAAATTATATTAAATTGATGCTAATTTCACTCGTACAGGTCCAGATAGATCAAATTTAGAGATAGAACGAGGAAAAAAGGGAAATATTAGATTAGTAGATATTATGTACACGAACATTTGCCAAGGTAAGTTCGTTTAACTCAATTGAGTATATTTTATGTTTGAAATAAATGTTGTATGTGTGAATTGTGTGAATGTCTTGTGTATGAATTGATCACATTCCCGACTATACTTGATAAATGATAAACCTTGTTAAAATGAAAAATGTTAAAAATATACGTTTGAATTAAATGTCATATATGTGAAATATATAATTGTTAGGTACAAGAAATATATTGAAGATCTGATAATGCTTGATAAATGAATATCCGATATTACCTAATAAATGTTAAATGATTCTGTAAATGTCATAAATAGATGAAAAGTATCATAGTCATATAAATGGAATTAATCTTATATTTGATAACACTCGATACATGATAAGTCCCGTTTGATTTAGGGAAATTCAATGGATCAGTGTTGAACATGATTCTGCATGTGTTACAGACAGGATTTAATTTGGATGAGTAATCCTGATAAAGTCTCTCGAGCATCATGATATATAGTTCTGCGAGTATACTGATTGGTAGTAATTCCGTATATGTTGTAGCCTACCATAACTCTGTATTAGCATCCTGATACACGACTTGCCCAATTCTAATTCTGCATACGTTGCATACACAAATTCAGCTCTTTGTGAGTATCTTGATATTCGATCAATTGTGATCTTACATATGTTGCAAACACAAATGCAGCTCTGTCTAAGCGTCCAAACATGACTCGTATGAACTTCATGAGATACGGCTATTCGGTGCTTTTATTACATGACTTTCTCGGTTAAAAGTTCTTTGTGCACTAAAAGTTCTGTGTGAACTTCATAATACATGATACATGGCTCTTATGAGCAAACTTGATTAGCCCGGATAAGTTTCATGATACATGTTACACGATTTACTCGAATAACTTGATAAGTGGCTTGAGAGTTTTGTACACTTTAAGTGTACTACATGAGAATATCCATTGATATTTCTAATAAATTCAACGGGAAAAATCTTGACAAGAGAGAACATGAACATGAAATGAATTGTTACACGTATTTGCCTGAAGTACGTGAAAATAATGATACAGAATATATGGAAATGTGAGATGATGATATATGAACATGGAATTTATTTGATAAATATGTTCAATTATTGTTATAAAATCGTATACCTTGAATGTACTACTCATGTGACAATGATAATTTAAATGACTTTATGGATAAAGTTTTGACACGAACTAATCAGCATTCGAGACAAATTGTTATGAAAACATACTTGAAATAAAGAGATGTAATTTATATATGTTATGTGAACACATGAAATGAAAAGTATGTGTATAAAGGAAAAATCTAATGAGTGTTGAGCCCATATGTATTTCTTGATATTTACATGAATTATATGACTAACAATGGTGATGAGGATCTGTGTTAGGGCTCGTGATCAAATTGATTGAACATACTTTACATGTTTATTATGAATATAAATGAATGGTAAGTTAAATGCCAAGTTATAGGGACTTATTAAGCATTATATGCTTACTCTGATTTATTTTCCCTGTTCAATAGTGACTCAAAAGCTTGTTGGTTGGTCAGCTTGGCGAAGATCTCTCACACTATCCATCGGCCCATTTTATTATATACGGTAAATTAATTATGGTTATAATGGCATGTATAGATTGATAAGCCAATGTTGGCTTATAAATGTTTTTAATTGTAACTAGCCATTGGTATGGCTAGTATTTGGCATGTTTTTGAGTTGCATATAATTATAGTTTTAATATGTTTGATATGTGTTTGAAATGAATAAATGATGAAATGGTATATGCATAAGGATGATAGTTAAGGTTGTTATAAACCTTTTGAATTTGCCTATATGTGTATAAATGGTTGATTGGTAAGTTTTGATACATAATCATATGAATTGTTAAATTATATACAAGACTTAGTTAAGGTTTGATTAAAATGCCTTAAATTCATTCTTGAATGTGTTTTAAGTGTTGGTTTAAATGAAAGACCAAATGGGTGAGAAATAAAGCTAAAAAATAACCTTATTTTGTCCACATGGATGGACACACAATCGTGTGTCTTGATCGTGTGTGACACGTGGCCTGGTACATGGGCATGTAGCCTGTCCATGTGTCCCCTGCATCTTAAAAATTAGGAACAGAATGCCCAGAATTGAGCACACAGGCAGAGACATGGGCGTGTGTCTTAACCATGTAAGGTACGTGGTCTAGTACACGAGCGTGTGACTTGGCCGTGTGACTTCAATTTCTTCATGGGTTACAAGTCAGAGAGTTACATGGATTGGGGACACAGGTGTGTGAAACTACACAGCCTGACCACACGGGCGTGTCTCTTACCACATGGGCGTGTGACTTCTTTATGTAAGAAAAAATTTGAAATTTTGTGAAAATTTCCTGAGATCCCGATTTAGTCCCGAATAGATTCTAATGTATGTTTTGAAAATCGAGGGTCCACTTAAGAGACATTATGATTAATCTGGGGAAATGAATGGTGTTGGACTCAAATTTTCTGTAGATGTTCTGTAAATCTCGATAATGCCTCATAACCCTGTTCCAACGACGGATACGAGTTAGGGTTGTTACAAGTGTCCCCATCATAGAACGTAAGAATGGCTCTATATGCAATTATTTTATAATGGTTTAGATAATAATCTAAGGCCCGGATTGGATGGCATATCCGTAGGAGCCTTGTTGGACCATACATACAAACGAGCTTGTTAAATAATTGACGACATGGCTATGAATTCATATATGTGGCCCAACAAGTGGTTCACTGACAATCCAAAACCATCAACGACGAAAGCCATCCAAAAAGTGGATGCATATAAAATAATTTTGGAGAAGTCGAATCTTTTGGAAACATCATCTAAACTAACTATGTTAGATTTAGCCCAAAGTTATGGGCAACTTCCGAGAACTAGTTGGATTAGGTGAATTACGTGGGCAATAGGGGTGAAAACCCCTATTCAAACATGTATAACCCCGATTGGAAAGATCATTTGAACCTAAGGTGGGGAGGTAATCAAGGAGGTGGAAACCCATTGCAAAACTGTTTGAACCCACCTTACCAACCTCCGCACCTACAAAGATCTCAAGATAGATTTGTAAGGAATGACCATACTGTATGGTCAATGACTAGATCGGATAGAGGGAGAAATACAGTCAATGAAGACATGTAACAACCCATTTTTCATTAAATCAGAACAGTCAAAACCACAAATCTGAGGTTGAAAAATTGTTTTAATATTATTTTCAGTGTTTACAGCATGCGAATATATATGTGTGAAATTTTTGTGGATTAATTTTAGTGATTGAATGCTTAATTTGACAAAAGGACTAAATTACATAAATTGTAAAAGACTGCATTCTACTTGTTAAAGGCACTAATTAGTTATGAAATTGAAATGTGGAAGTCTTTATAATGTTATTAAACCATTGATAGTGGAGATGGTCATAAATGGCCTTATATTATGTGTTTTATAATGTTTTTAACTAAGGTTAAAAAGGTAATTTGTGTATTAAGTTAATTAAAATAAAACAAAATAATTTTTAATGGCCATTTCTCATCTTCTTCACCAATTATTGAAGAAAAGAAAACCATTTAAAGCATTTAGGGCTTCGACACTTTGAGTTCTTGATTGAGGTATGATTTTTGTTTGGTTTTTTATGATTTCTATGTTTTTGTGATCGTTGCATCTAGTACTAGCTAGCCCGTACCTCCGATTCTAAAACTGTTAAAGATTTTGAAAGATGTCATTGATGAGTCTATGTGTTCTTGAATGTTTGATGATGAAATATGAAATTTGCATGTTAGATTTTCATGTTTTATAAAGTGATTTTTGATGAAAATGCATAGTAGGGATTAAATTATGAAATGTGCAAATTATGTGGTTGAAATGTGAAATAAATAAAAGTTTTGGGCTACTAGGGACCCATAGATAATTTGGCTAGCATGGGATTAAAAGAAATTTTGGGAATTTGTGATTTTATGAAGTAAGGACTAAATTGTTAAAAGTGTGAAAGTTTAGGGGCTATTGAGCAGATAAGCCTAAATATGTGTTATGAACTAAATTGAAGGAATATGTGATTGAATAAGTTAATTTTGTATATATTTAGATCAAGAAAAGCAGAATTCAGAGCTAGATCGGGGGAAAACCAAAGTACTCGACTAATCGACTAGTTTCGTCGTTTTTAAGTTTGAGGTAAGTTCATATGTGATAACTTAAATATAAATATATGTTTAATGCTTTGGTATTGTTTAAATTGTGATTATCCGTTTATCGATATTGTATGAACTGAGAAATTGACTCTACAGATATATTCAACGATTAAATCGACAAATGTGAAATCCCGGTTGAACCTTAGGAATAGATTTGGATACTAGTGACATGTCATTAGGTGATCGGGCCATGATATTAGCACTTCGGGTGCGTGTTATACCAATTTGGCTTTGGGCCATGCATATCGGATGATTTGGCTTCCGGCAATGATAACGATTCATCGGATAAATTACCTTGATTTGGCTATGGGCCATGGTATAGGTACTTGTTATACGAGACTCTTTATTAGGGGTGAGCAAAACTCGATTGTACTGGAAAAAATCGAAAAAAATTTGAATTTCGAGCTAAATGAATCAAGTTATTCGAGTTATTCGAGTCAACTCGAATTTTTTTGGAATTTTGAGTTCGAATCGAGTTGAGTTTTCAAATTTGAATAACTCGAATAATTCGAATATCAAACTATAATATTTTACATTTTTACCCCAAACTCCCAAAACTTTTTACTTTTACCTTAAAACTTTTACTCCTTCCCACTTTTCCCTCAAACCTTTTACTCCCCTCCCATCCTAACCCCCCATCTACTCAAAATCTATTTCTCACCAAAATTTTACTCTCCTATTTATTTTTCCTCAAAATTTTACTCCCAAAAACCGTCAAAACTTTTTATTTTCCCCAAATTTTTTATTCCCCCCACTTTCCCCTTAAAACTTTTACTCCCTTCCCATCCCACCCCCATCTACCCCAAACTCATCCCCCTAATTTTTTTTTAATATTTTCCCTTCAAAAATTTACTCTCCCTATTTACTTTCCCTCAAACTTTTACTCTCAAAACTTTTTATTTTCCCTTTAAACTTTTACTTCTCACTATTTACTCCCAAATAAAAAACCCATAAACATAAATAGTAATAATTTTATTTATATCTACTATTTAAATTATTAAATTAAATTTCACATTTTATAGTATTTATATTATTGAATTGTTTATTCATATTGAATATTTATATTAAAATTGAATTATTAATGATGTCATAAAATATTCGTGCTAAAATTTTATATTGGTATCAATTTCACATTTTATCTTTAAAATAACTTTTATTAAAAAGTCACATTTTTACATTTAATATATTTTTTAATTCCAAAATACATAGTGACAAGAATCTGAAGATAATTAAAACAACTAAGTAAGCAAAAAAGCTAACCCGTATATACAAGATTAATAAATAAATTATGAGGTGATGAAAGTTAATAAAAAATTTGATTATGGTGGAAAAATTTTATTACGATGGGTGACAGTGGTTACAAAGACCCAAAATTATTTTTTAAAATTTAACTCGAACAAATATATTTGATTCGATTCGATTCGAATTCCATTTCACTCGACTCGATTTGAGAAAATTTCAAATCAAATTAGGATGATAAAATACGATTCGTCAACTCGATTAACTCGAATAGTTTTCATTCGATTTAATTCAATTCAATCGAACACTCACCCCTACTCTTGATGTATCCGACTTCTATTCCGAGTGGTTCAACAGGTAAACGAATGATGTGGTTGAGAAAGAGGTTGGTACGAGATGGTACAGGTATGTGCAGAACCTATTCGAGTAACAAATGGTGAAAGTTTGATGAGTTTGTATTTGATCATGTTTTGAGACATAAGAAAGGTTTGTAGCTAATGTGTATATTGTTATGTTATGTATAATTGGTTGATTTGCATTTATTTGATGAATTAAGTTATTTTCATACGAGCTTACTAAGCTATGAAGCTTACTTCGTGTTATTTTTTCTAAGTTTTATAGTGAATCAAGGCTAGCTCAGATTTGGGAATCGTCAGGAACATCATCGCACTATCAAACATCTAACTTGGTAGTTTTGAAGTTTTAAATATATGGTATATGGCATGTATAGGCTATATGGTATTTTAGTATGTTTTGGTTGTGAAAATGAGCCATGAGACTTGGCTTGGTAGTGAAGTAAATGTTGTGTGTATTTGGCAATTAGAAAAGGTTTGATAATGACTATGGTATGATGTTTATAATGTGTTGTGAAATGTCATGTTTTGGTATAGTTGTGGTTATGGCACTATGGATGTTTAAATGGTTAGCTGAATGATGATGTATGAATGCTTGAAAAAGGTTTTATTGTGGCATGATTTTATATGAAAAATTGGTTGCTATATAGTATGGATTTGAGATAGTGAATTGATTGAATTGATGATGGATTTTTGCTGTGAATTAGTGATTAATAAGTTGGCATATACTTGCATGAAATGTGGTTAATCATCATATTTGTTTGGTATATGTTTGGGAAATGAAATGGTTGGATTGTATAGCATGATTTAAGCATGAAATTGAGATTGTTTTAGCTGTCCATTAGGCTTGGAAATAGTATCATTTATATGTGTTATAGGTGTGCATATTTGGGTGGCAAAATTGCCTTGTAAATGGCTATTTTTGTCCACATAGGCAGAGACACGGGCGTGTGTCTCAATCGTGTGCAACGCACGGTCATGGTACACGGCCGTGTGTCCCCTAAATGTAATGCCCTGATTTTCGAGATTTTTCGGGTTTGTTACGATCTTTGTGGAAATTATGAATTTTGTGTGTTGGTCTGCTAAATTTGTGTTTAAGTATGTTAGTGGGCCCTTAGGAGGCCCAAACTCCGGTTAAAATCCGTTAGAAATAGCAAAAGTATGTTTTAAGTAAAAGGAGGAACTTGGTCAAGAGGGCTCTTAAGAAAAATTTGGTGAAATTCGTCACAAAAGGAGCCTTGGCAAAGTGGCAAGGTGGCGCCACAAAGCTCCTTAAAAAGTGGCGCCTAGGAGGGTGGAGGTCCATGGTACGAGTCGCAAGGTAAGCTTCAAGTACTTTTATTTTTATGTGCATGTGTGGCCAAGTGTTGGTGCCAAGTGAAACTCTTTCTTGGAGAGTTTGAACTGTTCAAGAGAGTAAATCAAGGAGGAAGTTAAGGAGCATTTGAATTTTGAAAGATAGTGGCCGGCCAAGGGACTCTTGGTAACGCAATTTCGGCATTTTGCATAGGTAAGTATTTCAACAATTAGGGTGCTAAGTGGTGTCGATTTCCTTAAGGTTCTTCTTGAGTTTCTTGTGCTGATTTCTCTAGGTCAGTAAGCTCTCTTCTTTTGCTGATTTTGCATAGCACATTAGGTTTTCTTTTTGCCACTCTCTTCTTCTTTTCTAACCTAATAGCCGAACCTTATTCCCCTAAAAAAAGGGACATTTGTTGCCAATTCCTCTTTTGAGAAATTCACTTCCCTTTCTTCTTCTTCTCTCTTGCACCTCAAACCAAATCTACACCATTATTTCTCCTTCAAGCCAAATCAAATCCACTCTCTTTTCCTTCTTACCTTCAAGCCCTGTCGACTACTTCTTTACCAAAACTGATTATCCTCTCTTTTCTCAAACCCTTCAGTAAGCCGAACCCCTTATCATTCATCTCTTTTGCCATCAGTTCATAGCCCCTAATCCTCTGACAAATCGACAAGAGTACCTAGGGAATAGATCTTAAAGTCGAGCATCTTAGAGCCACATTCTGTTAACGTTTGAGGCTAGAACTACTTCGGATCTAGTTTAGAAGATCGTGGAAGCAGTGTTCATCAAAGAGAGTCATTGGTAAGTGATCTAAACACTGGATACGTTTGTTTTCTTAGCATCTAAGAAGAAGCCGAAACCCCTATGTCCTTAGGGGCTTTGTCGACATAGACTATAGATAACATAGTATTGTATTTTTTGTTCTTTTACATGATAGTTAGCAGAAGGGGCGAGCCAGCGGGGAACTGAAGGCATCGGTACAAGCGGATCTGGATCTAGTACATCTAAATCGAGAAGGTGAGATATTAAGGCCATTAGGGGTACTGGCCGATTGTGGTAAGGAGGTTAAGGCTTTAGTGTTGTCGATTATCAGATTAAACGTGCTAGTGGTTGATTCTAGACTTTTCGTGCGAGGATCTAGTCAACGCTTCGACAGTTAACAGGTGTGTATCATACCCTTGCTAGAGACTAGAACAGCAAAGGCCGTAATGATCAAAAAGGTGATTGAATAATGACCAAAAAGTGACCGAAAGTGACCGAAAGGTCGGCCCTATGAGGATCTGTGAGTAACCGATTACTTTCTGATGATTAGATCTGGAATCGTTGGTGATGGAATTGCAAAGTGGGCAATTCCGTGCGTTTCGGTAAGTTGGGCCTCGATGGGCCGAATAGGGGTCCAATGGGCTTCCGAGCCCATATGGGTAAAAATAGTCATTAAGGGCGATCTGGCAGACTGTAGTAATCAAAACTGTTAAAATCTATAATCTGACTGTAAAACTTGGATTAATGGGCTGAAGTTACTATTAGAGACTATAGGGCCCATTAGGGGTTTTTGGGCTTAGAAGTCCAAATCTGTTAATTAAGTAAAACGGACTACTGTGACGACATATAGATTAGTGGTGGCTGTAATATGCATGAAAACCCTAAAAATCGATAAAATTACTAAAATACCCCTAGGTATGAGAAATTACCATTATACCCCTAGGTGCAAAATGACCGTAATACCCCTAGGGCTAATTCTGTATGAAATACATGATATTCTGTTTCTGTATGTTATATGTCATAATATGTATATCTGATGCACGAGATTTTGTATGTTATATGTCATAACATATATATCTGTTGCATGGGTTATGGGTTGTATTGATGGAGGAAGCGTTCTAGTGGCCTCGCCACATATATATCTGTTCTGGTGGCCTCGCCACATATATATCTGTTCTGGTGGCCTCGCCACATATCTATATCTGGTGACTTCGTCACAATATCTGGCAGCCTCGCTGCAAATTTTGTGGTGTGTAGCGGATGGGTGGGTCGAGTAGTCTCCCCACATGGTGTAAGGCTGGTACGGGGGTGTTATGGATGGATTTGGGTTGGGCTTCTGCATATATGATATATTTGTTCTGTTTCTGTTATGGGCCTATGGGCTTCATTCTGATTTCTGTACTGGGCCAAGGCTCAAATAAATCTGACTCTGAGGCTTGATCTATTTTGGGCTATGGTTGGGTTATGTTACACGCTGAGTTTACCAAACTCACCCTTTATTTTTATCCCTGCAGGTAATCCCCAACCATAGTGGGCTTGGAGTTGTGAGAGATTCGGAGGGGCCACATCATCTGCAAATTTGGTTCTCATTTTATTTAGTTTATTTTAATTATCTTATTTTACTATTTTGGGTTTTAAGTTGTAATAAGGCCGCTCTTTAAATTTATTTTTCTTTTTATGGTTTTATTTACTGGTTTTATGTATACATCATTGAAATTGCTAGTTATAGGCTGCGCGGGTTTTTCAAACAAACTTAACAAATGGTTTCGAAACAAGGCTATCGTAACAAATGGGTAATTTAAAGACTTAATAAACTGATTCTTCTATAAGCAACTGTTTTGCAAAGTTGTTTTGACACCATAAGCAAAGAACACAACTAGTATAAGTCTATGTGGCATGTCAGATCTGGCCATAACGTATAGGCCGGGTTTGGGGTGTTACATTTAGTGGTAACAGAGCCCGGTTGCAACAACTCAGCTGTTGAACGGCTCTAAAAACGAGAGTTTTAAAGTAACATTGAATTCGAAAATCATTTTTAAGAATTGTTTTCAAAATTGTTTTCGAGGTTGATTTCTTTCTATAAATAAATGATTTCTAATGATTGAACTCAGTTTTCTAAATTGGTTTTTAAGAAGGTGGCACACCGAATCTCCAACCCAAGTCTGTAAGTTTTCTGAACTTTTCTGATTGTTTCTGAAATTCTGTTACATGTTTGTACTAAAACCCTATTATGATACTTTAGTTAGGGTAATGCTGAATCTATAGAAACTCTGATAGGTAGCCTGAGACTGTAGTTAGGCTATCGCGAAAGAAAACAAACTCTGAATTTCTGTTTAATCATAAGACATCTATAATAAACACTGAAATATTTAACTGATGCATAAAATTCCTAATCAGATAATACGAAATGAGTACGCGAGCAGCTCGTGGAAGAGGCCATGGACGTGGCCGAGGTAGTGTACAAGCTGAATCTTCGTCTGCAGAACATGCGCCAGCAGCTGATGCACCGGTACCACCAGTAACGGAAGTTGAGTCTCATGATTGAGGTACCGGGGACGACGCTCTATCTCAAGCAATGCTTTGAGTTTTGGGAAGGGTTGCTGGGGCTAGTACGGGAAATGGAATTCGAGGATCTATTTCTGAGTGGCTCAGGGCTAATGGAGCAGAGATTTTTGGGGGCGTATATGGTGTAGCTTCAAATGTGGCCAAGTACTGGTTAGAGGCCACAGAGCGGATTATGGATGATCTGGACTGCTCTGTAGAGCAGAACCTGAAGGGAGCCATATCGTTACTTAGAGATGAAGCTTATCAATGGTGTCTCACGGTGAGAGATGGAACTGCAGCTGATAGAGTGACATGGGAGCTGTTCAAAATAGCCTTCAAAGGAAAGTATGTTGGGGCTAGCTACGTGGATGCCTGCAGGAAAGAATTTCTGAACCTGGTTCAATGGGGTAAGACAGTGGCTGAGTATGAGGCTGAGTTTCTGAGGCTGAGCCGGTATGCTTCTGGGATAGTCGCTACAGAGTATGAGCGTAGCGTGTGCTTCGAGGATGGTTTGAGAAATAAGATTAGGGTACTGATTGCTCTGCAGAGGGAGCGTAACTTCATTGCTTTAGTGGAGAAAGCTAAGCTAGCTGAAGAAGTGAAGCGCACAGAAAGACAGAATCGTGAGAAGGATCGGAACCATTTTAGGAGAGATTCCAGACCTTCAGGTGGTGTTAACAGGAATGTTAAGAGAGCAAGGGTGGTAGAGCCAGTTCGAGCGGTACCGATGAATGCTGTTAGACTGTAAGGTTGTAGGAATTGTGGTAAGATACACATGGGTGAGTGTCGAAAACGTTCTGGAGCTTGTTTTTGATATGGATCTATGGAGCATAGGGTTAAGGATTGTCCCCAAGAGCCAGACCAGGTTCAAGTTATAGATCAGAGGGTCGCTCAACCAGTGAGGGGTAGACCATAGCCTTTGAGAGGACGTGGACAATGTAGAGGTGGTAATGGTAATGGTCGAGGACGAAGAGCGCCTGGTAGGGGTGTTAGATTTGCTGAGGCTCATCAGCCAGCATTGGTGTATACAGCTCGTCGCCGAGAGGAGGGTGATGCACCTGACGTCATAACTCGTACGTTTCTGATTTCTAGTATGCCATACACTGCATTGATAGATGTTGGATCTACCCATTCATATGTTACATGTGCTATATCTGGGTCGCTGGGTGTGCGTTCTGAGGACACCGTGAGTGGGGTATCTGTACTAAGTCCTTTGGGTCACTCAGTTAGGGTAGACAAACTGTATAGAGACGTGCCTTTAGAATCTAAAGGAAAAGTTTTCTCTGGAGATCTGATGGAATTGCCTTTCGGAGAATTCGATCTCATCTTGGGGATGGATTGGCTTGTTAAGCATAGGGCTACTCTGGATTGTGCGGCCAAGCGAATGGTGTTAAAGACCGCAAAGGATGATGAGGTTCTAGTGATAGGCGAGTGTAGGGATTATCTATCTAATGTGGTGTCGGCATTGAGAGCTAAGAAGTGGATTCGTAAGGGTTGTGAAGCTTATTTGGCATTTGTAAGTCAATCGGAAACTAAGGATCTAACAATGGATAAGGTTAGAACTGTTAAGGATTTTTAAGATGTTTTTTCAGAGGAGCTTCCGAGTTTGCCTTCGAACCGAGAGGTTAAGTTTGGAATCGATTTATTGCCGGGAATAGCACCGGTGTCCATCGCACCTTGCAGGATGGCTCCGAAGGAGTTGGTGGAACCGAAAGCCCAGATTCAAGAATTGTTGGATAGAGGCTTTCTTAGGCCGAGCGTGTCTCCGTAGGGAGCACCAGTGTTGTTCGTGAAGAATAAGGATGGATCAATGCGGATGTACATCGATTATCGGTAGTTGAACAAACTGACGATTAAGAATAAGTACCCACTGCCAAGAATCGATGATTTATTCGACCAGCTTAGGGGAGCTTCAGTATTTTTCAAGATTGACCTTCGATCTAGATACTATCAGTTAAGGGTTAAGGAGGTGGATATTCATAAGACAGCGTTCAAAACACGGTATGGTCACTATGAGTTCTTGGTTATGCCATTTGGGCTGACGAGCACACCTGCAGCATTTATGGATCTGATGAATCGAGTTTTCCAACCATACTTAGATTGATTCGTGGTCGTCTTTATCGACGATATTCTGGTATATTCTGAAACTGAGGAGAAGCATGATGAGCATCTCTGTATTGTGCTGCAAGTGCTGAGGGAGAATGAGCTTTATGCGAAATTCAGTAAGTGCGAGTTCTGGTTGAGGGAGGTAACGTTCTTAGGTCATGTTGTTTCTGCTGAAGGGATTAAGGTGGACCTTCGAAAGATTAAAGCGATTCTGGAATGGGAACCACCGAGGTCAGTGTCGAAAATTCAAAGTTTTCTGGGTTTGGCTGGATACTATAGGAGGTTTGTGGAAGGATTTTCTGTAATAGCAGCACCATTAACAAAGCTTATAAGGAAATGAGTACCGTTTGTTTGGACTGAGAGACAGCAAGAAGCTTTTGAGAAGTTGAAGAAGGTTCTGACCGAGGCACCTGTATTGATTCAGCCGAAGTCTGGAAAGGATTTCACGGTATACAGTGACGCATCACATGTAGGGTTGGGCTGTGTGTTAATGCAGGAGGGTAAAGTGGTTACTTATGCATCGCGATAGCTTAAACCTCATGAAGTAAACTATCCTACTAATGATTTGGAGTTGGCAGTAGTAATCTTTGTACTCAAGATTTGGAGGCATTACTTGTACGAAGAAAGGTGTATCATATACACAGATCATAAGAGTCTTAAGTACTTGCTGACTCAAAAGGAGCTGAATCTTAGGCAACGAAGATGGATAGAGTTGCTTAAGGATTATGAATGTGCGATTGAGTATCACCCAGGCAAAGCTAATGTGGTGGCTGATGCTCTAAGTCGTAGAACTGTATCTGATCTGATAGCAATGTTCGCTCGATTGAGTCTGTATGACGATGGTAGTCTATTAGCAGAACTGCAAGTAAGGCCAACCTGGGTTGTTGAGATTAAGGAAAAGCGGTTGAAATATGAATCTCTAGTTTCTCGATTCCATCAAGTTAAGAATGGAGACACTTCTGAGTTTGGACTAAACAGTGAGGGAGTTTTGTGTTTCCGAGGTAAAGTTTGCATTCCGAGGGACTCTGACTTGAGGCAAGCAATTCTGAAAGAAGCTCATGGAGGACTGTGTGCTATGCATCCTGGAGGGAATAAGATGTATCGCGACTTAAAGGAATTGTATTGGTGGCCTGGATTGAAGCGAGAGGTAACGAAATTTGTGGGGAAATGTCTGACTTGCCAGCAAGTGAAAGCTGAACATCAGTTACCTTCCGGACTTTTGCAGCCAGTGAAAGTACCACTTTGGAAGTGGGAGAGGGTAACCATGGATTTTGTGAGTGGATTACCCTTGACACCGACGAAGAAGGACTCGATTTGGGTAATTGTGGATAGGTTAACCAAATCTACTCATTTCATACCTGTCCGCACTGATTATTCACTTCAGAAGCTAGCCAAGTTGTATGTGGCGGAAATTGTGCGACTGCATGGAGTGCCAGTGTTGATTATTTCTGATCGAGATCCTAGATTCACATCTCAGTTTTGGCAAAAGTTGCATGAGGCGTTGGGAATACGGTTGAACTTTAGCACAGCCTTTCACCCTCAGACTGATGGTCAGTCAGAAAGGGTTATTCAGATTTTGGAAGATATGTTGAGGGGATGCGTTATCGACTTCTAAGGCAGTTGGGAGGATTATCTACCGTTGGCAGAATTCGCATGCAATAACAGTTATTAGGCTAGTATTCGTATGGCACCTTACGAAGCGTTGTATGGACGTAAGTGTCGTACACCTAGTTGTTGGACCGAATTAGGTGAGCGACAAGTTCTTGGACCTGAGTTGGTAGCAAAGACTGAAGAAAAGGTCAAGGTGATTAGGGATCGGTTAAAGGAAGCATCTGATCGGCAGAAGTCTTATGCAGACTTAAAGCATAAGGAGATTGAGTACTCAGTGGATGACATGGTTTTTTTGAAAGTTTCACCTTGGAAGAAGATATTAAGATTTGGAAAGAAAGGCAAGTTGAGTCCGCGGTTCATTGGGCCTTATCGGGTTCTTAAGCGAGTAGGTCCAGTGGCTTATCAGTTGGAATTACCCCCAGAGCTAGATAAGATTCACGATGTTTTTCACGTCTCCATGTTAAGGCGATATCGTTCTGACCCTACTCATGTCGTGCCGGTTGCAGAGGTTGAGGTACAGCCTAATTTGACTTTCGAGGAAGAGCCCGTGCAGATTCTGGATCGAGATGTGAAGGTTCTAAGAAGGAAGTCAGTTCCATTGGAAAAGGTACTTTGGCGCAACCATGCCAGAGAGGAAGCTACATGAGAACCAGAGGAAACCATGCGTCAACAATACCCTCAGTTATTTGGATCAGGAAAATTTCAAGGCTGAAATTTCTTTAAGGGGGTAGAGTTGTAACGCCCTGATTTTCGGGATTTTTTGGGTTTGTTGCAATCTTTGTGGAAATTATGAATTTTCTGTCTTGGTTGCTAAATTTGTGTTTAAGTATGTTAGTGGGCCCTTAGGAGGCCCAAACTCCGGTTAAAATCCGTTAGAAATAGCAAAAGTATGTTTTAAGCAAAAGGAGGAACTTGGTCAAGAGGGCTCTTAAGAAAAATTTGGTGAAATTCGTCACAAAAGGAGCCTTGGCAAAGTGGCAAGGTGGTGCCACAAAGCTACTTAAAAAGTGGCGCCTAGAAGGGTGGAGGTCCATGCTACGAGTCGCAAGGTAAGCTTCAAGTACTTTTATTTTTATGTGCATGTGTGGCCAAGTGTTGGTACTCAAGTAAAACTCTGTCTTGGAGAGTTTGAACTGTTCAAGAGAGTAAATCAAGGAGGAAGTTGAGGAGCATTTGAATTTTGAAATATAGTGGCCGGCCAAGGGACTCTTGGTAATGTAATTTCGGCATTTTGCATAGGTAAGTATTTCGATAATTAGGGTGCTAAGTGGTGTCGATTTCCTTAAGGTTCTTCTTGAGTTTCTTATGCTGATTTCTCTAGGTCAGTAAGCTCTCTTCTTTTTGCCGATTTTGCATAGCACATTAGGTTTTCTTTTTGCCACTCTTTTCTTCTTTTCTAACATAATAGCCGAACCTTGCTCCCAAAAAAAAAGGGACATCTGTTGCCGATTCCTCTTTTGACCAAATTCACTTCCCTTTCTTCTTCTTCACTCACATTCTTCTTCTTCTCTCTTGCACCTCAAACCGAATCTACAACATTATTTCTCCTTCAAGTCGAATCAAATCCACTCTCTTTTCCTTCTCACCTTCAAGCCCTGTCGACTACTTCTTTGCCGAAACCGATTACCCTCTCTTTTCTCAAACCCTTCAGTAAGCCTAACCCCTTATCATTCATCTCTTTTACCATCAGTTCATAGCCCCTAATCCTCTGACAAATTGACAAGAGTACCTAGGGAATAGATCTTAAAGTCGAGCATCTTAGAGCCACATTCTATTAACGTTTGAGGCTAGAACTACTTTGGATCTAGTTTAGAAGATCGTGGAAGCAGTGTTCATCAAAGAGAGTCATTGGTAAGTGATCTAAACACTGGATACATTTGTTTTCTTAGCATCTAAGAAGAAGCCGAAACCCCTATGTCCTTAAGGGCTTTGTCGACATAGACTATAGATAACATAGTATTGTATTTTTTATTCTTTTACGTGATAGTTAGCAGAAGGGGCGAGCCAGTGAGGAACTGAAGGCATCGGTACAAGCGGATCTAGATCTAGTACATCTAAATCGAGAAGGTGAGATATCAAGGCCATTACGGGTACTGCCGATTGTGGTAAGGGGGTTAAGGCTTTAGTGTCGTCGATTATTAGACTAAACGTGTTAGTGGCTGATTCAAGGCTTTTTGTGCGAGGATCTAGTCAACGCTTCGACAGTTAACAGGTGTGTATCATACCCTTACTATAGACTAGAACGGCAAAGGCCGTAATGATCAACAAGGTGATTGAAAAGTGACCAAAAAGTGACCGAAAGTGACCAAAAGGTCAGTCCCGTGAGGATATGTGAGTAACCGATTACTTTCTGATGATTAGATCTAGAATCGTTGGTGATGGAATTGCAAAGTTGGCAATTCTGTGCGTTTCGGTAAGTTGGGCCTCGATGGGCCGAATAGGGGCCCAATGGGCTTCTGAGCCTATATGGGTAAAAATAGTCATTAAGGGCATTCTGGCATACTGTAGTAATCAAAACTGTTAAAATCTATAATCTGACTATAAAACTTGGATCAATGGGCTTAAGTTACTATTAGAGACTGTAGGGCCCATTAGGGGTTTTTGGGCCTAAAAGGCCAAATCTGTTAATTAAGTAAAACGGACTACTGTGATGACATATAGATTAGTGGTGGCTGTAATATGCATGAAAACCCTAAAAAATGATAAAATTACTAAAATACCCCTAGGTATAAGGAATTACCATTATACCCCTAGATGTAAAATGACCGTAATTCCCCTAGGGCTAATTCTATATGAAATACATGATATTCTGTTTCTGTATGTTATATGTCATAATATGTATATCTGATGCTTGAGATTCTGTATGTTATATGTCATAACATGTATATCTGTTGCATGGGTTATGGATTGTATTGATGGAGGAAGCGTTCTGGTGGCCTCGCCACATATATATCTGTTCTGGTGGCCTCACAACATATCTGTATCTGGTGACTTCGTCACAATATCTGGTAGCCTCGCTGCAAATTCTGTGGTGTGTAGCAGATGGGTGGGTCGAGTAGTCTCCCCACATGGTGTAAGGCCGGTACGGGGGTGTTATGGATGGATCTGGGTTGGGATTTCTGCATATATGATATATCTGTTCTGTATCTATTATGGGCCTATGGGCTTCATTCTGATTTCTGTACTGGGCCAAGGCTTAAATAAATCTGACTCTGAGGCTTGATCTATTTTGGGCTATGGTTGGGTTATGTTACACACTGAGTTTACCAAACTCACCCTTTATTTTCATCCCTGCAGGTAATCCCCAACCATAGTGAGCTTGGAGCTGTGAGAGATTCAGAGGGGCCACATCATCTACAAATTTGGTTCTCATTTTATTTAGTTTATTTTAATTATCTTATTTTACTATTTTGGGTTTTAAGTTGTAATAAGGCTGCTCTTTAAATTTCTTTTTCTTTTACGGTTTTATTTACTGGTTTTATGTATACTTCATCGAAACTGCTAGTTATAGGCCGCTCGGGTTTTTCAAACAAACTTAACAAATGGTTTCGAAACAAGGCTATCGTAACAAATGGGTAATTTAAAGACTTAATAAACTGATTCTTCTATAAGCAACTGTTTTGCAAAGTTGTTTTGACACCATAAACAAAGAACACAGCTAGTACAAGTCCATGTGTCATGTCAAATCTGGCCATAACGTACTGGCCGGGTTTGGCGTGTTACACTGAAGCTTAATTAAAATTCAACTCAGTGAGTTACACGGCCTAGAGTCACGGGCGCGTAGTCAGCGTGTGGCCAAGTTAGTATACCCTCCAGTTTTCACACGGCCTAGCATACAAATGTATGGTCCGCCGTGTAATGCAAGTCGGTATATATGCCCTGTTTCTACACAGTCACACGGCCTGTTCACACAGGAGTGTGACCCTGGTATTCTTGAAAATTTTTCTAAGTTTTTAAAGTTTTTGTATGTTATCGGTTTAGTCCTAAGCCACCTTTAAAGCATGTTAAAGGCCTCGTAGGCCGAATAAGGGACATTGTGATTATGTTTGAATGATATTTGAAAACGAATACTTTATATATGAGATATGTATGTTTAATGATGTGAACTGATCGGTAATACCTTATTAAGTAATAAAATTTATAAAACTGATCACACCAAAACTAACTAATATCACGATGTTAAAGGCAAGCGCACCTATCGAACAGTAGTATAGTTTAGTGGCAAGACCGAGTTATCGTACCCAAGGGAACTAAAAGTACTAATACTTACTTCCTTTCTATTATCTAGCCTAAAAATAAAAGAGGTTTGGTTAAAACTAATTCTAAAACTAACTAAAAGTGCACAAAAAGCAAATTAGGGAAAACTTTAGGGAAAAGCTGATTGATATAAGCAATACTTAAGGGAGAATCCACCTAGACTTCACTTGTTATTGGTTTTTGAGCTAGACGATTTATTCACTTGACTTGATCCGTAGAGATCCCTAATTTATGCTAAACCCTCCGTCGAGGCGAAGAGCAACTAAGCCTAGGTTGTTAACTAAAGTTCCTTTATTAATTAACACCCTAGGTTGCATTAATTCGATCTATGGTTCCCTATATTAGGTTTGACCCTAATCTGGCAGATTTATATCGCCCTATGTCTAGGGTTGCATGCAACTCCACTTACTTATGGTAGATCTACTCTTATCACAGGGACTTTTGCTCCTCTACTTTAAGCACATACGTTTCTTGAATTAATACCTAGGCTTATTAACACAAGAATTAAGCACACATAACTAAGAACAACTCAACTATTTATCATATAACTCAAGAATAAATAATAACAAGATTCGTCTTAGGTTTCATCCCCCTCAAGTATTTGAGGGGTTTAGTTCATAATAAAGAAAGAAAACATCTCAAAAGAATTAAGATAACAAAACATAAAGAACTTGAAAACCCCTGAAGGAATTTAGAGAGATCCTCTGTCTTGATGTAGAATTCTGGCTTCTGGGATGAATCAATCGGCTTCCCTTGGAGTAATCCCTTGCTTTCACTCTTTCTGTTGGTAGAAATATGGCGCTCTTTCCTGAGATAAAAGAGTATTCCCTTAGCGGGAAATAAGCACACCTTTGAAGTTGCCTCCTAGGGTCTTTATATAGAGTTTAGAATTGCTTTCTTAGCCCTTAAGTATCCAAATCTGAGTGAAATTCCTCTTCCTCACGACTAGAACACGCCCGTGTGATTTCGACAAGAGACCGTGTTCGGGACTGTTGAGGTGGCACGGCCGTGTGCCCTGGCCAGGCTTGTCGGGGGCTGGACCGTATGATCTTCATGTGGCACGGCCGTGTGCCACGACCGTGCGATGACTCCTTAGGCCGTGTCGTTTTCTCATTTTGGCCCATTTTTCATTCTTTTTTCTTTCCTATGCTCTCCTGAGTATAAGACATGAAATAAAAGGATTAGAAGCACCAATTCTAAAAAATCTAGTGATAATTCATCCAAAATATAGGCTAAACATGAGGTAAAAATATGTATAATTTATCGTTTATCAAATACCCCCACACTTAAGCCTTTGCTTGTCCTCAAGCAAAATCTCAATCCCTAATTAAGAATCATTCCTCTTAACTTACAATCTTTATCAATAAAGTTTCAAACTAATTCACAAGTAGTCATACAATGAAAATTCAATTAGAAGAACATTAAAGATTCAATCACTCTAAGTTGAGAATTTTATCATTGGAACATAAGTTTCTTCTTTTCTTCTAAGTAATCATCTCTTAATTGAAATCAACAGGTTTTGACATCCTCACCAAGGGTTCACTCTACCCACTCAAAGTGTTTAGGGTTCAAGAATTAAGCACTCTCACCAAGGGTTCACTCTACCCACTCAAAGTGTTTAGGGTTCAAGAATTAAGCACTCTCTAGTCAATCTGAAAAGTTATTACCATAGGCTTGCAAGAAAATCAAATATCCACCACTATAGATTGATACGACACATCGATCAAAAGGTCTTTCAATGGTTGTAATGGGGCTTTGGTTAGGGGTGTTGTCACAAGCTGAAAAAGAGGGTTAGAATCGAGATTGAATTGAAAAATCATCTAGCTAGAGAAATCTCTATCACTGGAACATATTCCTAGAGCTAAGCCTTATGATGACATCGTTCTGGATTTGGAAGCTTGTAGAAATATGCAAAAACTATTGAACTATTACAGATGACAACTGAATTAATTGTATATACACTTTTTTTTTGTTTTTTTTTTGTTTTTTTTCTTGTTTTGTTTTTTTTTTTGTGTTTTTTTAGAACAATTCAAGTACAATACTTTGAATATTGACAAACTTTACAACTGAAAGAAGAGAACAAAGCTAGATAATAATTTTAACTCAAATCTCGACAAAAATAGGGATCAAAATAATTGAATGGAATTTAACAAAAATGGGTTATGGGTTAATATTAGAGGTAAGTCAAAAAATGGGTTGTTAGGCTCAATGGAGTTTACTAGGGGTTAATTTATGGAGGTAGGCTTTTTATGGAGTAAGTGGGTTAAACCTAGGTGCCTTTATCATTTCGGTGTATCAAATCAATGATGTGGTCTTGACATGTATAATCGAAGCAAGTTCTAGAAATACAGATCAGTATTAACTCACTCAAAGCAATAATAAAAGTGAGCACGAAAGAATTTATGCTCAAAAGGCTCAAAAATCTCACCAGAATTATGGCTTTTGATGTCAATCCTGTGAATTTCAAATCTTAAGATAATACTTAAAATTAGGGAAAATAACCTAGAAAAAATTTAAATTCTCAAAAATTTCAACTTATCATGTTTGATTCCCTAGTGTTTTAAAGTTTGAATAATCAAAGCATAAGCACCTATGTCTTAATACTCAACACATCACTAAAAATTATAAATGAATCAGAATTAATTCCTAACAAGAGATTTGCAGATAATGCAGAGAATTCAAAATTTGAGAGCAATTTTCAGGGATTTCAAAGATAATATAAAGAATGAAAGTGAGCTTCCCCCCACACTTAAGATGTACATTGCCCTCAATGTACAAAGATAACATTAATAGCAATAGAAGCACAAGATCATAAGTTAGGGAGAGAAGTAAAACTCCCTGAATATTGGATGGAACCTTTGAATTGTGAAAGTTGTCTTGGAGGAAGGAATACTTGAAGTTCATGGTTTTGAAACTGCGATAATACTTAAGGGATTTTAGGTATTTCAGGATTAGAACAATTACTCGTTAGGAAATAACCGATATAAAATAATTGAAATAACATACACTAGTTTTGAGACTACTAAAATTCAAATAAAGAAAAAGATAAAATAAAATAAAATGAAAAAAAATCTCAGGGATTTTGGCTCGCCTGGCTCGAGACACACGCCCGTATTACGAGGGCATGTTGAGGCACACGGTCGTGTCGCACAGCCGTATCCTTCGATGTTCACTTCTCCCACGGTCGTATATGGGGTCACACACCCATGTTGGAATTGACAGTGTTAGCCACAGCTATATTGCACGGCCGTGGCTATTTATCGTAACCTGTGCCTTAGGTAAAATTTTACTCTGCTTGTACACGACCAAGTTGCACAACCGTGTCTCTGCTCAAAGTGTACACACGGCCTAAGGCACGCCCATGGGCATGGCCGTGTGGCTCGCAAAATCCTGCTTTCAAAGGGTTAGTTGATGTATTTAGAAAGCTGAAATAAAATAATTTACTAAGTCAGTGCTCGGGCTGCCTCCCGAGAAGCGCTTGTTTATAGTCTAAGCTCGACTTTTCTCAAGTTTGTTCTGTCACGGCGGCTTGAAGAGTTGATACTCTTCTATCATGTTTAAAATTTTATTATCAACGTAAAATTTGAGTCGAGTATGGTTTACCTTGAAAGTGCCGAGTGACTGATGTTTTACCTCTACTATACCATAGGGGAAGATTTTCATTACCGTGAAGTAAGGTGTATCACGTTTATGCTCTTTTGAATTCAAGATTCGAGGATCGTCTTCCCCTAAGATTACCTTATCCCCTACCTTGAGTTGATTCGTTTGTACCTGAGGGTCGTCTTGGTGATGCTCTGGGTTGGTGTGGCATATTTTGGGCTTTTCATGATAGTTTAGCCAGTCATCTAGTTCCTTAATCTGAAGCATTCGCTTTCCAAGTGCGTCTCCCTTGGATGGATTTGTCTGTGATTGAGTTACCTTTATGTGGAGTGTATCCTGCACAGAAGGTTGGATGGTGAGATTATTCTTTTTACAAGGACTCGTGGCTATATTATTATCAACAGTCTTATTCGAGTTTCGAGCTTGTAAAGTAACTTTGTCATCACCTACACGTAGTGTAAGTTCACCTGTTCCTAAATCAATTATTGTTCTAGCAATTGCTAAAAAGGGTCACCCTAGAATTAAGGGTACATTGCTATCCTCATCAATGTCTAAAACAACAAAGTCAACTGGGAATATAAATTTATAAATTTTGACAAGTACATCTTCAATTATTCCATTAGGAGACCTAATAGTTTTATCAGCCAGTTGAATGCTCATCTTAGTTTGCTTAGGTTTTCCAAGACCTGGTTGTTTAAACAGTTTATAAGGCATGACATTTGTACTAACCCTAAAATCAGCTAAAGCATTTTTGGTGTCTAGGCTACCAAATAAACAAGGAATAGTAAAACTCCCTGGATCTTTCAGTTTGGTTGGCAGTTTATTTTGGAGAATAGTTAAGCATTTCTCGTTGAGTTCCACTGTGGACAATTCTTCCAACTTCCTTTTATTTGTGAGAAGTTCCTCTAAAAATTTTGCGTACTTTGGCATCTGCAAAATTGCTTCAACAAATGGTAAGTTGATATGTAATTTCTTTAACAGTTTACGAAACTTACCGAATTGCTCATCTGTGCGGTCCTTCTTTAGCGCGGTTGGGTATGGGATAAGAGGTTTAAATTCTTTGGTAATTTCATATTTGTAACTTACCTCATTCTTTCTTTTACTTGCCATAGGCTCCTTGCATGGCTCTGGGTTGGTTTTGGTTAACCTCTCATTATATATTGTATCAACGGCATTAAGTTGCTCTTTGGGGTTAGCCTCAGTATTGCTTGATAACCCACCTTGCGGTCTTTCAGAGATTAGCTTGGCAAGCTGGCCTATTTGAGTTTCAAGTCCTTAAATAGATGCTTGCTGGTTCCTTAGTGCCGTTTCGGTATTTTGGAAACGAGTTTCTGACATGGCCATAAATTTGGTGAACATCTCTTCTAAGTTCGGCTTTTTCTCCTGTTGTGGTGGTGGCTGCTGAAATCCTGGAGGAGGCGGTTGTCTTTGATTTCCTTGTCCTTCCCATGAAAAATTGGGGTGACTCCGCCAACCTACATTATAAGTATTATTATAAGGGTTATTTTGAGGTCTAGAATTGTTACCCATATAGTTGGCTTGCTCAGTTTCAATGCCATGTCTATAAGAGGAGTAATCTGGATTGAACATATTTCCCTGGTTTGCGTCATACAGCATTACTGGATGTGCCGGTGTAGAACCAACAAAATTATCAAACTTTTTATTTAAAAGTTCTACTTGGTTAGTAAGCATGGTGACAGCATCAATATTATAAACTCCTGCAGCTTTTGTTGGCTTTGTCCTCATGAATTGCCACTGATAGTTATTCAGTGACATCTCTTCTATAAACTCATAAGCTACTTCTGGTGTTTTATTGTTGATTGTTCCTCCGGAGGCCGCATCGATCATCTATCTTGTTGATGGATTCAAATTGCTGTGAAAGGTTTGAACTTGTAACCACAAAGGCAACCCATGGTGAGGGCACCTTCTCAAAAGATCTTTGTATCTCTCCCAGGCATCGTAAAGTGTCTCTAGATCCATTTGCACAAAAGAAGAGATATCGTTTCGCAATTTAGCTGTTTTAGCTGGAGGAAAATATTTAAGTAAAAATTTTTCGGTTATCTGTTCCCATGTGGTGATTGAGCCTCGTGGTAAAGAGTTTAACCACTGTTTGGCTTTGTTTCTCAAAGAGAATGGAAATAGCCTTAGACGAATGGCATCATCAAAAATGCCATTTATTTTAAAGGTATCGCAAAGTTCCAAAAAATTGGCTATGTGTGAATTTGGATCTTCATCCTGTAAACCATCAAACTACACCAATTGTTGTATCATCTGAATAGTGTTAGGCTTTAATTCAAAATTATTAGCAACAATAGTAGGCTTAACAATGCTAGATTCAGTGCCTGCTAAATTAGGTCTAGCATAATCATACATAGTACGCGGAGCAGGATTTTGCTCAATAGGATTTGCGGCTACTACAGGAAGTAGCTGATTTTCCTGATTTGCTTCCATCTTTTTAGTAGGTTCTGGCCTTTGTTCTTGTCCTTGTTCTGGATAATGTAGGCTTTGTCTGATCTCTGTGAGTTTTGCGAACTGTCGCTTCTAAATCTTCGTCAAAAAGTAATGGTCCTGCTGGGTTGTTTCTAGTCATAAACTAGAAATACCTAGAAGAAAAAAAAACAAGGAAAAATAGAATAAAATAAAAATAAATAATAAAATAAATAATAAAATAAAAATAAAAATAAAAATAAATAAAAACTAAAAATATAGTAATGGCTAAAGTAATAGAAATCGAGTTTTCTTAATATTTCAGTTCCCCGGCAACGGCGCCAAAAACTTGATAATAGCTCTTGTGATATTAAGTAATAAAATTTATAAAACTGATCACACCAAAACTAACTAATATCACGATGTTAAAGGCAAGCACACCTATCGAACAGTAGTATAGTTTAGTGGAGAGACCGAGTTATCGTACCCAAGGGAACTAAAAGTACTAATACTTACTTCCTTTCTATTATCTAGCCTAAAAATAAAAGAGGTTTGGTTGAAACTAATTCTAAAACTAACTAAAAGTGCACAAAAAGTAAATTGGGGAAAACTTTAGGGAAAAGCTGATTGATATAAGCAATACTTAAGGGAGAATCCACCTAGACTTCACTTGTTATTGGTTCTTGAGCTAGACGATTTATTCACTTGACTTGATCCGTAAAGATCCCTAATTTATGCTAACCCTCCGTCGAGGCGAAGAGCAACTAGGCCTAGGTTGTTAACTAAAGTTCCTTTATTAATTAACACCCTATGTTGCATTAATTCGATCTATGGTTCCCCATATTAGGTTTGACCCTAATTCGGCAGATTTATGTCGCCCTATGTCTAGGGTTGCATGCAACTCCGCTTAATTATGGTAGATCTACTCTTATCACAGGGGCTTTTGCTCCTCTACTTTAAGCACATACGTTTCTTGAATTAATACCTAGGCTTATTAACACAAGAATTAAGCACACATAATTAAGAACAACTCAAGTATTTATCATATAACTCAAGAATAAATAATAACAATATTCATCTTAGGTTTCATCCCCCTCAAGTATTTGAGGGGTTTAGTTCATAATAAAGAAAGAAAACATCTTAGAAGAATTAAGATAACAAAACATAAAGAACCCAAAAACCCCTAAAGGAATTTAGGGAGATCCTCTGTCTTGATGTAGAATTCTGGCTTCTGGGATGAATCAATCGGCTTCCCTTGGAGTAATCCCTTACTTTCACTCTTTGTGTTGGCAGAAATATGGCGCTCTTTCCTGAGAGAAAAGAGTATTCCCTTAGCGGGAAATAAGCAGACCTTTGAAGTTGCCTCCTAGGGTCTTTATATAGAGTTTAGGATGGCTTTTTTAGCCCCTAAGTATCCAAATCCGAGTGAAATTCCTCTTCCTTATGACTAGAACACGCCCGTGTGATTTCGACAAGAGACCGTGTTCGGGACTGTTGAGGTGGCACAGCCGTGTGCCCTGGACGTGCTTGTCAGGGGCTAGACCGTATGATCTTCATGTGGCACGGCCGTGGCACACAGCCGTGCGATGACTCCTTGGGCCGTGTCATTTTCTCATTTTGGCCCATTTTTCGTTCTTTTCTCTTTCCTATGCTCTCATGAGTATAAGACATGAAATAAAAGGATTAAAAGCACCAATTCTCACGAATCTAATAATAATTCATCCAAAATATAGGCTAAACATGAGGTAAAAATATGTATAATTTATCGTTTATCACATTGTAACCCTATTCAAGCGACGGATACGGGTTAGGGGTGTTACAAGACTGATATTCGATAAGTATAGTCTGAGTGTACTTTAACCTATAACATATTGACTAATTTTAAGGATAGCTTCCAAAACCAAATGATCCAAATGATAAAGATGATGAACAACCTTCAGAGGCAAATTGGTCTCGAAATCCTGAGCAACACGAAGAATAATCCTCGAAAGGATGGGAAAGAGCACGTGAACGCAATCGCCTTACGATCAGGTAAAACCTTTGACAATTTTAGTGCTCCCATTCAAATAGACTAGGATTTACAAAAATCTGTCAAGGAACCCCTGGACGAATATAAGAGTGAAGAGTCAATTGAACAAGTAGCCAAACTGGTAGCTAAGTCGGTAGTCTCGAATCCTACAACTACAAAGATACCATTCCTATCGAGGACCAATGGCAAAGAAAGAAGGGACGAAGTGGACTTTGTAAGTTTTCTTAATTTATTTAAGTCCCTTAATGTTAATTTATCATTTTTGGAGTTGATTGATAAAATACCATAATATTCCAAATACTTAAAAGAAATTATGTCGAAGCATAAAAAGTTGAAAAAGGGTGAGCAAATTAACATAAATACCCTTTGTAGTGTTATCATTGCTAAGAAGATACCTCAAGAATTGAAAGATCCAAATACTTTTACAATTACAATAGAGATACGAGATAGATATTTTAGCAATGCCCTTTGTGATTTAGAGGTCATCATTAATTTAATGTCTCTATCAATTTATATGAAACTCGAATTAAGGGAGTTGCAAAACACATCGATAATATTGGAATTAGTTGACAGATCCGTAGTACGCCCAAAAGGTATACTTGAGGACGTATAAGTTAAAGTGAGGAATTTTATCATCTCTGTTGAGTTTGTAGTCCTTAACTTTAAGGAAGATCAAGGGGTCCCTATACTGAAGGGTAGGCCATGCCATTTTTAGCCACGTCTAGATTCACCATTGATCTTGAAAGAAATAAATTAACCATGAAAATTAATGGTGAGATAGAGGTGTTAAATGCGATTAGGATTCCTAAGATAAGGGATTAGATAAAAAATTAAGGAATGAGAAAATAATTTCTTTTCTAATCTAACAAAATAAATTTTCTTTTTAAATTTTTTTATTGTTACTTGAAAAATGGATGACACCTATTAAAAATATTTTTTTCTCTCCTTGAATATCTATATTTTTTACAGCTATTTTAAAAAATACATATTATCGCAATCTACTCTATCAGTGGCACCTAAAAAATATTATTATTTTTTTAAAATGCAATAAATGACAGGCCATGATTTTTTTTATTTAAGTCAATAGTGATTTGTTTTGAGTCATTTTGGAAAAAAAGGCCTGCACTATGTCTATCTACTCAAGAATTGATGCTATATATAATTTCAGGGCCTCACCCTCTCTCTTCAGTTAGTGTCTCTAAACAAAGCGTTCTTCATCTGTTTGTTTCCATGGAAAACCTGTACCATTATCTTGTAATCATCTTATTCATTCTTCTCACCATCAAGCTTTTGACTCATAAAACCAAAAATTTGCCTCCGAGTCCCTTTTCTCTGCCAATTATTGGCCACCTTCACCTCATCAGAAACCCACTTTACCAATCACTGGCCACGTTATTATCCAAATATGGCCCTGTTTTATATCTCAAATTCGGTTGCAGACATGTCCTTGTTCTTTCTTCTCCTTCTGCTGTTGAAGAATGCTTGAACAAGAATGACATAATATTTGCAAACCGGCCTCGGACTATGGCTGGGGATCTTATGACGTACAACTACACTACTTTCGTTTGGGCTCCTTACGGATCACTTTGGCGGAACCATCGCCGTCTCAGCGCTGTTGAGATCTTCTGTTCTAACAGCGTTGAAAAGTTTTCTTCCATACGTGAAGAAGAAGTTGCGGACTTTGTTCGTCGTTTGTTTGAGGTCTCATCAGGCAACGGCACCCAAAAGGTGGACTTGAAGTACTTGTTTTGTCTCTTGACGACGAATGTTATGTGGAGGACGGTGGCCGGGAAACGTGGGGTCGAGGATCCTAAGGACGTGGAGGCAGAAAAGATGTTCTTCACGGAATTTAAGAGCTTGTTTTTTCCGAGCCTAGGGACCAACATATGTGATTTCTTCCCAGTTTTGAGGTGGATTGGTTTCCTAGGGATTGAAAAGAAATTGAAAGAGATACATAGGAGAAGAGATGAATACCTTCAGAATTTAGTAGATGGGATAAGATTAAATAAAAGTAAGAAGAATTCTTCGCTGATTGAAAGGCTTCTGTCTCTTCAACAAGACGACCCTGACTTCTGTTCCGATCAAGTCATCAAGACCATGGTTTTGGTAGGTTGCAACTTGCTTTCCAGTCTTCTATATCAACTTGTTTCTAAATTTTAAAATTTTAGTAAGTAGCATTCAAATTCATTGACTACGGTTTTGGTAGGTTGCAACTTGCTTTCTAGTCTTCTATATGAAGTTGTAAGGGTATTGTGTAAAAAAGTAATAAGTTATATGGTGTGATCAGGAGATTTTAAAAATAATAGTCAAAATTTTCAAAATACAAAAAATACATGATTAGGAATATATGACTAAATTCATATTTTAGTATCATATATGGACTAATAATGGAATTTGACCATATGACATTATTATAGTTTTTCACACTTTTTAAGTGATTGCAACAGGAAAGGACGGGTGGTTTTTTGTCCGCCCCAACCCGACCTGATGCTCTACTGTCATGTCCAGACCTTAACCTCGACCCAACTCCGACTTTAAAAAAAATTGTAATTAATAAAATTTTTTTTTTCTGTCTCGAGTAGCAGAACTGGGTACACTCAACTTTTCATATGCCTTTATTCGAATATATGTCACATAGAGTTATTAAAAAGATAAAATGTCCGAGTAACATAAAAAAATGGGTTTAATACTGATATGGATGATCTTTGTTTGACAGTTTTCGTTGAAGTTATGAGTAATCTATCAAAGCAAAAAGTGGGAAACAAATTATCTGTTTTCTAACATTGGCTTGCAACAGATGATGTTCATTGCAGGAACTGAATCTACGGCTATTACAATGGAGTGGACGATGGCACTCCTGCTGAGTCATCCAGAGGCTTTGCAGAAGGCAAGAGACGAGATCATTCGCCATGTTGGACATGAGCGCCTGCTAAATGAATCAGATCTTCCCAAACTTCCATACCTTCGTTTTGTTGTACACGAGACACTAAGGTTATATCCCGCAGCACCGCTTTTATTGCCTCATTGCCCAACTGAAGATTGTGTGGTAGATGGATATGAGATACCTAAAGGCACAATGCTCTTAGTCCATGCTTGGGCCATCCAAAGGGATCCTAGCATATGGGAGGAGCCAACCAAGTTCAAGCCTGAAAGATTTTATGAGGGAACTTTGGGAGATAAGGAAGGATTGAAATATCTTCCATTTGGACTTGGAAGGAGAGCTTGTCCTGGCAGAAACATGGGCTTACGGTCCGTTTTGTTGGCAATTGGTGTCTCTATTCAATGCTTTGAATGGGAAAACGTAGGGTCAGACAAGGTGGATATGACACCAGATACCATTGGATTGACAATCCCCAAGGCTAGGCCATTGGAGGCTTTGTGTTGCCCACGGCCTGATGTGATTAAACTTCTCTCCCAACTTTAGAGCGTCCAACAGTTTGAGATTCTACCTATAATAAAGTGCTACACCGCATTGCTCTTCATCGTTTACTAGTATCTACCCGATTCCAGATTAGCCATTTGAACTTTTAAATGGCATATATTACGCAATTGAACATTTAAACTGTTTTGTTTTGATATTTAGATTGATGCTTGTATCAGTTGGAATATTTTTAAATATTTATTGTATTCCAATAACTATAAATGAATAGGTGTAATTAATCAAAAGATAAATTTTTTTTCATTAGTCAAAAGTTTTGTCATTTGATTTTTGAAAAACAATTATAACTATTCAAACAGTATTACTTGAATAGTTATAAAATTAAATGAATAATTATTATTATTTATTTATTCTTAAAAACACTTGTTGAAATATGTCTCTATGAAGAGATATGAAAATTTCTATAAATAAGATTGAAATTTCATTTGGAAAACACACCAACAAGTTCTAAAAGTTCTTTCTATCCTTCCTCATTTTCTAATATTATTAGATTGTTCTATAAAGAGTTACTGCAGAAGTTCTTTGTAGAAATTGAGTTTATTGTTATACATTGCTTAGTGCTTAATGGACATCTTGTCAGTGTAAAACGCTAATAGTCATTGGTTTCATTGTATCCTCAAGGTTAATTTGCTTGAAACTTATTTGCACACCGAAAATAGGTGGGAGCGAATATAACCTTAAAGATAATGACTTGATACACGCCTTGGAGCCTTGTCCAATTTCTTCTTTTTCTGTTCAAGTTCCGTTTGTGTGTTTGAGATTTTCTTCATCAGAGATTTTTAAGGTTATATTTTATGATGACTACTACAACACATGAAAGTGGAACACTAAGGGAGTTGGCTTCCAACTTTTTCAAACTTGATCAGTTTGATGGTGGCAATTTCCAATGATGGCAGAAAAAGATGCACTTCTTATTATCAACTTTGAAGATTGCCTATGTTTTGGATGCCTATGTTTTGGATACTCCAAGACTTGAAGAGAATGAAAACGAATCTATTGCTGCAACCCGAGAAAGGAAAAAATGAGACAATGTTCATTATATGTGCATAGACCACTTATTGAATGCTTTATCTGATGGTTTGTACAACACCTACCAAAACAAGGTCACCGCTAAAGAATTATAGGAAAAATTGGAGACAATATACATGATCAAAGATGCTACAAGGAAGAAATCTCTTATCAGTCGTTTCAATAATTATCAAATGGTTGATGGTCGTTCTGTTATGGAACAATTCCATGATATTGAAAAGATGCTGAATCAATTTAAGCAATATGATATGAAAATGGATGAAATGATTGTTGTATCCTCCATAATAGACAAACTTCCTCCATCTTGGAAAGACTTTAAAAGAAGTCTAAAACATAAGAAAGCGGAAATATCTCTTGAGGCTTTGGCAAATCATCTTCGTATTGAAGAAGAATATCGAAAGCAAAATCAGAACCTAAATTCTTAAAATGCCAAAGTGCATATTACGAAGGAAATACAACTACTAAACCATTCAAGAGAAAGTTCAAACAGACTGATAGAACACCTAAGTTCAAAAAGAAACAAAAGGGCTCATGCTATCATTGTGGTAAGCTAGGAAATTTCAATGATGAATGTCGATTTTGACAGAAGAAATCATCTTCTAAGGCTAATAATAACGAAAAGTTCGCTGCAATGATATCTGAAATTAATATGGCACAAGATGATAATGCATGGTGGATTGATACCGGAGCAACCAAACATGTGTGCAAAGACAAAAGCATGTTCATAAAGTTCACAGAAAGTGAAATGACAATGTCTTGCACATGGGAAATTCTTTCACCGCAACAATCAAAGGCAAAGGATCTGTTGAACTATAATTCACTTCTAGAAAGGTTTTAACCTTGAATGATGTACTTTATGTACTAGAAGTTAGAAAGAATTTAGTGTCTAGAAGTCTGTTGAATAAGTTTGGTTTCAAACTTGTTTTTGAGGTAGATAAGTTTATTTTGTTTAAGGGAAGAATTTTTGTAGGGAAATGATATATGTATGAGAGCATGTTCAAACTCAATATTATTAATAAGAACAAAAATATTATTTCTGCTTATATGGTTGAATCTTCTTGTTTATGGCATTATAGATTACATCATTTGAATTATAGAAATTGAATGACATACATAAGTTAAATTTAATTCCTATTTTTAATAATAATATTGAAAAATGCAATACATGTATATTGACTAAAATTACAAGAAACCCTTTCTCTAAAGTTAAAAGGAAAACAAAATTGCTTGATTTGATACATAGTGATTTATGTGATATGCATAATACTCCTACATTAAGTGAAAAGAAATATTTTGTTACTTTTATTGATGATTGTTCTAAATATTGCTATGTATATTTATTGCATTAAAAAGATGAAGCTGTAACAGCTTGGTTTAGACCCTAGTCGGAACACTGGTTTTGGAACCACAAATCCAGGGTCATAAAATTATTTTTTAAATATTATTTTTGGTATTTACAGCATAATATTTGATATGCGTGAAAATTTCATGCATTAATTTTACCGTTTAAATGGTTAATTTGGAAAAAGGACTTAATCGCGTAAAATGAAAAAGTGACTTGCTATTTGTTAAAGTGCTATATTGCTATGACTTTTATAATGTGGGGTCCTTAAAGTGAAATTTTGCCATTGAAAATTTGCATGGACGGTAATGGACTATAATTACATGATTTTTATGTTTATTTATAAAGGTTAAAAAGGTAAAATGGCTTTTATAATGTAATAAATAAAATAAAACATAAAGATGCATGCAAATTTTCATATGGTTGGCCGAATGGAAGAAAGAAAGAAAGCATTTGAAGGTTTTTAAGGTTCGGCCCTTTGAAACTCAAATTAAGGTATGGATTTTGTTCGGTTTTTGATAATTTTTACGTTTTTGAGATCATTGCTTCGAATACTATTAAACCCATGCTTTAATTTTTGAAATTGATGATGAATTTGAGATTTTCCATTGTTAATAATGTGATGAATTTGTTGTTTGATGATGAAAAATAAATCTTTGTTGATAGATTATTATGTTTAATTAAATGATTTTTGGTAAAAATGTGTATTAAAGACTAAATTGAGAAATTTATAAATTGAGGGGTAAAAATGTAAAATAAATGAAATTAATGGGCTGCTAGGGACCCAAGGTGAATTCGGCCTAACTAGAGCATGATGAAATTTTGAATATTTTGTGTTATTTTGAAATAGGGACTAAATTGTAAAAATGTGAAATGTTAAGGACTAAAATGTAAAATGTCCAAATTATGTATTTTTGGATGAAATTGAATGGATATGTTATTAAAACAAGCCAAATTTGTATTGAATTAGATCAAGAAAAGTGGAAATCAGAATTGGATTAGGAAAATCGAAAGTTATCGAATAGTCGTTTCAGTTCGTTTGCGTCCATACGAGGTAAGTTCATAAGTAAATAAATGATGTTAAATTTGAATGTATATGTGTTATATGCGCTGAAATGAATTATAATAAATATATGTTTTTATGCCGAATTGAATTGAGAGTTGGAGAACTAGTTACGAGCTTAAATCGATTGAATTATGACATCCGAAAGCCCCGTACGAACCATAGGAATAGTAGAGGATACATATGTCATGACATAGGATTCTGAGATATGATTTCATGTAAGACCACGCCTGGGACGTTGGCATCAATTTGAGATATCGTGTAAGACCGTGTCTGGGACATCAGTATCGTATATGATTTCGAGTAAGACCCTGTCTGGGATAGTGGCATCGATATTTGATTACATGTAAGACCACGTCTGAGATGTTGGCATTGTACGAGCTTCCGAGCTATCCGAGTATCCTTATTTGATTTCGAACGGTACAACGGGCATTCCGAGAAATAAATGAGTATATAAATGTGCAAGCGATTCAGGTATGTTGCAATGTATATGAAATTGATTAATGAAAGTGAGTATGATTATGATCAGTTGATATATGATCTATGTGAAAATGAGATGTGGTTAATAGCAAGTGAACTATGATCAAATGAATTATATGAGAAATGTAGAATGGTAATTGTGTTTTGCCATATATGATTCAGGTACGTGTGATTTGTTTATAAAATTCAGATATGAAAAGTGAGTATGAATCAAATGACGATATGTGAAATATATGATAATGCATGATGTGTTATACATGCTCATTATATGAAATTGTGGTCCTATGTTTCATACATGAGAATTATGATATATGGAACATGGTTTTGATGTATGATTTGCTATGGTTATTTGAGTTTGGAAGTGCATATAAAGAAATTGATATAACTTTATGCATGAAATGTAATAAATGACCATGTTTCGGTTGGTTATGTAATGAAATTGTGCAAGCTTGATTTATATAAATGAGCTAACGGTTGTTTTTGAATTTGAAAGCATGTTTTATATGTTCATTGATAAATAAGATTAGTAAAGTTACTTAATGTGGTGATGTTGAATTATATGAGAAAAGTGATTGAATATGCATATAAAGTTAACTAAATTTGCTTTATTCAAGTTGAAATATACATATACGATCTTGTGATGATTTATTTTCTTATGGCTTACTAAGCTTTCAAAACTTACTCTGTGTGTTTTTCCTATATTTATAGAGTTTTGGAGACTTGCTTGGGTTGGAAGTCGAAGGAGATGTCATCACACTATCCAGTTATCGCTTCGGTAAATAAAGCTTGAGTTTTGGTTATGTGACATGTATAGGCTAGTTTTGATATTTTGGTTTTGGAATTTGTGTATTGATAGCCATGCAAAAATGGCTTGAGTTTGATGTTAATACTTGTGGAAATATGGTTATGCTTTAATTGTAATACCCCTTAACCCCAAACCGTTCTCAGAGCAGGGTTGCGGAGCATTACCGGACCTATCAGACATTTACAATTAAAATACACATAATTACCAACACAACCAGATACACTCATAATTTGCCAAATTTAAACATTTACATATTATCCAAAATTTAATTCTATTCAAATATCAAATATCATCAAATAAATCGAATTCATACCAAATTAACCAAATTCTATTATATATCATAACCAAACCCAAACCTATTTATTTCATCCTTACATTTACAATTTCAAAATGACACACACATACGACACCCTAGGTACATGCCATTACCAATAATTAACACACTTTACCTTATTGAATTCGGGATCAGCTTGGGATGCTGATTCAACGTTCTATCTTTATCTAACCTGCGCACGGAAACAAACCGTAATACTCAGCGGTATTACCATAATTCAAATTATACAATAATTTATATACATTCAATCTATGCTACAATTACTTAATAATTATTTCGTGCTTTTAATCAAATTATTTAATAATAATAAGCATTATTTCAAGACTTGTATTTAATCAAATTCATACATTAATTCACTATCCAATTTTCAGTGAATTTTTAACATTTCATTCCATTAGCTCATTTTGTATAATATACAATTCACTAAGTTTTTATCACTTTATTCAATATTAATTCTATTGCAATTTGTGTTTACTATAGTCATGTCTTAACAATAACAATTTCACTAATCGATTTCTTATATCACCAATTTTATATCATAATTTATTTTACAAATTCACTTTCTTATTTCTTTCAATAGCTCAATCACATTTATTCGAAATTTATCATTTCACATATTTAACCCTATTAACTTGACTCGAACCCTGGCGGATACACGGATCCAACCAAACACACTAGAATGGCGACCAACGCCTCATCGGCCTAGCCAAAGTAAAATGGCGACCAACGCCTCATCGGATAGTTCGAAGCAAATAAGTGACGACCAACGTCTCATTGGCTAAGCCGAAGTAAAGTGGCGACCAACGCCTCATCTAAACTATCCGAAGCAAATCTATGACACACCAAGTATCTCATCGACTCGAGGTCGAAGAATCCCTGATCTTTTCCAATCCTATGGCATGCCAACTATATCCACCCTAGCCCGACTAGTTAATAGGGTATCGGAATCACATATCCATATCAATTTCACCTTCAACTGATCAATATCATTCGGATTCAATTCAATCACAATAGCAATTCAATCACAATTTCAAATTCACATAAATCACATAATTTCACTTCAAATCACATTTCAACTCAATTTGATTCAATTCCAATCACTTTTCCACTTCCCAATCAATATTTCATCAAATGTTCATACATATTCAAACTTCATTCCAATTTCATTCAATTCACAATTTAAATCAATTTTATTTAATTCAATATCAATATTAACATTATTCTTATTTATTAAACATATTATTCAAAATTCAACAATTACTAATAATAAATTCAATTCCAATACATATTTATCACTTAATTCATTCTTGATACTTACCTCAATCTGCTTATCATATATATATTAATTTAAAATATAACAAATAATCAAATTTGAATTATAGTAATACTAACCCGGATTTCTCGCGTTTACTCCTCGTTTACTTTCTCTTTTCCTTACTTGCTTGACACTTCTGATTCTTTGCTAGCTATGAAAATAATAATAATTTACATTATTAATTATAGCATTAAAATTTAAATAATTGAATTTTATTCAATTCCTACCCTTTCTCTTCATTCTACATTCTTTATACACAATCCTACTATTTACTTATGAGTTCTTTCAAGGTTGTCTACCCGAGTCATTGTCACTAAAGCATCTATATCTTGAATTATAGAATTCCAAATTAAAATCCGTAAGTTCACCCTTGTTCTGCTATCTAACGGTTCTGACCATTCTTCACTAAAAATTATTTATCTCTTTGTACAGAATTCAAATGATATTATCGTTTATTTCTTCTAAAAATAGACTCATTAAGGAATCTAAACATATAAATTATGTCCCATAATTATTTTTTTACAATTTTTAATGATTTTCCAAAGTTAAAACAGAGTATCTCGAATTCTTTCTGATTCATTGATTACACTGTTTATCCTATAAGAAACTAGACTCAATAAGCTTTAATTTCATATCTTATTCACCCTTTAATTCGATTCCTACAATTTTTGGTGATTTTTCAAAATTAAGCTTATGTTGTTGTCCAAAACTGTTTTTTTATAGCCTATTTTGCAATTAAATCCTAACTAAGTTTACTTACTTTTCTTATTCAATTCACACTCTATTTCTATTCAAATTTTACCCAAACTGAATTTTAACTATTGAATTTCATCATATTTTTCTAATTTCAAATTTTCTTCAATTTAGTCCCTACAACATAAAACTTATGAAATTACTTTACAATTCAATCCTTATTTCATTTCCAACTTGAATTCCTATCAATTTAACCCCTAATTCATCTTTTTATTCAACGTGAACAATATTTAGAAATCTAATAACTTTTAAAATTTCCTCTTAAAACAAGTAGTATTTTTCTCTAGGATTCTAAAAACTCAAATATCATAAGAAAAAGGGGCTAAATTAACTTGAAACCTTTAAAACCTTATTTTTCCCTTTTTCTTTTCTTTCTTTCTCCCTTCTCTATTTTGTTCCCTGATATTCTGTTTGTTTGTTTCTTTTTATTCTTTTGTTTCTTTTATATATATAATAACTTAATAATATACTTATATAATAAGTAAAAATACATGTATTTTACAAATGTATGTATACTAATATTACACATGTCATTATGCATACCATACATTTGTCATTTTCATTTTTTTTCTTTATTTATCATATAAATATCTTAATTAAATAATAATTATCTTTTAATAATTAAACACATGCATTACAAGTGTATGTATTTTCATTAATACACTTGTATCCAATAATTACCATACATTTGTCTTTATTTTATTTGTTTAATTTAGTAAATATCTTTAACTTAATAATAATAATAATAATAATAATAATAATAACATTTAATATACACAATTCAAGAAAAATCTTGATTTTTCTTCCATTTACTGCCTCATTTCATGGGTATGGCTTAATTGCCATTTTGATCCTTTTTATTTTCTATTACTTTAGAACTAAACTTTCACACTATATTCAATTTAATCCTTTTCTCCAATTATCCTTAATTAAGCTAAATTTACTTATTTAAACTTTAATTAACCACTCACTTAACTTTGTAAATATTTTCAATAAATATTTACGAATCCATTTTTCAGAAACGGAGATCCGAAAATAAACTTTTTCGATAACCGTAAAATTCGGGTCGTTACATTAATATTATTTTAGAAGTATGTTTTATGATATATTTTATGTGATATATGGACTTATAAATTCGGTATTGAGTGATGATATGATATGGCTTGGTAATGGAAGTGATTATGGTATAAATATGATATATGATATATGATATGTGAAGCAAAATTTGGTATATTTGGTGTGTTCATGAATGGCCAACTAAAATGGTCAATTTGGTATGTCTTAGTTGAGAAATTGGTATGATTTTGGTATGAGAATGGATATGGTATTTGAGATGCTGAACCATATGTTTTTAGTATGAAATTGGTTTATGATTTGGTATGATTTAGTATGGAAATTGATGATGAAATTAGTTGGTGATTATATGACATGAATGGTGTATGCTTTGTGATGATGCTTGGTTGATGCTTGTAGGGAGGACTCAAATTGGGTGGCATTTTGGTCTTGTAAATGGCTTATTTTGTACCCACACGGGCAGGGACACGACCGTGTGTCTCTATCATGTTGCTCGAGACTCACTTCGAAGTGAGCTTGGGCAGACCACATGGTTGCAAACACGTGCATGTGCTAGGCCGCGTGGCCAAGTCAGTAGCCTCCCTAATTTTCACACGGCCTAGCACACGGGCGTGTCTTGTGGCCATGTGGACAAGTCAGTAAGTATGTCCTATTTTGCCACGGCTTAGACACACAGGTGTGTCTAATGCCGTGTGAGGCACACGGTCTAACCACACGGGCGTGTGACCTATGTAGTTTTGAAAAATGTTTAAATTTCGAAAAACAAAATTTGTATGAGCTCGGTTTAGTCCCGACCTTCCTCTAATGCATGTTTAAGGTCTCGTAGACCTTCTAAAAGGATTTATTGATGATGTTTGACTATGATATGATGATGATGTATAATATGTTTGTGAAATGATCGTTAAATGTTCCTATATATTTGGTAATGCCTCTTAACCCTAGTCCGGTGACAGATATGAGTTAGGGGTGTTACAGAAGCGCTTGATAAATTTAAAGTTTATAAATTTGAAGTTGAACTTCAGTGTGAATCATTTATCAAGTGCTTAAGGTCGGATAGAGGTGGAGAATACTATAATCCAAGTTATTTTGAATCCACTGGAATTGTTCATAAAGTTTCAGCCCCTTACACACCACAACAAAACGATGTAGCTGAAAAGAAAAATAGAGTCTTGACTGAAATGGTAAATTCAATGTTATCATATTCAAGTCTTGGACAAGGTTTTTGGGGAGAAGCTTGTAACAGCCCATTTTTCAGTGAAATAGAACAGTGGTTTTGGGACTACAAATCTGACATTGAAATATTTATTTTATTAATTAGAAAGGTCGTATAAAAGTTTTGTTAAGAAATTTTATCGTTTGCATGTTTAATTTAGTGAAAATGACTAAATTGTAAAAGGTGCAAAATTAGAGTTCTTTAAGTTAAAGGTATCAAATGACTATGAAATTAATTAGTTAAGGGGTTAATGTGGTAATTATACCATTGATATATTGAGTGGACAAATATGGACACTAGTTATGAAATTTCAAAGGTTAATAATAAGGTTAAACATGTAATTTAATAAATAAAGGTTAGTAAAACTAATAAAAAAACAAACCTATCATCTTGTTGTCCTTCTTCAACCGAATATAAGGAAATAAAAACTCCATTGAATTGCATTTAAAGGTTTGGTCATTGTATCCTTGCATGTAAGTGAATTTCGATTTCGTTTTTAATGATTTTTATGTTTTCGAGATCGTTGCAGCTTAATTTAGCTAGCCCATGAACTAATTTGTAAAATTGTTAAAAGACCAGGGTTTTTTCGTGAATGAATTCAAGTTGTCTATGAAGATTGATGGAGGATAACGGACCTTTGTTGTTAGATAAACAACTTTTGTTAAGTGATTTTTAATGAAATTGTAAATTAGGGATTAAATTAAAAATAAGAAATATTCATGGTGTAATTTGTGAAATAATGTAATGTGTGGGCTGCTATAAGCTTATATGAAATTCAGCTAGGCTTGGGTAGGGATGAAATTGCATGAATTTCATTTTACAAGCTTAAGGACTAAATTATAAAGAAATCAAAATATTAGGGGCAAAAGTGTAATTTTGTAAAAATTTAATTTGGATTGAATTGATTGAATTTATTCATTTAGATCAAGATAGACCTTGTATGGCTTTAGATCGAGGCAAAGGGAGAGCTTCGGATTAATTGACTCCATGTCTACATTTTGTCGTCGAGGTAAGTTTGTACGTTTAAATCGTATCTTAAATTATGTTTTAAATGCTATCATTTTATAATATCAAATTATGTCTCGGCGAAAAAATCCAACGGTGTATCAACGATAATCGACGAATGAAAAGGGATAGCTTTGGCTATCAATTATGAAAAGGGATGGTGACAACCATTGAATTATGAAAAGGAATAGCTTCGACTATCAATTATGAAAGGGGATGGTGACAACCATCAACTATGAAAAGGGATGGTGACGACCATCGTGATTCCACTTCATGTAACACCCCTTACCAGTATCCGACGCCGGGACAGGATTCGAGGCGTTATCGGACTTAAACGTAAACATCCAGGCAAAACTGGGCCATAAAATTTCATTGATATTTGAAAATCATTCAAACACATGCACATCATCCTTTAAGTGAGCCTACGAGACTCAAAACGTACTTTGGGAGTGGTTCGGGACTAAACCGGAAACTTTGGAAAACTTAGAAAATTTTTCATCAAAATAGGGGTCACACACCCGTATGGGTAGGCCATGTGGTCACACACGCCCGTGTCCATACCTCGTGTAACTCTCTATTTATGACATCATCAACTAAACGAAACCACATAGCCAAGCCACAAGCCCGTGTGCTAGGCTATGTGACGAATTAAATTCTTTTAAATTAGGTGTAGACTCTATACGCCCTTGGCACATCCCAGTGCCTAAGGCCGTACCGTCTATACGGCTGAGAAACACGCCCGTGTGCTCCATACTGAGCATTCTGTTTCTTACAAATTAAGGTGTAGAGGATAGACGGCCTGTTCAAATGCCCATGGGGCTGACTCTGTGTCACACACAGCCTAGACACATGCCCATGTGTCTACCTGTATAGACAATATATAGGCTATTTACCAAGCCAATTGCCACCCTGAAACATAAACACACAAACACCAAAGCATTGGTATAATTCATGGCATATTTAAGCAACCAACATGTCCACAACTAAGACATCATCACATCATTCTCACTACATTTCTAGCATACTTAACCAATCACATACTCAACAACTCAAACCATGCAATTTACCACATCCATGAAATGCATCAACATGCCATAATACTTGTAACCAACATTAGCCAATATCAATTGGCCTTATACAAAATGAATTAAGTGTCATCAAAGCCAACACATTTGGCTAACCAATATGACATATCACAAAAAGACCAAGTTCCTATACATGCCATACTCAAAACAAAAGGCTAGTTATACCCAAATATTCTAATTGATAGTGATAGTGTGATCGAGCCTCCAACGTCCTTCGATCCTCGAGCTAGCTTGGCGATAATATAAGAAAATGGAAAAGAAAGATGAGTAAGCATAAAGCTTAGTAAGTTTGCATGTAAATAATTAACAAGACTGATCATGCAATATCATATGCATAACATAAATATAACTTGATACAATGTCATCAATTATCATGAATACATCTTCGATCATGTTCTTTACATAATGTACCATAAAACTCATAATTTCCTTCATTCATGTAATATCCCAAAATAGGGCCTAAACGGAATAGTGGTTTCGAAACCACAAATCCGAATTGAAATAGTTTCATTTTATGAAGTTTTATAGTTTACCAATTTATTGGAATGTTGTGTAAAAATATTGTTAAGAAATTTTATTGATTTAGTGCCTAATTGAATTTTTAGGACTAAATTGAGAAAAGTGTAAAATGTGCCTAATAATTGATAAATGGATTTGATTGAATTGTTTCATGAAAGTGAAAGCTTTTATGTGGCAATTAGGCCATTGTATTTTGATGTGGACAAAAATGGGCATGAATAGGACAAAATTGAAAGAATAGTAAAAAGGGGGTATTTTAGTCATTAGTGAGTAAAAGACAAATTTTTAATTGAAATGGGTGTTCATCTTCTCCATAAAACAACAAGGGGCTGCCGAAAATTCCTCTCCTCCATGGCTAGGGTTTCTTGATTTTTCAAGATAAATTGTAAGTGAATTTTAGCCCCGTTTTCAATTATTTTCGTATTTTTATGATCATTGAAGCTTGAATTTTCTATTTCTACCACTTATTTGAAGAGAAATTAGAGTCTAAAAATTTACCCATTCATGACATGGGTGTGTTTTGATAATTGATGGTAGATAATGAATATTTGATGTGTTAAATACAATTTTTGCCCGATGAATTTCGGTAAAAATGTCAAAAATGGGCTAAATTGTGAAAGTCGTAGATTGGTCATAAGTGTATGAATTTGTGAGAATTTTGGACTGCCATGTTAGGAAACTAGTTCAAATAAGTCCAAAATGCAAGAAAATTGAATAAAAATTGTTTTACGAGCTTTGGGGAAAAAGTGCAATTTTTGAAAAGTTAGGGGGTAAAATTGTAAAATTGCCAAAATATGATATGTGAATTGAATTGATTAATGTGTTGATAAAATATGTTAAATGAATGTTATTTGATATGTTAGATGATGAATACATGAAAAAAATTGGACTAAGATCGGGAAAGAACGAAATGGTGGGCTAAAGCGGGAAAAGTAGCCGTTTCGGCAATTGAGGTAAGTTGGTATGATAATAACAGTGCAATAGTATTGTAGCTTGTGCTTGAAGCCTAAAATTGTGTATTAATTGAATTATGTGGAATGAATGTTTAATGTGCCAAGTTGGTGAATTGATTTAAAAATATACCTATGGTACAAAGTGTTATGGAAATGTATTGAAATAATTGTGAACTGAATATGCCTCTATAATATTGGAAAGGATGTATTGAATGTGAATCCCGGTTGAACAAGTAGGAATAGACATAGATATGAGTGACATGTCACTTGAAGGCCCCACTGTTCTGACTGTTATAATTACCCGGGTGCTGGGTGGTCTTGCATGTGTTGCAGACACCTGTCAGCTTATGTGAGCAGGCCCGTGGTTAACTTTGTACTGTGACTGGCTGTAGCTTCGGCTACCTCACTGTTTGTAGCTTCGGCTACCCCACTGTTAGTAGTTTTGGCTACCTCATGGCTTTGCCATGTCTGTACAGCACTTATGTGCCAACCTCTGTATATCTGTTTATATTCCGAAATTGTTCAACGGGATTAGATTAACTTTATCCAGGTGAAGAGAAAGGATATTATAAACTGTGAATGGAATTGTTAAGTGTGCTTATGATCAGCATATGATATGTACATGAAGAATAAGTGATTGATTGTGAAAAGTAAGTGATCAAGTGTTAAAATGTGTAAGTGAACATTATGTTTGATGCATTTACATGATAAGTGTGACTGTGAGAACTAACGAACAGTACAGGTGTGTAAGTGAAAATGATGAGCAATATGCTCGTTAAATAATCGAGATATGGTAAGAAAGATAAGAGGTAAGTGCTACCATTAAAACTTTTATTAAGAAAGCATGAAAAAGTGAAATTTGCATTAAAACAGTATTGGATAGTTGCAGTTGTGTACGTTTGAAAAATCACCAAAAATGGTGGAAATTGAATTAGAAAGTGAATAAGGTATGAATTGAAACCTCATTGAGTCTATTTTCTTATAAAATAAACTATGTAAGCAAAAGAAGTGTAGATTGTGAGATATTTAAACGTTAGTGAGACTGGTTCTGGACAACTTCGTGATCCTCTATTCTGAATTTGGAAAATCACCAAAAATTGTGTAAAAATGGTTATTATGTGTAATTTATATGCTTAAATTCCTTGATGAGTCTAATTTCAATAGAAACAAGCAAAAAGGTTATCAGAATTCTGTACTGTGAGGTATTTAATTCGTAATGAACAAAGGTCAGTGTAGTTGATCAGTGAAATAGGGGAAATTTTATTGAATAAACTGTACTAATTGGCTAAGTCAAAAATTCTGAAAATTTTATGTAAAGACAAAATACGAGTCTAGTTTCAAGAAAAATTTATGGAACTAAATTTCAAGTTCTGTAGCTTACGGAATAATTAAATTACCGACTATGACTCGGAAAAATAGCTCAAGTTAAACTTGAGTAAAAAAGTGTAACAATGTGAATAATGATTTTTACCTTCTTAGAATACATATTGGGAAAGGGAAAATTATATTAATTGAATTACTTACGATATGCCAACTTACTAAGCTATGAAGCTAACATCATTTTTCCCATTTCTCTCTTTGTTGTTAGGACTTAGCTTGGGGTTGGAGATCGTCGGAGGCAGCATCATACTATCAGTTTGTTAAATTGGGGAAATCGATAATCCTCATTTATTTGTAAGTAAGTGGCATGTATAGGGATTTTTCATGGAAGTTTTATGATAATACAATGTTATAGTAAATGTAGTTAATTTGATATTTGATTGTTGAATTGGATTGGTTGTGGATGTGCTTATTTGTGTCTCAGGGAGGTAAAGGCTTGGTAAGTAGCCTAACACGGCCCACACGGTAAAGCACACGGGCGTGTGCCTTGGCCGTGGACCTTTGACAGAATGTGCCACAGGTGGAAGGCATGGGCGTGCCTTGGTCGTGGACGACACACGGCCAAACCCTACGAGCGTGTCTTTGGACCGTGCCTCCCCTACACCTGAAATTGTTATTTAGTATACCACATGGATAGGAGACACGGTCGTGTGTCTCAGTCGTGTGGTGGACACGGCCCCCAAACGGCCGTCGGGGTGGCAGTGTTGGATTGGACAGATTCGTCCACGGGTACCAAGCATGGGCATGTGAAGACCACACGGTCTACTCACACGGCCGTGCCAAATTGTCACATGGGTGTGTGACTCTGAGTTAAAGTGAAAATTTTTCTAAGTGTTCAATCTGATTGGATTCGAATCCGAATGGTCTGTGTCAATAATATTGTGGTTGAAAACCCTTGGTAAGGGTGAAAATGAATAGATTTTTATGTGTTTCCGAGAATGTTTGTGAATTATGTCTGTGATCATTGTTCTGAGTCCGGTAACACCTCATACTCGACTCCGGTGACGGTCTCGGGTAAGGGGTGTTACAATTCACTTCTTACTGAGGCTTTATCGATGCATAACTCAAGAATTATGAGTTTCGTATACATACTTGTACCCTTTCAACATGAACATACTTTGTCTTTTCTTTGGCATACTCTTTGGATTACCCGTTGAACCACTTGGAATACTAAAGGATACTCGGGAAATCTTATATACATGGTGGGGTGCCAACGCCATGTCCCAAACATGGTCTTACATGGGATCACATATTGATGTCGATGCTATATTCCAGATATGGTCTTATACGGGATCTCATATCGATGCCAATGCCATGTCTCAGACATGGTGTTACATGGGATCAGATAACGATGCCAATGCCATGTCTCAGACATGGTCTTACATGGGATCATATATCGATGCCAATGCCATGTCCTAGACATGGTCTTACATGAGATCACATATCGATGTCAATGCCATGTCCCAGACATGGTCTTACATAGGATCACATATAACCCTAATGTTATGACATTTGTATCCTATATATTCCTAATGTTCAACTGGGATTTCGAAACTTTAAACCTCGTTACGCCGTCATCGAGTCATTGTAAACCAAAATTCATAAAACAATTATACATATCATGCAAAATTTAAAGCATTAAACACATAATAACATAATGTTGCATTATTTATCCACAAACTTACCTCGGTACCCAAAATATGACTAGTTATTCGTTTTAGTCCTCAACTTTGTTCTTCCCTCGGTTTAAGTTCGGACCTCTTTCCTCTTGATCTATAATAGCAAATTTCACTTATTTAATTATCACATTGTTTAAATTAGTCCATAAATCATACTTTGGAAAAATTATAAATTTACCCTTAAACTATCACATATTTACAAATTAGTCCTTAGTATTGTAAAATGAAATGTACTCATTTTCTTTGTTACCCAAGCTTAGCCGAACCTAACCCATTCTCATATCAACCCACATTTTTCTTCAATCAAACTTTTACTACTCATTTTACAACTTTTACAAAAAGGTCCTCTTTAGGTGTTTTCATGAAAAATCACTTAGTAAAAGATGTTTATCACACATTAAACTCTCATATTCCTTCATTAAACATTATCATACATGCATGTCACACATAAGTAAATTTTTGAACCTGAACCCTAGCTCAAAATATGCCTAGAAATAGGTAAATCGGGTTACGAGGGTTTCAAAAATGTAAAGAACATTAAAAATGGGGCTAGGATGCATTTACTATTGAGCTTGAAAAGTGAAGAAACCCTAGCTATGTCTTCTCTTCAATTTTTGGCACAAGGGGAAGAAGATGGACACATTTTTTACTTGATTTTTCCCTTTTTATTCTTTAATTAACCAAATGACAAAAATGCCCTTAAGGCCCTTCAATGAAATTTTTCCCTTCTATGCCTATTTTTGTCCATTATGACATAAAATTATCTATTTACTAAATAAGGACCTCTAATTTACACATGCATTTCAATTAAGTACCCCAAAGCTTCTAGAATCTCATATTTTACAACTTTTGCAATTTAATCCTAAAAGTTAAATTGGGCACTTATTTACAAAATTTCTCCATGAAACTATCATACAATCATGCATACATGTCATAGATCTCAAAACAAATATAAAACAAATATTTCTATTTTAGATTCGTGGTCTTGAAACTACTATTCCGACTAAGCCCTAATTCGGGATGTTACAACTCTCCCCCTTTAGGGATTTTTGTCCCTGAAAATCTTACCGGTGAAAAGGTTTGTGTACTGTTTTCTCATGGCCTCCTCAGGTTCCCATGTAGCCTCTTCAACCCCATGTCTTTGCCATAACACTTTGGAAACAAAAAAATTTACACACTTTTTCATACCCTTTTTAACTTAAATTCTTTCAAATTCGGTTAAATTCTTGTCGAAAAATAATTAATTATTATAAAATAATTAAATTGTACTTAAATTATGAAAATGATTAATTTTAATTAATTTTATGGTTAATTTTGATTATTTTCGACAGAATTGCACAAAGGGCGAAAAATGGCTCGGCAGACACTACTAGAAGCACAAAATCCAGAAGCAATTTGAAGTATCGAGGCGAATTAATTTCCAGCCTAAGACGGTCCAATTATGTGTATTTATTCATAATATAATTAATTTTAATTTATACCCAATTTAATTTGGGCTAAATAAATTATTATTAATTAATTATGGAAAAAGTGGTCCAGTTGAACCGAACCTATTGAATCGAACTGGCCCAGGATTGGGTAGCCCAAAACCGTCCATATGCTGACCCAAATCAGCTTTTTAGCTGATTAATTAAGCTTGCAAAAAAGCCCTTGAAGACTTGTCAAAGATGCATTCAACCCCCTCCATAATATGTAGCTTTTTGGATTTGCCCCATGCCATATTTAGCAAAGTTGAAGCCATCAACTTTGCCACATGGGTGGCCGACCAAGGAGTGGCTCTTTGACTGCTATTTTTAACAAATTTCAGCTGCCACATTCAGCTATAAGAAGCCCCCTTGGCTGATCATTCAAGACATCCCTCATTCACTCACTTCTCTTCTCTCTACTCTTCCTTTTCCTTTCAATTTTCCCATCCCAATTCTCTTGCTCTTTAGCCGATTTATTCTCTTAGAAAGAGGCTCTCATCAGCCATTTTGGAGCAGCAATTAGGTTTCTATAGCCACCTTGGTCGTCAAGGACAACGAAGAACGAAGAACGGGACAACAATAAAGCCATGAAGAAACACCAGATTTGTTTCTTGTTCCCTATCTTTTTAATTTTCGTTGTTGTTATGATGAACATGTTTATGAATATTTATGCTATTGAAATGGTTAATTTAATTAATTTAGCTTGAATTTAATTCGTGTTGGGTTGATTGCATTTCGTCTGCTTAATTTATTAAACTTGTGTTTATGCTGTTATAGGCCTCGGTAAAATGCTTGATTAGGTAAAATCATGCCTAAGTTATTCTTACATTATAAATGTAAGACTAAAGAATTAATTATTTAATCATATTGAAATTATAATTAATTGACACACTACTTAATCAGTGCATGTTTAATCATCTAAGGTAGCTGATGGTTAAATTAGCATTATATCTGTCGATACTAGTGCCTTGCATAACTTGCAAGATTATTGTGATTAAACTGTTTCAAGGTAGGAACACTTTGTTACCTCACTTAATCTTTTACATGCTTATGAAGATTGACTAATTGTCTGAATTGACATTGAAAAATGTTCAAGAGATTAGTTAATTTAATAAGTATGTAAGAGCAGTAGTTAGCAAATTATCGAGTTGCCGTGAATTTGTTCGTAAGAACATAAGCATGAGTTTAATAATTCCAAGTTAAGAAGTGTAATTAACCTAACACAATTAAGCCATATTGATTAAATTGGTGTTTTGAAATAGTGCTTTAGAACTTTTATTTCTTTTTTTATTTATTTTCTTAGTTTAAAACGTTAGTTTTAATCATCTTTTCCAAAACCACATATTTTTCTCCACCAAAGTGTTTTAAGCAACATTCATAAATAATTCTTTTCGCAGTTCTTGTGGGTATGATAACTCGACATTTACTTGTCACTTTATTACTTGTTACGATTGTGTACACTTGCACATTCCTGTCGTTCCACACTTTCACAAGAGAAATACTTTTATTTATCAATTGTTTGACCTCCCGAGCTAAAATCTTAACCGGCTCTTTGCCATAAGTCATATCCGGCCGAATCTCAACCTCTGTAGGTGAAATTACATGTGAAGGATCTGATCGGTATCTTCGCAACATAGACTCATGTGTAACACCCCCTAACCCAAAACCATTGCCGGAACAAGGTTACGAGGCATTACCAAACATATCGGTCAATTTACTAACAATTAAAAAATAAATAACAAACATATTAAAGTTAAATCATAAAGCCCCTTTAATGGACCCTCGAGGCCCAAATCACGTATTAGAAGTGAATCGGGGTTTTTTGTAATTTTTTTTGAAACTCAATATAACCCCTTTATAAACATCAAACCTTCCCTACAATTTACAAATCACAACCAATTCAATCCAAATAACTCAATCAGTACAAACTTCACCCAAATCATATTTATTTCATTTCAAAAACATCATTCCTTAATTTAACTAATTTTTACCCATATATATTGACAAGTATTAATTGAAGTAACTTGAATAATTTCATTCATACATATACTAAGCTTATATTAACACATCTAACACATGCATAAGTTGATACAAAATATAGTCATATGAGTTATTATACATGCCATATAAATCATTCAAAAGAGTAATTAAAAGATCTACTAGAAAATCGAGATAGTGTGACTTGAGTGTGGTAATCCGAAACCTCTTGTAAATCTACAAAGAACAACAACAAATGACACAAGTAAGCTAAATATAGCTTAGTAAGTTCGTCGACTTTAAATATAATCTTACCGAACATTGAATACATTATATTCATTACAATTATACCAAAGGAACATATTTCATTAATTGACCTTTATCCTGTCAAAGGAACATATTTCATTAATTGACCTTTATCCTGTCAGCCATAATTCGTTTGGTAAAAACATTAATTGCGCTCAATAATAACCATAATATAATCATTTGCAATCTTATACACATGTTCTACTTTCTATTTACCCATTTGTCCATTCAAGGAACGGCTTACGAATTTGAGTACATCGTGGTCTGTAGCCCAAAGGTTAACTGAAGCACATAAGTGCTAAACGGAAGCCCGAAGGCTAATTGAAGCACACAAGTGCTGAACGGAAGCCCGAAGGCTAATTGAAGGACACAAGTGCTGAACGGAAGCCTGAAGGCTAACTGAAGCACAGAAGTGCTGAACGAAAGCCCGAAGGCTAATTGAAGCTCACAAGTGCTGAACGGAAGCCCGAAGGCTAACTGAAGCTCATCAGAGCTGAACTGAAACCCAAAAAGCGTTAATTGAAACTCATATGAGTTAACGGAAGCTCATAAGAGCTAAACAAAAAGCAAACACGAGAATTCACAACAAATGCTGAATCTCGGTTTTTTTGGGCAATTCACCGTCAATTCATCTTTTCTTTGAACGATCGTACTCATTTCCTGCGTTTCGTTCCTCCGAAATACTCAATTTCATTTCGTAACTTTTGTACATAATTCTCTTATTTTTAACAATTAATATAAATGAATACTAATTACTATTCATAAGATAGTATAAAACATTAATAATTAACCGTACGAACTTACCCAGAATAATTTGTAGTAGTTGTAGAAGTTTCAAGGACTAATCTGACCCTTTTTCCTTTCCTCGTTTATCTTCAATTTCTTGATCTATGATATAAAATTATTCATTTATTAGCATCTAATTTCATTTTAAGTCATTCCACAATTTATACCCTTCAATTTTCACAATAGAACATTTTCCCCAAATTTTACAATTTTTACAATTTAGTCCCTACTCAATCAACCCCTCAATTGGGCTGATTTTTCTTAATTAATACTTTATTCTATCACTTTAAACTACTTCATATCCTTTGGAAATAAGAATTTCAGCATTAGACCTTAATACCAAACTTTTTCACAATTAGGTCCTAAAAATCTATTTCTACTAAAATTGCTTAATAAAATAATCATATAATAAGATTAAAACTTCAAATCCATGCTAAATCATCATAAACTTACAGCACCCCTTCATGGTAACTTTCAATTTTACACATAAAATAAAAAACTAATGAAATCAATAGTTGGACCTAATTGTAAAAGTCATAAAAGCATAAAAATTAGAAAGAGAAAGCAAGAATTGAACTCACATGATGCAAAAATATGAAAAACCAGCTTGTTCCAGACCTCCTATAGCAGTTTTGCTCAAGAAAGATGATGATATCTCTAGATTTTTCAATTTAGTCTTCATTTTATTAAGTTAATTTGTAAAATTTCCAATTTTACCCTTATTTCTCCTTATTTTCTTGCTGATTTCTTGCTCTTGCCGTCCAGCCTATTCACTTTTAGGCTTAATCGCTTTTAAATCTTCCTTCTTTTACCACTTGAACTATTTAATCTCTTTAACAAGTTTTGCACCTTTTACAATTTAGTCATTTTTATTTAATTAACTACCCAAACGTTAAAATTTTCTAATGAAATTTTAAAACCACATTACTATCACTCCATAAATATTTTTAAAAATATTTTTGACTCATTTTTATGAAATTGAGGTCTCGATACCTCATTTTTGACTCAATTTATTTAATAATTTTTCCTTAAATTTTAATTTCACCTATTTAAAAATATTTCTAATATCTCACTCACTTCTAAATATTATTTTTATTTAATTTTCTAATCTTATTCGTTGGAGTTAGTGATCTCGAATCATTGTTTCGACACCATTGAAATTTTAGGCTGTTACAACATGAAACACATCGTGAATCCTTTCCAACTCAGATGGCAAAGCCAACCGATATGCTATCGGCCCTATCCTCTCGGTAACCTCATATGGTCCGATATAACGTTGACTCAATTTTCCCTTTCAGTGAAACCTCAAAACTTTCTTCCATGGAGATACTTTCAAGAACACCTTATCGCCGACTTGAAACTCAATCTCTTTACGTCTTAAATTCGCGTAGGACTTTTGTCTATTCGAAGCAGCTTTTAAACAATTACGAATCACTTTTACTTTCTCATCGGTTTCTCAGACTAAATCAACCCCATGAATCTGATTCTCTTTGAGTTCGGTCCAATACAAGGGTGTTCGGCACTTACGCCCATACAATGCCTCATAAGGCGCCATTTTCAAACTCTACTGAAAACTGTTGTTATAAGAAAATTCCACCAACAACAAATACTTTTCCCAACTACCTTGGAATTCCAATACACAATATCGGAGCATGTCGTCAAGTATCTAAATTACTCTTATCGACTGACTGTCGGTCTGCGGATGGAAAGCGGTACTAAAATTTAACTTTGTACCCAAAGCTTGTCGCAACTTTTTCCAAAACCGCGATGTAGACCTCGGATCTCTATCCGAAATAATCGATAAAGGTACTCCGTGAAGTCTCACAATTTCAGTAATATACAATTTGGCTAGCTTTTCAAGTAAGTAATCGGTATGTACCTGAATAAAATGAGTCGACTTTATTAGCCTATTAATCACAACCTAAGCAGCATCTTTCTTTTTCAGAATCAAGGGCAACCCCGTCACAAAGTCCATAGTAACATGGTCCCATTTCCACTGGGAACCATCACTGGCTGAAGTAAACCTGAAGGTACTTGTTGTTCGACTTTTACTTGCTGACAAGTCAAACACCTCGATACAAACTCAAAAATGTCTCTTTTCATTCCTGACCACCAATACACTTTCTTCAAGTTATTATAGATCTTTGTACTTCACGGATGAATAGACAAACAAACTATGTGCCTCACATAAAATCTTCCGAATCAACTCCGTATTCTCAAGAACACAAATCCTATCCCGGAACATCAAACATCCATCAGAACTAATCTAAAATTCTGATTCTATACCCGACTCATATTGGACTCTTTTGACCTCTAATTCACCGTTGCATTTCTATGCTTCACAAATCTCTTGGAGAAACATCGGTCTAGCTTTCAACTCAGCTAGAATAGAACTATCATCCGATAAAACCAACCATGTTTTCATAGCTCTCAATGCAAACAAGGATTTTCTACTCAAGGCATCAGCGACCACGTTTACCTTTCCCGGGTGGTAGTCGATCAATAGCTCGTAATCTTTTATCAACTCTAGCCATCTCAGTTGCTGTAAGTTCAGATCCTTTTGAGTCATCTAATATTTTAGACTTTTGTGATCAGTGAATACCCAACATTTCTCACCATACAAATTATGTCTCCGAATCTTCAATGCAAACACAATGATAGCTAACTCTAAATCATGTGTCGGATAATTCTTCTCATGCGGCTTTAGTTGTTTCGAGGCATAAGCTATGACTTTGCCCTCTTGTATCAAGACACATCCGAGACCACCCAATGATGCATCGCTATATATTACAAATTCTTTGCCCGATTCAGGTTGTACTAAAATCGGGGCCTCGGTCAACAATGTCTTTAGTTTCTTAAAACTCTGTGGGCACTTTTCTGACCATTCGAACTTGACATCTTTTTATTACAACTTGGTCATCGGAGTAGCAATCATGGAAAATCCTTTAACAAACCGTCTGTAGTAACCAGCTAAGCCCAAAAAGCTTCTAATCTCTGACACATTCTTCGGGGGTTTCCATTCCACAATAGTCGAAATCTTACTTGGGTCAACTCTAATACCATAGCCCGAAACAATATGGCCTAAAAATACAACTTCTTTAAGCCAAAATTCACTCTTACTAAACTTGGCATATAACTATTTGTCTCTCAAAGTTTGCAAAACCATTCTCAAGTGCTCGGTATGCTCGATCTCATCACGAGAATAAATCAATATATCATCAATGAAAACAACAACAAATTTGTCCAAGTATGGTCGAAAAATACAGTTCATCAAATCCATAAATACCACAGGAGCATTCATTCAACCAAAAGGCATGACAAGAAATTCATAATGACCATACCTCGTCCAGAATGCAGTTTTTGACACATCTGAGTCTTTAACTCTTAACTGGTAGTAACCAGACCTTAAGTCTATCTTTGAAAATACCGTGGCTCCCTTCAATTGATCAAACAAATCATAAATCCTTGGCAAAGGATATTTGTTCTTTATGGTTACCTTATTAAGCTGTCGATGATCTATGCAAAGCCTCATAGAGCCGTCTTTCTTTTTCACAAATAATACTGGTGCACTCCATAGAGAAAAACTAGGTCTCGAAAAACATTTATCATTTAGTTCTTGCAATTGAACTTTCAGTTCCTTTAATTATGTCAGAGCCATCCTATACAGGGCAATCGAAATAGGTGCTATACCAGGAATCAAATCAATACCAAATTCTACTTCTCTAACAGGAGGCAATCTGGGCAACTCTTTTGGAAACATATCCAGATACTCACATACTACTGGTACTGATTCTATTTTCAACTCAGACTCTTTTATATTCAATAAAAAGGCAAGATAAGCTTCATAACCCTTTCTTATATGTTTCTGAGCAGTCATAGAAGAAATCACTATAGGCAAGTTATCTCATTCACCTAGTTTAACCTGAAAAATATTCCCATTTCACATTTCAGTTTAATAATTTTCTTTCCATAATCTACTATTACTTCATGAGCAGTTAACCAATCCATACCAAGAATTATATCAAATTCATTAAACAACAATAGCATAAGATTAGTCAAAAAATAGTGACCTCTAATCATCAAAGGGCAATTCTTACATACTTTGTCAACTAATACATACTTGCCTAGAGGATTTGACACTTTAATCACAAATTCTGTAGACTCAATAGGCATATTCATTCTAGACACCAATTTCATACAAACATACGAATGAGTAGGTCCCGAATCAATCAAAGCAACAATAGAAGTATCATAGAGAGAAAAGTACCTGTAATCACATTAGCGGATGAAGCCTCTTCACGAGCGCGAATGGCGTAAGTTCTTGTTGGTTCTTTACCCTCAGACCTCACAACCGACTCTCTAGGTGCACTCTTGCAACTCGCTCCATTTCCGTGATTTCTCTGTGGTCTACCTCTAGAGGGAACATTATTTGATCTCACACTTTGATTTCTATCTTTCTCAATTATCTTAGGACATTCGCGAATAAAATGATCTGGTGAACCACACTTGAAAAAGTCCTGTCATTCACTCGGCACTTACTGAGGTGATGTCTGCCACACTGTGGACATTCTGGCCTACTTGATCGAGCATTACCAACATTCGCAATCGAAGTGATCTCAGCTTTAGAAACCAAGTGTTGTTTACCCCTATTTCTATTGGAAAAGCCACTTGAAGCATCTGATCAAGTGGTGAACTCTTTCGATCTCTTGGATATAGACTGAAATGACTTACTCAATTGTCTTTTTCTCGAATCACGAGACTCAACTGCAGCTTTTCTTTTCTCTTTGGCTAACTCCTCGGCCTTGCAAACTCTCTCTACGAGCACTACAAATTCTTTTAGTTTAAGGATACCAAGAAATAATCGGATGTCCTCGTTTAACCTATCCTCAAACCTCTTACACATAATGGTCTCAGTAGATACACACTCTCAAGCGTATTTCCTAAGTCTCGCAAATTCACGCTCGTACTCGGTTGTAGTCATTCGGCCTCGCTTCAATTCAAGAAATTCCTTTCGGTTTTGGTCAATAAACCTCTAGCTAATGTATCTTTTACGGAACTCCTCTTGGAAAAATTCCCAGTTAACTTTCTCTCGTGGTACAACAGACACAAAGGTGTTCCACCATTAATAAATCGAGTCTCTCAAGAGGGACACATCACATTTCATACACTCCCCAGGTGTGCAGGACAACTCATCGAATACCCGGATGTATTTTCAAGCCAGAATTCTGCTCTTTCCGGGTTATCATCTTTATTAGCTCAAAATTTCTTGGCTTTTTTTTCCAAATTCTGTTAATCGGAGGCTTTTCCCTTCTTACCATTTTCACAACTTGGGGAGCTACAGAGATAGGTTAAGGGTTTAGAGGGGGTGGAGCTTGTTGTTGAGCGACCAAGTTCGCTCGAATGAATTTTGAGGACCACTAATTCATCATCCAAAAGAAGGCTTCCCGAGCCTCTCCTCATTGACTTACAGTCACATGTCTATCCTCATTATCAGTAGGCATCATTCCTTGAGCGAGAGCTGGCACGTTGCTTTCTACATCATCCGCTACGGCTCTGTCAGATTTTACTATATGAAAGCACATTTTAAAATCTTCAGGAGTTGTCACACTATCATAATAATATTCATATTTATGGCATGTATAGCTAAACTTGTACACATGCTAGGTTAGTCTTAGAATCGACTAAACACTAGCTCTGATACCATTAAATGTAACACCCCTTACCTGTATCTGAGCCGAGACAGGGTTTGAGGCGTTACCAGACTTAAATGTAAACATCCGTGCAAAACCTGGATGATAAAATTTCATTCATATTTGAAAATCATTCAAACACATTAACATCATCCCGTGTACTCAGCTGTGCTCCATACTGAGCATTCTGTTTCTTACAAATTAAGATGCAGGGGAAACATGGCTTGTTCACACGCCCATGGGGTTGACCCTGTGTTACACACAGCCTAGACACATGCTTGTGTGTCTGCCTGTATGGAAAATATATAGGCTATTTACCAAGCCATTTCCCACCCTGAAACATAAACACACAAACACCAAAGCATTTGTATAATTCAAGGCATATTTAAGCAACCAACATGTCCACAACTAAAACATTATCACATTATTCTCACTACATTTTTAGCATACTTAACCAATCACATACTCAACAACTCAAACCATGCAATTTACCACATCCATGAAATACATCAACATGCCATAATACTTGTAATCAACATTAGCCAATATCAATTGGCCCTATACAAAATGAATTAAGTGTCATCAAAGCCAACACATTTGGCTAACCAGTATGACATATCACAAAAACACCAAGTCCCTATACATGCCATACTCAAAACAAAAGGCTAGCTATACCCAAATATTCCAATTGATAGTGATAATGTGATCGAGCCTCCGACGTCCTTCGATTCTCGAGCTAGCTTGGCGATATTATAAGAAAGTGGAAAAGAAAGAGGAGTAAGCATAAAGCTTAGTAAGTTTGCATGTAAATAATTAACAACACTAATCATGCAATATCATACGCATAACATAAATATAACTTGATACAATTTCATCAATTATCATGAATACATCTTCAATCATGTTCTTTACATAATGTACCATGAAACTCATGATTTCCTTCGTTCACTTCTTACCGAGGCCTTATTGATGCATAACTCAAGAATTATGAGTTTCGTGTACATACTTGTACCCTTTCAACATGAACATGCTTTGTCTTTTCTTTGGCATACCTTTTGGATTACCCGGTGAACCACTTGGAATACTAAAGGATACTCAGGAAATCTCATATACATGGTGGGGTGCCAACGCCATGTCCTAGACATGGTCTTACATGAGATCACATATCGATGCCGATGCAATATCCCAGATATGGTTTTATACGAAATCTCATATTGATGCCAATGCCATGTCCTAGACATGGTGTTACATGGGATCACATAACGATGCCAATGCCATGTCCCAGACATGGTCTTACATGGGATCACATATTGATGCCAATGTCGTGTCCTAGACATGGTCTTACATGGAATCACATATCAATGCCAATGCCATGTCTCAGACATGGTCTTACATGGGATCACATTTAACCCTAATGTCATGACATTTTTATCCTATCTGTTCGTAAGGTTCAATTGGGATTTCGAAACTTTAAACCTCGTTACATCGTCATCGAGTCATTGTAAACCAAAATTCATAAAACAATTATACATATCATGCAAAATTTAAAGCATTAAACACAAAATAACATAATGTTGCATTATTTACCCACAAACTTACCTCGGTACCTAAAATATGACTAGTTATTCGTTTTAGCCCTCAACTTTGTTCTTCCCTCGGTTTAGTTTCGGACCTATTTCCTCTTGATCTCTAATAGAAAATTTCACTTATATAATTATCAGATTGTTCAAATCAGTCCATAAATCATACTTTGGCAAAATTACAATTTTGCCCCTAAACTTTCACATATTTACAAATTAGTCCCTAGGCTCCTAAAATGAAATGTACTCATTTTCTTTGTTACCTAAGCCTAGCAGAACCTAACACATGCTCATATCAACCCACATTCTCCTTCAAATCAAACTTTTACTACTCATTTTACAACTTTTACAACAAGGTCTTGTTTAGGTGTTTTTATGAAAAATCACTTAGTAAAACATGTTTATCACACATTGAACTCTCATACTCCTTCATTAAACATCAACATACATCCATGTCACACATGGGTAAATTTTTGGACATGAACCCTAGCTCAAAATATGGCTAGAAATAGGTAAATTAGGTTATGAAGGTTTCAAATAAAGAACATTAAAAACGAGGCTACGATGCACTTAGTATTGAGCTTGAAAAGTGAAGAAACCCTAGCTATGTCTTCTCTTCAATTTTCGGCACAAAGGGAAGAAGATGGACACAATTTTGACTTGATTTTTCCCTTTTTATTCTTTAATTAACCAAATGAGAAAAATGCCCTTAAGGCCCTTCCTTAAGATTTTTCCCTTCCATGCCCATTTTTGTCCATTATGACATAAAATGGTCTATTTTCTAAATAAGGACTTCTAATTTACACATGCATTTCAATTAAGTACCCTAAAGCTTCTAGAATCTCATATTTTACAACTTTTGCAATTTAGTCCCAAAAGTTAAATTGGGCACTTATTCACAAAATTTTTTCATGAAACTCTCATAAAATCATGCAAACATGTCATAGGTCTCAAAAAAATATAAAACAAATATTTTTATTTCAGATTCGTGGTCTTGAAACCACTATTTAGACTAGGCCCTAATTCGGGATGTTACACTTGATGTGAGCTTCGATAAGAGTTTTTAATGCAAGTTTGTTAGTATAGAATGTAAGAAGCATGTATATTCATGATTGTGGAAGGTATGAATTCATATGATTTAAACTTATGAAAGTTATTTTATCATGTGTTGATATTGAATTTATGTGATTAAGCACTAATTTGGGATATTGGTGATGCTTAGGCTTGTGTCAAGCTTGTGTTGGATTTGATCCATATTTATTTTAAACTTATGCATTGTATTGGTATGCATCGTTTATGTATTACGAACTTACTAAGCATTATATGCTTACTTTGTGTTTTTTTCTATGTTTTATAGTTAATTAGAAGCTCATTCGGGTTGGAATATTGTCGGAGACCTATCACACTATCTATTGGCTATATTGGTAAATTTTGATGTTTTCAAGTCTTGGTTATAATGGCATGTATAGGCATTTTTTAATGAAATGACCAATATGTTTAGCTTGTAAATATGGTATTTTGGGTGGTTGGTTGGTTGTTACGTTGGCATGTATATATGACTTTATGATTGTTAAATTTTTGGTATTTTAGTGCTTAAATGGTGTGTGTTAGAATGGTCAATTGAATACATGTTATAAATGGCCCTTTTGGTATGTTTGAATGTGGCCAAGGTGGTATGGCTTGGTATAGAATGAAGTAGCAAATGTTGAATTGATAAATGGCTAATTATATGTTTGTTTTAAGTTAATTTGATAACTTGTGATTGTGGTGCCTTAAGGCATATTGGTTATATAAATTGGTAACACTTTGTTCTAGCTTGATTATACATATTTTAGGTACACTTTGTATGCTTGAAATAGGTGCAAGTAGATGGTATGTGTATGCATAATCTAGGTGAAGAAAATGGCTTGAAAATGGCCTAATTCTTGTCCACACAGCATAAATCACAGGTGTGCGTATCAGACGTATGTGACACACGGCCATGCGACACGGTCGTGATGTTGCAAGTCAGGTAGTTACACGACCTAGCACATGGTCTGGCACACGAGCGTGTGACTTGGCCATGTGACCTAAGCTAGAGAGTTACACGAGCATGGACATAGGCTGGGACACGGCAATGTGTCCCTACTTTGAATGTCCTCATGGTCTGAGACATGGGCGTGTGTCTCAGCCATGTGTGTCACACGACCTGGCCATACGGCCATGTGACCTCTATAGCTTGAAAAATTTTAACTTTTTCCCAAAAATTCTATACATTTTTGATGTAGTCTAGATTCATTTCTAAAGTGCTTTTAGGGCCTCGAGGGCTCATATAAGGGACAATATGCTTGTATTTGAATGGATTATAACATGGTTTATGAAATGTTTAGAAATGAATGTTTTAAGTTTTAAAGTTTTAAATATACTCCGTAACTCTATTTCGGCGACGGATACATGTTAAGGGTGTTACAAAGCTATTGTAATAGCTTGTCATATATTGAATAGAGTTCCTAATAAGGAAACTAAAACAACCTTTTATGAACAATGGAAGAAAAGGAAACCAGACCTTAACTATTTGAAGGTTTGGGGCTGTAGAGCTATTGTCAAAGTTCCAACACCTAAATGTAAAAAGTTAGGTGAAAAAGGAATTGAATGCATATTTATAGGATATGCACATTAGAATAAGGCATATAAGTTCATGGTAATTGAACCAAATGATTCAAATTCAATTAATACTATTGTTGAATTAAGAGATGCTAATTTTGATGAAAATATATTTAATTCCATTTTAAGACAATCACAACCACAATAATTGATTCATTCTTCAAATGAGAATGAGATTCCATTGGAACAAATTGATAATAATCATGAATCTTGTCAAGAATTAAGAAGAAGTAAAAGTATTAAAATGGTTAAAGATTTTAGACCATATTTCATTATGTTTCTTGTAGAAGGAAAAAGTGAAAGTATATACAATAAGATACCTTATTGTTCTAATACGAAATTTGATCCTATTACATTTGAAGAGGAAATGAAATCTCAAGACTCTGCTTTTAGGAAATAAGTAATAAATGATGAGATGGATTCAATAATGGGAAACCAAACTTGAATATTAGTTGATCTTCTATTGGGTTCCAAACCAATAGGTTGTAAATAGATCTCCAAAAAGAAAATGAAGGTCGATGGAACCATTGATAAATTTAAAGCAATGTTGGTAGCCAAAGGTTTTACACAAAAACAAGGTATTGATTACTTTGATACCTATGCTCTAATAGCAAGAGTTGCTACAACTAGACTCTTAATATCACTTACCTCTATATATAATTTGGTTGTTCACCAAATGGATGTGAAACTGCATTTTGAAATGGTGAATTGGAAGAGGAAGTATACATGGAACAATAGGAAGGATTTCTTGTTCTAGGATAGGAGCATAAGGTATGTAAGCTTATTAAATCTTTATATGGACTTAAACAAGCACCAAAACAATGGCACCAAAAGTTTGACAAGGTTGTTTTAGCTAATGGCTATAAAATAAATGAATAGCAAATTTGAAAATGGAAAAGGTGTCATAATTTGCTTATATGTAGATGACATGCTCATTTTTTACATAGATTTGGAATAAATAAAAAACACAAAGAAATTCTTGTCAAACAACTTTGCTATGAAGGATATGTGTGTAGCAGATGTTATTCTTGGGATTAAAATAACCTGAGATGAAATCACTATAGCTTTATCACAATCACATTACATTGAAAATGTGCTTAAAACTTTTGATCTTTTCAACTATATACCAGCATCTACACCCAAGGATCCTCAAATAAAATTAGTATCTAATGCTGGTAGGAAAATTGATCAATTGAAATATGCAAGTCTAATTGGGTGTCTTATGTACATAATGACTTGAACAAGACTAGATATTGCATATGTTGTTGGGAAATTTAGTAGGTACACAAGTAATCCAAGTAGTTTACATTGGCAAGCTTTGAATAGAGTAATTAGGTACTTAAAGAAAACTATTAACTATGGATTGTGTTATAATGGATATCCTTCAGTCTTAGAAAGGCATTCGAATGCTAGTTGGATTACAGTTTGGAAGATCATGTATCTACTAGTGGATGGATCTTTATTCTTGGAGGAGCCATTTCTTGGGGTTCTAAGAAACAAACATGTATTACTAATTCCACCTAATAGTATTCCTAGATACTATGCATTGACTGATGTTAAAATCATTGTGTGAGATGTGTTCAGTTAATCAAATGGAATAGTTGGTTCAAAGCTTAGTCTACTATGCAATTTTGATTAACTTTAACATATTTTCACTAAGTGAAGGTTCAATCGTAAGACACCTTCATTTATGCAAATTGATTCCCAAGAATATCAAAATCTAAAATATTTTGAAAATTGGGGGAGATTGTTGGAATATTTTCAAATATTTATAGTATTCCAATAATTATAAATAAATGGGTGTAATTAATCAAAAGATAAATGTTTTAGTCATTGGTCAAAAGTTATATTATTTGATTTTTGAAAAACAATTATAATTATTCAAACAATATTACAATATTACTTGAATAGTTATAAAATTAAATGAATAATTATTATCTTTTATTTATTCATAAAGACACCTATTAAAAGATGTCTATATGAAGAGACATGAAAATTCCTATAAATAGGAATGGGATTTCATTTGGAAAACACACCAACAAGTTCTAAAAGTTCTTTCTATCCTTCCTCATTTTCTAATACGATTAGATTGTTCTAAAAAGAGTTACTGTAGAAATTCTTTGTAGAAATTGAGTTTCTTATTATACATTGCTGATTAGCGGACTATTCTCATTACTGCAAAACACTAATAGTCATTGGCTTCATTGTATCCTCAAGGTTAATTGGCTTGAAACTCATTTGCACACCAAAAATAGGTGGGGCAAATATAACCTTAAAGATAGTGGTTTGATACATGCCTTGGAGCCTTGTCCTATTTCTTCTTTTTTTTTGTTTGAGTTCCGTTCGTGAGTTCGGGATTTTCCTCATCGGAGATTTCTACTAAAAGTATCTTAGAAGTAACCTCTAGGGAATAAATACATTAGGCAAATGTTCAATTTATATGGAATGGGCAATGTCATTTTCTCTTGAACTTGAGTCAGTAGTTTATATTTGAGGGATCAAAATTAAATTATAAAATTTTAATGAGTTAAAAGTACATTTTTTTCTTTGAATATGATTGTTGGGTTAGAATTTTAAAAGGGTTGAATTGAAAATTTTCATTTATGGGATCCCAAAGCATATTTTTACCATTAAATTAACTTTTAATTTTAAAAAATTTAAGATACTAAATTAATAATTTTCCCTTGGCACCATCTCTGTCGGAGGCAGTATGGAAGGAGGAGGGAGTAGATAGATTGCCATGTTCAACAAATGACACATGCTAAACGAGTCACATCAGCCATTTCCTTCTAGATATGTAACAGCTTGAATTAGGGCCTAGTCAGAATAGTGGTTTTGAGACCACAAATCCGAAGTAGAAAAATTTACTGTGATAAAGTTTTAAGGTTTACAATATGATTGAATGCATGTGTGAGAATTCCGATAAGAAATTTAATTGATAAGGTGTCTAATTAGACTAGTAAGACTAAATTGCAAAAAAAATACAAAATAAGTGTTCTAGAAGCATTGAGTACTTAATTGAAATGAATTGGTAAATTAGAGGTCCTTATTTATTAATTAGACCATTTTATATCATGATGGACAAAAATGGACATGGAAGGGAAAAATTTCAAAGAAAGGCTTTAAGGGCAATTTGGCCATTTGGTTAATAAATTAATAAAAAGGTAAAATAAAGTCAACATTGTCCATTATTCTCCTTTCTAGTGCCGAAATTAGAGAGACTCCATAGCTAGGGTTTTCTTCAACTTTCAAGCTTGATAATAAGTGCCTCCTAGCCCCGTTTTTAATGCTCTTTACATTTTTGGAGTCCTCGTAGCCCATTTACCTATTTCTACCATTATTTTAAGCTAGGATTCATATTAAAAAATTTAACGATGTGTGATATGCATGTATTTTGATGTTTAATGGTAGAAAATGAAAGTTTGATGTGTGATAAACAACTTTTACTAGGTGATTTTTAATGAAAATGCATAAAAGGAACTATTTGTAAAAGTTGTAGAACAAGTGTATAAAATGTGATTTAGTGAAAAATATGGGTTGATATGAGCATGTATGTGTGTCAGCTAGGCTTGGGTAATAAAGAAAATGAGTACATTTCGTTATACGAGCCTAGGGTCTAAAGTGTAAATAAGTTAAGCTTTAGGGGCAAAAATATAATTTGGCCATAGTGAGATTTTTAGACTGAATTGAGTAATGTGATAATTAAATGAGTTGAATTTGGTATTATAGATCAAGAAAGACGAGGATTCGACCTTGATCGAGGAAAAGAAAAGATTTTGGACTAAATCGAATAACTTCTCATTTTGGACCGAGGTAAGTTTGTTGTAAATAATGCATCATTTTATTTTACTTTAATGTCTTAATGTTGTATGAAATGTGTGAATTGTATTATGTAACATAATCGACAAGTTTCGACAAGTGATAAATGTGAACAGAAAATCCCGGTTGAACCTTAGGAATAGAGTCGGATACAAGTGACATGTCACTAGGAACCCAAGTGTATGATTGTGTGAATATGTGATATCTGGGTGCTAGTCTTGTACGTCTACCAGTGGCTAGGTAATCCTGCACATGTTGCGGATACCTGTCAGCTTGTGTGAGCAGCACTGAGTAAATACATCTCGACCGTCAGCTTGTGTGAGCAGACCCGTGACTAGCTCAAGAATGAGTGTATATGTGATAAGTGGTAGCTTCGGCTACATATATGTGGCACTTTTGTGCAAGTTTTCGAGTATCCAATAGTATTCTAATGTGCTCAATGGGAATAAAAAACGATGTGAAAATATGTGTATTTTGTGTGAATATGTGATACAAGTGTGTACGAGAAATTCGTAAGTACAAATGTTATAAGAGATGATATCGTGATAAGTTGTGCTCGAGTAAGTTTAGCATATGTGAGTTCAATGGTAAATGTATCAGCTCTCCTTATATGAATTTGCATGGTTAAGATGCTATTTATTTGCATATAAACTTACTAAGCTATATAGCTTGCCCCTCCTTTCTTCTCCTTTGTTTTATAGTGTCACCAAGTCAGCTTGGGATCGGGACTTGTTAGAGGCTTGCATCACACTATCAGAATTGTTATTTTGGGTATTTGATAATTGTGATCTTTTTGTAAGTATGGCATGTATAGGGACTTGGTCATTTTACTTTATGTCATATTCGGTTTGGCCAAGAATGTTGGCCTAAGTTAGTTGAAAGTTCATTTTGTGTATGGCCATTTGAATTTTGCAAAAGTTGGTTATTGGTATAATCAAGTAATGATGTCTTACTTGAAGGTGGTTGATTGCATGAATAAGTTAATAATTGTGTAAAGTCCATGCTTGATGATTATAGTTTGGGAATGATGAGTGGATGCCTTGATTGTGAAAATTTGGTTGCTTAATTGTGTCATGATAAGTGTTGTTAAATGGGTGTATGTGCTCTTGTGTTTCAAGGTGGCAAATGGCTTGGTAAATAGCCTATATATTGTCCACACGGGTAGACACACGGGCGTGTGTCTAGGTTGTGTGTTAGACACGGCCAGCCCCATGAGTGTGTAGTCTGGCCACGTGTCCCCTGCACCTAGTTTTGCAAATTAGAATACTCCATAGTAAACACACAGGCAGAGACACGGCCATGTGTCTCGGTCGTGTGGAGGACACGATCATAGGACATGGGCGTATGCCCTAGCCATATGAAGTTTGCACCTTAAATGCGAAAATTTAATTCGCCACATGGCCTAGCACACAGGCGTGTGACTTGGCCGTGTGACCCTAAATGGTTGATGACGTCAAAAACAGAGAGTTACACGGGTTAAGGACACGGAAGTGTTCCAAGCCAGATGGGCATGTGACTCTCTCAAAGTTTGAAAATTTTCTAAGTATTATAAAAGTTTCGAAAGTTCTCGGTTTAGTCCCTAACCACCTCAAATGTACAAGGTGTAGGCTTGTTTAAGGGACGATATGCATACGCTGGAAAGTTTTAAATTGGATGCAAATTTTATAATTCGGTTTTGTGTGTTTACGTATGTTTATGTCTAGTAATGCCTTGTACCCTATTCCGGCGATGGATACGGGTGAAGGGTGTTACAAGACATGGTAGAGATCTCTGTAAAGTTAGTGGCTCAAATTTTAATTAAGCAGTTCAAAGTTATTGAAAATTTGAAGTAAACTCCCTAAAAAGCCTAAATAATAATTGAAGCATAATCCTCTACTATTCACACCTTCAACTCCAAAAATGTTTTTTTAATATAAGATATTGTCTTGTTCAAGCATGATTGTTTCAATTTTAACGTTAAATTTTTATTACTTTAATTTCAAAGTTGGGATTGAAATAAGGCATTTTTTCTGTCTCAAATTGAATTAAATTAGATTTTTTAAAATAAAATTTTGGCTTCAATTAATTTGAAATCAATTTCAATTTAATTTAATTTAATTTTGAAATTTCAGCAGTGTTTTTTTTTAAGAAATAATAATAAAAGTAAATTTTGTGTTTTAAATAAGATTAAGATTTGTTTTGAGAGAATTAAAATTAAAAAAAAAATATTTTGGGGTTTGGGCTTAATCTTAAAAGATCATTTAAATTCAAAAGCCCAAAGTGATTATTTGTTTCGCAGTCAAATTTTCATTGTTTTTCAAAGCTCAGTTGATTTAAATCAAGTCCATTTTATTTGAGTTCAGTTATTTTAAATTAACCAAATTGAGGTCGAAATCATTTTAAAATGTAAGTCCAAATTCAAGGCTCATTTACTTTTAATCTTTAAGTCCAACTTTAGAGCCCAAAAGCCTAATTTGTTTTTTTAGTTTGTAGTTAAGAGTTTTTGAACTCTAATAGATCGAAGTCGTCAATACAAGCATTAAAAATAAAAGAAATCAGGCAATTACAAATGCAAACAAGAATAGGAACAATTTCTAACAAATAAACAAGAATTTTGTTAACGAAATTTACATTTTAGAGATTAAGATGCAGTATAAAACCTGCAAGCAGAAAAGAAATAGGTCAGTAACCAAATATTTAAAGAAATCTTTTTAAGGTAAATTTGCTTTCCTCTTCAAGATCATAGGCATGCATACAAGAATAAACAGGGACTTCTGATGAAGTAGCAGCATTAGGTCTAGGTCCTAACCGCTAGGAAGCCCCCTTCATTAGATCTAATTGGAATATATCAGAAACAATTCTTCAAAGGGAAAAATATAATATTAGTATTTGAATTTGTCTACTTCACCTAGATTGGTACCTGAACTTTTTTTCAATACACTAGTTTGGTACCTAAGCCTAACGCCGTTTAAATTTTGCTGACGTGACAGCACTAGCCAATCGTGCATTGCCACCTATTGCAATCTGGGAACCCCATTTGATTCATTTGTTTTTTTATCTGTTGACCCGACCCCTTTGGTTTTTTTATTAATTTTTTTAATGTTATATTTCATTAATTTTCCATCATTTTTCACCATCTTCTTCAACATTTCTTTCTCTTTCATTTTCTCTCTAAATCATCTGCTCTGCCATTTTCTTTTCTTTTATTCTTTCAATAGTTTTCAACATCTTGCATCTTGTATCTCTCTCTTTTTTCTAGTTTTAGACTTCTTTTAAATTTCCCCTATTTCTTTTCTCTTTTTTTTTTTCCTCTTCTTTCCTTTCCAGCTCCTTCACGTCCCCACTATGCCTTCTTCTACGAATGGAAATCAAGTGTGTAAAGAAGTGTTGTGTACTGCCATTGCGGTTTAAGTGCACTGCCATTGAGGTTTAAGGGCACCCGTTTGCAATGTGAATACTCCAAAGAACAAAGGGATAAAATTCTTTGGGTGTTCGAAGTTCAAATAGGTAAATTAGGCTTTAGGGTTTTGATATGCCATTGTAATTTGTAGAGAATTGTTGTGTACTGCTATTTTTTAATATTCTATTTTTTTTGTTGTATTTGTAAAATGAAGATCGAGGGATGTGATTTTTTTCCGTGGGTTGAAGGTGACAGTGAGGGGACAAGCTCAACTGTAAAAGAAGAAGGATGCACAATTGATGGCAAAATGCTAGAAAATAAGATGTTATTAACAGAGAACAAGAGATTTAGACTTGAGAACAATGTGCTCAATATTAATGAAATGTGAAGAATGTGATCAAGGGTAACTCGTTTGGAAGATAAGATAAAATTGTATAAGGATAGGGACAACAAATTAATAGTTGCTTATAAGTATTTGTTAATTGTATCATGGATGATGGTTTTTTGGTTATCTTGCTTCAAGATGGTGAAATGTTGTTCATGTATTTCCATTCTTAAGAATGAATGAAATATTTTTTTTTGGTCCATAAATTGACATCCATAAATTGAACTATCCATTACAAACAAAATTGAACCATCCATCAAAATATAAACATCAATAAAGTGTCTAGAAAAATACATCCAACAAAATAAAACTATCCATCGTATGTTAACAAAATAGGACCATCAAATTAAACATGCATTAGCATCAACTATCTCCATGGCATATAATTGTGCTTGGGTGGGTATTTGGACTTAGCCTTTTTTGTGCTCCTATTTTCATAAGTCCCACCAGTAGTTTCCTTATCATTCATTTTATTGGTGTTCTTGGTTGGGGTAGTCATCATGGTTTCCCCTCTCATACTAGGCTACAATGCATAAAATACATAATTAAAAAACATGTCATCAAAATACAAGAAATAGTTTAAAGGTTGGCTACGTACATTCAAAATTTGCATCCCTTTCCTCTCATCGGTGTATAACCCAATCCCTTGCACAACTTGTTTTCCCCTACTACGAAGTCTTGTAAGTATTTTCTATGTTGAAGAGGTTGGCATGGTAGGAAGAGTTGGTTGTGTTGAAGGAGCTGGTGGTGATGATGTAGATGCTTTGGATGCAACAATTTGAGAAGGATGCTAGAGGTACTCCAATTGGTGATGGTGTACTCTGCAAATTAAACAGGTTAGTAGTTCTCAAATTAAACATGTTTTGCATTAAAATTCTTATAGGTTAATAACACTTATAGTAGTTGAATTTTGACAACCTTTGGAGTTGTGTCCAACCATGGACCACTTACGGTATTTTATCTTTCTCCCTCTTCTAGATAGTTTACTCCCACTTATCTCTTCCTCTTCTCTACCTCTGCTTTTTTGTCTCTTGGGCATTTTCTTTGGAATGGGAGGGTCAATTGGTACCATATCAGTTTTCAATCAGAATTTCTCACTTGTGAACACTAGGTAATACAAAGCCATACAATTTTTTATAAAAATATTTTTTAAACCCATTATAAACAAGATTAGAAATATTAGCTTTTTTCAACAAAATTGCTACAATAGCACGTGGACAAGGGATGCCAGTGAAATCTCATCTCCTACATCTACATGACCACTGAAATAAGTTAACAACTACAACATCACCAAAGTTGGTCACTTCAAAACCTTATGTTCCATTCCATTTAACATGATAGTATGAACTCATTTGGATATTCTTGTGTAACTTCTCACATATCTTAGGACAGAATTGATCATTTTAGTTTTTAGTTTTGGTTAAATTCTTTACAATCCTACCCATAACATACTATCTAATTTATTTTAACATGGAAATTATAGACATTGACCTAGCTCCTAAAATTGCTACATTAAATGACTCGGTAAAATAGTTGTCAGTTGCATCACATATAGACCTAAAAAAAAAAAAGCCTTTGACCATTGCTCAGGGTCAATCTCAAGTAGACTTATCTTGGCACTATGTTTGATACGGTCAATCTTTTCGATGTGCTCTTTAAAGTCAGCAGTTATGTATGATTTGTAGGCTCCCCAAAATGCTTGTTGCAGGTCTCCACCAGGAGTTTCTTTCCTCCAGTTGGCATATAGATGCAAACAAAAACAATAAGATTAGATGAACTGTTTAATAAAGTAAGCATAATATCAGAGAATTATTTAAGTAAACATACCTTCTATTTATCAATCATAAAAGTGAATCCAAAACCGTAACCAATTACTAAACATAAAATAAGATTATTAAGAAAGCATCTCCATGTTTCTCTATTTTCATTCTCCACAACTGCCCATGAGATAGGGTATATTTGGTCATTACCATCTCTCCCCACAATACACAGAAGTTCCCCACTTGAATCTCCCCTTCAAAAAGCATACATCTAGATCAATAAAAGGTCTACAACACTCTAAAAACCCTTTTCTCAAAGCATTAAACCCTACATAAAATCTCCTAAACTTGGGAACTTCAGTAGGGGTTGGTCTTTTTACCATCACCTCTATATTACCATCCGGATCTTCCTTTCTAAGTGCATTTGCATAGTCCCATAGTCTCTTAAACTCATAGCAAACCCTTACACATATTTCCTCCAGTGCCCATTTCCTAGCTCTATTGCTTGTACCCCTGCTTAGCTCAACTTTCAACTCTTCCTTAGCTAGTTTCTACATCTCAGTTAACTTCATCTTTGGCGTTAGTCTAATCTTAATTAAGAAATGCTCCCCAACAAACTTGGAAGATGCCCTTTTGTTCTTAAAAGTAATAGAACACTTGTGGGTTTTTATGAAGGTTTTTATCTTGTAACACCCATTACTATTATCTACACCAGAATATATTCTAAATGGACATCCATATACCTTACATTTAGCCCTAGTCCTACCCTTCTCATTCCTAAGATACACAATATCAAACCTTTTTTTTATTGCATACTTTGCTAATGCAATCTTAAATTCCTCTAGTCCCCTAAACAACATGTCAAGCTCTAAATGTAGGATTGGGTTATTAGGGTCGAAACATATATGTCTGCTTCTGCTACAAACTACTTCACCATCTGAATCACTACCATAAGACCCCAAATTCGATGAATCAATGTATTCAGTTTCCCTATATAGTGAAACCTCATTATTTTTCTCTTCCCTTTCACTACTTTCACCTATTTTTGTTCATTCTCTCTGTTTTTTCCTTTATATTTTCTATACCAAGCCTTTATATTTCTCACCTCTTCATCCTGATCCTCAGATTCTTCCTCTAAAGCCCCTTCATTGCCCAATAAGCTGTCTATATCACTGGCCCAATTGCTTTCAGTACTTTTCCTACCCTTTGCACATGCATCATTACTCCCACTGAAGTCTAGTCCCACATTAGATTCCTCACCTAAATCTGTAAGTGTTTCCCTAGCCCCACCATTAATTCTCTCATTACAATTTAATTTTTCATTACAATCTTGTTCCCCCACCCCAACACCACTATTTACATCCTTTTTCCTATTGCCAGGCAACAACATGGTATCATCAACAACATCAGGTGTGTCTACCTCGTGTTCAACATATACATGTATGGACCTTTTTTGTGTAATATGGTTAATCATTACTATGAATGATGAATTATCATAGCAAACACACAGTCCCTACTAAAATCTACCCTACCCTCATAATATACAAAATTTCTCGTAGCTCTATACCTGACTTCCATTACCATCTCACACAACGTGTAATAACATAAAAAAATCAGGGTCAAAATCCATTGCATCACTTCCCCTCCAACATAGCATGCACATGGGTTTGTAACAAAAGTTCTGTAACACCCAAAATAGGGCATAAGGGTTTTAGGGTTAATTTAGGAATTTTAAGCTTAGAGTGTTAGAAATTTTCTGATATGGTTTATCATTAATGTTTTTTACTATGTTTTTTAGAAAATTAAATCAATTAATGGAAATGAGTTTTACAAACCTTTAATTTTGAAAATAGGACTGATTTGTAAAAGAGTCAAAACTTAGAGTTTTTAAGAGGTAATTAGACTAGATTTTAAAATCTAACCTAAAACCCCTATTTATAGCTTTATGTTCACGTTAGTCTGCTCCATCTTCATGCTTTAGCTGTCCCTTGCTCTCAAAGCTCCTCTCTTCCACTTTTTGTTCTTCAAACCTTAATTCAATTGTTTTCCATCATTCCCAAAGCAATAAATCTTCATAAACCTTCAAGAAAACAACCTAAAATTCCATAGATTTCATCATCTTCTTCACGTGTAGGTTTTACGGGTTTTCAGCAAAAGACTATTTTTCTTTCAACTAAGGTAACCATTCATCTTTTTATTAGTTTTTAATGTTATCTAGTCTTTTAAATGAAATTTTTAGCCATTAAATCGCATGTTTAAAATAAAAGCCGAAAATTAGGTCGTTAATGGTGGATTTCAAGATTTTGTGTAAAAATATGGTTTCGAAGTGTTTTCAACTTGTTTTAACATGATTAGAAGGTTTTCAAACTTACTTTAAATTTTTGTTATGTATTTCTAAGGATCTAATGATGTTTTGTGAAAATAGCCATAAATATGTCAAAAATTTTGATACCATGAGTTGAGTAGTTTTGTAACACCCCTAACCTGTATCCATCGCCAGAATAGGGTTATAGAGCATTGCCGTAAAAACATAACTTAAAAACCAACAATTTCCAAATGTTTCATAATCATACCAAAATCCATTCAACTATATGCATATAGTCCGTTTTTCGAGCCCTCAAGGCCTTAGAAACACTTTAGAATCGATTCGGGACTAAATTAGAAATATTTAGAATTTCATGGGAAAAGATAGAAAATTTCACAATGTAAGGGTCACATGGCTATGTGGCCGGACCTTGTGAGTCACCCGGTTGAGACACACGCCCGTGTCTCAGGTCATGTGGACATTCAAAGTAGGGACACACGGTCATGTCCCAGCTCTTGTCCGTGCCCGTGTAACTTTCTGACTTGGCTCACATGTCCAAGCCACATGCCAATATGCCAGATCGTGTAACTCTCAAAATGGCCTCACACACCTGTGTGCCAGACCACACTCAAACATACCAAATTGTTCATTCAAAATATACCATTACTTAACCATTTTAACACCAACCATTTAAGAAACAAAATGCCAAAAGTTCATCAACCATAAGACCACATATATACATGTCAAACATAACAACTAGATCATTAATACAAGTCCACCTATACATGTCATTATAACCATGACCAAAACATCAAAAGCTATCGATATATCCGTGGGATATTGTGATAGGTCTTCGACGAGCTTCCTATTATCTATAAAACATGGGAAAGAAAACTATGTAAGCATATAATGCTTAGTAAGTTCGTATAACATAAAACTTAAATTACCATTTCATTACATAACATTAAAATTTAACATGATATAATCCAACCTTTAGCTTGGCACAAGCCTAAGCACCAACACAAACATGTTAGCATACTTGAACATAATTCATATGAATTTAACATAAATAACCATTGTACTTGAACATGATTCAATTGGAATTATCATCCTTCATAACATAACATGTTTTCCATGTAGCTCACCATATCAATGTATTTCATACATACATGTATTAGGTAATATTGAAGACTTACCATTTCCTTTAAAATTCATGCCCGTTAACCCATTTAGAATATCATTAGATACGCAGGATAGCTCACACGAAGTGTGCTAAACATATAATTAAAACATTTCATTTCTTTTACATTGTTGCTCACACGAGCTATGAAATGGGCCTACTCACACGAGCTGCGGGTCGGAATGTAAGATACACGATGCTACTCACACGAGCTGTGAAGCATCTACAACACATACTAGACCTCAACCATCTGTAAGACATTCAAGACTAGCACCCGAGACATGGAAACCTATATAACATGTCATTTGCATCCTACGAATTCCTAAAGTTCAAACGGGGATCGATAGTTATCGTAACATTGTTGGATTTGCATTAATTATTTAAATAACAATCCACAATTTACATATAGCTCAAAAGATAGCATCAAAACATTACACAATGACACAAACTTACTTCGACGATAAAGGCGTAGAAACGGGGTTGACTAATCTGAAGCTTTATCTTTACCCCGATATAAAGTCGTACGAGGTCTATCTTGATCTAAATAAATAAATTCAATCAATCGAATAGCCATCCTATCCAATTCAATCCAAATTTCATTTTTTACAAAATTACACTTTTGCCCCTATTATTTTGATTTCTTTAAAATTTAGTCCTTAAGCTTGTAAATTGAAATTCATGCAATTTCATCCATAACCCAAACTAGCCGAATTTGATATAGATCCATAGCAATTTATACAATTCATTATTTCCCAATTCCACCATGTATTTTACACATTTTACAAATAAATCACTATTTGGCATGTTCAACAGAGTTCACTTAACAAAAATTGTTTATTTATCAACAAAGATTCATTTTCTTCCATCAAACATAAAAAATCACATGAACACATTCATGGAAAACCCTAACCTTTTAACAATTCTGCAAATTAGTCCTTAGGCTAGCTAGATTAAGCTACAACGATTCTGAAAACATAAAAATCTTTAAAAACGGAACCGAAATTCACTCATATGCAAGGACGTAATGGCCGGACCTTCAAGTGCACTTCAATGGAGTTTTTTATTCCTTATTTTCTATGAAAGATGGACAACAGAGATGATAGGTTTGTTTTTAATTAATTTTACTAACCTTTATTTATTAAATTACATGTTTAACCCTTATTATAAACTTTAAAACCACTTAATTAATGTCCATATTTGTCCACTCAATATAGCTATGGTCTAATTACCACATAAATCCCTTATCTATTTAATATCATAGCCATTTAGTACTTCTAACTTATAGAACTCTAATTTTGCACTTTTTATGATTAAGTCCTTTTCACCAAATTAAACATGCAAACGATAAAATATCTTAACAAAATTTTTATACGACCTTGCTAATATATTATAGAGACTAAAATATTAATAAAATAAATATTCTCACATTGACTTTGTGGTCCCAAAACCACTATTCTAATTTGACTAAAAACGGCCTATTACAAGTTTGTGTAGTTTAAAGGTCGAGAATTAGTCATAGGTAAATAATAAAATTAATGGAATTGGTTTTACGTGAAAAGACTGAGTATAGATCAAGATATTTGGATTTAAGATTTGCCATGTTAAAGGTTTTGGTTACATGGGAACATAGCTTAGGTTTATATTTTTTATTACTTGTGGTGAGTTCTTAGCTGATTATTGAATGCATTGTTGTATGAATTTTTGTGTTGAAGTTCTGGATTCGATAAGACCTTCTTTGAGCAAGGCGAAAGGCAAGTAAAATTAGTTTAAGCTTTCAACTTTTTGGCGAAATGATAATCGAAGAGTGTTTGAAATCGCTGCTAGTAGACACGATTTATAGTGTTAATTGGAGGCTTAAGAATAGCCTAAACCCTTATCCTAAGTTTCGAGTGTAAGCTTTCAATTTCCCTCGTCTTATTTTGGCAAATTATGTGATTATGTGAATAATTGTGGATTGATTATTATGATGAGATATTGTGCTATGAGACATGTGTGATAACTATTGTGAACTATTGTAATGCCCCCAATTTTGGGCCTAGAAGTATTGGGCCTTGAGCAAGGGAAGAGTTGGGTGACGGCAATAGGTGTTTAGTTGTGCAAAATAGTGACAGCAATAATGGTCTGTTTGAGTGGTTCGAGAGTGTTAGAGAAGTCCTGGGTTCAAAACTAGGCTTTACCAAAAATTTTAGTTCTACCTTTAAATGAATCTGGACACTGGCATATAGGCTTTATGAATAATAGTGCTTGTGTTATGATAGAAGAAAAGTTGTGGTGTAGTGGTATGTGGCGTGTGGTACTTGTTGGAGGTTTGAGGTTCAAGTCCTGGGTTGCGCAATGAAAAATTTATTTTGCTGCTTGAGCTGTGTAGGAAGTGGAGTTGGACTGAGACTTTGTGTTTGAATTGGTCATAAGAGTTTGAATGGAATTTGAACGGGATGTTGGAGTAATTTGTGGAGAGATATTTGGAGTAAATCAAGGGAATTTGATTTAGGAGGAGAGTTGTGTCGTTTGGGAACTCTAAGCATTGATAATTTGGCTGTGGGGGAGGTGATTTTTATTTTGGTTGTTGTGTACATTTTGGAGCTTTGTTTCTATACTTCCTAGCTGTTTCTACTTGGGGTTTCGGGATTTGTTCATTTACGAGTTTTCTTTGCTTCTTTTGCCGAATAGGTATTCTTCTTTTGTCCTTATTTTGTTCCTTGTGCCGAACATTGCTTCTCTTCCTCTCTATTGTAACTGTTTCTCTCTTTCTCTCTACTCTCCTCTCGTCTTTTCTCAATGGTTACTGATTTGATCTCTCCTCCCTCGCCATTCCTTCTTTCGATTTTTCCTCATTGCCAAACCTCTCTTGTTCTCTTCTCTTTATTTTCTTTCTATCTATTCTCTTCTCTCCTCCTAGACCGATAGTACTATCTTCTATCTCTGTAGTTTCAAGTGCGTTTAGACATCTAGTCTGTGGCTGCCAACCAAATACTCCATCATCTTTCCCTTTCTCGACTATTTGATTCTGGGTAAATATTATTCGGTTATGTTGTTTTGTTTCTTATTTCTTGGTTTCTTCTCTGGTTAAACTGAATGTTTCGGTCCATGATTACTGATTCACTATCCTCTCTATTATGAATGTGTTTGTTGGGTTCCAAAATTCTCGAAGGGTGAAGGGTTTTCAAGGGATTCAGGATCCTCCTTTCGGTAATCAATAGATTATTTAGAGGTAAGTGGTGTGTTTGGCCGAATACTCTATGATTTTGGTGTTGGGATTTTAAGTCATGTTCCCATAAATAGTTTTGTCTAATAAGATTTGTTACTTAAGAAGATAACCAATGATGTTAGATCAATCCTTAGTTAATGTTAAGAGCAATAAAGTGATATTTACTCATTCAAGGGGCTGGTGGACTTCGCTCGTGTTTTCGTAAACAGGTGTGTAGCACTACCTTATATCTGATAATCTGTAACAACCCGTACCCGTATCCAATGCCGGAACAAGGTATGAAGCGTTACCATTCTAAAACACATGCAATTAATTAATCTTGAACCTTCGAGGATGCGTCCCAATTTTAAACTTTATCAAACATTAATCCACGAACCTTCTTATCGGCTTACAAGACCTAAAATTATGTATCAGAGATGATAAAGAACCATTTCGTGCACTTGAGAAAGTTTCTTTAAAAACTAGCTTAAACAGGGCACATGCCCGTGTGGTCTCCAAACATGGCCGTGCTGATGGCCCGTGTACCCCACACCACCTAAGCACCTTAGGGACACGTCCGTGCCCCTCGCCCGTGCGGAATTAATTTTCAACATTCAACCTATAGGGGTTTTCACACGATTGGGCACACACCCGTGTGCCGAGCTAGTGTCCCCTCACACATCCATGACATGCCCATGCCGTCGCCCGTGTGTAACAAACTTGACATTTTGTTTCTAACGTCAATAGACACACGGCCGTAGCACGCGCCTGTGGTCTTTGCCCGTGTCTATCACATGGCTAGGACACACTCGTGTCTCAGCCCGTGTGAGAGAATCGGGGTATTCTGTTTCTGATGTCAACAACCATACGACCCTGCACACGCCCGTGGGCTGGCCGTGTGTCGCACATGGCCTAGGCACACGCCCGTGTGCCTACCCGTGTGAGCAAAAATAGGCTATTTACCAAGCCTTTTTGCAACCCTGAAACAACACAAACACAATTTCAAATATACCGAGTCTACTATGCTTAGCCAATAGCCATATATTGGCATCCAAAACATTGAAAAATATCATAAACTTTTGCATGAATACATGCTCATTTCATTAATAATAACTAAAACCATTTTAGCCAATTCCCAAAGGCCATTTACAAAATGAGCTTAATGTCATAAATGGCCAACACAATTGGCTCACTAATGTACCTTCCAACAAAATGACCATTTATCCTCTACATGCCATTACTCAAAACACAAAATACGACCATACTGAGTATTTTGGTGGATAGCGTGTATGCTGCCTCTACCGCTCTTGGATCCTCGGATTAATTAGGCGGCTTTAAAAGAAAATAGAAAGGAGAAGGGTAAGCATGAAGCTTAGTAAGTTGCAAGTAAATAATTAACAATATATCAATTCATGGTAAACTTGCATTTGTGCCACAATCATGCATATGTGAAGAAGAGTTACCACATAACTTACTCGATTCCATCCTTTACTAATTATACAACATGTTAATGAGCTCATGATACATGCAAATCATTTGGGCACCTGCACCACTCATAAAACTATTATATCATCTATCAACTTAATAATAACTGAAATTTTCTCGTTGAACAATTTAGAATATGAAAGGATATTCACTGAGCCTTTATATAGGGTAATGAGCCGATGCCATGTCCCAGACATGTTCTTACACTGACTCTCTATGTATCAAGGCCGATGCTGTGTCCCAGACAGGTGTTACACTGGCTCTTATCTATCGGTGTCGATGCCATGCCCCAGACAGGTCTTACATTGACACGCAACAAGCTGACACCATGTCCCAGACAGGTCTTACACTAGCTCAAATATCTTGAGGCTGATGCATGTCCCAGACATGTCTTACACTAGCTCTCGTCTCAAAGTCGACGCACGTCCCCGACGTGTCTTACACTAGCCCATAAAATATCGAGGCCGATGCATTTCCCAGACATGTCTTACACTGGCACACACAATCACCCAATTCTCGATGTGAATATCCAATTCTATTCTAAATATTCATTTGGGCTCTATTACTCGTGGCCTCAACACGTTATAAATACAATTCAATCATTTCCACCATTCAAGCTCAATTGTCTAATGCATTCATTTATCATATCTCAAGTCAAGAATTCATAACAATTTAGTGATTCCAAGCATAAAAATTAGAAACGTTGTATTATTTACCTACAACTTACCTTGGTGTACAAAATGAAGGTGACAATTCGATTTACTCGACTTGCTTGGCTTTCCCCCAGTCTAGGATCGAATTTGGCAACTCTTGATCTAAAATAATAATGAATTTGCCAATTTAGCCACTAATTTAATACAAACAAACCAAAATTCACAAATTGGTAAAATGACCATTTTGCCCCCAGATTATGGCAAATTGACCATTTTACCCCTAGGTCCATAAATCTATTTTTGTCGAATTTCCTCAACTCTCATGCCTAGACAAGTCATTTTATTCCCTTTACTACCCCAATTTCTCATTATTTCCAACACTTGCCTATTTATTTTACAAATTCTAAAAATAAGTCCTTCCTAAGTGTTTTCATACAATTCCTTTCACCTAGTTGTTTATTTAACAATAATAACTCATTTTCTTCCCAAAAATTCCAACAAACATCATTTAGGCATTCATGGCAAATTTCAACACTTTCAACCAAAATGCAAAATATTCATGTATAATTATAAAAATACTATAACACATAATTTAACACTAGGATAATTTTCTTAAACCTCGGGAAGTGATTTCAAAATCACTATTCCGGCTAGGCCTGGTTTTGGGCTGTTACAATTCTCCCATTTAGGGATTTTTGCCTCCGAAAATCTTACCGTTGAAGTGGTTCGGGTACTGATCTCTCATCATCTCCTCTGGTTCCCACGTGGCTTCCTCGACTCCATGTCGATGCCATAATACTTTCACCAGTTTTATGCTTTTATTCCTCAACTTCTTGATCTCTCAATCCAAAATCTTAACCGGTTCCTCACTGTAGGTCATGTCCGGACTTATCTCAATCTCTGCCAGTGAAATTACATGTGATGGGTCGGAGCGGTAACGACGTAACATCAAAACATGGAAGACGTCATGAATTTTCTCTAATTCTCGAGGCAATGCCAATCGGTATGCTACTGATCTAATCCTCTCAATCACTTCATAGGGTCCGATAAACCGTGGACTCAACTTACCATTCCTACCAAACCGAATAGAGAGACTTTTAAAAAACTTTGTCCCTTACTCGAAACTCAATCTCCTTTCATTTCAGATCTGCGTAGGATTTCTGTCTATCTGAGGTACTTATCAAACAATCCCGGATTACTTTAACTTTCTCTTCGATCTTCTTGACTAAATCAACCTCGTGTATCTGATTCTTTTTATGCTCTGACCAATATAAGGGTGTTCTATACTTATGCCCATACAAAGCATCATAAGGCGCCATTCTCAGGCTAAACTTAGAACTATTGTTATAGGAGAATTCGACTAATGGTCAGTATTTCTACCGACTGCCTTGGAACTTGAGGACGCAACATCTCAACATGTCCTCAAGAATCTGAATAATTCTCTCTGATTGACCACCAGTTTGCGGATGAAAAGCCGTACTAAAATTGAACTTTGATCCCAATGCCTCTTGCAACTTTTTCTAAAACCTAGATGTAAATCTCGGATCTCTGTCTGAAATTATCAATATGGGCACTCCGTGCAACCTCACTATCTCAGAAATGTATAACTCGGCTAGCTTTCCAAGTGAGAAGTCTATACCCACTGGTATGAAATGAGCCGACTTGGTGAGTCTATCAATGATTACCCATACTACATCTCTCTTCTTTGGCGACAAAGACAGCCCGAAAACAAAGTCCATGGTAATGCAGTCCCATTTCCACTTGGGAACCATTATGGGTTGAAGTAGACCTGAAGGTACTTGGTGTTTGGCTTTTATTTGTTGACAAATTAAGCACTTAGAGACGAATTCTGAAATGTCTCTTTTCATCCCCAACCACCAATACATTTTCTTCAAGTCATTATACGTTTTCACGCTACCCGGGTGAATCGAAAGCAACTACTATGCACCTCTTGCAGAATCTTTTGAATGGGTTCTACATCCTTAGGTACACACATTCGGTCTCGATACAACAAATAGCCATCGACACCAACTCTGAAGTCAAATTCTTTTCCAAATTTGCACTGAGCCATCTTAGCTTGTAAACCTTTGTTATTTTTCTAAGCTTCGACAATTTCTTGTAAAAACACCAGTTTAGCTCTCATTTAAGCTAAAATCGATCCGTCATCACTTAAAGCCAGCTGAGCATTCATAGCCCTCTAGGAAAATAATGATTTTCTGCTCAATGCATCGGTGACGACATTCGTCTTTCTAGTGTGGGAGTCAATTATCAACTTGTAGTCTTTGAGTAGCTCTAGCCATCTTCATTGCCGTAAATTCAACTCTTTTTGTGTCATCAGGTACTTTAAACTTTTGTGATCTGTGAATACTCGACATCTCTTGCAGAATCTTCTGAATGAGTTCTACATCCTTAGGTACACACATTCGGTCTCGATACAACAAACAGCCGTCGACACCAACTCTGAAGTCAGATTCTTTTCCAAATTTGCACTGAGCCATCTTAGCTTGTAAACCTTTGTTATTTTTCTGAGCTTCGACAATTTCTTGTAAAAACACGGTTTAGATCTCATTTTAGCTAAAATCGATCCGTCATCACTTAAAGCCAGCTGAGCATTCATATCCCTCTAGGAAAATAATGATTTTCTGCTCAATGCATCGGTGATGACATTCATCTTTCTGGTGTGGGAGTCAATTATCAACTCGTAGTCTTTGAGTAGCTCTAGCCATCTTCGTTGCCATAAATTCAACTCTTTTTGTGTCATCAGGTACTTTAAACTTTTGTGATCCGTGAATACTCGACATCTCTCGCCATATAAATAGTGTCTGTAAATCTGCAATGCAAAAACGATGGCAGACAACTCTAGATCATGGGTCGGGTAAATTTTCTCGTGTGGTTTTAGCTGTCTCGAGGCATAGGCTATCACATTGCCTTCTTGCATGAGCACACACCCCAATCCATTTAGGGAAGCATCACTATACACTACGAATTCTTTTCCTGATTCTGGTTGTACCAACACTGGAGCTTCGGTCAACAAGGCCTTTAGCTTATCAAAACTCTACTGGCACTTTTTGGTCCACTCAAACTTAACATCCTTTTGAAGTAGCCTCATCATAGGAGTAGCGATCATTGAAAACCCTTTGATGAAATGTTAGTAGTAACCCACTAGTCCTAAGAAACTCCTAATCTTGTTACATTACTCGGCAGTTTCCACTCCATGATTGCTAATATCTTGTTTGATTCCATCTCTTGACACAATGTGTCCCAAAAATCCAACCTCACGCAGCCAAAACTCACTCTTACTGAATTTGGCATATAACTGCTTATTTCTTAAGGTCTGCAATACTATCCTCAAGTGTTCCGCATGCTCTCTCTCGTCATGAGAATAAACGAGTATGTTGTCAGTAAAAAGCAAGTCAAATTTGTCCAAATAGGGTCGAAAAATGCGGTTCATCAAATCCATGAATACCGCCGGAGTATTTTTCAAGTCGAAGGGCATGACAAGAAACTCATAGTGACCGTATCTTGCCCAAAAAGTAGTTTTCAGCACATCTTGTTCCTTGACCCTCAACTTGTAATACCCCGACATTAGTTCAATTTTTGAAAACACAGTTGCTCCTCTCAACTGATCAAACAAATCATCGATCCTTAGCAGCGGATACTTATTCTTCACTGAGACCTTATTGAGCTAACGGTAATCTATGCATAATCTCATCGAACCATCCTTTTCCTTAACAAATAACACCGGCGCTCCCCACAGAGAAAAGCTTAGTATAGCAAATCCCTTATCTGTTAAGTCTTGCAACTAGGTCTTTAGCTCCTTAAGTTTCATCGGAGCCATTCTATAAGGAGCGATTAAGATAGGTGTCGTGCCTGTAACTAACTCGATACCAAACTCTACTTCTCTCTCTGGAGATAATCTAGGTAACTCCTCCAGAAACACATTCAGGTACTCGCATACCACTGGTACTGAATCGATCCTTGCCTCTGACACTTGAGTGTTCAACACAAAAGCAAGGTACGACTCGTACCCTTTCCTTAAATACCTCTAAGCCATTAGAGAAGATACCATTATAGGCAGACCATCTGATTCACCCGATTCAATCTAGAGAACATCCTCGTTTTTACACCTTAGCTCAATAAATTTCTTTCTGTAATTTACAACCACACCATGGGCAGTCAACCAGTCCATGCCCAAGATTATGTTAAATTTTTTGAACGGTAATAACATTAAGTTAGCTGGGAAACATTGACCTCTAATTGTCAAAGAACAATCCCTGCACACTTGATCCACTAGCACTCGCTTGCCTAATGGGTTCTACACTTTCCCTACAAATTCAGTTGACTCAACTAGTAATTCCATTCTAGTCACTACTTTCATGCAGATGTACGAATGGGTAGAACCCGGATCAATCAAAGCTATTATAGGAATGTCATAGATAAAGAAGGTACCGTAATCACGTCGGGGGATGAAGCCTCTTCACTGGCATGGATGGCATAGGTCTTTGTTGGAGCTCTGCCCTCTGACCTCACAACATTGTCTCTAGGAGCACCCTGACTGATAGTCCCACTACCCGGGTTCTTCTGTGGTCGACCCTTCATAGGGGCACTACTTGCTCTCACCTCTTGCGTTTTAATACCCTCATCCGTTTTAGGATAGTCTCGGATGAAGTGATCAAGTTAGCCACATTAGAAACAACCTTTTTCGTTCCTTCGACACTCGCAAAAATTTTGCTTGCCACATTGTGAACATCTTGGTCTATCTGGTCGAGTACTACCCACACTCGTTACTGAGGTAGTTTGAACTCTTGACGTTGCATGTTGCTTGCTCTTCTTCTTACCTGAGAATCCCACTAAAGCATTTGATCGGGTAGGAACTTTGTTGACCTTTTGGACGAGGATTGATGCGGTTTCCCTATATGTATCTTCTTCAAATCCCGAGACTCCATATCAGCTGTTCTCTTCTCCTTGGCCAACTTTTCGGCCTTCCATGCCCTCTCAACGAGCACAACAAATTCCCAGATCTCTAAAATTCCCAGCAATAATCTAATGTCTTCATTCAATCCATCTTCAAATCCCTTACACATAATAGCTTTGGAAGACACACACTCCCGAGCATACTTGCTAAGCCTCACGAACTCTCGTTCGTACTCAGTGATCATCATGCGACCTTGCTTCAGTTCAAAAAACTCTTTTCTCATTTGGTCGACGAACCTCTAACTAAGGTACATTTTCCTGAATTCCTCTTGAAAGAATTCCTAAGTCACTCCTCTCTCAGTACCACTGACACGAGAGTGTTCCACCATTGGTAGGTTGCGTCTCGCAAGAGCAATACTACGCACTTAATACACTCCTCGGGGTGCACGACAGCTTATTGAATACTCTGATAGTATTCTCTAACCAAAATTCGGCCCTCTCTTGGTCATCATCCTTGTTTGCCATAAATTCTTTGGCCCCATGTTTTTCAAATTTGATCTACTGGGGGTTAGTCTCTCCTACTCATTTCTGCTCTTTGAGGAGCTACCGGGGCATGGTGATAAATTGGAGGAGGTGAGGGAGGTTGAGTGTTCAGATTTGCACAAACGTACTTCGTGTACCAAGTGTCCATCATTTGGAGGTAAGCCTCTCTGGCCCCTATACCCTGACTCATCGTCACGGGCCCAGTTTCTACTAGCGCAGTCCCTTCAGTGGGAGCTGGCACGTTACTCTCTATATCATTCACCACAGATTGATCGGGATCCATTTCTATAAGGGAAAAACACAATTTATAACCGTCAGATGTCATCACACTATCATCAAATAATAATGGCATGTATAGTTAGACTCGTAGACAAGCTAGGTTAGTCCTAAAATCGACTAAACCATAGCTTTGATACCACTAAATGTAACACCCCTTACCTGTATCCAACGCCGGAACAAGGTATGAAGCGTTACCATTCTAAGGCATATGCAACTAATCAATCTCGAACCTTCGAGAATGCGTCCCAATTTTTAACTTTTTCAAATATTAATCCATGAACCTTCTTATGGGCTTACAAGACCTAAAATTATGGATCAGAGATGATCCCGAACCATTTCGTGCACTTGAGAAAGTTTCTTTAAAAACTAGCTTAAACAGGGCACACGCCAGTGTGGAAGGGCAACACGTCCCTATGGTCTCCAAACACGGCCTTGCTGATGGCCCATGTACCCCACACAGCCTAAGCACCTTAGGGACACGCCCATGCCCCTCGCCCGGGTGGAATTAATTTCCAACATTCAAACTATAGGTGTTTTCACACGGTTAGGCACATGGTCGTGTGCCAAGCCCGTATCCCCTCACACGGCCATGACACGCCCATATCGTAGCCCGTGTGTAACAAACTTGACATTCTATTTCTAAAGTCAGCAGACACACGGTCGTGGCACACGTTTGTGGTCTCTGCCCATGTCTATCACACAGCTAGAACACGCTTGTGCCTCAGCCTGTGTGAGAGAACCAGGGTATTCTGTTTCTGATGTCAACAACCACATGGTCCTGCACACGCCCGTGGGCTGGTCGTGTGTCACACACGGCCTAGGCACACGCCCGTGCAGGCAAAAATAGGCTATTTACCAAGCCTTTTTGCAACCCTGAAACAAAACCAACACAATTTCACATATACCAAGTCTACTATGCTTAGCCAATAGCCATATATTGGCATTCAAAACATTGATAAATATCATAAACTTTTGCATAAACACACGCTCAATTCATTAATAATAACTAAAACCATTTTAGCCAATTCCCAAATGCCATTTACAAAATGAGCTTAATTTCATAAATGGCCAACACAATTGGCTCACTAATGTACCTTACAACAAAATGACCATTTATCATATACATTCTATTACTCAAAACACAAAATACGACCATACCGAGTATTTTGGTGGGTGTGTATGATGCCTCTAATGCTCTTGGATCCTCATATTAATTAGGTGGCTCTAAAAGAAAATGGAAAGTAGAAGGGTAAGCATGAAGCTTAGTAAGTTGCAAGTAAATAATTAACAATATATCAATTCATGGTAAACTTGCATTTGTGCCACAATCATGCATATGTCAAGAAGAGTTACCACATAACTTACTCGATTCCATCCTTTACTAATTATACAACATGTTAATGAGCTCATAATACATGCAAATCATTTGGGCACATACACCACTCATAAAACCATCATATCATCTATCAACTTAATAATAATTGAAATTTTCCTGTTGAATTATTTAGAATACGAAAGGATATTCACTGAGCCTTTATATAGGGTAATGAGCCGATGTCATATCCCAGACATGGTCTTACACTGACTTTCTATGTATAAAGGCTAATGCCGTGTCCCAGACAGGTCTTACATTAGCTCTCGTCTATCAGTGTCGATGCGATGTCCTAGACAGGTCTTACACTAGCTTGCATATCTTGAGGTTAATGCATGTCCCGGACATGTCTTACACTAGCTCTCACCTCAAAGTCGACGCACGTTCCAGACATGTCTTACACTAGCTCATAAAATCTCGGGGCTGATGCATGTCCCAGACATGTCTTACACTGGCACACACAATCACCTAATTCTCGATGTGAATACCCAATTCTATTCTAAATATTCATTTGGGCTCTATTACTCGTGGCCTTAACACCTTATAGATACAATTCATCATTTCCACCGTTCCAGCTCAATTGTCTAATGCATTCATTTATCATATCTCAACTCAAGAATTCACAACAATTTAGTGATTCCAAGCATAAAAATTAGAAGCGTTGTATTATTTACCTACAACTTACCTCGGTATACAAAATGAAGGTGACAATTCGGTTACTCAACTTGCTTGGCTTTCCCCCGGCCTAGGACTGGATTTGGCAACTCTTGATCTAAAACAATAACAAATTTGCCAATTTAGCCACTAATTTAATACAAACAAACCAAAATTCACAAATTGGTAAAATGACCATTTTGCCCCTAAATTATGGCAAATTGACCATTTTACCCCTATGCCCGAAAGTTGATTTTTATCGAATTTCCTCAACTCTCATGCCTATACAAGTCATTTTATTCCCATTACTACCCCAATTTCTCATTATTTCCAACACTTGCCTCTTTATTTTGCAACTTTTAAAATTAAGTCCTTCCTAGGTGTTTTCATACAATTCCCTTCACCTAGTTGTTTATTTAACAAAAATAACTCATTTTCTTCCCAAAAATTCCAACAAACATCATTTAGGCATTCATGAGAAATTTCAACACTTTCAACCAAAATGAAAAATATGCCTCTCAATAGAAAGCTTATGCCATGAAGATCTTAAAAATGTAAAAATATGTAATAATGGGCAAGAAAATCACTTACAAATGAGTGATTAAGTAGCTGAGAATTTTTAAGCTCTAAAACCCCTTTTTGAGCTGATAAAATCGATAAAGAAGAAGAAGTGAAGAAGAAGAAATGAAGGCTAGGCTAATAGCCACTTATTTTATCAATTTAGGCTACCTAAAAGACCTAACCTTTGACTTTTCTTTTCTTTTCTCCACCTTGGCTGGCCATGCTTGATCTAGTTGGCTTATTTGCCCTTTTAAACCCTTAAATTTATATCCTCTAGCTAAATAACTCAAATTACTAGAAATTCTCAACTTTTTCCCTTATACAATTTAGTCCCTTTTCGCGATTAAGCCTTCAATCGCATAAATTTACTCACCAAAATTTTCATGTATACTTATAAAAATACTATAACACATAATTTAACACTAGGATAATTTTCTTAAACCTTGGGAACTGATTTCGAAATCACTATTCTGGCTAGGCCCAGTTTTTGGTCGTTACATAATCAGCTGAAGAGCCGAATGAGTGTGTACGCACACATTATTTTTAACTGTAGATCGGCAAAAAGCCAAAAAGCTGAAAATCCGAAAGATTGGGCTTTGAGGCCACATGGGTGTGTGAATGCACATGTGATTCACCGAACCCACGAAATATGGGTGTACAACGATTAAGGCTGTAGTAGGCCACAATGGACCGTAATGGGCAATAATGGGCTGTGTGGGCCCAATGGGCTCGTGGGGCCCACATGGGTAAATCTCACGACATGTGATAAATATTGGACTGGGCTGTGTAGTTTGCATAGCCGTGGTTAGTTCTGGGCCAGATGGGCCACACGAGCGTGTGGCCCCACTTGGGCCGTATAATGGGCCTTGGGCCCAATTGCACTGTTATGACTGTTAGGGTGCGCGTAATGATCGTAGACCTTCTGATGGGTCGGTAGGTGAGTTTAGACCCATCCTGTTGAAAAGACTGAATTACCCCTGAAGGGTAAAATGACTGAATTACCCTTTAAAGGGTAAAAAGACCGAATTACCCCTATAGGGTAAAATGACCGAATTACCCATGTAGGGTAAAATGACCGTAATACCCCTGTAGGGTAAAATGAACGTAATACCCCTGTAGAGTAAAATGATCGTAATACCCCTGTAGGGTAAAATGACTGAATTACCACTGTAGGGTAAAATAACCGTAACACCCCTATAGAGTAAAATGATTGTAATACCCCTGTAGGGTAAAATGACCGTAATACTCCTATAGGGTAAAATGACCGTAATACTCCTATAGGGTAAAATGACTATAATACCCCTGTAGGGTAAAATGACTGATATAACCCCATAGGGTAAAATAACCAAAATACCCCTTGTAGGGTAAAATGACCGTAACACCCCTGTAGGGTAAAATGACTGTTATGCCTTATATGATGTTTGATTGATTGAGTAGGTATGTGATATAATGTGTTCTGCATACATGCACGACATGCTGCATGGGTTGAGTTATTGTTTTGGAAGAAGTATTGATTTCTTAGGGTCGCATGGGCCGCACTGGTCGCACGAGATAACTGTGGACTGATCGATGGCTTTGTGTCGTTCATACTATTAATGGCTTAGTGCTGTTCATTTTACCGATAGCTTGGTGCCATGCACATTATCGATGGCTTAGTGCTATCCATTTTACCGATGGCTTGGTGCCATGCATATTATCGATGGCTTAGTGCTATCCATTTTACCGATGGCTTGGTGCCATGCATATTATCGATGGCTTAGTGTTATCCATTTTACCGATAGCTTTGTGCCACGCATATTATCGATAGCTTAGTGTTGACCATTTTACCGATGGCTTTGTGCCATGCATATTATCGATGGCTTAGTGCTGTCCATTTTACCGATGGCTTAGTGCTGTCCATTTTACCGATGGCTTTATGCCACTTATTTTACTGGCAGCTATGCTGCGATTCTATTATTTGGCAACCTTGCTGCGATATTAATGTGCTGGGTGGGTGGGTTGATTTTATCCCCACATGGTGTGTTGGTGGTATGGAGTAGTGTGTTGGCTGGATTGGGGTGGGTTGCACTGTTGCATTATTGTTCTGAACTGATATTGTATTGGGCTTAGGCCCACATATGTTTTACTTTTGATCCTGCTTCTATAATGGGCTCAGGCTGAGACTGCTTCTGTATTTTATTTGTTTGATTGACTGTTTTCATATTAGGGGATTATACATTGAGTTTTTGTAAACTCACCTGTTTTTAATTGTGTAGGTAATAAGCAACATTAGGTGGATCAATGCTGCGAGGGACTCAAGGGTGGCAAGACAACTGCATCTACTTTACATCGACTATTTATTTTTCAATAACTTAAATTTGGGTTGTTGATGTAATAAGGCCTCTCTAATTTTCTAGCTTTCAATTTGGGATTTTATTTAACATAATCTGTTAAACATAGGTCATGGTTTTTCCAAAATGATAACTGTTTTTAGAACAACATGTTTTCAAAACATTGTTGATGTAACACCACTAACCTGTATCCGTCGCCAGAATGAGGTTGCGAGGTGTTACCAGACCAGACACAACTTCCAAACAATTTACAAAATCACTTAGGTCATTTTGAAAGTATACATATAATTATATCAAACACATAGAAAGCTTTTATGAAATATTAACATTAAACAAACATTTCAGACCATACTCGAACTCAGCCACATTCATGAACAGTCATATAAATAAAATATGTAACCAAGCATTTGAACTCAACTTATATAACACCATATTTCGCATGCTCTTTCATTAATTCAATCCACATTATTATTCATAGACCAAATAATAAATTAAAACTTTGCAAATATACAACCAAAGTATTATTGGTATATATACGATCCTTTAAAAGAACCAAGATTTAATCTTTTTTTTATTGTTATAAATTAAATAGTTTAAGTACAAAGCTCAAACAAATTGCCTATTACACATATATCATCAATATTTCTTACTTCACGGTTTACTGTTCATTTGGTCATTGTCAAATGCATTAACCAATTATAAATTTACTAAATAAACATGTTATAATCAATGTCCACTATAATCTTACTAATTCAACTTATACACATGTAAATTGCATAGAGCCGAATCCTTAATTCAACCAAAATTTGCATTCTAAGTCGTATATCAAAATATGTACCTATTTTTATTAGACCAAATTCTTACCACAACTAAAATTTATACATTAACTAAATTAGGTCATAAACACAACATCTATATACACTTAGCTCAAAACCAAACATGTATCCAACCCTTTTATGCCATTAGCCGTACCTAATTAATTTATAAGCATGTTAAAAATACATATTCCTTAGCCAAATAAAGCGAATCATCTCAATATATATATTCATTCACCAAACTGAAGTACACAAGTGCATTACACTCTTAAACCATATGAAGTACTCAATCATTAAATCCAACCTCAAATTCCCATCATAGCAAATATCCCACACAAATAATACCATACCAACTAAATGTTATCAAACTTAAAGCTTACCAATTTATACCAACCACACATAAAAAATATGCCATGATCAAATTACTAAAATCACAAGCAAACGTATAATCATTTGGTAAAAACATATAAACCAAGCTTAGCACACATAATAACTATGATCATGATAGCATTACTTAAGTATCACATTAGCCATTTTCGCATGGCTTAGATTACACACATCCAAAATCCAATGTTTCAAAACGTTGTCCAGCCTATACATGCAATAGGTCTGAATATTCAACTTATAAATACCGAAGGCAGTCGATAGTGTGATAAACTTCCCTGGCACTTCCCGAGCTCGTAACTTGAATCCAAAATCTATAAAAGACAAAACAAACATACACACACAAAGTAAGCTTTTATAGCTTGGTAAGTCATAAGCAAATAAATAACTCAATGATATTATTCACTCTATTAAACTAAACCAACTCATGTTATTGTTTCTGCATTTAATCTCAAACATACAATTTTTCATAATTGATATGTTTTTAGGTATATAAATCACCTTGGCCTAATATTCACATGATCAAATTAACATTTTAATATTCAATTTCCAAAGTCAAATAGTTATCTTAAAACCTATTCCATATATATTCAAACACATATGCTCACGTATCAAGACTCAACTTTATATATATATATTAATCATATGGTCGAATATACCATATCATATATGCACATATTTAAGAAGTATTTCAACGGTACACAAGTTAATTATTCACAAGCTAAATACACATACTACATACACATATATTTTTCATTACCACCGTACATGATTTAAAACATATATTCCAAGTACTTACTTACATTATCTTTAACAGCAACTAATTAATTCATACCTAGCCATTTACCTCATTTTACTCACTTGAACACAACTTGTCTTTGCCCGATGAACCTTTTGGAATTGGGTAAGACACTCGAATAATCACATATATCGTACAATGCCAACGTCCCAGACATGGTCTTACATGTAATCACATATCGATGCCACTGCCCCAGATAGGGTCTTACTCTACACATATATTGGAATCACATATCGATGCCAACGTATAAAACGTGGTCTTACTCGCACACATATGTCGATGCCATAGTCTTACTCGTACTTCACATAATGGAATCACATATCGATGCCAACGTATTAGACGTGGTCTTACTCACGCACATATATATATAGAGAAATATCACACATTAATGCCACGGTCTTACTCGCACATCATATAACAGAATTCACATATCGATGCCTCATATACATCCTTATATCAACTTTAAATTGGTCAGAGTATACATATGCTCATTAACAAAATTATCATTCACTACCAAGATCACAATATCATCATATAATCGAATATACATATATATAAACATCCATGATTCATATTTTAACATCACATACATAAACATATCTTGGTAGCCGAATGTAAACTTGCAATTTAACTACAAATAATCAACATTTTAATATGTATTGCTCATGTCACCACTTTCAATTTTAGAACTCATTCGTTATTCGTTACTTTATCATCAAACGTAAATTAATTTCATTACTCAATGCCGATTCATACTTTACTTCATATTATTACAACTATTCATTAATCACATATATATATATTTATTAAAATTTAACCACATCTATTTGCTTATAAACTTACCTCGAAAGATGAAAAACGAAATAGGATGGCTAGTCGATAACTTTAGTTTTCCCTCGATCCAAATCTGATTTCTTTGGTTCTTAATCTAAAAATATTCAAATTAAGCTTATTCAAACATATTTTCATTTAATTTAGTCTGTAACGCCCTAATTTTCAAGATTTTTCGGGTTTCTGTGATTTTTAGTGAATTTTAAAATTTCGGTGTTCTGGGTATTGGAATTGTGTTTAAATGTGTTAGTGGGCCTTTGAAAGGCCAAGCCTAAGTTAAAACCCGGTAAAATATCAATTTTGGATTTTAAGTGAATAGGAGACTTGGTTAAGTGGGCTTTTAAGAAAAACTTCGTAAATTATGACACAAGAAGAGTTTTGGCAAAGTGGCAAGGTGGCGCCACTAAGTTCCTAAAAAAGTGGCGCCTAGGAAGGAATTAAAGGTCCAGGGTTTAAGTTGCAAGGTAAGCGTATAGTTAACTTTAATTTTTAGGCATGTGCCGGGCATGTGATTAACTTAAATAAATTTCGGCTAGGGCTTTAGGAAGTTGGGCCGATTGCTCTAATAGTGATTAGGTTTAGTTTTATTTCTTTTTCTATCTTGGAGAATTAGGGTTAGCCACCTAAAACTTTATTCTCTTATCAAGTCTCACAAGGTGACCGAAAACACAAGTAAGCTTCCCCTTGTGCCAATTTCTTTTTTTGTCTCCTTCTCCTCCATTTTTTTTCTTTTGCTTTTTGCTTTTTTCTCTAGCTGAAACCTTTTTACCACCTTATTCATCTTCTCTTTCAATTCTATCCTTCTAAAAACCTCCATAGCCGATTGCCATAAAAACTGAAATCCTGAAAAATTACTTCTTGTGCCGATTTCTTCTAGCCTACATTCTCTTATTTTCTTCATCTTTTCTAGTTGATTTCTACATCCTCTAAACCCTTAGGCTCTATCGGCAACACCACTCCAAGATTATAACCCCAAATCATCATCTTCTTCATCAGTCAAAAGCCAAAAACGCTATTCTTTTAGGAGCTTATAGCTGAAACTTGAGATCTCTAGGATTTGATCTCTACGAGTGTTTAAGGGCTAGATCTCCATCAGATCTAAGTAAAAACGATAGGGAAATCAGTGGTAAGTGCTCATCACCTTAGATCTAGTCTTATTTTGCGATTTAGTAAAAGCCGAAGTCCCTAAAATCTAGGGAGGTTGTCGATTGGGGCATAAGGCTCTAAGAGTCGTTAATCAATGTTTTCTTTTAGTGAATAGTGTGTTCTAGAGGCATTTGATCGAAGGCTCGAACGAGTGGATCAACTAGATTTAGATCTAGTCACTAACTTCGACAAAGGTGAGTTCTCAAAGGCCTTTAATGGCTATGGCAAATTATGGTAAGGGTATATTAGGATTGGTTATTGATTGAATTGTAAACTAAAAGTTATGGTAATTGATTGTAGGATATCGTGGGGGATCTTATTAGCAGTCGTTGCAAATCAGGTGTGTATCGAACACCCTGTCATAGTTCAATTCGGCAAAAGCTGAAATGCTAAAATTCTGGCATTTCGTGGGCTTGTGAGTGTGCGAATGCTCACAAGATGTTTAGAAATTGTTAGATTTAAAATTGAAAAGTGGTAAGCTAGTCGCGTGTGGAATTTCGTATACTTCAGTAGTTGGGCCTCGATAGGCTAAAATTGGGCACAATGGGCTTACGGGCCCATATGGGTGAAAACAGGCAATGAAGGTGTACTGATAGATTGTAGGTTCGAAACTATCTAAATTGATAAATTGATCTAAAAATCCAGACTAAATGGGCTTAAATAGCTAATAGAAACTGTAGGGCCCATTAGGGGTTTTAGGGCCCAATGGCTAAAAATTGTTGGAACGAGTTAATTAAACTGCCGAGACGGAAGTTGGGTTAATAATGACTGAAATCTGTATAAAACCCTAGGAAACTGATAAAATTACTGAAATACCCTTATAGGTAGAAAATTACTATTTTACCTCTAGGAGCAAAATGACTGTTATACCCTTAGGGCTAAGTGTGACCAAAAATATATGTTTTACTATTACTGTTTACTGCATGCCATGTCATTATTATCCGTTGTATGGGACTGAGATATTGATGGAGGAAGTATTGAAAGTGGCTTGACCACGTACTGAAAGTTTTACCTCAACTTACTGATATCTGAGCAGCTATGCTGCAACTGTAGAGTGTAGGGCTGGGTGGGTTGAGTTATTCCCCACATGGTGTGTATGGCTGGTACGGGTGGAGTGTAGCGGTTGGATTTAGGCTGGGTTGGGCTTTCATACATGTTAATATCTGTTCTGTTCTAAAATGGGCCTATTGGCCGTACTGTTATCTAAGAAGGGCTAAGGCCCAGTTTACTGTATCTGGATAGGGCTTCGGCCCAGTTAACACTATGACCGGATAGGGCTTCGGCCCAGTGGGCTTGAGCTGACTTGGGCTCTTAATGGGTATTCTATGCACACTGAGTTTTCTAAACTCACCCCCTTTCTTTCCATCCATGCAGGTGAGCCCTAGTTGGTGGACTTGGAGCTGGGAGGGATTCAGAGTGGCAACGAAGATTAAAATTTTTGGTTTTCAATTATTTTATTACATTATTTATTTAGATTATTTTTACTTTGGTTTTTGGGTTGTAATAAGGCCGCTCTATTTATTTTATTTTGGGTTTTTAATTCTTTACATATTTAATTTGTTTTAACTTAAGAATAATATTGTTTAAATTGTTTTTGAAATCGGATTTACTTGTTTTCAAAATAACACAGTAAACGAATGTTTTTCAAACCAAATGCACTTTCCAAAGAGTATCAAAAGTCACGTTTTTAAATAAACCTTTCACAATCAGAAGTACATAGGACATTTATTAAGTAAATCAGGAATTTCTCTTAAAATAACAAAAACAGTTTTGTAGAGCTCACCCTAATCTTAGTAACTAGGTAACATGGTTAGATGTAGGTGATGCGACACACCAGATTTGGTCATAACATCTGGGCTGGGTTTGGGGTGTTATATTTAGTGGTATCAGAGCTAAGTTGCAACAACTCGGCTGGGGATCGGGTCTAAAAAGATTTTCAAAATTTTTTTTAAAAAACTTAGGCCCAAGAAGCGTATTTCTGGAGAATGGTTTTTGAAAATTTAGGAAAAACTCTTCCAAGTTAGTTTTCTTTGAAATATACATGTTTTGGATTTTGAAAATTTTGAGTTTCCTAAAATTTGACAACTGAAGAAGTGGCACACTGAATCCTCGGCACGAAGTCTGTAAGTGTTCCTGCTCTATATACTGTACTATACTGAAACAAACTTTAGATAGAACTGAGACCCTGCAATGATACTATAGTTAAGGTAGTATTGAGACTATAAGACTGAGACTGTAGGGAACTAAACCCTAGGAGAACTGAGACAGTAGCTAGGCAACGTATTCGTGAAAACAACTCTAAAACTCTATCTTTACATAAGATATTTGTAATAAACAACTGAAATGTTAAACTGATGGCATAAAATTTTAAATTAGATAAATCGGTATGAGTACGAGAGCTGCTCGTGAACGAGGCCAAGGACGTGGCCGAGGTAGTGCGCAAGCTGGGTCTTCATCCTCGGAGCATATGCCAGCTGGTGGGGCACGACCACCACTGGTAGCTGAAAATGGGCCACACGATTGGGCCGTAGGGGACGACGCTCTATCCCAGGCTATGCTGAGGGTTCTGGAAAGGGTTGCTGGGGCTAATATCGGGCCTATAAATAGAGGGTCCATTTCTGAGCGACTCTAGGCTAACGGAGTAGAGGTTTTCAGGGGCGTATCTGGAGTAGCCCCGAACATAGCTGAGTATTGGCTGGAAGCTACGGAAAGGAATATGGACGACCGAGATTGCTCAGTTGAACAAAAACTAAAGGGAGCGGTGTCTGTGCTGCGAGACGAAGCATACCAATGGTGGATTACTATGAGAGAGAGTACCCCAGCTGAGCGGGTAACTTGGGAATTATTTAAGACGGTTTTCAAAGGAAAATACGTCAGAGCCAGCTATGTGGATGCACGTAGGAAAGAATTTCTGAACCTGACCTAGGGCAATAGGTCAGTTGCTGAGTATGAGGCAGAGTTTCTGAGGTTGAGCCAGTATGCCAGCAGAATTGTTGCTACTGAGTACAAGCGCAGTGTTCGCGTTGAGGATGGCCTCAAGGATGAGTTAAGGGTGCTGATAGCTCCGTAAAGAGAGCGCGATTTTGCTACACTGGTAGAGAAGGCTAAGATAGCTGAAGAGGTGAAGCAAGCTGAACGAAAGAACCGCGATAGGGATCGAAACCGATTCAGGAGAGATTCTGGACTAGCTAGTGCTACAAATCGAAATGTTAAGAGAGTTAGGATGGAAGAACCAGTTCGAGCAGTTTCGGTGAACACAGTTAGACGTCAGGCTTGCGAAGACTGTGGTAGAATGCATTTGGAAGAGTGTTGGAAACATACTGGGGCATGTCTTCGTTGTGGGCGAAAGGAACATAGGATTAAGGATTATCCTAGAAGGCCAGCCCAGACTCAAGTTGCTGAACAAGGGGCTATTCAACCAGTGCGAGGTGGACCCCGCTGCCGAGAGGGCGTGGACAAGGTCGAGGTGGCAATGACTGTGGACATGGAGCACCTGGCAGGGGTGTTGGTAATGCTGAGGCTCATCAACCAGCTCTGGTTTATGCTGCTCGTCACCGAGAGGAGGGTGATGCACCTGACGTCATAACCGGTACATTTTTGATCTCTAGCGTACCCTATACTGCTCTGATAGATGTGGGATCAACCCATTTGTATGTTGTATATGACATTTCTAGGTCGTTGGGTGTATATTTTGAGGAAACTGTGAGTGGGGTAACTGTGATAAGTCCTCTAGGTCACTCGGTTAGGGTAGATAAACTCTTTAGGGAGGTGCATTTAGAGACTCAAGGTAGGATCTTCATTGGAGACTTGATGGAGTTACCATTCAAAGAGTTCGATCTGATCTTAAGAATGGATTGGTTGACCAAGCATAGGGTAATGTTGGATTGTACAGCTAAGAGGATGGTGTTAAGGACTATCGAGGATGAGGAGGTAATGGTGATTGGAGAATGAAGGGACTACTTTTCCAATGTGGTATCGGCTTTAAGGGCTGAGAAACTGATTCGTAAAGGATGTGAGGCATACTTGGCTTTCATAAGTCAAGCTAAAAAGGAGGATCTGATTGTGGGGACAGTCAGAACTGTTAGGGAATTTCAAGATGTTTTCCCAAAGGAGCTTCCTGGATTACCTCTGAATCGAGAAGTTGAGTTTGGGATTAATCTGTTGCCTTGAATGGCTCCAGTGTCCATCGCACCCTATAGGATGGCACCAAAGGAGTTGGTGGAACTGAAAGCTCAAATCCAAGAGTTGTTGGATAGAGGCTTCATTAGACCGAGTGTGTCTCCATGAGGAGCACCTGTGTTGTTTGTGAAAAAGAAGGATGGGACGATGCGTATGTGCATCGATTATCGCCAGTTGAACAAATTGACGAGAAAGAACAAGTACCCACTGCCAAGGATCGATGACCTGTTCAATCCGCTTAGAGGAGCTTTGGTAGTTTCCAAGATCGATCTTCGATCTAGATACCATCAACTAAGGGTAAAGGAGGTGGATATTCACAAGACAGCATTCAGGACTTGATATGGTCACTGCGAGTTTCTGGTTATGCCATTTGGGTTGACAAACGCACCTGCAGCTTTTATAGATCTGATGAATCGAGTGTTCCAACCTTACTTGGACCGATTCGTGGTCCTCTTTATCGACGATATTCTTATATATTCAGAAACTGAGGAGAAGCATGATAAGCATCTTCGTATTGTGCTGCAAGTGCTGAGAGAGAAGCAACTCTACGCGAAGTTCAGTAAGTGTGAATTTTGGTTGCGAGAAGTGACTTTTTTGGGGCATGTTGTTTCTGCCGAAGGAATTAGAGTAGATCTACAGAAAATTGAGGCTGTTCTGGAATGGAAGCCATCGAGGTTAGTATCGAAAATTCAGAGTTTCTCTGGCAGGCTATTACAGAAGGTTCGTAGAGGGATTTTCTCTGATTGCTGCACCGTTGATGAAACTATTAAGGAAAGGAGTAGCGTTTATTTGGACTGAGAAACAACAAGAGGCTTTCGATAAGTTGAAAAAGGTTTTGACGGAGGCGCCGGTGTTAATTCAGCCAAAGCCTGGGAAGGACTTCGTTGTGTACAGCGATGCATCCCATGTGGGGCTAGGCTGTGTATTGATGTAAGAAGGTAAGGTAGTCACTTATGCTTCGCGACAGCTGAAGCCTCATGAAGCAAATTACCCTACGCATGATCTAGAGTTGGCCGCGTGGTCTTCGCGTTAAAAATTTAGAGACACTACTTGTATGGAGAAAGGTGTACTATCTACACAGATCATAAAAGTCTAAAGTATCTGTTGACTCAGAAGAAGTTAAACCTTAGGCAACGAAGATGGATAGAGTTGCTTAAGGATTACGACTGTTCGATTGAGTACCACCCAGGCAAGGCTAATATGGTGGCTGATGCATTGAGTCGAAGGGTTATTGCTGATTTGAGAGCTATGTTTGCTCGTTTGAGTCTGTACGACGATGGAAGTCTGTTAGCAGAATTGCAAGTGCGACCAGTTTGAACTGAGCAGATTAAGGATAAAGAGTTAAAGGATACTTCGTTGGTTCCTCGATTTCAGCAAGCTGAGAATAGGGAAAATTCAGATTTTGGACTGAATACTGATGGAGTTCTCTACTTTCGTGGAAGGATTTGTATTCCAAAAGATTCTGAATTGGGGCAGTCAATTCTGAAAGAGGCTCATGGTGGTCTTTGTGCCATGTATCTTAGAGGGAATAAGTTATATAAAGATTTGCGAGAGGTGTACTAGTGGCCTGGTTTAAAGAGAGAGGTGACTGAATTTGTTAGGAAATGTCTGATGTGCCAGCAAGTTAAGGCTGAGCACCAACTGCCTTCTGGGTTGCTTCAACCGGTAAAAATTCCACTCTGGAAGTGGGAGAGAGTAACTATGGATTTCGTGAGTGGGCTACCTTTAACACCCTCCAAGAAAGATTCTGTGTGGGTGATTGTGGATAGGTTAACGAAATCTGCCCATTTCATACCTGTCCGTACCGATTACTCAATTTAGAAGTTGGCCAAGTTGTATATGGCGGAGATAGTGCGACTGTATGGGGTGCCAGTTTCGATTATTTCTAATCGAGACCCTAGGTTCACATCTCGATTTTGGCAGAAGTTGCATGAGGCATTGGGTACACGATTGGACTTCAGCACTGCTTTTCACCCTCAGATAGATGGACAGTCGGAAAGGGTTATTCAGGTTCTGAAGGATATTTTAAGAGGTTATGTCATCGACTTTTGAGGTAGTTGGGAGGACTACTTGCCATTAGCAGAGTTTGCGTACAACAACAGTTATCAAGTGAGTATTCAAATGGCCCCATATGAGGCACTTTATGGGTGAAGATGTCGTACGCCTACGTATTGGACAGAGTTGGGAGAGCGACAGGTTCTTGGACCAGAATTGGTGGCAGATACTGAGAGTAAAGTTAAGTTGATCAGGGATAGGTTAAAGGAGGCCTTTGATAGACAGAAGTTGTATGTGGATGTGAAGCGTAGAAAGATTGAATTCGCTGTTGGGGATATGGTTTTCTTGAAGGTTTCACCTTGGAAGAAGATCTTGAGGCTTGGCAAGAAAGGCAAACTGAGTCCGTGGCTTATAGGGCCTTATCGGGTTCTTAAATGGGTAGGGCCAGTGGCGTATCAGTTGGAGTTACCACTGGAGTTGGATAGAATCCATGACGTCTTCCATGTGTCCATGCTAAGATAGTATAGATCGGATCCTTCACATATTACACCAGTGGAAGAAATTGAGGTAAAACTGAGTTGACCTTTGAGTAGGAACTCGTGCAAATTCTGGATCTAAAGGTTAAAGTTTTAAGAAGGAAGTCAGTTCCGTTGGTAAAAGTACTGTGGCGCAAACATGGAAGGGAAGAGGCTACTTGGGAGCCAGAAGAGACTATGCGTCAACAATACCCTCAATTATTTGGATCAAGTAAATTTCAAGGTCGAAATTTCTTTAAGGGGGTAGAGTTGTAATGCCCTGATTTTCGAGATTTTTCGGGTTTCTTTGGTTTTTGGTGAATTTTAAAATTTTGGTGTTCTGGGTATTGGAATTGTGTTTAAATGTGTTAGTGGGCCTTTAGAAGGCCCAAGCCTAAGTTAAAACCCAGTAAAATATCAATTTTGGATTTTAAGTGAATAGGAGACTTGGTTAAGTGGGCTTTTAAGAAAAACTTCGTAAATTATGACACAAGAAGAGCTTTGGCAAAGTGGCAAGGTGGCACCACTAAGTTCCTAAAAAAGTGGCGCCTGGGAAGGAATTAAAGGTTCAGGGTTCAAGTTGCAAGGTAAGCGTATAGTTACTTTTAATTTTTAGGCATGTGCCAGGCATGTGATTAACTTAAATGAATTTCGGCTAGGGCTTTAGGAAGTTGGGTCAATTGCTCTAATAGTGATTAGGGTTAGTTTTATTTCTTTCTCTGTCTTGGAGAATTAGGGTTAGCCACCTAAAACTTTATTCTCTTCTCAAGTCTCACAAGGTGACCGAAAACACAAGTAAGCTTCCCCCTGTGCCGATTTCTTTTTTTGTCTCCTTCTCCTCCATTCTTTTCTTTTCCTTTTTGCTTTCTTCTCTAGCTGAAACCTTCTTACCACCTTATTCATCTTCTCTTCCAATTCTATCCTTCTAAAAACCTCCATAGCTGATTACTATAAAAGTCGAAATCCCAAAATATTACTTCTTGTACCGATTTCTTCTGGCCAACATTCTCTTATTTTCTTCATCATTTCTAGTCGATTTATGCATCCTCCAAACCCTTAGGCTCTGTCGACAACACCACCCCAAGATTATAACCGTAAATCATCATCTTATTCATCAGTTAAAAGTTGAAAACGCCATTCCTTTAGGAGCTTATAGCCGAAACTTGAGATCTCTAGGATTTGATCTCTGCGAGTGTTTAAGGGCTAGATCTACATCAGATGTAAGTAGAAACAGAAAGGAAGTCAGTGGTAAGTGCTCATCACCTCAAATCTAGTCTTATTTTGTGATTTAGTAAAAGCCGAAGTCCCTAAAATCTAGGGAGGCTATTGATTGGGGCATAGGGCTCTAAGGGTCATCAATCAATGTTTTCTTTTGGTAAATAGTGTGTTCTAAAGGTGTTCGATCGAAGGCTTGGACGAGTGGATCAACTAGATTTAGATCTAGTCACTAACTTCGACAAAGGTGAGTTCTCAATGGCTTTTAATGGCTATGGCCAATTATGGTAAGGGTATATTAGGATTGGTTATTGATTGACTTGTAAACTAAAAGTTGTGGTAATTGATTGTAGGATATCGTGGGGGATCTTATTAGCACTCGTCACGAATCAGGTGTGTATCCAACGCCTTCTCATAGTTCAATTCAACAAAAGCCGAAATATCAAAATTCTGGCATTTCGTGGGCTTGTGAGTGTGCAAATGCTTACAATACGTTTAGAAATCGTTAGATCTAAAATTGCAAAGTGGTAAGCTAGTCGCGTGTGGAATTTTGTATACTTCAGTAGTTGGGCCTCGATGGGCTAAAATTGGGCCCAATGGGCTTATAGTCCCATATGAGTGAAAACAGGCAATGAAGGTGTACTGATAGATTGTAGGTGCGAAGCTGCCTAAAATGATAAATTGATCTAAAAATCTGGACTAAATGGGCTTAAATAGCTAATAGAAACTGTAGGGCTCATTAGGGGTTTTAGGGCCCAATGGCTAAAAATTGCTAGAACGAGTTAATTAAACAGCCGAGATGAAAGTTGGGTTAATAATGACTGAAATCTGTATAAAACCCTAGGAAACTGATAAAATTACTAAAATGCCCTTATAGGTAGAAAATTACTATTTTACCCCTGAGAGCAAAATGACTGTTATACCCTTAGGGCTAAGTGTGACAAAAAATATATGTTTTACTGTTACTGTTTACTACATGCCATGTCATTATTATCTGTTGCATGGGACTGGGATATTGATGGAGGAAGTATTGAAAGTGGCTTGACCACGTACTGGAGGCTTTGCCTCAACTTACTAATATCTGAGCAGCTATGCTGCAACTATGGAGTGTAGGGCTGGGTGGGTTGAGTTATTCCCCACATGGTGTGTAGGGCTGGTACGGGTGGAGTGTAGCGATTGGATTTAGGCTGGGTTGGGCTTGCATACATGTTAATATCTGTTCTGTTCTAAAATGGGCCTATAAGCCGTATTGTTATCTGAGAAGGGCTAAGGCCCAGTTTACTGTATCTGGATAGGGCTTCGGCCCAGTTAACACTGTGACTAGATAGGGCTTCGGCCCAGTGTGCTTGAGCTAACTTGGGCTCTGGATGGGCATTCTATGCACACTGAGTTTTCCAAACTCACCCCCTTTCTTTCCATCCATGTAGGTGAGCCCTAGTTGGTGGACTTGGAGCTGGGAGGGATTCAGAGTGGCCACGAAGATTAAAATTTCTGGTTTTCAATTATTTTATTACATTATTTATTTAGATTATTTTTACTTTGGTTTCTGGGTTGTAATAAGGCTGCTCTATTTATTTTATTTTGGGTTTTTAATTCTTTACATATTTAATTTGTTTTAACTTAGGAATAATATTGTTTAAATTGCTTTTGAAACCGGATTTACTTGTTTTCAAAATAACACGATAAACGAATATTTTCCAAACCAAATGCACTTTCCAAAGAGTATCAAAAGTCACGTTTTTAAATAAACCTTTCACGATCAGAAGTACATAGGACATTTATTAAGTAAATCGGGAATTTTTCTTAAAATAACAAAAACGGTTTTGCGAGCTCACCCTAATCTTAGTAACTAGGTAACATGGTTAGATGTAGGTGATGTGACACACCAGATTTGGTCATAACATCTGGGCCAGGTTTGGGGTGTTACATAGTCCAAAAACATATAAATGGGCAAATTACCATTTTATCCTTGACATTTACACTTTTCACAATTAAGTCCATATTGCACAAAACACAAAATATGCAAAATTTCCTATACCATGTTTGGACGAATATTCCTAGTGTCCATACAAGTCCATATATTTTATTTATTTCACATTTTAGTCCCTCAAATTATTATTATTGCAATTAAGTCCTAATTACTCAAAATCATCAAAAATTCCTATACAAAATATATTAACCCAAAATATATCCTCCATATTTCATCATCAAACAACAAAAATCACAAGCTCTCATCAATGGCATAACGCAAAATATTTAGCAAAATCAAAAATTCGAGCATGGGTTTAGTAGTACTCGAAGCAACAATCTCAAAAACGTAAAAATTATCAAAAACCAAACTAAACTCATACCTTGATTGAGTTGGAAGCAACCGAACCCTAGGTTTTTCTTTTATTTGGTTTCAGCAAGAACAAGAATATGAACACTTATGTTAACTTTCTTTTATGTTTTATGATATATAAATTATAACATATTATAACTTAAAGTTTAATTTACATATATAACCTTAATGAATCAATATAAAACTATATAATAAAAATCCAATAACGTCCTTTCAATAAGTTAATGGACATGAATTGCCTTTCACTTTTATGCATTATAATATATATTATATCTGATTATAAGATAAAGTTTAATTTACATATATATATATTATATAAGTTTAATAAAATATTATAAAAACTATATAATATAAGCCCACTACCGTCTCACTAATATATGAATGGGTCATTTACCATTTAAAGGCTTTCATTTATAAAGCCAATAGCAATTCGGCCCTTTACACATTAAACTACCAATTTTATTTTTATGCGATTAAGCTCTTTTATTTAATCAGACACCTAAATGACAAAATTAAATCACGAAAATTTCACAGATATAAATTCATATATAATAAATATAGAAAATAATTTAAAAATATTTTTTGACTTAGATTCGTGGTCCCGAAACCACCATTCTGATTAGGGTCTAATTCGGGCTGTTAAAGTTGAAATGCTTCCACACCAAATAATGTTTTGTTTTTTTAAAGTAAGAACATTTTAAATGGTTAATAAATGAATAAAAGGATTTAAAAACCAACAAGAGGCTTTAACTTTCAAATGGGCTTTTATCAACAAGATCGAGTTTTCAAAAAGAACACTCGAATGTGACACGTCAGATTCGGCCATAACGTATAGGCCGGGTTTGGGGGTGTTACAATTGTGTTTGGGCATGATATACATACCAAATGACAATGGTAATGATATGCTAATGATGCAAATATATAGCGAAAGGAAACATAATTTTGATAAGTATAGATGTGTTGAATTGTGGAATATGATATTATTATTATAGGAATATTTGAGAACACTTGTATGTGATATATAATGTACTGACTTTAATGCACACATATGTGGTCGGATATGTGATGGCTTAATGAGCATTATTGTGACACTTAAAGTGCAATTAAATGTGAATTTGATAAGCATGCATTGTGTACAAGTTGTTATGTAGATTGATAAATATGAACAAAGATGTTGTGCATTAAATTAGTAATTAAAATGCATAATTGTGGATATTTTGGCCTTGTGACTTTATGAGATTTTTGAGTATAGTTGACATGTCATAGATTGGTGAGTACTTACCTATATGTGCTTTGTGATTTAGGTGTTGAGGCCCTAAGGCATGTTGGAGAGATAAGGGAATGTGAGCTAAACTCCATTCAATAGGACATGTTTGGTGTGTTGGAAAGTGTTAGCTTTATGCTTCACTTTTGAGACATGTTTGATTCTATGATTCTATGTGGTGTGTTGGAGATCTATGTATTCGATGAGTGGTGATAGTGCCCACTTTTTCATTTCATAGCTCAAGTGCCAATTTATCTATAAACATGTTTTTGAGTATTATAATATATGCTTGAATGTTATGGGATTGTATGATTATTGTGATATATGCTTAAAAATTATGTGATTATATGAGTATTGTGATATATGCTTAAATGTTAGGTGATTATATATGTAATGTGATATATGCTTAAAAGTAAATATGATTACCATGTAAATGAACTAGTAAATAATGCATAAGTAGGGATAATATGATACTAGAGTTGGAACTGTTAAGTTTGTGTTATATGGTTGTTTCGTTAATACTTCATGAATTGTTTACATGGTAGTTGTTTTAGAATTTACTGAACTTGTTAAACTCACCCACTCCTTTTAAACCCTTGTATAGTTGTTAAGTGTGGGTGTTGGCAATGTGGTTTTGATGATCCAAGCAAGTCCATTTTCATTTTTCATAGGTGTTATTGTTATTTATTTTCATTTTGGGAATAAGGCAATATGGTAGAATTTTACTGATATTTGCCATGATGTTTTGGATGCTTCCATAGACTATTTTATCATAAGTTTGTGAGATTCGTTTTGTATTATGTTATTTATTTCTTGGACTTACTTTCAATGTTTGAGACTGTTATTACGGTCGTTTTGACGTTTATTTGATGATTATATGACAGCATGATGGATTGGTACATGCTGGAATAATTTATATGCTCAAGTATGTTGTATTTTTCTGGTTTAGAGCAGAAGTATCGATATTCTTATTCTAAAAAAAAATACCTCTATGATTTTGAAATGTGTAGGAAGTCAGTAATATAATTTGGTATCGATATTTTATCAAGTATCGATACCCAGGGTAAAATTATCAATACTTTTCAAAAGGTACTGATAATTTTCGATACTTTGGATTTTAGACGAGAAACAAAATGCTGATTTGGTATCAATTATCCAAGCGGTATCGATACCACTTGAAGAAAATATCTATACCCATATTCTAGTATCGATATCTACGTAGTCAGTTTAAAGATTTTGCTTCGTAGGCCTTATGTATGTTTAATTATTAGTATAAGACTATTTAACGTATGCTTAGCATGCAACAATGATAATTTAAGAGTAATATTGACTTAAAACCTATATGAATACTAAATGAAAGACGTTTCTTCTAGAATGAGCCTTTTATTTGTTGTGTATGACATGAGACGGGGGTGTAGTGTCTTGTTACACGGGCTCGGCGACCGGGCGGGGTATAGGGTGTTACAAGTTCCACCCAAATGCATATGCACCACATATTTATCCAAAGATATAGCAAACTGCACATGCATAATATAAACTGTAATATACATACATGATATACATAAAAAATTTTAACAGTGTTAAACATAACATATATACATACATAACATACATAAACATTAATAAACAATCATACACATAACAATAATATACCACATAATATACATACATTAAAAATGACATACATAATATACAAACATAATAGTAATATAACACATAACAAATATACAAACATACATACATAATAATATACATAACAATACATAACATAACACACATACAAATATACAAACATAACAATAAACATAACATAAATATATAACAGTACATAACCTAACATACATACAAATATAAGAACATAACAGTAAACATAACATATATACATAACAGTACATAACATACATAATATACATAACAACTTAAAAACATAACATACATAAACAGTAAAGAAACATACATAACAGACATACCTTTCACCCTTAATCTCTTAAACGCTCGAAGAAAATCCTTATTACTCACGAATGCCAACAAAAATAAAAAATAAAGTCAGATATAATATGAATTAAAAATTAGAAGTCAGATATACAGTTTGTGAGAATGAGTCCAAACAAAAGGGTTTAATTTAAAAAAAAAACATAAAAATAAAAATCCCATTGAAGATGAAAAATCTTTGTATGCTAAAAATATGACAGTCTTAATTCGATGATGAAAAATAACCCACAAAAATAGAGAGAAATACCTGTAATCGATGGTCGAAATATGACAATCTTGATTGAAATACTGAAATAAATAGCTGAGTAATCGAAAGAAATGACTAGTCGATGATGAAATAAGGGTTTTTTAGACAAATGGGTGGGTAATCGAAAGGGTATCTGAGATTATGGAAGGTTTCAAACAAATTGAGGGTTTTCTTTCAAACAAATTGAATCGAAACAATTTCTTTGATAAAGAATTAATGTTAAGTATGAGATTGTTAATAATTATTATCTGGCTTTTGGTCTTCAACAAAAAAAAAAACCTAATAGTTTTCTATCAGATGAAGAATCAATAGATTTTTCCCCAAATGATTCAAAGCTCGATGCTATGCTTTTAATTCTTTCTTATTTTTTTCAAATTTTAATTCATGTTGACTTTATTTTTTTCAATGGGGTCGGGTTAGTAGATGAAAAAAGAAAGGTCAAATGGGGCTCCTAGATTGTGACATGTAGCGGCATACGATTGGCCAACACTACCACATCAGCAAAATTTAAACTGTAACGCCCTGATTTTGGGCCTAGAAGTACTAGGCCTTTAGTAAGGGATCAGCTAAGAGACGGCTCATAAGTATTTAATTGTGCAAGGAAATGACACAATTAAATATCTACTTTAGTCGTTAAGGGCTCTGAGAAGTGTTGGAGAAGTCTTGGGTTCAAACTTGGGCTTTAGGAAAAATTTGTGTCTTAAGTGATCAAAACCCCTATCTTTGGTTAGTAGGGTTATAAATAAAATATGGTAAAATGTGACACAAGAAGAGATGGTGGTGTTGTGGAAGGTGGCGTTACAAGTGAGGTAGGAGGTCTGGGGTTCAAGGTGTAGGTTGTGCAATTGATGGATTTATTTTTGTCACTCTGGGCAGCTAGAGTTTGGGGTGCAGTTGAACTCTAGAGGAGAGAGTTTGAATTGGTCAAGTGAGGGAATGAAGGAGTGGATCATGGAGGAAATTAAGGAGGGGATTATGGAGAAAATTATGGAGAAAAATTAGGTGTTTGAAGTGGGTGTGGAAGGCTGAACGAAATTGAGGAGTTCTTTTGGGAAATTTAGCTTTGAAGTGGTAATTGGTCATTTGTATTCGAGTTTTTGTCACTTGGGAGTAGAAGCCGAAATCACTTTTGACCTTTTGAGGTTTTTCTTTTTTCTTCTTTTCTTCTAGTTTTCTGTTAGTTGATAAATTGAATCCATTCTCTTGTTTAATTCTGTGGTGACTGAATCTTGGTAATCTTTTCTCTTCGCATTCTCATACCCCTCCACCGAATCTACTCTTACTCTCTTTCACTATTCTTTCTTTCTTTTTTGATATATCAAAGCCGAATACATCCATTCTTTCTTTGCCGGATTCTTTTTGTTCTCTCTTTCAATTATTTTGTCATCTCCACCTCAAGCTTTGCATCTCATTGTAGCTTAGATAAACCAAATCTTGTTTTCAACCTTTCTTCTCTTGGTTGCTCATAAGCCGAATCTCTCTTCTAGTCTACCTAATTCGTAGGATGGAAGGGTAAATCAAGGTAAGTGCTTATCCTCCTCTTCTTTTGGTGTTTTGGGTAAAAGTCGAATGTTTCATTTTATTTCTGTGAAATTAGGTTGGTATTTTGGTGGTTGTTCTTTGAATCGATTGTGATCTTCTCATATTTCCCAATCGTTCTGATCGATTCCATAGAGGTTCCATAGCAATCAGGTTCTCAAAGTGTCAGGATCTCTCTTTTGGTAATCAATCAGTTTTTGAAGGTAAGTATTGTTGGCCGTGTGTTTTCCTTATGTTAGTATTTGATTAACCTTGGTATGTAATGTTGGTATTTATTGATGGATGTCGTTCAAATAAACCACAAGGAAGTAAGGTCGATTCATAATCAATTGATTTAGGAAATTCAAGCTGATTCGATCAAGGTAAGTGTTAGACTTGGATTCGGTTTCTGTATTAGAAAGACATACTAGATATTATAGAATGACTAAGGAGTGCCTTAATCAATTATAGGTTCAACACTAGAGGGCTAATGTGTTTCTCTCTATTAAGGTGTGTACACACACCGCACACACTACAGATCGACAAAAGCCGAAATCCCGAAAAGTTTAAATGCCAAAATACTGAAAGTTTGGCTACAGTAACCACACGAGTGCGCGAACACTCGTGTGGAAAGATCGATACGATGACAGAGGCCCCATGAGTGATCCTATGGAGTTAGGCCGCTTCCTGGCCAAATGGGCCGAAATGGATTTTAGGCCACTTCCTGGCCAAATGGGCCGAAATGGATGGTTACGAAATAACAAGCCGGTCATGTTGTCCACATGGCCAAGGGCAGAATTGGGCTCAGTGGGCCACATGAGAGTGTGGGCCCCACTTAGGCCACATATTGGGTTTTTGGGCCCTAGTGTAATACTGATTGCTAAAAGTGACATAAGTTATGCTGAATGATTGTGGGCTTAGTAATGGGCCGATTTGTGTGTACTTAGGGCCATAGTGATAAATGACTGTTATGCCCCTAAAGGGCAAAATGACTAAAGTGCTCCTATATGCTATATGACTGATGTTGTATGCCATGTTATGATATGTTTGCATTCATGTGATATTATGCTGCATGGGATGAGAACATTGTTGGAGGAGGTGAATGAATTGTTATGGTCGCATGGGTCACCCGAGATGACTGTGGGCCTGATTGCACGGGTCGCTCGAGATGACTATGGATCTATTCAGTGGAGGTCACACGGGTCACCCGAGACGACTGTGGGCCCACTAATGGCTTTAAGCCGATTATGTGATTGGAAGCTCTGCTGCGACATTGTTAGTGCCACAACCGGTGCTACATTGGGAGTGCAGGGATGGGTGGATCGATTAAATCCCCACAGGAGTGTAGGGTTGGAAAGGATACAGAGTGTAGGGTTGGACTGGATATATGTGCATTCTATACGTTGATTATGATTGGGATATGGGCTTTGGCCCAACTGAGGCTATTATGGGCTAAGGCCCAAATGCCACTGTTATTGTAGTGGGCTTAGGCCCAAATTGATTAATGCATATTATATGATTGATGAGGATTGTACACACTAAGTCTTCACAAACTCACCCCCTCTTTTTAATTTCTTTCAGGTGATCCACGGTAGGTGGTTCGACGTATGGGAGGACTCGGAGGTGGCCACACTACGAGTAGCATTAAACTTTAGTTTTTAAATTTTAAATTATTTTTAATTACTTTCTAATGGGTTTTGTTGTAATAAGGCCGTTATCCTCTGGTTTGATTTGGTTGTTGGATTTATTTTTATTAGTTGCTACATTTTCTAAATTTAAAATTTGTTTTCCAAAAAAAAAAAAACTTAAAATGATTATCTTCAAACCATACATAAAAACCTGACGATTTTCAAAGAATGAGCTTCCGCGGTTAACTGAGACTTGGGAATTGAATAATGGATGTATAAATTGGGGTTTTCAAATAACAAAGATTTATTTCAAACTTACAATTAAACAAGTTTTTACGGGTTTTCATTTTAAACTAAAGTACCCCTACAACAGTTCAAATGTTTTCAAGGTTTTTTAACAACTTTGGTTTATACGAGTCACCCTTTGATGTGACACCGCCAGATTCGGCCATAACGTCCAAGCTGGGTTTGGGGTGTTACATAAACAACATTAGGCTCAGGTACCAAACCAGTGGATGGAAAAAAAAGTTGAGGTTCCAATCTGGGACAAAAAAAAAATCATAGATACCAGTCTGGAAGAAGTGGAAAAGTTTAGGTACTAATATTATATTTTTCCCTTCTTCAAAAGGTTTTTCTTTATTTTTATTTGAAAACATAATAAAAAAGAGTGAAACCTTTTTTGTAGAAAAGGAAAGCAAATACCTAAGCCTCGAAAAATGACGTGTAGGGTTCAAAGAGGAAGTGATTAGTTGATGTTCTCGGTTATCCTTTATATTAATAAGTGGAGTTTTTAAAGGGCCTTATGAATTTGTTATCATCATTTTAATGAATAATAAAGAAGTGCATCATTGCTTGTTCTTTTATTTGTTGTATGCTTCCATCTCTTTCATACATCCTCTTTATATCTTTATTCAGCTTTTGAAATCCAAATGGTGAATAAAAAGATGATCTCAGAGAATCATTTAAAATTTTGTTAGAGTTTTGTTGATGAAGTTGAAGGAATTCATTTGGAGAGTTTTGTTTGCACTTTCAAGATAAATTGAGAGCTGATAGATGGTGGATCAAGCAATTCATGTGCAATTAATAACAATATATTGTATTCTTTTTAAGTAGATGATTATTAAAGAAAGTATTCATCATTGGCATGATAAATGACATTTTCTTTGGTTTATCATCCGCTTGAATAAATTATATCCCTTGCTACACATTTTTGAGTCGATATAAATTTTACTCAATTTAACTCTTGCTGAGGATCACCCTCCACACTCGGGGACAAATCAAGTTGAAATAAACACACATCTCTAAGAACGGCTTCTTGATGAGAATAACCACATTTGAGATGATAAATTGCATATTTGTTGTTTATCCATTCACTAGAAGAAATTATATCCCTTGTAATTTTTTTGAACTTGACGTATTTTATTTATTGAACCAAGATCAAATCATCAATTAATATCATGGATTGACGAAAAGGATTATGAAGAGTAAAAATAAATATTTCGAACTATAAGTTTAGTCGATTTTAGGTCTAAAACGAGCTTATTGTTAGAGGCTGTAGTATACATGCCTTAAAATTGTTAAAATGTGATTTTAAACTGTGCCTTAAAATTTGATAGGTACCTTATCCTTCTTACATTTGACCTTAGGTTGAGAATGTCTTCTAAATCGATGCACACTATAGATGATGAAGTAGAAAGTCATGCACCTCGAATTGAGGGAGCACAAGTTGAAATTCAGGGTAAGATTAACCTTAAGGTACCACTAAGGAGGTAACAATAGTCACTTGGTGGTTGATCAGGACGTACTTATACGTGCAACAGTTGCTACACTATAGAGTGTTATTGAAACCATCCCTTCAAGTCAACCCACTATTGTAGTTAGGAGAGCATTGATTGAGAAATTATTGAAACTATGGTGCTAAGGACTTCAAGGGTCAAAAGGGTATTGACTTGATGGTTGCAGAGTATGTTGGAAAACATCCAATTTGAAAATGATTTTCTTGCATTGCGGAAAATAAAAATTTTCAAAATCGATATGATTTCTGATATTTATAGCAATAAAACCTTTACCGAAATTACACCTGCATTTTCATCTAAACAGATCCTTTTCATTCTTGGCTTTCAACTGAACGACCTTCTTCTCTATTCTCGTACCACAAACTGCTTTGAGTGTAGGGTCGAACTATTTGTATCAAACACAGAACTAGAAATAGTTTTCTTTACTTTTAGTGTGAAAGCAAAATCTCTTCTTAATAGAAACCTCATAGTTGTTATTCTAAAAAATAGATTTAATATGTAAAGAATACTTTCACTATTTTTGAGTAGAGTAACAATATCTTAAAGTTATATATTTTAGCCTTACCAGTGCCATCTATTTATAAGGAGAAGAAGTAAAACACTTGTTAAATTGTAGAAGTCTATTTCAAATAATAAAACGAACTCCTAATCTAATTAGAAGCATAGGGGGCGAGAACACAAATTAATAATACTAGGGTTTATTGCCCTTCCTTTAACATGAGGAGTTTTTAGGCCTCTTTTATATCAAGTCTAATTACAAGTACTTCCTGGACTTTTAACTCAATATTTTATAATTTAATCCAACCCGATATTTGTTTTTCTATTTCCCAAAATAAACATCTCAAATAAATAAATTAATTTCACAATTAAATAATATTCTCAACCTAATGTTAATTCCGTTAAAATTGTGACGAATTTACTGTAAAAGAATTTATAAGAAAATATATTTAATATTACTACATTCAACGGGTTTACTATGATCAAATGATTTATTTCTAATTTCAAAATTCATTTAATTTAAAAACCATAAATTTATTTCTGGGTTATTTTCTTTTTCATTTTGGAGAAAACCACATTCATTTCTAAATGTTTCCATTTCTCCATTTTCATTTTCAATTTGGATAAAACCACATTCTTTTCTAAATGTTTCTCGTTTTTCCATTTTCCTCGTTTCCATCCATTTTTGTTTATTTAATTTAACATGCAATTCATTTCTGGTTTCAATAAGCTAGCAGAGGGACGAATTGGACATATGCGATTAGGGATCAAATGATTTATAACTAAGTTCCAACTTTTCACCTATTAATTATAAACTCATCTAGTCACAAAGTCATTTCATTATAGTATCATGACTGAGCTCTCCACAACGACATACCATTACGAAAGTAACTAGATTAGTACTCATCCAATGACCTTGTCATAAGTGTGTTACCCTCATATGATATCCTTAATCTCTTTGGGATAAATTCGTTCTCCCAATATGGTCCTATTTCATCTCATGATAACCATTACATCTTCCTTGAGATGAATGACATGTGGTCACATTTACTTATCATTAACCATGTAAGAGGATATCATTTACCCATGTCTCGAGCTATGAATTTCGTTGTTGTGAATGGCACTACATATTGCAGAAGTCATATACCCAACACACTAGCTTTTGGTTACTTATCTATTTGAACTTAGGATTTTACTTACATCAAAGTATGCGAGTCACACATACATAGCCCTTCATCTATTTAGGATATAGGTATGTCACACTTTGAATGTCACAATTGAATAAATTCATAAACATATTCATGATCTATTCTTCTTAGGTCCAGTCTGATGTATTGTCAGTCTAGTCAGTCACATCAATGTCTCTATCTTCTGAGAGTCATCTGCTTTGATGTCCAAGATAAGGCTGTTGAGAAATGTGCCAATATTTAGTAAGCATGTAATTGTTTTCTATGTATTTGAATAATGAATAAGTATATAAATTTAATTGCCCATTTCAATGTTATATCTTTTGTGTTTCTATCTTTCATGTTTTGCACACATAGCAAAATTGTGACAATAAAATATTAGCTTATTGATTGTCTAAGTTCAAACTGATGATAAGTGGCACTGTAAGAACGTTTACATTGTGAGAAAGACAAATTACTTCAGTAGATAATCAAACTGGTTGGGCTATCATTGGCCCAGATTGAACCAACAACAACTGAACCAGTTCGTGGTGCCTTGAGTGTGTCGCACCTACGATGGCACCACCAGACATGACAGTGCCGGTGGTGGCGGCGACGAGATTTTGGTGGCTGGCGGGTGATCCTTCAGGGGTTGAGCAGTGGAAGAATCACACTCCTACGAGGACTGTATCAGATAATTTGATTTTAGATTAATTATTCAAAAAATAATTTTGTCTTAATATATTTAAGATTAAATTAAATTAAATATTTATCTTAATAGTATTTTATTAATTTAATATCAAAGTGATTATCTTAATATTTAATATTTATCTTATAGATTTAATATTAAATTTAATCTAATATTTATTTATAAAAGTATTATATTAATTTAATATTAAAGTGATTAAGCTTAATCATAGTTGAACTTTCAAAACTCGCCCTATACAAAGAGTGTCATGAGTCATTATTTTTCACACACTTGAATTCAAGAGAAAGTTGTAGAGGGAAAATTCTTTGAAGCAATTATTTTAGAAGATTTCTAGAGCTATTTTTCTTATTTACATTTTGACCTAGAAGTTTAGTGAAATTACGAAATTACCACACTAGTAATTTTGTGGAAAATTTTCTGATTTTAAGTGAGCCCACACTTGGCAGATATGAGCTTTAGGATAGCGAAAAAGACTACTCGGTCAAAGGTTCACCTAGACGAATCGAAAAGGTCCAATTTTAATTAAGTGTTTATTGCTTTAGATATCACAACAAAGTTCTAGTTTTGGAAAATATTTTAAAACTCTGATTTTTTTTCTTAAGCTTATTTTTCACTACATTTTTCAGATCCGTTTTTTCAACAAATGGTATTAGAGTTAGGTTATGCTCTATCTATAAGTATAAACATGTAATCAAAATAGATTTCTCTTCTTAAATGATTCGATTACATTGAAAGTGACACTTTTTTTTATCTTATGCATGTTTTTGAGTTATATATAAGAATGGATGAAATATTATATATTTGTTATATAATTGTTATTTTTGTCAAGGTTGTGGTTCTTAGGAAATAGATCGTGGACTATCATCTCCACATATGACTTTTTTTTCTTAAATTCATAGAATTCTTGTGAGCTTGAAATTGAAATAGGACTTAAATGTAATTTTTCTAAAAGGATTCCATGATGAGGAAAAGATGAAGCGGTGGCGGTTGAAGACCCAAGGAATGTCTTGTGGTGAAAAATTATGTAATTTTTGTTTTTATTTTATTTTATAATGGCGTATACTATGTATATTATGTTATATTATAATTATGATATATATGTATGAGATGATCCACACTTGATCGATTAAAAAATAACAAGTGTGGTAATGAGAAATTACATGTGTTGTATTGTTCCATTCACTTCTTTAGGTTATTCAGTTGCATGTCTAATTTTGGCTCTGGCAGGAAAAGACTTGGTTTTTAAGTAATCAAATATGCCTTACCTCCTTTTCTTGGGATCCTACCTAGTTCACGGTTCATATTCATTTTTTTAGTTTTTCCTTAAAAGATAGGAGAATCAAAGTTGTTTATTTTTATTCATTTATTCAGAAGAATAAATGAATGTGAATATTATAAAATTTCCATAGCATGCTATGCATATATTGAAAGCATGTCATATAGATTAGGTAAGAATGCCACTAGGACTATTGTGTGATCATTCTTGAAATTTGGGATAAAAGGCTCGCATGTTTTTAAAATATTATGTGGGAGAAGGTCCTTGAGCAAGACCTACAGCCTTCATTGATGGTCCCTACGTGATGGCATGATAAAGTTTTGAGTTGGTTACTACCCTTGCCGCACCCCAAGGTAAACACTATCATGTGGGTTCACTATATAAGATTTCCTTTTAAACACAACTAGTCATGCATAACTCTTAGTGAGATTGTCCCAAGATGTCTCACAAATGAAAGCATGTTCATGATGGGTGTTAAGTCAATGGTTACACACTCAAGATCGTCTCTTATTAGATAGTTTCCCAAGAAACTATATTTAAGCTAGAGATGATGGCCAAACGTTAAACAGTCATTGGTTTATGTGGAGTTTTGCGAATTAAGATTCACAAACTGGTTGGATATAATCCATGTTCTTGCTAGTTAATCATGGGACCCCAAGGGGACATGATTGATGGGTGTGAGAATAATCGTAGCAATGGAAAAATATTTTTCAAGGTTTTAATACAAGATGCATGCATCATACTGTATTCTTGATATGTTGCTGAAATGAAGATATTTGTTTGATACAAAGATAGTAATTAGTGAATCTTTATTGTTTTTCAGTTCAAATATTTCTCTTACTTCTTTTATTAGTAGTTTTCAAACTGTTAAGATCTATTTATGGACTTAAGCAGGCGTCCCACTCATGGAATAAAAGATTTGATCAAACAATCAAGATTTTTGGGTTTGAGCAAAATGCTGATGAACCTTGTGTTAAAAAGTGTATAAAAGAAAAAAAGGTGGTCTTCCTCATTGTGTATGTTGATGAGATTCTACTTAGCAAAAACAATGTAAGAGAATTATCATCAATTAAATTGTGGTTATCTTAATAGTTTAGCATGAAGGACTTGGGTGAAGCTTGTAACAACACAAACCCAATCCTCAAGGAGGATCCAGGAATGACACATCATTTCCTTAAAATCATATCTTTGAAATTGTATCTGGCATAACCAATTTAAAACTATATTTTTAATTAGTGTAAAAGATGAACTACTTATCATTCAAGAATAAATAAGATAGCCTACTTTAAAAAAAAGAAAACATAAATAATTCACTGAAGTATCATTAGAATCATAAGTTTATTATTAAGAGTTTAGGTACAAAATATATTCTTCAAAATGTAAATATCTTAACACCACCCCTAAGTCATGAATAATACAAAATATAAGATGTCTCATCATGACAATAGTCCTTTGGCCTAGTCTTTAGAGATCCCTTTTTCCTTATCAGCAAGCTTGAAACGGAGAGGTAACTAAGTAAGTTCAAAAAACTTAGTGAGTTCCAGAGGCAGACAATGCAATAATTACACATAAACCAAGTAAACCTTTCCAACTCAGCATAGTCACACAGTTTGCCAATTGGCGAACACCAAACATAGGCAAACTATATATTCGACACTATTCCTTCGGTGTGTACACCATGCCCATGCAACCATATAGACAACCTTCTTCATGTTAGCAACAAACCCTGGTCCAGTTTCAGAGTGATGTAATTCGTTCATCCCTTTTTCCCTTGTCATGATTTGCAAATTTGGTTTGCAATAACACTTGTCTTACTAGAGGCTACATGGCCGTTTTCATGTATCGCGATCTGTCGATTCAATACTCATTTCATTGAAGGCATCTATAATAGCCCAAACCCAGCCTAGAAGTTAGGCCTGAATCTGGCATGTCACATTGAGGTGTTTTTCGAAAACCTTGTTTCCATTGAAAACCCTTTTTATTAAAACTTGTTGCCATTTAAAACTTGTGTAAAATCTCGAATTTCGTATGCATATTTTTAAAACGTGGTTTATTAAAAGACGTTCTCTTGTAAAATGTTATTACCTCTAAAACCTTAATTGTTACAGAAGCGTAATTTAAAACAGTTGCGAAAACGTGATATTTTAAAAAATAGTTGTTGTTTTGGAAAAACCGTGTCCGATTTCTAGCAATTATAAAACAATAAATAAAATCCCAAATGTAAAAACCAGAAAGTTTAAAAGGCCTTATTACAACCCAAACCGGAATAAAGCACTGAAAAGTAAATCAAGACAGAGTATAAGCAACGTGTGGCCTTCTCCGAGTCCCTCGTAGCACCGATCCTCCTAAAGCTAGGGATTACCTGCACAATTATTAAACGGGGTGAGTTTTAAGAAACTCAGTGTGTAATCCCCTACCATATAAAACAAACAGTTAGTCATACAAAAGAACTAAAAGCCTGGGCTCGAGCCCTACTACAATTTCAGTATCAATTGGGCTTTAGCCCACTATAACAGATAGTACCAGATGGGCCTTAGCCCATTACAGAATCAGAAACATTATCAAAATTAGAATCAAAATTAAAATCAGAATGAGGTGGGCCTAAGCCTAAAACAGAATCAGTAATAGTATAATATAGATATGCAGAACAGACTGGGCCAAAGCCCTATACAGAACAGATCAGTTTGGGCCTTAGCCCTGTACAGAACAGTGTGGGCCAAGCCCATAGCAGAATCAGAACAATATGCGACTGCAATCCCAACCCAGTCCAGCCATCACACCACCCATACCAACCCAACACACCATGTGGGGAATAACTCGACCCACCTAACCCTACACCAATGATGCAGCCATGCTACTAATAACAGATAACGTGGCAAACCCACCAGAATCAGAATATGTGGCAAAGCCACTAGCACAGAACTTCCTCCAAATCGATGTCCCAACCCAATATGTCATGTATGCTATGCTCAATCATCACACATGTATGCAGAATGGCCATGTTCAGTATCAATCATTTAAGCACATATTACAACATATCAATCACACAACCACGGTCACGTCAGTCAAATCACTGTCATACAAACACAGTCAAATCCGTCAAACACACAGTCCAAGTCAATCACTTGCCCACAAGGGCAAAACAGTCATTTAACACCCTAGGGGCAAAATGGTAATTTTACCCACAGGGGTATCTCGGTAATTCTACCCTATAGAGGTATTTCGTTAATTCTACCCTATAGAGGTATTTCAATAATTCTACCCTACAAGGGTATTTCAGTAATTCTACCCTACAAGGCTATTTCGATAATTCTACCCTACAAGGGTATTTCGATAATTCTACCCTACAGGGGTATTTCGGTAATTCTACCCTACAGAGGTCTTTCGATAATTCTACCCTATAGGGGTATTTTGGTAATTTTGCAATCCAGGGGTATTTCAGTAATTTCACAAATTAGGGGTATTTCAGTAATTTCACAAACCAGGGGTATTTTGGTAATTTTGTAAATTAGGGGTATAACAGTAATTCTACCCTATAAGGGTATTTCAGTAATTTTCTCAATCCCTCAGAAAGCCTACAGTCGCCTCGAACGACTCAAGTATTTTAAACAAAGATAACGTTGCGAATGGGCCTAAGGCCCGTTCTCGACCCAAGAGGGCCCACACGCCCGTGTGGCGCTTTAGCCCAAAACTAGCCATAGATATGAGATTCACCTAGTCTAGTCCAATATTTTCTACACAATCATACAATTTGCCCGATTTGGCCCACGAGCCCATTGGGCCCACATGGCCCATTTTGGTATTCCGGCATTTGCCGTTCTATAGCTAGAGTAGGGTGAAGTACACACCTGATAGGTATCTGAAGTTAATCCACGCTCTGAACGCTGCTATGCCCAGAAGCCAACAGTAATCGCACCTTTGACTCCCCAAGGGGGTGTGTCGATCAACTGTGGTTACCACCACCGTGACCCAACGGCATACAGATCAACGAATGATCCAACGCCTAACCCAAACGAACACGCCACAACGTGAAAGGGATAAATCAAGAAAGGTATGCCTACTCTCCTCATGGTTTTCTCTATTTAAAGCCAGCTCCTCACCTATTCTCATGTTAGCTTCCCGATGTGGAATTCTCCATCAATGCCTCAAAATTAAAGCATTAGCAAAATAATCAACCATTGCATGCAAAGAGATTTGAACCATAGTCCTCTCAATAACCATGTCACGCCACCACCACTAGGACACAAGCTCTTTTGTGCCATAAGTCCAACACATTTAACTTTAAGGCCCGTCTACTCGCTTCTAGATTTATTTAAAAGGGAAACCAAAATAAATTGCAAGAGCAAATACTTGAACCTTGGACCCCTTGCTTCCTCTATTGCGTCACTTCCTTACCACTAGACCACATATCCTTTTGTGTCATGCTTTCACCAAAAATATTCTTAAAGCCTACCCACTAACGTCAAGGCTCCCATAAGAGAAAAACATAAATTTTTGCTAAGGCCCAGGTTCGAACCCAAGACTTCTCCAACACTCCCAAACCTCTTAGCCATCACACCAACACGCCATTCAGTGAATATGGCCCGGGGCCCATTACGCAACCCAAGTGGGCCCACGTGCTCCCATGGCCTGTTAAGACAGATTTTTCCATAGCCAAGTGTACGACACAGTCGGCCCACTAATTCCCGTAAGTCCAAAGACAACGACCTGTATGGGCCCACAAGCCTATTGGGCCCACATGGCCCATTCTTCCAGGCCCAATTTTAGGTCGTTATAGCATCACCATGAATTTATTTCCTTTGTCATTCAGATTGTATGGTTTAGTTCAGATTCAAGGGGTAATGGCTTAAGCATGAATAGAGGTTCTTACACCTTTAACACAAACATACCAAACCAGACCATTGGCAACAAACATCATCACTTTGCACAAATGCTACCCCTTTATAGGATGGTATACATGCCTTAACCCAAACATAAATAGACACATTACACACATATGGAGCAAGAAGAAACTCACCAAAAAAATGCAAAAATGTTAAACTGTAGGAGCTTTGCCCTTATCTTGGGAGCCTTTTGGAGTTTGTTGAGCATACACTAAATGATGATAGAGTTCGCTGGGTATAGTGAATGCAAATCTTCAAGCAAGCCTTAGGTTAAGGTTTATTTGAGAGCAAAGTGCAAAGAAAGTTTACCTTAGGTTAAGGTTTATTTGAGAGCAAAGTGCAAAGAAAGTTTAGGAAGAAAATATGGTTGAGAAACAAAGAATAAAACTTGCTCAAGAATCTAACTCTAATTTTATAAAAAAATGCATGGAAAGTAAGACTAACTAGGTAAATTAAATTACCCTACTACCCTTCCTTCGGTACTCGCGACTAAAAACTTTCTCTCTCATCATAAATGTGAGTCCTGACAACCTTAGAAACTTGGTTCCATTCTAATTAGTTCTTATCAAACTAACTAAATTGTTCAACTAGAATAATAGAACAATGATATAGCAAATGGATTCTTTCAAAAAAAGGATTTAACATTAAGGATGTAACATTTTCATCTATCAGTTGCGGGTTGCGGGTTGTGTAAACTCTATAGGAAAGTCTGCCAAACCACCAAGCTTGTTCCCAATGCATACTTCGCCCAAAAGTCCATCCATAGATTTCGCATATGTAGTCAAATCTAATACCTTACTCGCTTGGAACTTACTCTAAATGCCATAATTTTATAACAGTACTCCAACATTAGGGCTTTACTAGGAGGGATGCTACAACTTTTTCCCACTTCGGAAATTTTGTTCCCGAAATTCATACCTGAGAACAATTATAGGTACTGATATTTCATTAGGCTCTCTCTTTCTGATGTTGCTTCTTCAGTGATATGGTTTCTCCATAATACCTTGACTAAGGGAATTCTTTTGTTTCTTAGCTCTTTAACTTCTCTAGTTAGAATACATAAAAGTTCCTCCTTGTAGGACAGGTTTGGCTCAACCTCAAATTCTTCAATCTGTACCACATGATCAAGATTGAACTTATACTTTCTTAACATTGATACATGGAATACATTGTAGATCTTTGATAGTTTAAGAAGTAAAGCTAACTTGTATGCCACTGGACCAACCCTTTCCAAAACTTCATAAGGTTCTACAAACCTCGGGTTCAATTTTCCTTTTTGTCAAAATAGATGATCTTTTTCCAAGGGGAAACCTTCAAAAACACTTTATCTTCAACCTCAAAAGAGATTTCTTTCCTTTTCAAATATGCATATGTTTTTTGTTAATCTTAAATGACTGTGAATGATAACAACTTTCTATTCAAATTCGCATACTAGATCTAGCCCCACTATGTTTCTCTCACTAAGTTCTCTCCAACAAGTGTTCTACACCTTCTAACATACAGAGCTTCGAATGGTGATATCTTCAAACTAGCATGGTAACCGTTATTGTAAGCAAACTCGATGAAATGAACATACCTTTTGTAACACCCCTAACTCGTATCAATCGCCAGAACAGGGTTTAAGAGCATTACTAGAGTTTATAGAGTATTTTACAAATAATTCAAGTTAATTACTATTCATTTTCTGAGTTTAATCATAACATCCCTTAAATGGACCCTCGAGGCCCAATATAAGCATTAGAATCAAATTGGGACTGAATCGGGAACTAAAAATTTTTTTCGTGAAATTTAAAAGTTTTTTTAGATTAAGAGGTCACACACCCCTGTGGTCAGGTCGTGTCAGCCACACAGCCTAGTGACATGCTCATGTCTCAGGCCGTGTAGCTTCACACGCTCATGTCCCCAACCCATGTAACACTCTAACTTGTAAAACATGAAGTAAGAGAAGTCATATAGCCAAGTCACACGCCCGTGTGCTAGGCCATGTGATTAATTCAATTTTCAAAATTTATGTGCAGGTTTCACATGGCCATGTCACACACCCGTGTTCTAGGCCGTGCCTCTCACACGACTAAGACACACGCCCTTGTCTCTGCCCATGTGCTCAATTCCAAGCATTCTATTTCTTAATTTTAAGATGCAGGGGACATACAGCCAAACAACATGCCCATGTGCCAAGCCGTGTGTCACAAACGGTCAAGACACAAGCCTGTGTGTCTACCCTTATGGACAAAAAAAGACCATTTCCTAGCCTTATTTCTCACCCAAATTTGCCAAAAACCTGCACCAAAACTTGCAATCATATACCAACCAATTCAAATCATCTTAACCAAGCCAATATTATCATTCATCATGATGTTTCATCTCATGCATTTCAAGTTTATAATCTTACCTTTTATAAACATGCATGTTTAACCTAAGTCAAATAATATAAGCTAAACACATATGTTTTCATCATTATTTAACCTTATAAATATACCAAAATATCATTAACTACACCATTGCTATAACACCCCAACCTAGCCTAGAAGTTAGGCCCGAATCCGGCATGTCACATTGAAGTGTTTTTCGAAAACCAGGTTTTCATTGAAAACCCTTCTTGTTTAAAATTTTATGTAAAACCTCAGTTTGTGTTTGATCAATTCCCTATTAAAGATGTTATTAATTATAAAATCTTAATCGTTGCGGAAGTTTAATTTAAAACAGAGATTGTTTTGGAAAAACTCGTTTTTACCACTAACAATTATAAAATCACAATAAAATCCCAAATTTAAATATAATCTAGAAGTTATAAAAGCCTTATTACAACTCAATAAAACAATGTAAAATAAGGAAAGTAAATAAAACTAGTAATCCTCAAAGTAAATGGCAGTGTACTGTGGCCACCTCCGAGTTCTCTCCTATGTCGAGCCGCCTACTGAGGGCCACCTGAAAAAAATTAAAAAGAGGGAGTGAGTTTTGAAACTCAGTGTGTCTGACCCTAGCCAAACAAGTAATCATGCAACAATCAGATTGGGCCTAAGCCCTATTCAATACCGGTGGCCTTTGGGCCTTAGCTCATAGTGGCCTCAGTTGAGCCTGAGCCCATATCACAATATACAATGGCCTTTGGGCCTAAGCGTATAGTGGCCTCGGTTGGGCCCGAGCCCATATCTCAGATATCAATACGTGCATGCAATGCACAATTACCCATAACCAACCCTGTACACCCCCTTCTAACCCTACACTCCTATGGGGAGATACTCGACCCACCCATCCTTATACACCCGTTGTGACACTAGTTGCGGCACCACTCATCGTTGCAGCAGAGCTACTCATGGCTTCAAAGCCTTTGTTGTAGCACCGGTTGCGGCACTACTCATCGTTGCAGCAGAGCTGCTCGTGGCTTAAAAGCCTTCGTTGGATCCATAGTTATCAAGCGACCGTGCAACCCTTATATACACTTCCTCCAATCATAATCCCGGCCCATATGCAATATAATAATACATGGATGCGGTAGAAAACTTATAGCATGCATAAGTCTTACTCATAACACATTGGGGTATTTCAGTAATTCTACCCTCCAAGGGTATTTCAGTAATTCTACCTTATAGGAGTATTTTAGTAATTCTACCCTACAGGGGTATTTTTGTCATTTCTTAACACTATGGGTCTTAATTACCAACTTTGGCCTGTCAACAAGTCCTCATTGGCTAAAGTGAACGGACACTATGCACCAAGTAGGATTCCAGAAAAGAGGAGGTGGGTCATTAAGACCACTTAAGCATCAAGCTCTCCCTAGATCCAATCCTATACATGCATATGCCCATTGCCACACTCTAACCTTATGACTTGTCCACAGACGCACTTGATAAATTAATTAAGTTTTATGCCGCTTAAGGATTCATCAGAAACTAGGCCCAAAAGTCTATTATAAAACCCTAGCAAGTCTACATGCTTTCATACATTCATATAGCCCATTAGGCCCAATCACATTTATATGGCCCATTCGGCCCAGTCACAATTATACAGCCCGTCAAGCCCAAATCTATTCCAAGCCATACAACCAACTTAATCAGCTCATCACTTATTACCAATCTACCAATTTTCGCTTATTTGGGCCAACGAGCCCATCAGATACATTTGGACCATTTTGGCCTAGTTGGCCAAAACATGACCCAAGCCCATGAGATCGCTCATGGGATCTCTGATAATGCATCGATTACCCTCATACGAGTGTTTGCACACTCGCACAACTACCGTAGCCAAACTTTCGGCTTTTCAGCATTTCAGCATTTCGGTATTTCAGGATTTGTCAATCTATTCTGTGTGTGAAGTGTATGTACACACCTGATAACAAACGTGCTATGATCTTCTTAGCTATGAACCTACAAACAATATTGTTCCCCAATTAATCATATGCCTAACAAATAACCTTACCCAAAAATCAAAATCTTACCATTTGCCTTACCTTGAGCGACAAGTCCTAATAGCCCTTGCTTAATCACTAACCGCGATTATTTCCTAGATCTGCATCAACTTAACCATTAAAGATTGAATCATGAGTGATTCGCATCCATCTTAAGTCACCCACATATCATTTAAGATCATTCGACCATCAACCAATCAAAAATAAAGATGAGATACTTACCCAAAACCCGAAATGCATAAGGAATAATTCTGAAAAAATCTACAGAACAAAGATTCGATATTGATCCCCAAGAATCAGCCAGCCAAAGTTGAAGAAAATAGTGGCGGCACAGAAGGGATTCAGCTAAAGTGTTTTCGACTTTAGAGTTTGGTGATGAAAGGAGATATTCGGCACAAGGAAATCAAACAAAGAAAAGAAAATAATTTGTTGAGAAGGAAAAGAGAAGAATCGGCATCAGATAGAAAGAAGAAGAAGAAATTGACACTTACTAAAAAAAGGGTTTCGGCTTTTAAATATTTGGAGATAAAAGGGTTTAGAATGGCTAAAACCCAAAAGGGTAGATGCAATATTCGGCTCTTTGAAGAAGAACAAATAAATCACGAATGAAAAGAAATCACTTAACACCTAGTTGCAAGAAAGCAAACTGAAACCAAAAGAGAAAAAAATACCGAAAGAATGATAAGAGAATTCGGCATAACACTAATATAGTCGAAATTGCCTTCCCCAATTGCCTATTCGGCTCCAACTCCTCTCTTATCCCAATCTCCTAATTTTCCTCCAAATTATATATATGATCTCCTCCTTGAATTTCTCACATGGACTCCTCCTTCAGGAATTTAACTCCAATGCTACTACTAACCATCCAAACATAAAAATTAAATCCCCAAATATTATCATGCTAACACTCAAACCTAGGATCCCATTGCCAGCTATTGGCACCACTTCCCTACTCCTTAAGTGGCGCCACTTAGCCACTACACCACAACCTCCTTTGTGTCCTATTTCTTTTCCATTTGTTTAAAAGCCATGCTACTCAAAGTCAGGGTTCTTTTAGTACTTAAGCTAAAATTTCTCCACCTCAAAGCTCAAACTCAGAACTTAATAAATGGCCCTTTAACAGTAGAGCAGGCATTTAATTATTTCATTTCCTTGCACAATTAAATACTTATGAGTCGTCTCTTAACTGATCCCTTGCTCAAGGCCCAATACTTCTAGGCCCAAAATCGAGGCGTTACAATTGCTAGCCATTCCAATGGCTAGATTACAACCAAAACATTTATATTCTTCTATTTGTTATGATTAGCTTGTACATGCCATTGTTCCAAAACAATTTGCTATTTATACCCAAAATGAGCTGAACGATAGTGTGATGTTGCTCCGACCCAAGTCCAAACTTTATGAGCTTCTGAGCACTATAAAATAGAAAAAAATTGAGTAAGCACGTTGTGCTTACTAAGTTTGCATAATAGAAACTTAACTTACCATATATTTATACATTAAGCAAACATATACATGCAATCCAAGCAATTTGGTCATAGTCTATGTAACGCCCCAATTTTTGGGCTTAGGAGAAAATGGGCTTCGTGTATCGGAGAAATTTGGATTTTTGTGTTCAAGAAAATAAATTAGTAATTTCATGTTTGGTTTGTTAATTAAATGATTTAGAGCGTCTGGGGATGTCCGGGAAGTCCTGGACTCATAAAGGGACTTTAAGAAAAAAATTAGTTTTTGCCTTTAAGTGGACATCGGATTGCAAGGAAGGGTTTAAAAATATTTTTTTTGTTATGGCTTGACACATAGAAGCTTATGGTCTAGTGGCTAGGAGTGTTGGTAACATGTAGGAAGCCCAAGGTTCGAATCCTGGCCATTGCTTAAATTCTTTTAATTTTCGCTTGTGGGCATGGTAGCTGGCGCTTAAATCTGTTATATATTTGGAAGGGATTTGTGACACAAAAAGAGATTCTGGAAGGGTAGCTAATAGCGTGTTGGGTATTTGGAAGGGAGTAGGTTCGAGTCGGCTTAAGGGAATAAAATCGTTATTTTTTTAAGGTTTAAAGGGAACATGGCACACGGGAAGGAAGGCTTAAAATTAGTTGCGAGGGGTTATTGGCATGAAAGTTGATTCGGTACAGTGGCAAGGCGTGTGTATAAGGGGCTTGTTTTGGAGGTCGTTGGTTCGAGTTGTATAGCAGGCAGAATTTTCTTTTTATTCTTGAATAAAATGATGGCTTTAGTAGGTAACGATTAAATTTATTCGCGACCATATTATAGTGTAAAGGAGAAACGTGATGTAGTGGCTAGCAGTATGCTTGTGGGGCGCAGTGTCGGTGGTAACGGCTAGAGTTCGAGCCTCACCCTGCGCATGAGTTTAAATTTTTGTTGCTTGTGCGTGAAGACTTGGTCAGGTGGTGGATGGAAGCTGCTATCGATGATCAAACCAAGCGGTGGAATTTGGACTGATAGGCTACTGATTTTAAGCTGCTAATAAAGGAAATATTATGGGAAATTTTGGCCAAATGTGGGATCAATTTCGCTGCCATTCAGTCATTTGAGATATGGTGATAATCTTTTGATTTACTTTCCTTTTGTTTCTTAGTTTTGACTGAATTAGGAGGGAATCCTTAGTTGCCAACTATGGTGTTTTTAGCTAGGATTTTTCGACATTGGTGGGGAATGGAAAGATTACTTTCCTTTTTTCTTTTGACCGACACCTTCTTCTTTCTCACACAAAATTCTTGTGAGCCGATTTTGTATTATTCCCTCTTGGTATTTTTCCTTTCCATTCTTTTGAATCCAAATCAAACACACCTCCACTCCATTTGTTTTGAACTAACACATAAACATTTTGCTTATACCTTTCAAGCACCTTTCTCTTTTTTTTTGATTTTGACAATACTGAATGCAAAATGGTCACTTTCTCTTCTCTTTTAGCTTTGTCTTAGCCGATTGCAATTTGCTTCATAGCTAGTGTCATGGCCGAATATTCTTACTTGTCATTCACACTCTCTTCTTCCCTTGTGCAATAGTAGCTGAATGTACTTTAGCCAATTTGTACCTTTCTCCATCTCGTTTCTTGATTTTGTTATTGATCAATCGGATGAATCTAAATCTTTGGTGATAGGACCCGGACTCGAATCCCTTTCCTTTACGAACGATCTCTAATTTTGGGTAAGTATCTTAATCGCAAGTGTTGATTACATTGTTTAGAAAATTACGTGTACCCTTATGTGATTAATTGCTTTCTTCTAAGTGAGGGTCTTGTGGCATTGCATTTTGATCGATTGTGATTAGGGGATCGATTTGTTTAAAGGGAGCATGGGCCGGATATAGGAGAAACCCCTAACAATCTTGTACCTATCGAATCTTGTTAGTGGTTTATTGATCGAACCGTGGGTAAGTGTTGTTGGCCAAATACTCTATAGGTTTATATATTGGGATTGTAAGACATGTTTTCTTAAGTGATGGGGTCTAATGAGATGTATGTCGATTCAGGTATTCGACCAAGTTGTGATATTGATTGTAGTCGATTGATTTAAGAGATTCAAGATCATTCGTGCGCATAAGGTGAGGTGGTGTGTATTTTGGATTAAGGGTTGGAAATGTTTAACCTTTGTGACAGTTGACTAATAAGGCATTGGTGGATTTGTAGGTTTTGTACGAAGGAGTTAATTGCACAGCACGTATTCAGGTGTGTTAACCACACTTTATATCTCAATGGCGAAATGCCGGAATGGCAAATGCTGAAATGCCAACGAATCGTATGTTGGCCACATAGGCGTGCGAATGCTCATGTGATTGATTGAGGGCACGGATTGTGGCTTAACATCGAAAATCAGTTTTCATGAGCAATTTCATAAGTTGGGCCAAAACGAGTCGAATGGGCCCAATAGGCCCATGGGCCTGCTAGATGGTTTAAAACCCGTTATCGAATCTCTGGACTTTTGGCTCCATGTGTCGCATGACGACCATGGGCTTACTGAAAGGCCTTCACATACGAAGGACCATACTGACAAATGACGAAAATGCCCCTAAGGGGCAAAATGACCAAAATACCCTTCAGGGCTAAATCGATTGTTTTGACTCTATATGTTTTCTGATTAAACTTTTATATTATGAAATCCTTGTATGAGTTATCTGTATCATGATAGCATGTCATTTAATATGTTGCATTGCATGGGGGATGGGATATATGTATTTGGAGGAAATGTACTGTTTTAGCAGCTTCACCGATTATTCTGAGGCTTATAGCCTAATATTCTGGCAGCTCTGCTGCATTTTATCGATAGTGCCGTATCTGTACTACACTGTGGAGTGTAGGGTTGGGTGGGTTGATTATATCCCTGATATCGCGTGATATGAAGTAATAAAATTTATAAAGACTTGATTTCACCAAAACTAACTAATATCACGACGTTGAGGCAAGCACACCTGTCGAACAGTAGTATAGTTTAGTGGCAAGACCGAGTTATCGTACCCAAAGGAACCAAAAGTACTAGTACTTACTTCTTTTCTATTATCTAGCCTAAAAATAAAAGAGGTTTGTTTAAACTAATTCTAAATTTAACTAAGAAAGCGTAAAAAGTTAATTGGGAAAACTTTTTAGGGAAAAGCTAATTAATATGGACAATACTCAAGGGAGAATCCACCTAGACTTCACTTGTTATTATTTTCTTGAACTATATGATTTCCTTACTTGACTTGATCCGTAGAGATCCCTAATTTATGCTAAACCCTCCGTCGAGGCGAAGAGAAACTAGGCCTAAGTTGTTAATTAAAGTTCCCTTATTAATTAACTCCCTAGGTTGCATTAATTTGATCTATGGCTCCCCATATTAGGTTTGACCCTAATCCGGCAGATTTATGTCGCCCTATGTCTAGGGTTGCATGCAACTCCGCTTAATTATGGTAGATCTACTCTTATCACAGGGACTTTTGCTCCTCTGCTCTAACCACATCTAATTCTTGAAATAATACCTAGGATTATTAAATCAAGAATGAAGAACGCATAATTAAGAACAATTCAAGTATTTATCAAATAAATTAAGAATAATTAACAAGATCTGTCTTAGGTTTCATCCCCCTCAAGTATTTGAGAGGTTTAGTTCATAATGAAGAAAGAAAACATCTCAGAAGATATGGAACAACAAAACATAAAAGAAACCAAAAACCCCTGCAGGAATTTAGGGAGATCCTCTATGTTGCTGCAAAATTCTGGCTTCTGAGATGAATTAATCGGCTTTTCCTTTGGAGTAATCCCTTACTTCTACCCTCAGTGTGGCAAAAAAAGAGAAGAAAAATATATCTAAAAACCATCTCGCTGCCTCTGCCTCATGAGGTCTTTATATAGAGAGCTTGTGGGGAGCCTTTCTTAGCCTCTAAGCATCCCAATTTGAGTGAAATTCCCCTTCCTCACGACTAGAACACACCCGTGTGCCACACCCGTGTGACTTCGACAGAGGCCGTGTGATATTCTGTTTATGAGGCACGGCCGTGTGGCCTGGCCGTGCTTGTTAGGGTTGGACCGTGTGGTTGTTATGCTACACGGCCGTGTGCCACGACCGTATGGTAAATCCTTGGGCCGTGTGTTAAGCTATTTTTGGCCCATTTTCCTCATTTTTGATCCATTTTTGGTTCTTTTCTCTTCCCTATGCTCTTCTGAGTATAAGATATGAAAAAGAAAGGTTAAGAGCACCAATTCTCACTAAATCATTAATAATTCATCCAAGATATAGGCAAAATAAAAGGTAAAAATATGTATAATTTAGCATTTATCAAATACCCCCACACTTAAGCCTTTGCTTGTCCTCAAGCAAAATCTCGGTCCCCGATAAGAATCATTCTTCTCAACCTATAACCTTTATCAATAATGTTTCAAACTAATCCACAGGTAATCATACAATGAAAAATTCAATCAGAAGAACATTAAAGATTCAATCAATTTAAGTTGAGAATTTTGTCATTGAAAACATAAGTTTCTTCCTTCTTTCTAAGTAGTTATCGCTCCATCTTAATTAACAGGAGTTGACATCCTCACTAAAGGTTCACTCTATCCACTCAAAGTGTTTAGGGTTCAAAATTTAAGCACTCTCTAGTCAACCTAGAAAGTTATTACCATAAGCTTGCAAGAAAATCAAATTTCCACCACTATAGTTTGATATGATACATCGATCAAAAGGTCTTTTTATGGTTGTAACGGGGCTTGGTTAGCGGTGTTGTCACAGGCTACAAAAAAGAGGGTTAGAATCGAGATTGAACTGAAAATTATCTAGCTAGAAAAATCTCTATTTACTGGAACATATTTTCAAAGCTTAATAACATCATTTTGGTGGCTTTAAGAGAGAAATATGCAAAAACTTAATTTGAACTATTACACATTGCAACTGAAATTGACTGTATATACATATGTTTTTTTTTTAAGAACAATTCAAGTGATACAATGAATTAGTGAAGATTTACATATGGAAAAGAGAATAAAGTTTAAATAAATTCAACTGAAATCTCGACAAAAATAGGGATCAAAAGTAATTGAATGGAAAATTCAACAAAAAAGGGTTATTGGTTAATAATTAGAGGGTAAGTCAAGGAAAAGGTTGTTAGGCTCAATGGGGTTTACTAGGGGTTAGATTATGGAGGTAGGCTTTTGTGGAGTAGGTGAGTTAAATCCTAGGTGCCTTTATCATCTCAGTATATCAAATCAATGATGTAGTCTTGACGTGTATAATCAAAGCAGGTTATAGAATAACAATTCAGTATTGACTTACTTAAAGCAATAATAAAAGTGAGCACGAAAGAATGTATGCTCAAAAGGTTCAAAAGTCTCACAAAAATTATGGCTTTTGATGTCAATCCTGTGAATTTCAAATCTCAAGATAATACTTAAAATTAGGGAAGATAACTTATGCAAAAATGGGGTTCTCAAAAATTTCAACTTATCATGCTTGATTCCCTAATGTTTTTAAAGTTTGAATAATCATAGTACAATTGCCTATTTCTTGATTCTCAACATATAAATAAAAATCATAAATCAATCAGAATTAATTCCTAATAGGAAACTGAGGAAAATGCAGAGAAAAATGCATGAAGTACAAATCCAGGGGCTTTCATGAAAGGTATACTGAATTAAAGTATGTTTCCCCCCCACACTTAAGATGTACATTGCCCTCAATGTACAAAGATATATATCTAGCAATAAAAACATAATATCAAAAGAGAGGGAGAGAATTGAAAACTCCGTGAATTTAGGATGAATTGTGAGATAGGAAGAGCCGGTAGGTGTGGCACTGTGCTCCCATTTTCGTAGAGATTTGAGCTGTGAAGCTCCTTTGAAACTGCGAATGGATTTAGTAGTCGTGGGGAGTTTTGAGTCAATGGAATTTACTTCCATGGGATTAGCCGTTAATAACGTAAAATAAAATAAGTAAGTAAAATAAAATACTAAAATGTAAAAAGGAAATAGAATAAAATATACTGGAAAGGAAAACAAAGTTAGAATAAAAATAAGAAAAAAAAAGAAAACTAAATATTAGTCGATAAGTCTGAAAATTAAGAAAAAGAAAATAAAGAAAAATAAAAGTATAAATAAAAATAACATAAAAAGAAGAGGAACTAGTCCTCGGATGGATCACGTGGCAGCGGTGTGATGTTCAGGTGCTGACATATCTGCGCGAGAGTGGCGTCGATGTAATCGAAGCGCTGAAAGCATTGTTGCTCAAATCGATCCAGGCGCTCAGATATGTCTACACGTGAGGCTGCCGTCTGAGTGGGTCGTCTGGGGTGTGGTGGCTCGGCAGGCTCATCCTCTGCTGGCGGTGGCGGTGGGACGTTATCAGCAACGTCCTCTTGGTCCTCGCCTTCCTAGACAAGGCAGAAGTAAAAGTGGCCGCCACCTGGGCGTCGTTCTACCATCCTCATATGTAGCATGCTTGGGATGCCTTGAGAGGACATCTGGCCAAGTAAGGTATAGGAGGAGGTCTGGGCTACAGTGTTGAATAGGCCGAAGTAACGGCCTAGTCTCGTGATGTACGGGCCCATGAAAATGACGCCTCTCCGGTGCCTCTCAGTCTGGTGCTGCATTGCCAACCCTATGAAGTAGGAGAGGTCGATAGGGTGGCCATTAGCCATGCACTAGAGGAAATAGACGTCGTGAGTGTTGACGATGCCTGTACTCTCTCGTCTACCTATTAAGGTGTGAGTAAGGAGGGTGTGAATCTGAGAGAAGAAGGGAGGGCGGTCGCCTTGCTGACGCTGGGGTTATAAACTTGTTGTCCTGGGGCGATCTCATTCCAGCAATCGAGGGCCCGGATGTGGATGCGACGAGAGAGGGTGAGGAAGCCTTCTTCTGCCATGAACTGCTCGGTATAGAGACCAAGAGCTGTGCCAAACTCTGGGACACTTAGTTGTCACACAATACCTCCTAATCAGAATTAGACCGTGCCGGGATCGTTGAATCTGTTCATGACAGTCTGGAGGTGGAATGTGGAGCAGAACTCGAGAGTGAGTTCTAGGTAGGTGGGCTCCATAATCCTAAAGAACTGGTCCCATGGGTCAGTGGCTAGCAGGGCTCGGACATCATCCACCAGGTTGATTTGCGCGAGGGCTTCCCAATCAATGCATCGGCCCATCGAGATAGTGCGTGCTCGGAGTAACTGGTAGCGTTCCTCCTGGGAGTCCTGCAAAAATGTGAGGAACGGGTGGCGTGTCTCGGAGGTGGGCCTCGATGAAGAACTTCTGGGTCCCTTTCGTTTTTTTGAAGCGGGGACAGCAGCTTTTCTAGCACGTAAAGATGACATAGTATCTGAAATAACAAAACACGAGCATTAGTTCTAAAAATTAAGATTAGAAATAATTTAAAATTGATATTTTTCCTAAAATAACAAATGAGAAGTAACCTGAATAGTAAAATCTAATCATATTAAAAACTTATAACAAAGAAAACTAGGAATTATGAGTATATATAGTGATTTTTATGAAAAAATGGCATGCAAATATGTGTCCAAGTGGCAAAATAAAATGGAATCTAAATGGCAAGCAAAAATAAAATAAAGTGGCATGTAATCTTAATTGATTCTATATTATTCTAGAGTATTCATTCTATATTTCCTAATTCCATGCTTAAATCAACAATTAGACTAAAGTAAAAATAAATGAAAACTTAAAGAAGTGAAATAAAACAAAATAAATGAGAAAAATGAGAAAATAGAACCAATTATGAGTTTGCACGGTCGTGGGGGGCTGTTACACGGGCGTGGGGAGGATGAAATCTGGTATGGTGGCATTTGAAGGGTTGTGGCGGTGTTTGTGGTGGTTTGGGAGGAGTTTGGGTGAGAAATGTTAGGGTTTGAGTGAAAAGGGAGAGTGAAAAATGCCTCCTATTTATACATTTTGGGTCACACGGGCATGTCACATGCCTGTATGAGTCGTATTCAGCCCGTGTTTTTCGAAAATCGGAGGTTTTAGCGCACCATGTCCCGATGAGCATGCCCGTGTGGTTGATTCGCACAGCCGTGTGTGATTAGGTCTTCGTCACTCACATGGTCGTGTGATAGTATCCACGGCCGTGTGCGATCGTGTTCGTGTATCCCACGGTCGTGTGATATGTGCCATGGGCGTGTGAAATTTGGCAGTGTCTTCCACGGGCTAGGGACACGGGCGTGGGGATTTGTGCAAGCCCGTGTTGATACTGCAGGGTTGCCACGGCCAGATAGCACGGCCGTGAGGGAGGTGTTATAGCCCGTGTGGAATTCGTAAGGTCGCCACGGCCATATCGCACGGCCGTGGGGATTTATCGATGGCCCGTGTTTTGGGGAAATTTTGCTCTGTTTGTACACGGTCTGGGTGCACGACCGTGCCCCTGTTTCAAGTGCGCATATGGCCTAAGGCACGCCCGTGTGCCTAGCCGTGTGGTCTTAAATTTCTGCATTCAAGAAGTTAGTTTATGCGTGAAAAAATACTAAAAATTTTAAAGAAAAGAAAGTTACTAAGTTAGTGCTCAGGTTGCCTCCTGAGAAGCGCTTTTTAGAGTCTAAGCTCAACTTTACCTGGATGTGTCAAGAAGGGGTGTGATGAAGCCGAAGCTCCTCCCTGTTTTCTGCAAAATTCTCACCTTTATAATGTTTAAGCCTATGGCCGTTTACCTTGAACGTACCGTGGTTAGGGTGAGTTACCTCAATGGTGCCGTATGGAAAGACATTTAGAACAGTGAAAGGACCTGACCATTTTGACTTGAGTTTTCCAGGGAATAGTTTCAGCCTTGAGTTGTGGAGTAAGACGAGATCACCTGTTTTTAATTGCTTTTGTTGTTTCAGCCTTTTTTCATGGCGTCGCTTCATGGCTTCCTTATATAGTCGCGAGTTCTTGTAAGCATTGAAGCGCCATTCATCAAGCTCATTCAACTGCATTAATCTCTTTTCTCCTGCACTTTTAAAATCAAAGTTTAAAAACTTTATAGCCCAGAATGCATTATGTTCAAGTTCAAATGGTAGATGACAGTTTTTTCCATAAACAAGTTTATAGGGAGATGTTCCTATGGGTGTTTTGAAAGCAGTTCTATAAGCCCATAATGCATCATCTCATTTTCTTGACCAGTCTTTCCTATTTGTTTCTATTGTCTTCTCTAGGATACGTTTCAGCTCTCTATTTGTCACTTCGACTTGGCCACTGGTTTGTGGGTGGTAAGGGGTAGCTGTTCTATGGTGTACTCCATACCTTTTCAAAACCTTTTCAAATTGAGTATTGCAAAAATGTGTACCCCTATCACTAATGATTACCCTAGGTGTTCCAAATCGAGAAAAAAGTTTTTTTAAGAAGTGTACTACCACCCTAGCATCATTTGTAGGTAGAGCTTGGGCTTCTACCCATTTTGACATGTAATCTACTGCTACTAGTATGTATTTATTCCCAAATGAATTAGGGAATGGACCCATGAAATCAATACCCCATACGTCAAATATTCCACATGAAAGTATATAGTTCTGAGGCATTTCATTATGCTGAGAGATATTGCCTGTTCGTTGGCATTTATCACAAGAGGTCACATACCTGTTGGCATCTCTGAAAAGTGTAGGCTAGTAAAAACTTGATTCGAGTACCTTATGAGCAGTTCTAGTTCCACTGTGATATCCTTCTGTGGGTCCTGAGTGGCAATGATTCAAAATTTGATATGTTTCTGTGTCATCAACACATCTTCGTATAACTTGATCTGCACAAATTTGAAAAAGAAAAGGATATTCCCAAAAGTAGTTTTTCACATCAGCGAAGAATCGCTTCTTTTGCTAATGGTTTAGCCCTTTTGGGGTTATGTTAGCCGCTAAATAATTTGCAAAATCAGCAAACTAAGGAGGTGTCGTATCTGCTAAGGCTAAGAGTTGTTCCTCAGGGAACAAATCGTTCATCTTGTCTAGATATTTGGGCTGTGCGGTCTCTAGCCTTGAGAGGTGATCTGCTGCTAAGTTTTTGGCTCCTTTCTTGTCCTTTATTTCCAAATCAAATTCCTGTAACAATAGAATCCATCTTATCAATCGAGGTTTTGCATTAGTTTTAGTTAAGAGGTAGTGAAGAGCTGAATGATTAGTATAAACAATGACTTTTGACAAAATTAAATAAGATCTAAATTTGTCAAATACAAAAATAACAGCTAGCAATTCTTTCTCTGTGGTCGTGTAATTTGCTTGAGCAGTTGTCAAGGTCCTGCTAGCATAATAGATCGGCTAGAAATGTTTGTCCCTTCGCTGTCCCAAAACTGCACCTACTGCAAAATCACTTGCATCGCACATTAGTTCAAAAGGTAGATTCCAATCAGGTGAAATCATAATCGGGGCGTTAACTAACTTTTCCTTGAGGTTGTTGAAAGATTCCAGACATTCTTGGTCAAAGTTGAAGGGTATGTCTTTTTCTAATAATTTAGTTAAAGGCTTAGCTATTTTAGAAAAGTCTTTAATGAATCTTCGATAAAAACCGGCGTGTCCTAAAAAGCTTCTTATAGCCTTAACTGAATTAAGAGGAGGTAGTTTTTCAATAGTTTTAATTTTCGCTTTATCTACCTCTATCCCTTTGCTAGAAATTTTATGTCCTAAAACAATACCCTTTTGAACCATAAAATGGCATTTTTCCCAGTTTAGCACTAAATTTGTCTCTTCACATCTGATCAAAACATGTTCTAGATTATTAAGACAAAGTTGGAAAGAATTACCGAAAACTGAGAAATCATCCATAAATACCTCCATGATGTCTTCCACGAATTCATTGAAAATAGCTAGCATGCATCGCTGAAAAGTAGCAGGAGCGTTACATAAACCAAAAGGTATTCTGCGATAAGCAAACGTACTGTATGGGCATGTGAATGTAGTTTTCTCCTGATCTTCTGGAGCTATCGGGATCTAGAAGTAACTAGAGAGGCCATCTAAGAAACAATAGTACATATGACCTAATAATATTTCCAACATCTGATCAATAAAAGGCAATGGGAAATGATCTTTTCGAGTGGCTTCGTTCAACTTCTTGTAGTCAATGCAAACTCTCCATCCTGTGACTGTTCTTGTAGGTATTAACTCTTCCTTGTCATTAGACACCACGGTCAATCCTCCTTTCTTAGGAACAACCTGCACAGGACTTACCCAAGAACTGTTAGAAATAAGATAGATAATACCTGCATCTAGAAGTTTAATTACCTTGGCTTTTACAACTTCTTTTATATTGGGATTCAATCGTCTCTGTGCTTGCACTGATGGTTTGAATTCGTCCTCCATTAATATTTTGTGGGTGCAGAAAGAAGGATTAATTCCCTTGATATCTGAAATTTTCCAAGCTATAGCACGTCTGTGTTCTCTTAACACATGGAGTAGTTCCTCTTTCTTTGCAAGGCTTAAATCAGATGCAATAATGATTGGTAAAGTTGATTCTTCCCCTAAAAAGGCATATTCTAAATGATCTGGCAGTTGTTTTAGTTCTAATTTAGGGGGTTCAGTAATGGAAGGTTTCTGTCTCAATTCATCACTCATCTTTAAATTCTCATAACTTATGTGCCTAGCGATGATTTCATTAGAATCTAATTCTTTCCTTACTTCCTCAATTTCAGGGGTGGTTTCATCTTTCCCCCCACCTTGAACGAGACACAGTTCCAACGTGTCTATGAGAGAAAGTTCGTGGAGATTGTCTTGAACAAAATAATCAATAATATCAATAAAATAACACGAATCATCTTGTTCTTTAGAGAATCTCATGGCATCATAAATTTTAAAGACAACTTCTTCCTCACCAACTCTAAGTACTAATTTGCCATCCCCTAGATCAATAACAGCTCTAGCAGTAGCTAAAAATGGTCGTCCCAAAATCAAAGGTACTTCAATATCGTCATCCATGTCAAGCACAACAAAATCAACAGGGAATATAAATTTATCTACCTTTACTAGCACATCTTCAATGATTCCCCTAGGATATTTAACAGATCTATCGACTAATTGAATACTCATCCTAGTGGGCTTGGGTTCCCTGAGACCTAGTTGTTTGAACATTTTGTAAGGCATCAGATTAATGCTAGCACCTAAATCAGCTAAAGCTTTATTAATAAGTAAACTACCAATCAGACAAGGGATAGTAAAACTCCCTGGATCTTTCAGTTTTGCTGGCAATTTATTTTGGAGAATAGCTGAGCATTCCTCATTGAGTTCTACCGTGGCCAATTCTTCCAGTTTCCTTTTATTTGTCAGAAGTTCTTTAAGGAACTTCACATACTTCGACATCTGTGAAATTGCTTCAACAAAAGGTAAGTTAATGTGTAACTGTTTGAAAAGTTCAAGAAACTTACCGAATTGAGCGTCTGTATGGTCTTTATTCAATTTTGCCGGATATGGGATACACTGTTTGTATTTTTTGAGTGGCAGTAGAGTGTTATCCTCGGGTTCCGCTGCCTTTTCTTCTGAAATTTCTGGGATAGTCTTCTTTTCGGGTTCGGCTAGGACCTTTTCGTCTCTTAAAGTAATCGCCTTGACATGCTCTCTGGGATTTGGCTCAGTATTACTTGGTAATCCTCCCTGTGGTCTTTCTAAGATTAATTTTACAAGTTGACCAATTTGGTTTTCAAGCCCTTGAATTGATGCTTGCTAATTTTTCAATGCCGTTTCAGTGCTTTGAAAACGTGTCTCTGATGCGGCCATAAATTTGGTAAACATCTCCTCAAGATTTGGCTTCTTCCCATGTTGCGGTGGTGGTTGTTGAAATCCTGGAGGAGGCTGTTGTCTTTGATTTCCTTGTCCTCCCCATGAAAAATTTGGGTGATTTCTCCGACCTGCATTATAAGTATTACTATAAGGGTTATTTTGAGATCTAGAATTGTTACCCATATAGTTGGCTTGTTCTGTTTCCATGCTGTGTCCATAAGATGCGAAATCTGGATTAAACGTGTTTCCTTGAGTCGTGTCGCATTGCATCACTGATTGTGCCTGCATAGAGCTAACAAAATTATCAAACTTTTTATTCAAAAGTTCTACTTGGTTAGTAAGCATGGCGACAGCATCAATATTATAAACTCCTGCGGCTTTTGTTGGCTTTATCCTCATGACTTGCCACTAATAATTATTCAATGACATCTCTTCAATAAATTCATAAGCTGCTTCAGGTGTTTTATTATTGATCGTCCCTCCTGCGGCTGCATCGATCATTTGTCTAGTTGACGGGTTTAAACCGTTGTGGAAGGTTTAAACTTGTAGCCACAAAGGTAGACCACAATGAAGGCACCTCCTCAAAATATCTTTGTATCTCTCCTATGTATCTATAGTGTTTCTAAATCCATCTGCACAAAAGAAGAAATATCGTTTCGTAATTTGGCTGTTTTAGCTGGAGGAAAATATTTGAGTAAAAATTTTTCGGTCATCTGCTCCCATGTGGTAATTGAGCCTCGTGGTAAAGAATTTAACCACTATTTGGCTTTATTTCTCAAAGAGAATGGAAATAGCCTTAATCGAATGGCATCATCAGAAACGACATTTATTTTGAAGGTATCACAAAGTTCCAAAAAATTGGCTATGTGTGAGTTTGGATCTTCATCCTGTAAACCATCAAACTGCACCAATTGCTGTATCATCTGAATAGTGTTAGGCTTTAACTCCAAATTATTAGCAGCAATAGTTGGTCTAAGAATGCTAGTTTGGGTACCAACCAAACTAGGTTTTGCATAATCATACATCGTGTGAGGAGCTTCTTCTTGATTTGCTGGTGGCGCGACTATTGTGGGAGGTGGTGGAACATTTTGATTTGCTTCCATCTCATCTGTAGGTTCTGGCTCTTGCTCAGGTTCTTGTTCTGGATAATGTAGACTGCGTCTAATTTCCCTGCGATTTTTGTGAACTGTCGCTTCTAGATCTTCGTCGAAAAGTAGTGGTCCTGTTGGGTTGTTTCTAGTCATAAACTAAAAATACCTAAAAGAAAGAAAACTTAGAAATTTAAAAGAAAAGAAAAATAAAAATAAAAATAAAAATAAATAAAAACTGAAAATAAAAATAAAAGAAAAATAAATAAATATATATATATTAATGGCTAAAGTAATAGAAATCGAGCTTTCGTAATATTTTAGTTCCCCGGCAACGGCGCCAAAAACTTGATATCGCGTGATATGAAGTAATAAAATTTATAAAGACTTGATTTCACCAAAACTAACTAATATCACGATGTTGAGGCAAGCGCACATCTTGAACAGTAGTATAGTTTAGTGGCAATATCGAGTTATCGTACCCAAGGGAACCAAAAGTACTAGTACTTACTTCTTTTCTATTATCTAGCCTAAAAATAAAAGAGGTTTGTTTAAACTAATTCTAAATTTAACTAAGAAAGCGTAAAAAGTAAATTGGGAAAACTTTTTTGGGAAAAGCTAATTAATATGGACAATACTCAAGGGAGAATCCACATAGACTTCACTTGTTATTATTTTCTTGAACTATATGATTTCCTTGCTTGACTTGATCCGTAGAGATCCCTAATTCATGCTAAACCCTCCGTCGAGGTGAAGAGCAACTAGGCCTAATTTGTTAATTAAAGTTCCCTTATTAATTAACTCCCTAGGTTGCATTAATTTGATCTATGGCTCCCCATATTAGGTTTGACTCTAATCCGGCAGATTTATGTCGCCCTATGTCTAGGGTTGCATGCAACTCCGCTTAATTATGGTAGATCTACTCTTATCACAGGGACTTTTGCTCCTCTGCTCTAAGCACATCTAATTCTTGAAATAATACCTAGGATTATTAAATCAAGAATGAAGAACGCATAATTAAGAACAATTCAAGTATTTATCAAATACATCAAGAATAATTAACAAGATCTGTCTTAGGTTTCATCCCCCTCAAGTATTTGAGAGGTTTAGTTCATAATGAAGAAAGAAAACATCTCACAAGATATAGAACAACAAAACATAAAAGAAACCAAAAACCCCTGCAGGAATTTAGGGAGATCCTCTATGTTGCTGCAGAATTCCAGCTTCTGAGGTGAATTAATCGGCTTTTCCTTTGGAGTAATCCCTTGCTTCTACCCTCAGTGTGGCAAAAAAACAAAAAGAAAAATATATCTAAAAACCGTCTCGCTGCCTCTGCCTCATGAGGTCTTTATATAGAGAGCTTGTGGGGAGCCTTTCTTAGCTCTAAGCATCCCAATTTGAGTGAAATTCCCCTTCCTCACGACTAGAACACACCCGTGTGACTTCGACAGAGGCCGTGTGATATTCTGTTTATGGGGCACGGCCGTGTGGCCTGGCCGTGCTTGTCAGGGTTGGACCATGTGGTTGTTATGCTACACGGCCGTGTGCCACGGCCGTGCGGTAAATCCTTGGGCCGTGCGTTAAGCTATTTTTGGCCCATTTTCCTCAATTTTGATCCATTTTTGGTTCTTTTCTCTTCCCTATGCTCTTCTGAGTATAAGATATGAAAAAGATAGGTTAAGAGCACCAATTCTCACTAAATCATTAATAATTCATCCAAAATATATGCAAAATAAGAGGTAAAAATATGTATAATTTAGCATTTATCAATCCCCACATGGAGTGCAGGGTTGGAAGGAGATGGAGTGTAACGGATGGATGGGTAGGATTCTAATTGCATGCCATACTGATACTGCATTTGATTTTGATTGCATGCCATTCTGATACTATATTTGGATTCTAATTGTATGCTATACTGCTTACTGTAATGGGCTTAGGCCCACTGATTGTGACATGCTACTGTTATGGGCTTTAGCCCATTCTGATTCTGTTATATTGTTATTGTCGGGATTATACACTGAGTATTCGTATACTCATCCAATTATTTTAACTGTTCCAGTAATTCTGAGGCATAGGCAATTCGGTGCTACGTGGACTTGGAGGCTGCCACACTATGCTGTTACACTTTGCTTTTACTTTACTTTCGGTTTTCATTTAATTTATTTATGGTATTTATTTTGGGTTTGTAATAAGGCTGCTATATAATTTTTCTTAAGTTTTGGGATTATTTATCTGCATGATAATATTCTGCTAGCTCTAAGGTGCATTTTACAAAATGATTTCTATTTTCCAAAAACCATGTTTCCACAACAAATGTGAATTCAAACAAAGCTTCCGCAACAAATATGTTTTTCCGAAGTAAACTATTTTCATAACCTAATTAATCAAAGATAGATGGAATGGTGATTTCTTTAAAATTTCTTTAAGAAGGGTTTTCAATGAAAACACGGTTTTTGAAAAACACTTCAATGTGACACACTGACTCGGGTCTAACTTCTAGGCCAGGTTTGGGGTGTTACAGCCTAAACACACAATCTCAGTAGACATGTTAGCTATTCATTTCATATAAGTATCAGTAATAAAGAGGAGCTCATCAAATTCCAAGTTTCATGCATTTCATATGCTTTTCAGATATTGATTCCATTTGATTTTTACTTGGTTTCAAGCCAGAATTTCACTTGTTGATTCATTTCAAGTCTTGATGGATACGAGGATAGTACACATAAAGTGTACAAATCAGAAATCTGTCAATTCATGTCCAGGAGTATTCATTAGAGCATAAAATTAGAAAGCACACTCTTAGCCATATAACAAAATGCTCATGTGAGCATATAATAGGAAACTTATCTGGGCTTGGTAACAGAAAGCTCATAAGAGCCATAATCAAAAAGCTTGTATAAGTTTGTAACAGACAGCTCTGAAGAGCACTTTAACAGAAAGCACTGGATAGCCATATAATAGAATGTTCAAGCAAGCATTGACGGGAAGTTCTGGAGAGTACTTTAACAAAAAGCACCAAATAGCCATATAACAGAATGTTCAAGCGAGCATTGATGGGAAGCTCTGGAGAGCCTTTAATAGAAAGTTCACAAAGAACTTAGAAACAGAATGTTCATAGAGCGTGGGTGTGTTTACAACAAATGCATATCACGACCAATCAGAATACTCTGAAGAGTATAAACAGAAAGCTCGCAGGATCAACATAACAGAAAGCTTGATACGGCTTGTAATAGTAGGCTCTTTCTAACCATGGTGTGTCCGCAACATATGCAACAACACTACCATTTCGAGAAACAGAATCCTGTATCCATTTGAGTTTCAATCATTCAAACAAAACTTAACATTTGTCTGATATTCTCTGGTTATGTAATCAGATATCATTTACATGGCCAATTCGCAATTAACATACTATTCATTAAAATCAATTCAAACATATATTTACATAATTAAGTTACACGAACTTACCTTGATGTTTGTTTGTAAACGGAATATACTAATCCGAAACTTTATCCTTTCCTCGGTCTAACTTCGAATTTGAATTGTCTGGATCCCTATAAGTGAATTTTAACATCAATTTAATAAAATTCACATGCAATTGGACTCAATTTACACTTTAGGAAAAATTAAAATTTTGCCCCTACACTTTTCATAAATTCCAATTTCATCCCTAGGCTCGAAAAATGAAATTCATACAATTTATCCCTTGTTCCAAATGTAGCCAATTTTCATATATATCAATAATAGTCCATAAATATCGCAAAAATTAGAATTTTTCCATAAATTTTGCAACTTTACAATTTAGTCCCTAAATCACAATTTCACCAAAATTCACTTTGTAAAAGTTGTTTATCTATCAACAAACTTTCATTTTCTACCATAAATTTCAAACTTTCAGCATATTCATCAATGTAAAAACTTTTTATACTTTGATAGCTTTTCAATTTAATCCCCAAAATAGAAAGATTAAACTATCTCGATCTCAAAATATAAAATTACTAAAAACGGCACTTGAATACTTACCCACTTAAGCTTGATTAGTTTCTTCTCTCACTCCTAGGGTTTCCATGCAAATTTGGGATGAAGATGATAATAATAGCATGAATTTCTCTTTAATTTCTTTATCATCCTTTAATTATTTTTGTTTCCCACTTAGTCCTTGCTTTTTCTAATTTTCCATGGATGAATCATCCATAAATATCTACTATCTATTCTTAATGGTCTAATTACCATATAAAGACCTCCAATTTTGAATTCCATAGCAATTTGATACCTATAGCTTCTAGAATTCAACTTTTACATTTTATGCAATTTGGTCATTTCCCTAATTAATCACTTAATCGGTAATATTTTCTTATTAGTAATTTCATATAACATATTTATCATAATATGGACAATGCAATAATATTAAAATAGATTTCCTTTCCAGCTCGAATTTTTGGTCTTGAAACCACTATTCCAATTTCATTGAAAATGGGTCGTTACACCTTTCCCTGTTTATCCCAAACTCGATCACACAACTTCTTAACATATCCTCTAAAACATGAATGACTCTTTGATTGGCCATCAATCTAAAGGTGAAATGCTATATTGAACTAAAGTTTAGTCCCTAAGGACTTCTGCAATTGATTGCAAAACCTTGAATTAAACCTTGGGTCTCTATCAAACATTATGTAAGAGGGTATTCTTAGGGGTGAGCATTCGATCGAACCGAATCGAATGAAAAAATTTCAAGTTAATCGAGTTGGTGAATCCAGTTTAATCCTAACTCGATTTGAAATTTTCTTGAACTGAGTTGAGTTAGATGGAATTCAAATCGAATCGGATCGAAGATATTTGTTCGAGGTAATTAAAAAAATGACTTTGGGCCATTGTAACCATTGTCACCCACTGTAATCAAATTTGTTATTAACTTTCATCTCCTCATAATTCATTTATTAATCTTTTATATATGGGTTAGCTTTTTTGCTTCCTTAGTTACTTCAATTATCTTCTAATTTTTTTCACTATGTATTTTGAAGTTAAAAAATATATTAAATATAAAAAATGTGATTGTTTAATAAAAGTTATCTTAAAGATAAAATGTGAAATTGATACCAACATAAAATCTTAACACAAAATTTTACGACATCATTAATAATTCAATTTTAACAGAAATTTATAAAGATTTAATATGATTAAATAATTCAATAATATAAATAGTACAAAATGTGAAATTTAATTTAATAATATAAATCATAGATATAAATAAAATTATTGTTATTTTGGTTTAGGAATTTTTTTAGATGATTTTTTATTTGGGGGTAAAGTGTGAAAAGTAAAAGTTTAGGGAAAAATAAAAAAATTGAGGGTTGGGGGAGTAAAATTTTAGGGAAAAGTAAATGGGGGAAAATTATTCAAAAAAAATTGGGGGAAAATGGGTTTGGGTTAGATGGGAGGTGGGATGGGAGTAAAAGTTTTGGGGGGAAAATGGGAGGGAGTAGTAAAAGGTTTGGGGTAAAAATGAAAAAATTATAGTTTCGGTTTATTGGAATTATTTGAGTTATTCAAATTCAAAATTTAAACTCAGTTCGAACTCAAAATTCAAAACAAAATCAAGTTGACTCGAATAACTCGATTCATTTAACTCAAAATTTGAATTGTTTTTCAAATTTTTCGAGTCGAATCGAGTTTTACTCAACCTTAGGTATTCTATGCAGGCATAATATTTTAGCAATATAAAGTTCAGTTAACTTCTCTAAGGAATATGTAGTATTCAACCGCAAAAAATGAGTTGATTTTGTAAGCCAATCTACTACCACCCGTATAGAGTTCTTTTTAGATGGAATGAGGGGTAATCCTAAAACAAAATCAATGGTAATTCTATCCAATTTCTATTCTGCAATTTCAAAATGATACAAATTTTTTGAAAGAACTTGGTTTTTAGCCTTAACTTTATGCTTAAATCGATCACATTGAGCATATTTCATTTTTTCCTCTAATATTAGAGTGAGATGGGTTGGTTTAACAACTAATTCTTCCAATAGAGCTCCATTATCAGACATTTAGCTCGAAGAGACAACACGGCTGCCACAGTCTTCCTACTCAAAGCATCTGCCACAACATTTGCTTTCCTTAGATGATACTTAATGATCAAGTCACAATCCTTTTACAGCTCCAATCACCTTCTTTTGCATAGATTTAAATCTTTCTTGGCCATCAAGTACTTTGGACTCTTGTGATCAAAAAATATGTGACATCTTTCTCCATATAGATAATCTCTCCAGAGTTTTAATGCTAAAACCACTGCTATCAATTCCAGATCATGCATAGGATAGTTCTTTTCATAAGGTTTCAGTTGGTGTGATGCATAAGCTATGACCTTACCTTTCTGCATAAGAATACATTCTAACCTATTCAAAGATGTCTTTATATAAACTATGTACTCAACCCTAGGTTCTGGCTGTGCTAACACTGGCGCTTTAGTCAGAACCACCTTCAATTTATTAAAGCTCTATTGGCATTCATCACTCCATACAAATCTTTCCTTCTTTTTAAGCAATTTAGTGAGAGGTGATGCTATCATCGAAAAACCTTTCACAAACCTTTTACAGTATCTAACTAATCCCAGAAAGTTGTGAACTTCAAGAATATTCTTGGGCAAGTTCCATTCAAGAATTGTCTTACCTTAGCAGGATCTACTATGATGCCATCAACTAAGATAACATGCCTCAAGATGTGTACCTCTTTCAGCCAAAACTCACATTCACTAAACTTTTCATACAACTAATGTTCACACAAGGTCTTCAACACAATTCTTAAATGCTCTTCATGATTGATCTCATTCTTAGAATAGACCAGTATATGATCAACAAAAACCACTACAAATTGATCTAAGTAAGGTTGCGCATTAGTCAACCTAAAAGGCATTACTAAAAACTCATAGAGACCATGTAACACCCCTAAACCCGTATCCGTCGCCGGAGGGTTAAGAGGCATTACGAGTCAAATAACAACTAAATCAAGCTTCTTTTGCACAAATCATGTTCATGAGACTTATGGATAATAACATTTGCCGAATGCACACACTTAATACAAGATCTAACATTGGTCATTTTGTTCTCCTTCTTTTTTTCATATAAGCTCTTTCAAAGAAACCCCAAAATGACATTACTACATTTGATAGTAACCGATTTTACAAACCATCACATTCATTCACATTCGACATAACCAAGCACAAATTCATGCTTAATGTAAAAAGATAACATAGCAAGCCATTTTTGCATGGCTATACATATATACATCATCAAAATATATTGATTTATAAATCCAAAAGCCAAGCCTATACATGCCAATTTAAAAGTTTAGCTACTAAGTACCGAAAGAGCTTTGATAGTGTGAATGACTTCGATCTTGAAGATTTCCGAGACCGTAGCTACGAACGAGATCTATAAAACAGACAATCCAAGGCAACGGAGTAAGCATTTATATGCTTAGTAAGTTTTAAGAAATGAATTCATTTGAATTTAAAGCATACTTCCATTTAAGCTAAAACTCTTCTATTTTGCCGAACATTATTATGACTAAAAGGGCTACCATCTTGCATACATAACATATTCGTTTTCTCTAAACAACAATTCATATCATACAAACAATCTCATCATATCTATCAACATTTCTCCCTTGGCCGAAGCATGCACTATCATTTCAAGGCTAAACTTAGGTTTATACTCATACTCACATATGCATGTAGCTTCATACTTTAATCAAAAATGCACATAAGCTAAGGGTTTAACTTATTACGATTCTATTAAAATTGAGATTCACACCTCATAGGTATGTTATTGACTTTCGTATAACATTAAACAATAGTCAAAGCATCACAACCCCATTGTGTAGTTAATATCTAAACAAATCAATTTCACAACGAGTATGGGGTACGTACCTGACAGACTTAAGGAAATGAGTACCTTCATTTGAGATGATTATAACATAAACCACGTATTTTGAACATGAATGCCTTTGGGCTTAACCCGGTTATAACACTAGCCCTAAGGTCCTTTGGGACTTAGTCCAGATGTGGCACTGGCACGAATGCCCTTCGAGAAATAACCCGGATACAACTCTGGCACGAAGGCCCTTCGGGACTTAGCCTAGATGTAACACTGGCACTAAGGCCCTTCGGGACTTAGCCTAGATGTGACACTGGCACTAAGGCCCTTCGGGACATAGCCCGGATACAACTTTGGCACGAAGGCCCTTCGGGACTTAGCCCGGATGTAGTACTGAAACTTTAGGCATTTGAATCCATCAAATATACTTGTCACACATTCTATTACGATTAATATCCACTTGCCTCATTCATACATTAACACATAGCATAACGTTTTCACTAAATGTTTGGTCTATAGGTACATACATATATCAAATATCAAGTTGATTTTTCATAGCCTATATTTCTAAGGGGCTTTCGGCTTTATTGCCATTTTCACTAATGGCTTTGCATCGATCATAATCAACATGCCTCAACTTATCATTCACATATGTAACTAAATATGTACATTATGTTTAATCAACTCATATACTAGGTTTCACTACTTAAAACTTACCTCGAACTTTTCTGAATAATTACGGGTCGGCTATTCCGTCACCTTAGCTTTCCCCTTATCCGATGTTGTCCCTCTATGCTCTTGAGTTTGATTTAAACAATTTAAGTACATCAACTTTCATATACTTCACTTAATCAAAGCAGGAAATACGATATCCTCTCTATGTCACACTTACACATTCGACCTTATATATATATATACATTCATTTCAATATGACACACATACATATTTCCTTTACAAAAACATTCGGCTATATACCACTATGTTATAAGTCGCGACTAGCTTATGGATTAAATCAAGTATACATAGTCTTTTGAACTAAACTTATCATTCATGACATAATAGTCATCAAAGGCCGAATATGTTTTCACATAGTGAGCTCCAATTTATGGCTCTTATTCGGCACACACACTAGGACCATCTTACTTACTTTTTTTTTTTCATTTTATTATTACAAATTTTATAACAACTCAAACCTTGTCCAAATTTTAGCCTTATCATACATACATACGGTCAACCAAATATAACAATCTCATTTACAAATCACAACCACACATACGGCAATTCATTAGCCACAATTGTTCATTGAACAAGCTATGTCCACATTCGGCCGTCATGATGTGAATATAAAAAATGCAACTTAATCACTCCAACCAATTATAAATTGAGTCATACATACTAAATTTTGTATATAATCTCCCATGGCCGAATACTCAATTTAGCAATTTGGGTTATAAAAACTCAATTTTTGCAATTTCAATCTCATAACTCTTAATTAACTCAAAATGATCGAATGTCACTTTCTTAGCATGCATCTTTTCAATTCGGCTAACATATACACTTATCAAGAATGTTAAACTCACAATTCTAACATCAATTTAGCTCTTTTCATTAATCAAACAAAGGATTTACATCCTAAAACATCAAAACATCCACAAAGCATCCTAATGTCCATGGCCGAATGCTTCCATAAATTTCAAGGGACATCCATCAAGTACAATTTAACATATAATAAAATTTATAGAAATTTGACCTCAAAGCACTTTAATAACATGCTACATTTACATTATATCATCAAATCCCACCAAAGCTTCAAACTTTCAATTTACTCATAACACATATCACCAAATCAAAATTTAACTCATGGGTTATGTCCCTAGCCTAACTATCAACCTAAAATCACCAACATGAAACTAAAATAGCATGGTTCAAATACCTTAGTGTGTGAAATAGATGGCCAAAATTTACTCTTCTCCCTCCATTAGAATCGGCAATGAAGAACACAAGAAACCAATTTTGTTTCCTTTCACAAATTCTTTTATTTATTTTTTTATTATCTAATATGAAATCATTCCACTCACCTTATTTTAACAAATAAAATAATAAGACAACTAATAAAACAATTTGCATGGCTGGCCACTAACCATGAAATTGGCTATTTGACATGCAAACCTATTTATTTCACTTCATTTCACAATTAGTCCCTTGAATTTGGCCACTTATATTTTAATTCTTCTCACATGAGTCCTTTTTCCTAAATTCACATTCATTTTAACATATTCAATCATTCAAAATTCACACATACATTTATCACATAAATTAGACATAGAATATTATATTCAAATATTTCTATGACTCGGTTTAGCGGTCCCAAAACCACTTCTCGACTAGGGTCGAAATAGGGCTGTCACAACTCTCCCCCTTTAGGGATTTTCGTCCCCGGAAATCTTACCAGAAAATAGTTTTGGGTATCTTTCTTTTATAGCGTTCTCAGGTTCCCAAGTCGCTTCTCCGATCCCATGCTTGAGCCACAACACCTTTACTAATGGAACCTTTTTGTTTCGTAACTCTTTCACCTCACGAGCTAAAATACGAATCGGCTCCTCTTCATAACTCAAATTAGGCTGAATTTCAATATCGGAAGGACTAATCACATTGGAAGGGTCAGATCTATAACGTCGAAGCATCGAGACATGAAAGACATTGTGAATCTTTTCAAGTTCAGGGGGCAAAATCAATCTGTACGCTAGCTGCCCAATTCGTTCAGAAATCTCATATGGTCCGATATATCTCGGACTCAACTTGCCTTTACGGCCAAATCTGAGTACCTTTTTCCACGGTGAAACTTTCAAAAACAATTTATCACCAATTTGATACTCGATATCTTTACGTTTCAAATATGCGTACGATTTCTGACGGTCTGATGCCATTTTCAAACTGTCACGAATCGTTCTCACATTCTGCTCAGCCTCTTTGATTAAATCCACCCCGAGAATCTTATTCTTACTAAGTTCGGTCTAAAACAAAGGTGTACGGCATCTTCGACCGTAGAGAGCTTCGTAGGGTTGTCATTTGAATACTCGATTGAAAACTGTTGTTATACGCAAATTCAACCAAGGGCAAAAAATTTTCCCACGATCCGCTAAACTCTAGAATGCAACATCTCAACATGTCTTCAAGTATCTGAATGACTCGTTCGGATTGACCGTCAGTCTGCGGATGAAAAGCAATGCTAAAATGTAACTTGGTACCCAAAGCCTCGTGTAATTTCTTCCAGAATCGCGAAGTAAACCGAGGATCTCTATCTGAAACAATAGAAGTAGGCACCCCGTGCAATTGTACAATCTGAGAGACGTACAATTCTGCTAACTTATCAAGTGAAAAATCCATACGAACCGGGAGGGAATGAGTTGAATTGGTCAATCAGTCAACTATAACCCAAATGGAGTCTTTCTTGCTCGGCGTTAGCGGTAAACCGGACACAAAGTCCATTGTAATTTGATCCCATTTCCACTCTGGTATTAGGATCGGCTGGAGTAATCTTGAAGGCACCTGATGTTCCGCTTTTATTTGCTGACATATCAAACACTTAGATACGAAATCAGAGATGTCTCGTTTCATTCCATACCACCAATATTGACGTTTCAGGTCGTTATACATTTTCATGCTGCTCGGATGAATAGACATTCGGCTATTATGGGCCTCATTTAGAATTGTAGAAATGAGCTCTGAATTTCTCGGAATACACATACGATCCCTAAACCTCAAACAATCATTAACGTCAACTTTAAACTCTAAATTCACATTTGAATCACACTAAACTCATTTAGCAACCAAATCATTGTCGACTTTTTGAGCTTCACAAATTTGTCATAGTAACACAGGTCTTGCTTTTAACTCGGCAATCAACACATCGTCTGCCAACAACGTTAATTTTACGTTCATAGCTTGCAAGGAAAATAATCATTTTCGGCTAAGAGCGTCTGCGACTACATTAGCTTTTCTCGGGTGATATTCAATGACAAGCTCGTAGTCTTTAAGCAATTCTAGCCACCGCCTTTGTCTCAAATTTAAATCTCTTTGAGTCATCAAATACTTGAGGCTCTTGTGATCGGAGAAGATGTGACATTTCTCACTGAATAGGCAGTGACGCCAGATCTTTAAAGCGAAAACGATAGCAGCTAGCTCAAGACCATGAGTCGGATAATTTCGCTCGTGAGGCTTTAACTGCCTCGAGGCATATGCGACAACTCGACCCTCTTGCATCAAAACGCAGCCCAGACCATTCAAAGATGCATCACTATAAACCACAAACACTTTTCCGGATTCTGGCTGAACTAATACTGGAGCTTCCATCAATAGAGTCTTCAACTGATCGAAACTTTGCTGACACTTATCAGACCACTCGAACTTGATGTCTTTTTGTAGCAGTTTTGTTATCGATGACGCAATCATCGAGAATCCTTTTACAAATCGTCGGTAGTAACCGGCAAGTCCCAAGAAGCTCTAAACTTCTAAAATATTTCTCAGAGGTTTCTAGTCGAGAATAGCTGAAATTTTGTTTGGATCGACTCAAATACCCGAAGCAGACACTGTATGTCCCAAAAAGCTGACCTCACGCAACTAGAACTCGCACTTACTAAATTTCGCATACAACTGATTTTCACGTAAAGTTTGGAGCACAAGTCTCAAATGCTCGGCATGTTCGATCTCATCTCGTGAGTAAATCAGAATGTCGTCGATGAACACTACTACAAATCAATCCAGATACTGTTTAAACACCCGATTCATCAAGTCTATGAAAACCGTAGGGGAATTAGTGAGCCTGAATGGCATCACTAAAAATTCGTAGTGTCCGTACCTCGTTCTGAATGCAGTCTTTGGCACGTCAGAATCTCTAACTCTCAACTGGTATGTGACATCCCTAATTCGACCCTAGTCGGGAAATGGTTTCGAGACCATTATACCGAGTTAGAAATATGATCTAAGTTTGAATTGTTGTGTGATTATATACGCGGAAATATGGGGTGCCTTAAATTTTTATATTTGTTTGATTTTTGAATTAAATTTTGAAACGATGACTTAATTGCATGAAAGATAAATTAGTAGGGCATAGGGGTAAGGGCCGAATCCAATGTCTTATAAGGTAAAGAGGACTTAAATTGTTATTAATCCATGTATAATTTGCATGGACATTACCGTCCATGGCTTAGTGGAAGAGTTGGATTATTAAAAGGGGCAATTAGGTAATCTAATAATTAAAGTCATGCATGTCATAAACATAATAGAAAATTTGGCCTTATTTTGTTCTTGTGTTTGCCGAAATTAAAGAAAAGAGGAAGGAGAAAAAAAAGCCCAAGTCTTTCGGCCATGGTTTCTATCTTAATTTAAGGTATGGTTGAATAAATTTTTGCCAATTCTTTATGCATTTGAGATGGTTGCTACCTAGCTTACTCTACCCATGGTCTAAATTTAGAATTTGATGGTGTTATGTGCATTCGGCCATGAAGGAAGTAATTGAATTTATGAATGTTTTGATGTTTTTGCGTTGGTAATGGGGGTAAGTTGGTTTTGAGCTAGTAAAACTTGGTTTTGTGGCTTATGGGAGGGATTACATTCGGCTAAGGTGTTAAATAATGAGAGGATGTGTTTATTTGTTAAAATTTGCTTATCCCCATGGTTGAATGTGATAATTGTTCAAGAAACGGTTTAGTTGAATGAGTAAATAGTGATTAAGGACAAGTGGTTATGTGATATGTGATAAAATGATGTGTTTGTGGGATTTAAATTAAAAATTGACCATTAGGGCCGAATAAGTTTTAGTAAAGGGGCATTCGTTGAATGTATGAAGCTTAGAGGAGTGTAAGACATTCGGTCACTTTGGTTAGGTGAGGGAAAAATGTTTAGTTGAATTTTTACAAATTTTGGCTAATATTTGTGCAAATTGCCGAAGGTGTTTATACCACGGCTTAGACTATTGATATATATATATATATATATTAGTGAAAATTTTATAAATGTCTTTTAATGGGACATTCGGCTAGGGCTATAATTATTATCAAGCTTATAGTGTCATTTGTGAAATACTTGTGTTTTTGCATGCATTCGGTTAAAATAGTGGATAACAAAGGTTTATAGATTTGAGTAGTTAAGGCCGAAAGGAGTATAAGCTAAACAAAAGTAAAATTCAAGCATGAAAAGTAGGTGAACCTTTGCTTGTGTATACGAATTAGATATATATTGATAATTACGGATTTGAGTCATGGCTTATTTAATTAAGTAGGATACATGTTGAAGTTATAAATGGTTGTTATATGTGACTAATAAGGAAATGGTATTGAGTAAGTAATTGAATGAGCTTATTTGTTCTAATTTAAGCTCAAGAGCAAAGAGGATTGAAATCGGATAGAGGAAAAGAGAAAGTAGTAGAGTAGCCGAGCTACAACCGTTCGAATATATCAAGGTAAGTTTTGAGTGTATCATCTTTGCATTTACATGATTATGGTATGAAACCTTTACGTTACATGCCTTGAAATTAAATAAGCTCACTTTGATAAAATTTCAATTATAAACATGATGGCTTGAATAAGGTAGCCGTGTGCATATTGATATTGAAGGAAAGATATGACTAATTTATACATGTGAGATTTCATGGTAATCTGTAACACCCTGAATTTGGGCCTAGAAGTATTGGGCCTTGGGCCTGGGTGCGGGTGTGAGATAGTTCGAAATAAAATTATTGATGTGTTGAATTCTGTTATGGAAGGTTATTATTAATGGGTTAATGTGGTATTTTAGTGAACTGCGAAGGATTCATAGTGTGGGGAAAAGTCTTGGGCTAATTTCTGGGATTCCGGGATTTTTGTGATATTTGGTGTAATGTTGAAATTTTTATATATGGATGTGTAATTCGTGTTTGGAGTGTGTTATTGGGCCTATGGAAGGCCCAAGTGTTGGTTAAAAACCCGGAGAATTCTTGGATTTTTGGACTTAAGGAATAGATGACTTGGAAAAGAGGAGTTGTAAGGAATTATGTGTGTAATAAGACACAAAAAAAAGAATGTGGTGTAGTGGCAAAGTAGCGCCACTTAGGGGACAAGGAAGCAAAGGGTCCAAGGTTCAAGTCTTGGCTCTTGCAATTTATTTTGGTTTTTCTTTTAAATAAATCTGGAAGCAAGTAGGTGAGCTTTAAAGTTAAATGTGTTGGACTTATGACACAAAGGAGCTTGTGTTTGAGTGGTGATGGCATGACAGGGTTACTGAGAGGACTTTGGTTCGAATCCCGTTGCACGCAAAGGTTGATTATTTTGCTAATGCTTTAATTTTGGAGGGATTGATGGAGAATCCCACATCGGAAAGCTAACATGAGAGCAGGTGAGGAGCTAGCTTTAAATAGAACAAACCAGGAGGAGAGTAGGCACAGCCTTCTTGGCTGATCCCTTTCGCTTTATGGCGTGTCCGTTTGGGTTGGGCATCGGCTAAGAGTGTTTGGAGCGCGAATTAACTTCAGTCTCCTATCAGGTGTGTATTTCTCACTACTCTAGCGGTAGGACGGCTACTTCGGGCTGCGATGGGCCGAAGGGGGCCATGTGGGCCCAATGGGCCTACGGGGCCATTTGGACAAGTTGTTTAATTGTATAGTAAATATTGGACTAGACTAGGTGAATCGCATATCTGTAGCTAAATTTGGGCTAAAAGGGCCACACGAGCGTGTGGGCCTATTTGGGCCGAGAATGGGCCCTAGGCCCAATTTGCATTGTTATCTCTGTTTAGAATGCTTTAGTTTACCGAATTACTGAAATACCTTCGACTTGTAAAATTACTATTTTACCCCTGATTTGTAAAATTACCATTTTACCCCTGATTTGTAAAATTACCATTTTACCCCTGATTTGTAAAATTACTATTTTACCCCTGATTTGTAAAATTACCATTTTACCCCTGGTTTGTAAAATTACCATTTTACCCCTGATTTGTAAAATTACCATTTTACCCATGATTTGTAAAATTATCGTTTTACCCCTGATCTGTAAAATTACTGTTTTACCCTTGATTTGTGAAATTACTAAAATGCCCCTTTAAGGTAGAATTACTGAAATATCCCTGTAGGGTAGAATTACCGAGATACCCCTGTGGGGTAAAATTACCATTTTGCCCCTAGGTGTTAAATGACTATTTTGCCCTTCGTGGGTAAATGACTAACTTGTGTGATGATTGTGCTAGTTTGACCGTGGATATAAGTTGGTGATATGAATGACTTGACTGTGATCTATTCTTAGTTTTTGGGATTTGGAAAAGTTGGAATCCCTATGTGTTTAGGGAGGTTGTCGAAATAGTGCCTAAGGCTTTAAGGGGCTGTTACCAATTATTTTACTCTGTGCTTGTAAGGGTTGAAGGCTGCTGACTAAAGCCTTGGATCAGTGGAGCATTTGGATCCAGATTTGGATATCAACTTCAGCAAAGGTAAGGATTTAAGGCCTTGTTCATGGATGTCCGAATATGGTAAGAGTATGTTAAATTTAGTTATCATTAATTCGTGGTCTAATGTTTTAGTAATCGAATATAGGATTGAGTTGGAGCAGATATCATCATCGCTCGTCGTAATCAGGTGTGTATCGAACCCTTCTTTAGTCTAATTCGGCAAAGGCCAAGTAACCGAAAAGTTGGTATTATGTGGGCTTGTGAGTGTGCGAATGCTCACAAGATGACTGGAAATCCTGAGATCTGTAACCGTAAGTGGTAAGTTAGTTGAGTGTGCAATTTCGCGCACCTAGGTAAGTTGGGTCTCGATGGGCCGAACATGGGCTCACTGGCTTTCGGGCCCATATAGGTAAAAATAGGAAATAAATGTGTTCTATTAGACTATAGTATCAGAACTGCTAAAACTGGTAGCTAGATAGGAAATTTAGGCTGAATGGGCTTAATTTGCTAAATAGACACTGTAGGGCCCATTAAGAATTTTAGGGCCCAGTGACTGAAATTGTTAAAATCTGTTAAATTGACTGCTAAGATGGAGCTAAAGCTTATATGTGACTGTAACATGCATAAAACTCGTAATATTGGAACAAGTACTAAAATACCCCTAAGTATGGAAAATTACCATTTTACCCCTAAGTGTAAAATGACCTTTATACCCCTAGGGTAAATTCTGTATGAAATGTATGATTTTCTGTTTCTGCATGTCATATCTCATAACATATGTATATATCTGATGCATGTGATTCTGTATGTTATATGTCATAGCATGTATGCCTGCTGCATGGGGTTTGGGTTTATGATGGAGGAAGCGTTCTGGCAGCCTCGCTGCAATCTGGTGGCCTCGCCACATATATATCTGTTCTGGCAGCCTCGCTGCAATCTGGTGGCATCGCCACGTATATACATCTGTTCTGGTGGCCTCGCCACAATATCTGTATCTGGTGACCTCGTCACAATATCTGGCAGCCTCGCTGCAAATATTATCTGGCAGTCTCGCTGCAAATTATATCTGGCAGCCTCGCTGCAAATTTCTGTGGTGTGTAGCGGTTGGGTGGGTCGAGTAGTCTCCCCACATGGTGTAAGGCTGGTACGGGGGTGTTATGGATGGATCTGGGTTGGGTTTTCTGTTTGCATATCATATCTGATCTGTATCTGTAATGGGCCTATGGGCCGTACTGTTATCTGAAAAGGGCTAAGGCCCAGTTTACTGATATCTGAATAGGGTTTCAACCCAATATTTGACTGTGATGGGATAGGGCTTAGGCCCAATGGGCTTGAGTTGACTTGGGTTTTGGATGGGCTTCTGTACAAACTGAGTTTTCCAAACTCACCCCTTTTTCCTTCCATCCTTGCAGGTGAGCCTTAGATTGGTGGACTTGGAGCTGGGAGGGATTCAGAGTGGCCACATGGACTGGACTATTGGATTTCTAATTAAGTTACCTATTTGAATTTAGATTTAATTATTTATTTCTGGTTTTGGGTTGTAAAAAGGGCCTCTTTAATTAGTTTTATTTTAGGTTTTTATTCTTTACTTATTTAAATTGGTTTTAGCTTACGTAGGATATTATTTAAATCGAGTTGAAAATAAATGATTTTAAGACGCGATTTTTATAAAAGTTACTTGTTTTCAAAATAACACGATAACCAAGCAAAGCTTCCGCAATTTTAAATGATCTTGTAGATAAATATTTCAAATAGTTAAAGTGTGGCAATGGTAGTGTGCATGTCTAGGAGTGGATCCAAGAAGAGCTTGGTACTTAAGCAGTCTATTCGACTCACCTTCTCTTTTCTGGAATCCTACCTGGTGCCCAGCTTCCATTCACTTTAAGTCTTAACGAAAAAGGTCAAATTTATTTGATAGTTAAACCGTTTCAAAATTAACATGTTTTTGCAAACTACAAAGACTTTTACAAAGGTTTTAACGATGTTTGCAAAGGGAGGATTATTTTAATAAATCACGTTTTGGAAAAAGACAAGCTAAGTTTAACGGTAAGAGTTTTTAAAACTTCAAGGGTTTTCAATGAAAGCATGGTTTTTGAAAAACACTTCAATATGACACACCAGACTTGGCCGTAACGTCTGGGCCGGGTTTGGGGTGTTACATAATCTCTATCAAACAGAATGGAAATGAAATAGAAAATGAATGGTATTCGGCAATTGAGTTTAAGGAAAATGTTATAATGTATATTTGTATGTGATGCTCGTGATGAAAGTAAACATGAGTTTCGAATATGGTAGATTCTGTATAATGCATTAAAATGTGAATGAATTATTGCCCGGGGTTCAATGGTGATACTTTCAAGCCTTCGTGCCTAGCAAGCTTTAAGCCGGTGATACATTCAGGCCTTCGTGCCTAGCAGGCTTTGAGCCGGTGATACTTTCAGGCCTCCGTGCCTAGCAGGCTTTACACCAGTGATATTTTCAGGCCTTCGCGCCTAGCAGGCTTCGTGCTAGTGATTTTAGTATGTGGGAGACTATGAGGAATTTTGATATAACTGTGGTAAATTATGAGCATTGTATTAAGAATGTCAGGTATGTACTTTATACCAATGTAATAGATTAAGTTGATATGTACTCGAAAATGATATGAAATATTTAAGTTTAATGTTTCTTTTAAATAGCCAACTATGTGACAGCCCTAATTTGACCCTAGTAGGGAACTGGTTTCGGGACCACTAAACTGAGACGAAAAATTCATTAAAAGATAAACTTCATCCTTATTAAATGTGAAAATGCATGTGTGAAATTTTGATGCTTTGATTTTGTTAGGTAAATGTGATTTAAAAAAAAGGGCTTGTGCGTTATAAATTGAAAATGCGTTAGGAAATATTAAAAGAGGCCAAATAGTGCATAGATTATTAGTTAGGGAGTTGCATGTCAACTTTACCAAATTTGGCATATTGACCGGCCATCATTACCATAAAATTATGTGTTCCATATTTCTTATATTTCTTTATTTGATTTATATGATATAATAATATTAAAAGGTAATTTAGTTGGGTTTGTTTGTATGTGCCGAAAATAATGCCCTATAAAAGAAAGAGGGCTTATGCTGCAGATTGACCATACATAATTGACATGGACACTATTGTACATGACTTAGTGGAAAGGCATGATTTTTAATAGGGGTAGGTTAGTAATTGAATAAATAAAGCATGCATGTCATGAAATAATGGAAAATAAGCTTCATTTTTGCCCTTGTTTTGCCGAATTCATCAAGAGAAAAGTGAGAAAGAGCCTAAGACATTCGGTTAAGTAAGAGGCTAATTAAGGTATGTGTTCAAATGATTTTAATGTAATTTCTATGAAATAGAAATTATTTTGTAGTCTATGCCATGACCCATGTATGTGTTTTTGAAAATAATGCCAATGTTGTATTCGGCTATGATAGAAAGGTGTGGTATAGGTTTCATTTCACGTTTTGATGAATTTAGGAAGTTAATTGATGGTTGTACTAGTTAAATGAGGTTGCGTGTGGATTCAAAACAAAAATTTGATTCGGTTTGTGTATTAGGGTCTTAGGCATTGTTGCCGATTTGTAAAATTATGGAGTTGTTAAGTAAATGATATTAAAATCAAGTAGAATTGAGATATAGTAATGAATAAGTGAAGTATTTACTTGGTTGATGAAATTAAACATTGATTAGAGGTTAATGGATAGAAAACGAATTGTTCGAATGCCTTGACATGAGTTCTTGAAATAGTGATGAATGATAGAATCAGTTAAAGCCTTGGTATGTTTAAAAAAAAAAAGAAATTATTGATGAACTAGTATTTTGAATTAGGGAAATAGGCTTAATGTTTGAATATTAAATTCTGGCATTTATAAGTGCAAATTTGCCGAATATGCTTAATGCCACTGCCTAGACTATTGAAATGTGTATATATATATATATATGCAGTAATGAAAGTTGTATAAACTTTTTTTTTTGGACATTCAGATATGGCCATAGTTTCGAAGCTAATAGGGTCATTTTGGAAATTCCTTTAGTTTAAATTATGCATGTGCTATTATGCAAGATAGTGAATTGAATTGCCTTATGGAAATCGGGTTTCATGATTTGGGGGTGTACCATTGTGCCGAATGTATAAAGAATTTAGATGTGAACTTGTATTCGTGTCATGGTGGTTATAAACATATATATATATGTATATAATTATGTGTGTATTTAAATTGTGGATGATTGCCGAATGATAGTGAAGAGGATAAGTAATAATGTAAATTTTTATAATAGGATAGAATAGTGGAAACACGTGGCCATATGAACATTGAATTAGTGAGATGAAAGACTTAAAGTGGTGACCTTATTTGGTAAGGTGAATGACCTAGGGAATGATAGTTATAGATAAATTTGTTGTATGGTCTTAGATCATTTGATGTGTTGGTAAATTATTATAATTCATAGCATAGAAAAAAATGCCTTACCGATTGTAATTAAAACAAACCCATTTGGTTATTTTTAAGCTCAAGAGCAAAGAGGATTAAAGTCGGATAAAGGAAAAGAGAAGGTAGCTGAGTAGCCGAGCTATAACCGTTCGAATATATCGAGGTAAGTTTTGAGCATACCAACTTAGCATGTGTATGAATATGATGTGGAATATTCAAGTGAACGATTTATAAATAATTAACTTTACCTTGTCAAAATCAAATTATGAAATAAAAGTCCCCAAGATAGGTAGCCGTATGTATATGCATAAAATTGAAAGAATGAAGTAATTGGCTTGTGTTTATGATTTTTGAGAGGTTGTCTCCATTAAACCGAATGGGTATGGAATGTAATATATATTAAATGAGTATGTTTTGTCTTTGTCGAAAACTACTAATGAATTTCGGAATTGATAAGTCATGAGATATATATTAGATTATGGTTGAATAATGTAAAATACTCATTGATATGAAATCGGGCCTTTGTGCCTAGCAGGCTTTGTGCCGGTGATACATTCGGGCCTTTGTGCCTAGCAGGCTTTATGCTGGTGATACAATCGGGCCTTCGTGCCTAGCAGGCTTCGAGCCGGTGATATGTAATCGGGCCTTTTGTGCCTAGCAGGCTTAATGCCGGTGATTTAAGTATTCGATAAAGTTATGAAAAAAATTTTAATACAACCTCAAGAGAGAGCGAGCATTATATTAAGAAGATCAGGTACAGATTTCATATTCACATGTGATATAAAAGTCATTTGCAACTTGAGTACTAAAATTTGTTAAGTGAATGAAGATCATTTCTTTTATGTCTACCATAGTATTTTATACGTATACATATATATGTATATAAATTCAGCTGTGAATGAGCTTATATGAAATTAAATGATTTTGCTATGTTACACGAGCATTTTGTCAATTAGAAGAAACTAATGGGACTTCCTTATGAATGTTAATGTATTCGGCCAAGTGGATGAATCCTTATGAGTTGAGTTTGTATTTTTAGCTATATTTAAATTATTAAGTTATGAATTGTTTAAATACTCAAACTTACTAAGCATGTGGAAGCTTACTTCGTTGTTGTGTCTCGCTCTGTTTTTTTTTTAGATCGCGTTGGAAGCTACAGTTCGAGGGGTTCAAGTCTTGGTCACCCACTCTATCGACATTATATTTTGGTATTTTCAAAAGTTTACTTCCTTAAGTAATGGCATGTATAGGCTAAGACCTTTGTGATGGAGTAGAACTTCATTTTGATTTGTAAATATATATATATAGCCATGCGAAAATGGCTGTCGCGTTGCCATATATGTTCTGTTAGTTTTAAATAAATGTGCTCTAGAAATTTATAAATCTTCTAAACGTTTTTTTTAGGTGAATTGGAATCTCGAACGTATCAATGTGCTTATTAATGTATGATGAACGTTGTTCGGTCATGCTTATTATTATTTACTAAGTGATTAGTAATCGTCGTTTAACTTGTATAATAGATTCAGAGTACATTTGTTATGCATGTTTACATGATTAGGTTTGATGAGAGTTGAAATCTAATCGAATTGATGATTGTATATGTATATATATACACATAAATATGATTCCTGTAAATAGAGTCTAGTTGAACAAGGTGAATGTTGGGTAATATTACTTGGCCCTCCTGCGACGGGTAAGGGTCCAGAGGTGTTACAAACTATGCTTTGGTAAGGTCCAAATATGAAACATGATGGTATGCTTTACCTATATTGCTAAGGTATACATATATTCGGCTATGAATGATGCTTATATGGTAATGGGAATTTGGTGATAATAGATGGTAAGGAATCAATTGAAATAAATGTTGCATTATCCTTATGTATGTGAATGTGTATTCGGCCAAGTAGATGTTATGAAGCATGAATTGTTTAGTTTACTCAAAGCTTACAAAGCTCATTAAAGCTTACTCCATTTTTATGTTTCTTTTTTTTTTTTTTTTTCTAGACCTTAATTGAAGCTACGGTTCGAAGGATTCAAGTCATAGTTCATCACACTATCGCCGTCAAATTTTTGGTACTTTTGAAGGTTCTAAATTTTAAGCAATGGCATGTATAGGCTAAAACTTATGTTTTGTAATCAAACTTCATTTTGAATTGTGAATATGAATAGCCATGGGATGATGGCTGTCGTGTTGCCATATGTGTTTTGTGGGTTAAAATGAATTAGGTTTTCGAATAATTCAATGCACTCATTAATATAAGATAAATCATGTTCGGTTATGCTTGAGATAGTTTATTAAATAAATTGTAATTGTCCCTTATTTTGTATAATAGATTCAGAGTACTTTTGTTATGCATGTTTATATGATACGAAATCTTGAGTGACGAATCCAGATTGAACTAGTGTTTGGTTTTATGTGTACTCATAGTTATAATTTACGTGAATGGCGTTTAAAGAAACTAATGAATGTCGGGTAATATCTCTTGACCTTCCTGCGACGAGTTTGGGTCTAGGGGTGTTACATTTTATTGGTATCAGAGCTACAGTTTAGTCGGTTCTCAGACTAATGTAGCGTGTGTGAATATAGCTATACATGCCATTATAAGATATTACGATAGTGTGGTGACTTCTGACTTTCAAAATTGTGATTTTGTATAGAAATAAATCCCGATCCTGAACAAATTGTAGCGGATGACGTGAAGACCGTAACGCCAGCTCCCGTGTAAGGGACTGCGCCTAACGACTCTCGGCCAAATACAAGTCATCAAGATGATGACACTCGTCAAGCTTTCTATGCGATGATGAGTGACTGGTTCACTCAGTTTATTCAAACAAATTCGGCTGCTCCACAACCCCTGCCTCTAAATACTCCTCTCTCGACATACGTAGCTCCTCCTATGACTGATCCTTTGAGATCGAGTAGGCCTCCGGTTGATAAGATTAGAAAATACGGTGCTAAAGAATTTCGGGCTACAACCAATGATGATGTTGAGCGGGCCGAGTTTTGGCTTGATAATACGATCTGAGTTTTTGATGAACTATCATGTTCGCCCGAAGAATGTCTAAAGTGTGCTATATCTCTATTACACGATTCCGCTTACTATTGGGAGAATACATTGGTCTCTGTCATGCCAAAGGAACGGATCACTTGGGAGTTCTTTCAAACTGAATTCCGAAAAAAAATATCAATCAGAGATTCATTGACCAAAAACGGAAAGAATTTCTTGAGCTTAAGCAGGGCCGAATGTCCGTAACTGAATATGAGAGAGAGTTTGTACGGCTCAGTCGTTATGCTCGTGAGTGTGTATCATCCGAGGCTACTATGTGTAAACATTTCAAGGATGGTTTAAATGAAGATATCAAGTTGTTGGTCGGCATTTTAGAAATCAAAGAGTTCGTAGTACTTGTCGAGAGAGCCTGTAAAGCTAAAGAGCTCATCATTGAAAAGAAAAAGGCTGAGGACGGAGTCAGAGAATTCCAAAAGAGATTGTCGGGAAAATCTTTTCAGCAATCTTCAAAGAAGTTTCGAGATGAGTCGAGCAAACCTAAGGCTAATTCGGGTTATTCCAGACGAGAGCGGGATCGACCTACTGTGAGTACACGAGCCACTTCTGTTGCTAATGTAGGCAATGACCGTGGAGATAGAACGGTATGCAAGCATTGTGGAAAATGGCATCCGGGGAGCTGCAGGTTGCGTGATCTTTCCTGTTTTAAATGCGGAGCTGCTGATCATTTTATAAAGCATTGTCCGAGGCAGGTCGAATATAATACGGATCCTAGTAAGAGGCCTAGTGGCACGACAGCGCGGGCTCGACCACCGAGACGTGGAGGTAATACTAGTGGCAGTCAGAGAGGGACTAGAGACAAGGCGGTCAGATCGGAGGCTCGTGCACCTGCTCGGGCCTATGCCATCCGTGCCCGTGAGGAGGCTTCTTCCCCTGACGTTATTACCGGTATTTTCACTCTCTTTGACACTGATGTTGTAGCTCTAATTGATCCCGGTTCAACCCATTCGTATGTGTGTGAAACTTTAGCATCCAATAAGACTCTACCTGTTGAGTCTACTGAGTTTGTAATTCGAGTGTCAAACCCTTTGGGTCGATGTATGTTGATTGATAAAGTATGCAAGAGATGTCCCCTTATGATTCGAGACTCTTGTTTTCCGGCTGATTTGATGCTATTACCATTTGATAAATTTGATATTATTCTCGGGATGGATTGGTTGACTGTGCATGACACAGTAGTGAATTGCAAGCAGAAGGTTATTGATCGGCGATGCTCGAATAATGAGATAATTCGGATTGAATCCTCTGATTTGAGCGGGTTGCCAGCTGTGATATCTTCGATGCAAGCTCAGAAATATGTAAAAGGGGGGTGTGAAGCATACCTCGCATACGTGATAGATAGTAAAGAGTCAGAAAAGAAGCTTGAGTTGATGCCAGTAGTTTGTGAGTATCCAGATGTTTTTTCCCGAAGAGTTGCCAAGATTACCACCCGTTCATGAAGTAGAGTTTGGCATTGAACTTTTACCTGGAACGGCCCCAATTTCGATAGCTCCCTATCGTATGGCACCAACTGAATTAAAAGAATTGAAAGTTCAGCTGCAAGAATTGACAAATAGAGGTTTCACTCGACCAAGTTTTTCACCTTGGGGTGCACCGGTTTTATTCATGAAAAAGAAAGATGGAATGATGAGAATGTGTATCGACTATCGTCAGTTAAATAAAGTGACGATAAAGAACAAATATCCGTTACTGCACATTGATGATTTGTTCGACCAACTGAAAGGAGCCTCAGTATTTTAGAAGATAGATTTGAGATCGGGTTATTATCAACTGCGAGTACGAGATTTAGATGTGCCAAAAATGGCATTCAGAACAAGGTACGGTCACTATGAGTTCTTAGTGATGCCGTTTGGGCTCACTAATGCCCCGGCAGTATTTATGGATTTGATGAATCGAATTTTCAGACCTTATTTGGACCGTTTCGTAGTTGTGTTTATTAATGATATATTGATCTACTCACACGATGAAATTGAACATACCGAGCACCTGAGATTAGTATTACAGACTTTGCGGGATAATCAATTATATGCTAAGTTCAGTAAGTGTGAGTTCTGGCTGTCAGAAGTTAGCTTCTTGGGGCATGTTATATCCGCATCGGGTATTCGGGTTGATCTGAGTAAAGTTTTAGCAATACTTGATTGGAAGCCTTCGAGAAATGTCACTAAAGTTCGAAGCTTTTTGGGGCTTGCTGGTTACTACCGATGATTTGTGAAAGGGTTCTCGATGATCACAACACCGTTGACAAAACTACTACAAAAAGACGTCAAATTTGAGTGGTCGGAAAAGTGTCAGAAAAGTTTCGACCAGCTGAAAACTCTTTTGACGGAAGCTCCTGTGTTGGTCCAGCCTGAGTCCGGTAAAGAATATGTGGTTTATAGTGACGCCTCACAAAATGGTTTAGGTTGCGTCTTGATGTAAGAAGGCCGAGTAGTTGCATATGCCTCGAGGCAATTGAAGCCTCATGAGAGAAATTACCCAACTCATGATCTTGAGCTTGCTGCTATTGTTTTTGCTCTAAAAATTTGGCGCCACTACCTGTTTGGAGAAAAATACCATGTCTTTTCCGATCATAAAAGTTTGAAGTACTTAATGACTCAAAAGGATCTAAATTTGAGACAAAGACGGTGGTTAGAATTGCTAAAAGACTACGAGCTTGTTATTGATTATCATCCAGGTAAGGCTAATGTGGTTGTGGATGCTCTTAGTCGGAAATCCCTATTTTCATTGCGAGCCACGAATGTCCATTTATCTATGTCATCGGATAATTTGTTGATAGCAGAATTAAAAGCAAAAACCAGCGTATGTACGGCAAATTTGGGAAGCTCAGAAAGTCGATGCCGAATTGTCCACAAAAAGAGCTCAGTGTATCCTGAAAACAGACTCAGAATTTCAAATTGACGACAACGATTGTTTGAGGTTCAAAGACCGATTATGCATCCCGAGAAAGTCAGAATTCGTTCTGATGATTTTGAAAGAGGCTCATGAGGGTCAAATGTCAATTCACCCGTGTAGCACAAAAATGTATAATAACCTGAAATCTCAGTACTGGTGGCACGGTATGAAGCGAGACATCTCCGACTACGTTTCTAAATGTTTGATTTGTCAACAAGTGAAAGCGGAGCATCAGGTGCCTTCAGGACTACTTCAGCCGATTTTAATACCCGAGTGGAAGTGGGATCGAGTTACAATGGATTTTGTGTCTGGTTTACCGCTAACCCCGAGCAAGAAACACTCCATTTGGGTTATAGTTGACCGATTGACCAAATCGGCTCACTTCATCCCTGTTCGTACTGACTATACGCTCGAGAAGCTAGCGGAATTGTATATTTCGCAGATTGTGAGGTTGCACGGGGTGCCTGCTTCTATTATTTCGAATAGAGATCCTAGATTTACTTCGCGATTTTGGAAGAAATTGCACGAAGCCTTAGGTACCCAACTACGTTTTAGTACCGCTTTCTATCCGTAAACTGACGGACAATCTGAGCAAGTTGTTCAAATACTCGAAGACATGTTGAGATGTTGCATTCTCGAGTTTAGCGGTTCGTGGGAAAAATATTTGCCATTGACAAAATTCACGTATAACAATAGTTTTCAATTGAGTATTCAAATGGCACCCTACGAAGCTCTCTATGGACGAAAGTGCCGTACACCTTTGTTTTGGACCGAGCTAAGTGAGAATAAAATTCTCGGAGTTGATTTAATCAAAGAGGCTGAACAGAAAGTGAAGACGATTTGTGACAATTTGAAATTAGCATCAGATCGTCAGAAATCATACGCAGATTTGAAACGTAAAGATATCAAGTATCAGATTGGTGATAAGGTGTTTTTGAAAGTCTCGCCTTGGAAAAAGATACTTCGATTTGGCTGTAAAGGCAAGTTGAGTCCTCGATTCATCGGACCGTACAAGATATCAGAATGAATTGGGCAGGTTGCTTATAGACTGATTTTGCCCTCTGAGCTTGAAAAGTTACACAACGTTTTTCATGTATCAATGCTTCGTCGTTATAGATCCGATCCCACTCATGTGATTAATCTGTCAGAAGTTGAAATTCAACCCGATTTGAGTTATGAAGAAGAGCCAATTCGAATCCTAGCTCGTGAGGTGAAAGAGTTACGAAATAAAAAAGTTCCGTTGGTAAAGGTGCAATGGCTTAAGCACGGGATGAAAGAAGCAACTTGGGAACCCGAGACATCTATGAAAGAAAGATACCCAAATATATTCATCGGTAAGATTTTCGAGGACGAAAATTTCAAAAGAGGGAGAGGGTTGTGACAGCCCTAATTCGACCCTAGTCGGGAAATGGTTTCGAGACCATTAGACCGAGTCAGAAATATGATCTAAGTTTGAATTGTTGTGTGATTATATACGCGAAAATATGGGGTGCCTTAAATTTTTATTTTTCTTTGATTTTTGAATTAAATTTTGAAACTATGAATTAATTGCATGAAAGATAAATTAGTAGGGCATAGGTAAGTGCCGAATCTAATGTCTTATAAGGTAAAGAGGACTAAAATTGTTATTAATCCATGCATAATTTTCATGGACATTACCATCCATAGCTTAGTGGAAGAGTTGGATTATTAAAAGGGGCAATTAGGTAATCTAATAATTAAAGGCATGCATGTCATAAACATAATAGAAAATTTGGCCTTATTTTGTTCTTGTGTTTGCCGAAATTAAAGAAAAGAGGAAGTAGAAAAAAAAGCTCAAGTCTTTCGGCCACGGTTTCTATCTTAATTTAAGGTATGGTTGAATAAATTTTTTCCAATTCTTTATGCATTTGAGATGGTTGCTACCTAGCTTACTCTACCCATGGTCTAAATTTAGAATTTGATGGTGTTATGTGCATTCGGCCATGAAGGAAGTAATTGAATTTATGAATGTTTTGATGTTTTTGCGTTGGTAATGGGGGTAAGTTGGTTTTGAGCTAGTAAAACTTGGTTTTGTGGCTTATGGGAGGGATTACATTCGGCTAAAGTGTTAAATAATGAGCGGATGTGTTTATTTGTTAAAATTTGCTTATCCCCATGGTTGAATGTGATAATTGTTCAAGAAACGGTTTAATTGAATGAGTAAATAGTGATTAAGGACAGGTGGTTATGTGATGTGTGATAAAATGATGTGTTTGTGGGATTTAAATTAAAAATTGACCATTAGGGCCGAATGAGTTTTAGTAAAGGGGCATTCGTTGAATGTATGAAGCTTAGAGGAGTGTAAGACATTCGGTCACTTTGGTTAGGTGAGGGAAAAATGGTTAGTTGAATTTTTACAAATTTTGGCTAATATTTGTGCAAATTGCCGAAGGTGTTTATACCACGGCTTAGACTATTGATATATATATATATATATTAGTGAAAATTTTATAAATGTCTTTTAATAGGACATTCGGCTAGGGCTATAATTATTATCAAGCTTATAGTGTCATTTGTGAAATACGTGTTTTTGCATGCATTCGGTTAAAATAGTGGATAACAAAGGTTTATAGATTTGAGTAGTTAAGGCCGAAAGGAGTATAAGCTAAACATAAGTAAAATCCAAGCATGAAAAGTAGGTGAACCTTTGCTTGTGTATAAGAATTAGATATATATTGATAATTATGGATTTGAGTCATGGCTTATTTAATTAAGTAGGATACACGTTGAAGTTATAAATGGTTGTTATATGTGACTAATAAGGAAATGGTATTGAGTAAGTAATTGAATGAGCTTATTTGTTCTAATTTAAGCTCAAGAGCAAAGAGGATCGAAATCAGATAGAGGAAAAGAGAAAGTAGTAGAGTAGCCGAGCTACAACCATTCGAATATATCGAGGTAAGTTTTGAGTGTATCATCTTTGCATTTACATGATTATGGTATGAAACCTTTACGTTAAATGCCTTGAAATTAAATAAGCTCACTTTGATAAAATTTCAATTATAAACATGATGGCTTGAATAAGGTAGCCGTGTGCATATTGATATTGAAGGAAAGATATGACTAATTTATACATGTGAGATTTCATGGTAATCTCTATCAAACCGAATGGAAATGAAATAGAAAATGAATGGTATTCGGCAATTGAGTTTATGGAAAATGTTATAATGTGTATTTGTATGTGATGCTCGTGATGAAAGTAAACATGAGTTTCGAATATGGTAGATTCTGTATAATGCATTAAAATGTGAATGAATTATTGCCCGGGGTTCAATGGTGATAATTTCAGGCCTTCGTGCCTAGCAGGCTTTGAGCTGGTGATACATTCAGGCCTTCGTGCCTAGCAGGCTTTGAGCCAGTGATACATTCAGGCCTTTGTGCCTAGCAGGCTTTGAGCCGGTGATACTTTCAGGCCTCCGTGCCTAGCAGGCTTTACGCCGGTGATATTTTCAAGCCTTCGCGCCTAGCAGACTTCGTGCCAGTGATTTTAGTATGTGGGAGACTATGAGGAATTTCGATATAACTGTGGTAAATTATGAGCATTGTATTAAGAATGTCAGGTATGTACTTTGTACCAATGTAATAGATTAAGTTGATATGTACTCGAGAATGATATGAAATATTTAAGTTTAATGTTTCTTTTAAATGGCCAACTATGCTTTGGTAAGGTCCAAATATGAAACATAATGGTATGCTTTACCTATATTGCTAAGGTATACATATATTCGGCTATGAATGATGCTTATATGGTAATGGGAATTTGGTGATAATATATGGTAAGGAATCAATTGAAATAAATGTTGAATTATCCTCATGTATGTGAATGTGTATTCGGCCAAGTAGATGTTATGAAGCATGAATTGTTTAGTTTACTCAAAGCTTACTAAGCTCATTAAAGCTTACTCCGTTTTTATGTTTCTTTTTTTTTTTTTTTGTTTTCTAAACATTAATTGAAGCTACGATTCGAGGGATTCAAGTCATAGTTCATCACACTATCGCCGTCAAATTTTTGGTACTTTTGAAGGTTCTAAATTTTAAGCAATAGCATGTATAGGCTAAAACTTATGTTTTGTAATCAAACTTTATTTTGAATTCTGAATATGAATAGCCATGCAATGATGGCTGTCATGTTGCCATATGTGTTTTGTGGGTTAAAATGAATTGGGTTTTCGAATGATTCAATGCACTCATTAATATAAGATAAATCATGTTTGGTTATGCTTGAGATAGTTTATTAAATAAATTGTAATTGTTCTTTATTTTGTATAATAGATTCAGAGTACTTTTGTTATACATGTTTATATGATACGAAATGTTGAGTGACGAATCTAGATTGAACTAGTGTTTGGTTTTATGTGTACCCATAGTTATAATTTACGTGAATGGCGTTTAAAGAATCTAATGAATGTCGGGTAATATCTCTTGACCTTCCTGCGACGGGTTTGGGTCTAGGGGTGTTACATGGTAATAACCGGATCGTAGGTCAATCTTTGAAAACACTGAAGCTCCTTTCAACTGATCGAACAAGTCATCGATTCAGGGCAACGAATACTTATTCTTTATAGTGGCTTTATTCAACTATCTATAGTCGATACACATTCTCATAATCCCATCTGGTGCACCCCAGGGTGAGAAACTCGGTTGTGCGAAGCCCCTGTCTGTCAACTCTTGCAACTGAGATTTCAATTCTTTCAACTTGGTAGGTGCCATACGGTACGGGGCAATCGAAATCGGAGTCGTGCCCAGAACCAACTCTATACCGAACTCAACCTCTCTAACAGGCAGCAATCCCGGTAATTCCTCGAGAAACACATCTGAAAACTCACAAACTACAGGCACCGTCCCAAATTCTTGTTTGGATGCTTTGTCATCTAGTACATAGGCCAGGTATGCTTCATAGCCCTTTCTCACATATTTTTGGGCTAACATGGAAGTTATTATAGCCGATAGTCCGTTTAAATCAGTGGATTCAATCCGAATTATCTCATTATTCAAACATCGCAAATCGATAGTCTTTCGTTTGCAATTCACTACCACATCGTGTACAGTCAACCAATCCATTCCGAGAATAATATCGAATTCATCGAAGGGTAACAGCATCAAATCGGCCGGAAAATAGAAATCTCGAACCATTAAGGGACATTTCTTACATACTTTATCAACTAGAACACAACGACCCAAAGGATTCGACACTCGAATTACGAAATCAGTAGACTCAACAGGAAGAGTCTTACTGGAGGCTAAAGTTTCACACACATACGAATAGGTTGAACCGGGATCAATCAGAGCGATAACATCAGTATTAAAGAGAGTGAAAGTATTGGTAATAACATTCGGAGAAGAAGCCTCCTCACGGGCACGAATAGCATACGCTCTGGCAGGTGCACGAGCCTCAGATCTGACTGTGGTGTCTCTAGTCCCTCTTTGACTGCCACTAATATTTCCTCCACACCTCGGTGGTCTACCTCGCGCTACCAAACCACTAGGTCTCTGACTCGAATCGAGATTGCGTTCATCCAATTTTGGACAATCCTTAATAAAGTGATCGGCGGATCCACATCTGAAACAAGAGCGATCATGAAATCTACAGCTCCCCGGGTGCCATTTACCATAATATTTACAATCAGATCTGTCCCGACGTTCATTGCCAACACTGGCGATAGAAGTAGCTCGCGAACTCAGGGGGGGTCGATGATGATCACGTCGAGAAAAACCCGAAGTATTCTTGGATCGGCCCGAGTCATCTCTAATTTTCTTGGACGATTCCTGAATAGACTTTCCCGCAGATCTCTTACGGAACTCTCTAGCTCCTTCTTCAGCCTTTCTCTTTTCATTTCCGAGCTCTTCGGCTTTGCAAGCTCTGTCGACTAACACGACAAACTCTTTAATTTCCAGAATTCCCACCAGCAATCTGATATCTTCATTTAATCTGTCCTCGAAACGTTTACACATGATAGCCTCGGATGATACACACTCGCGAGAATAACGGCTGAGCCGCACGAATTCTCTCTCGTATTCGGTTACTAACATCCGACCTTGTTTAAGCTCAAGAAATTCCTTCCGTTTCTGGTCGGTGAATCTTTGACTAATGTATTTCTTACGGAATTCGGTTTGGAAGAACTCCCAGGTAACCCGCTCTCTCGGAACAATAGAAACCAAAGTGTTCCACCAGTAGTAAGCAGCGTCGCGTAACAGAGATACTGCACATTTCAGACACTCATCGGGCGTGCATGATATTTCATCGAACACTCGGATTGTATTGTCGAGCCAAAACTCGGCGCATTCAGCATCATCACTAAGTGTAGCCCGGAACTCTTTAGCCCCGTATTTTCTAATTTTGTCGACCGGGGGCCTACTCGATCTCACCGGATCGGTCACAGGAGGGGCCACATAGGTTGGGAGCGGAGTATTCGAGGGCGAGGGTTGTGGAACAGCCGGATTTGTTCTAAGAAATTGAGCGAACCAATCACTCATCATTGTGTAACAGGCTTGTCTCGTATCATCATCTCGATGACCGGTATTCGGCTGAGAGTCATTTGGTGCTGTCCCTTGCGCAGGAGCAGGCGCTACACTCTCAACATCGTCCGCTATGGCTCGATCAGGTTCAGGATCCATTTCTATACACAAATCACATTTTTCAATTGTCAGAAGTCATCACACTATCGTATTAACATTAAATGGCATGTATAGCTAGACTCACACGCGCTACGTTAGTCCAAGAATCGACTAAACCATAGCTCTGATACTAATAAAAATGTAACACCCCTAAACCCGTATCCGTCGCCGGAGGGTTAAGAGGCATTACGAGTCAAATAACAACTAAATCAAGCTTGGTCATTTTGTTCTCCTTTTTTTTTTTTCATATAAGCTCTTTCAAAGAAACCCCAAAATGACATTACTACATTTGATAATAACCGATTTCACAAACCATCACATTCATTCACATTCGACATAACCAAGCACAAATTCATGCTTAATGTAAAAAGATAACATAGCAAGCCATTTTTGCATGGCTATACATATATACATCATCAAAATATACTGATTTATAAATCCAAAAGTCAAGCCTATACATGCCAATTTCAAAGTTTATCTACTAAGTACCGAAAGAGCTTTGATAGTGTGAATGACTTCGATCTTGAAGATTTCCGAGACCGTAGCTACGAACGAGATCTATAAAACAGACAATCCAAGGCAACGGAGTAAGCATTTATATACTTAGTAAGTTTTAAGAAATAAATTCATTTGAATTTAAAGCATACTTCTATTTAAGCTAAAACTCTTCTATTTTGCCAAACATTATTATGACTAAAAGGGCTACCATCTTGCATACATAACATATTCATTTTCTCTAAACAACAATTCATACCATATAAACAATCTCATCATATCTATCAACATTTCTCCCTTGGCCGAAGCATGCACTATCATTTCAAGGCTAAACTTAGGTTTATACTCATACTCACATATGCATGTAGCTTCATCCTTTAATCAAATATGCGCATAAGCTAAGGGTTCAACTTATTACGATGCTATTAAAATTGAGATTCACACCTCATAGGTATGTTATTGACTTTTGTATAACATTAAACAATAGTCAAAGCATCACAACCCCATTGTGTGGTCAATATCTAAACAAATCAATTTCACAACGAGTATGGGGTACGTACCTGACAGACTTAAGGAAATGAGTACCTTCATTTGAGATGATTATAACATAAAACACGTATTTTGAGCATGAATACCTTCGAGCTTAACCCGGTTATAACACTAGCCTTAAGGCCCTCTGGGACTTAGTCCGGATTTGGCACTGGCACGAATGCCCTTTGGGACATAGACCGGATACAACTCTAGCACGAAGGCCCTTCGGGACTTAGCCCAGATGTAACACTAGCACTAAGGCCCTTCGGGACATAGCCCGGATACAACTCTGGCACGAAGGCCCTCCGAGACTTAGCCCGGATGTGGCACTGGCACTAAGGCCCTTCGGGACATAGCCCGGATACAACTCGGGCACGAAGGCCCTTCGGGACTTAGCCCGGATGTAGCACTGAAACTTTAGGCATTTGAATCCATCAAATATAGTTGTCACACATTCTATTACGATTAATATCCACTTGCCTCATTCATACATTAACACATAGCATAACGTTTTCACTAAATGTTTGGTCTATAGGTACATATGTATATCAAATATCAAGTTGATTTTCATAGCCTATATTTCTAAGGGGCTTTAGGCTTTATTGCCATTTTCACTAATGGCTTTGCATCGATCATAATCAACATGCCTCAACTTATCATTCACATATGTAACTAAATATGTACATCATGTTTAATCAACTCATATACTAGGTTTCAATACTTAAAACTTACCTCGAACTTTTCTGAATAATTATGGGTCGGCTATTCCGTCACCTTAGCTTTCCCCTTATCCGATATTGTCTATCTATGCTCTTGAGCTTGATTTAAACAATTTAAGTATATCAACTTTCATACACTTCACTTAATCAAAGCAAGAAATACAATATCCTCTCTATGTCACACATACACATTCGACCTTATATATATATATACACACATTCATTTCAATATGACACACACACATATTTCCTTTACAAAAACATTCGGCTATATACCACTATGTTATAAGTCACAACTAGCTTATGGATTAAATCAAGTATACATAGTCTTTTGAACTAAACTTATCATTCATGACATAATAGTCATCAAAGGCCAAATATGTTTTCACATAGTGAGCTCCAATTTATGGCTCCCATTCGGTACACACACTAGGACCATCTTACTTACTTTTTTTTTTTCATTTTGTTATTACAAATTTTATAACAACTCAAACCTTGTCCAAATTTTAGCCTTCTCATACATACAGACGGTCAACCAAATATAACAATCTCATTTACAAATCAGTACCACACATTCGGCAATTCATTAGCCACAATTGTTCATTGAACAAGCTATGTCCAGATTCGGCCATCATGATGTGAATATCAAAAATGCAACTTAATCACTCCAGCCAATTATAAATTGAGTCATACATACTAAATTTTGCATATAATCTCCCATGGCCGAATACTCAATTTAGCAATTTGGGTCATAAAAACTCAATTTTTGCAATTTCAATCTCATAACTCTTAATTAACTCAAAATGACCGAATGTCACTTTCTTAGCATGCATCTTTTTAATTCGGCTAACATATACACTTATCAAGAATGTTAAACTCACAACTCTAACATCAATTTAGCTCTTTTCATTAATCAAACAAAGGATTTACATCCCAAAACATCAAAACATCCACAAAGCATCCCAATGTCCATGGCCGAATGCTTCCATAAATTTCAAGGGACATCCATCAAGTACAATTTAACATATAATCAAATTTATAGAAATTTGACCTTAAAGCACTTCAATAACATGCTACATTTACATTATATCAACAAAACCCACCAAAGCTTCAAACTTTCAATTTACTCATCGATGGCCAAATGAAACACACATCACCAAATCAAAATTTCACTCATGGGTTATGTCCCTAGCCTAACTATGAACCTAAAATCACCAACATGAAACTAAAATAGCATGATTCAAAAACCTTAGTGTGTGAAATAGATGGCCGAAATTCACTCTTCTCCCTCCTTTAGAATCGGCAATGAAGAACACAAGAAACCAATTTTGTTTTCTTTCACAAATTCTTTTATTTATTTTTTTTATTATCTAATATGATATCATTTCACTCACCTTATTTTAACAAATAAAATAATAAGACAACCAATAAAACAATTTGCATGGCCGGCCACTAACCATGAAATTGGCTATTTGACATGCAAACCTATTTATTTCACTTCATTCCACAATTAGTCCCTTGAATTTGGCCACTTATATTTTAATTCTTCTCACATGAGTCCTTTTTCCTAAATTCACATTCATTTTGACATATTCAATCATTCAAAATTCACACATACACTTATCACATAAATTAGACATAGAATATTATATTCAAATATTTCTATGACTCGGTTTAGCGGTCCCGAAACCACTTCCCGACTAGGGTCAAAATAGGGCTGTCACAGACCATATCTTGACCGAAAGGTTGTCTTAGGCACATCTTCACCCTTAATCTTGATATGGTAATATCCTGACCTTAGATCGATCTTGGAGAAAATGAATGTCCCACTTAACTAGTCGAATAAGTCTTTAATTTTGGGTAAAGGGTACTTGTTCTATATTTTGACTTTGTTCAATTGATGATAGTATATACACAGGCTCATAGATCCATCCTTCTTTTTAACAAATAGGATTGGCACACCCCACAGTGACACACTAGGCCTAATAAAACATTTGCTCAACACATCCTGCAATTGTTCCTTAATCCCTTAAGTTCTACTGACACCATTCTGTAGGGCGTGCATGATATAAGGGTTGTCCTTGGTTCCAACTCAACCAAGAAGTCTATCTCCCTCTTAAGGGGCATACCAGGAAGTTCCTCAAGAAACACATCTAGAAACTCTCATACAACAAGTACTTGATTGATCACACTTCTAGTCTCAAGTGTATTCATGATGTATGCTAAATAAACATATGCGCCTTGAACAATCATCTTCCTAGCGAACACTTCAGAAAAATTCTATTCGCCAATTCTAACTGTTTACTGAATATCTCTTTACCCTCAGTACTTATTAGGCGTACACTTCTAGTTCGATAGTCGACCATAACATTATGCCTAGTCAACCAATCTAATCCCAAAATGGTGTTAAACTCATGAAAACTTAGCAACAATACATCTACTGAAAATATGTGCTCGCCAACAGCCAATGGGCAAGTCTTGATTAACTTATTCACTATTGTACTTTGACCCAAAGGATTCATTATCAGTACATTTGTTTTAGAATATTTTATCTCAAGACTAAGACCCTCTAAGACTTGAGTACAAATGTATGAATGTATAGAACCAGGGTTAATTAAAGCATAAATATAATTGCCAAGAAAATAAAAATTACTAGTTATGACTTTAGGTAGGTCTACGTCTTCATGCGCCTTCATTATGTAAGCCTGAGCTGATGCGCCAGGGCTTGTTTTTATGAAGTTCTTCCTTTGTGATCCCTGAATTGAGCTAGACTTAGCTGCTATCTTTGATTTACTCTCATGATGGAACTTTTGGGGGCTTCTAACAGATTTTTTAGTACTAAACCTGGGCTTGGACGGGCAATCCTTATCCTTGTGGTCCTTAGACCCACATCCAAAGCAGACTCCTAGTTTCTTCCTACACTCATCATCATGAATCCTTTCACAATAATCACATTCCCTGGATGAGCATGTAGTGTCATTCATAATAGTGGAATTCATTGCCCAAAACACGGGCAAGTGAGATCCTCTCATTGGCATTGCATGGTTGATGCAAAGTAAACGTGGTTGTGGGTCGTCCGTCTTCGTAATAGATGACTTGATCACTATTTGATAGTGATTGACTTTTTATGAAAGAAGATGTAATGGTTACCATAAGATGAAATAGGATCATATTGGGAGAGCATATATTATCCCAAAGAGATCAAGGATATCCTATGAGGGTAACACATTAATGACAAGGTCATTGGATGAGCACTAACTAGTTGCTTTAGTAATGATATGTTACTGGGGAGAGCTCAGTCACAATATTATAGTGGAATGACTTTGTGACTAAATGAGTTTTTAACTAATAGGTGAAAAGTCAAACCTTAATTATAAATCATTTGAGCCTAAAATTCATACATCCAATTGGTCCCTCTACTAGCTCGTTGAAACCAGAAATGAATTGCGTGTTTGAATAAAAATGAACGAAATGAATAGAAAAGGAAAAATGAGAAGCATTTAGGAATGATTATGTTTTCTTTGAAATAGAGACATGGAATCATTTGAAAATGTAGGTTTCAGACAATGGAAATGGAAATTTGCAATCCTATATAGGATTACTTAAAAATGATGGAAGAATGAGTTTATGTTTTGGATTGTTTTGAACCTTGAAAATGAAAATAAACCATTTGGTCATAATGAACATGTTGAGTTGTGAAATATTGAACGAATTTTCTTGAAATTTTACTAGGGGTAAAATGGTGAAAATTTTATTAAAGTAAAATTAGGATGAAAAAGTTATTTAATATGTAAATATTAAAGTTTATTTTGGGAAATAGAAAAACTAAATTGGGTTGGATCACATTACAAATTAGTACTAGGTCAAAAAGGCTCAGGAAGTACTCGTAATTGGACCCAATGTGAGAAAGACACAAGACCCCTCATATAACATAAATGGGACGACAACCCTAGTAGAAATGCAAGGGTGAGTTGTTCAACTCTCTTTTACTCTAAGTAAGATGTTGTTTTTCTATTCAAAATAAACCTCTACAACTGTATAATGGTTTTGCCTTTTCTTCCTATAAATAGATGACAAAGATAGAGCTATGAACACAACTTTTGAGAGATTGTTATTCTACCAAAAAATAGAGAGAAATTATTCTCAATTGTTAGATATAACACCCCTAACCCATATCCGTTACCGGATTAAAGTTATGGAGCATTATTGTAAAATCAGAAACCTTTAAACATAATATCATTGAATAATTTAAACATGCCATAAATCATTCATTCACATACATACTGTCTCTAAGTTGAGCCATCGAGGCCCTGAAAATAACTTAGAGGCAATTCGGGACCAATTCAAATCAATTTAGAATATGGGAGACACGACTGTGTGGCTAGGCCATGTGCTTCACATGGCTGAGAGGCACGCTCATGTTTCAAGCCATATAACCTTTGAACTAGGGATACACGGTCGTGTCACATGCCCATGTTCTAGGCCGTGAAACTCTCTAAGTTACCCCACGTGCCCGTGTGCCAGGCCTTGTGCTAGGCCTTGTAACTCATTGACTTGCATACAAAAGACCATTAGGTCTCACATGGCTAAGTCACACGCCCGTGTCTCAAGCCATTTGAGCCTAAATTTACCCATTTCTTGCTCAATTTCACTCTCTTATTACATAGGTACCTACACACTTTCAAAAACACATATGAGAGGTAGAATTTAACTTTAAACATTCTCAAACATAATCATATATCCATTCCCAACTTGAACCACAACACATTTATCTCTTTAAACATACATCCATTTCATTACAAGCATTAAGGTAACCTATAGCATACCATTTCATATTATGAACTTTCAAACATATTTAGGTAACATGTAGGGAATCACAAGTTGATCAAGTGCACAACATGTCACAACATTTTACTCAAAAATTAGGCATTTGACATGACAATACATGGGGTCCTAGTTTATGCCATATACCAAAACCGAGAAATTAAGTCTACCAAGATTCCCAGATAGTGTGATTTCTAGCATTTACTCGATCTTCTTAACCTTTAAAATGTAATATACAAAATGAACAAATTTATAGGTAAGCTTAAATAGAGCTTAGTAAGTTTGTTTAGAAATTCATAACCTTTACAATCAAACATAGATTTAATCAACTTCAAGTGTAGAGATTTCCATTATATACAGTTTATAACAGTAATAACATCCAACTTACTAGTTCAATATACTCAGTGAGCATTGCTCGATTGAACTTTCAGTAGTATATCCGTAGATTTCTAATCATTTGAGTTTCACTCAGTGTAACAATAGAATTTGATCAATTAAACATGTAACACCCCAAACCCGGCCTAGACGCTATGGCCGAATCTGGCAGTGTCACATTGAAGTGTTTTTTGAAAACATGATTTTATTGAAAACCCATTCTATATTAAACCTCTTTGTGACCTTACCGAAAATCTGTTGATTACAATAGGTTGTTATTGTACTTCAAAACATTGTTTGAATGTAGAAGCGTTTAAAATATTTTATGTAAACGTGGTGTTTCACTAAATGTAACACTCCAAACCTGGCCTAGATGTTATGGTTGAATCTGGCGGTGTCACATTGAAGTGTTTTTCGTAAACACATAATATCGTTTGAAAAGCCCAAATGTTATTTAGCCTCTTTGTGTGATCTAAATGATGATTTTAATTCTTGCGTTATTATCAAAAGTATTTTCTTTAAAACGTTATTAATGTCAACATCCCGTTTATAGCAGAAGCTTTTTGAAACATATTGCATAAATGTTGAGTCTTTGAAAAACAGTTATCTTTTGAGAACCTGTCTTTTTCCTAAACTAGCACTTTATAACAAAGCAAGTAAAAATCCAAAATTTAAAGTTAAAACTATAAAGAGGCCTTATTACATAATAATACCAAAATCAAAACATAATGGTAAGTAAAAGTCAAATGTAAAGGCAAGAGCAGTAGTGTGGCCACCTCCGAGTCCCTCGCAGCACCAATCTGTCTAAGACTGGGGTTTACCTATATAGATAAATAGAGGGGTGAGTTTTCGAAATCTCAGTGTGTAATCCCCTAACGAGCAAACAGTCAATCATATAATAGCTACATGTAGTTTGGACCTGAGCCCGATACAGTATCAGTATCAGTATGTGACTTAGCCCATTACAGTAACAGTAACAGATATCAGAAACAGATACACATAATATGCCTACCAACCCTTCACACCAGCTCTGTCCAACCTATCATACCATGTGGGGATAAAATCGACCCACCCAGCCCTACACACCAAGATTAGCACTAGTTGCAGCACTAAACAGTATTGCAGCAAAGCTGCCAGTAATGTAAGTGGCTTTAAGCCATCAGTAGGTCCACAGTCATCTTAGGTGACTCATGCGACCTTAACAGTACAGTACACTTCCTCCAAAACAATAATCCCATCCCCATGCAACATGTCATGCATCGTATCATAATATCACACATGGATGCAACATGCATATAACGTGACATGCTCAAATATAGTCATACATAACATAAGGGCATAATAGTCATTTTACTTTTTAGGGGCATATCAGTCATTTTACCTTATAGGGGCATAGCAGTCATTTACCTAATAGGGGTACATTGGTCATTTTACCTTATAGGGGCATAACAGTCATTTACCTAATAAGGGTATATCAGTCATTTATCCAGTTTGGGATCCAGGTATACTTACCAACCCATTAGTAGTTCCACAATCATCTCAGGTGACTCGTGCAACCTTGACAGTTTATATAGTGAAAAAATGAGCCCAAAGCCCATTAAACGGCCCATATGGCCCATAGGCCCGTGTGGCCCACAAAGCCCTAAAATGGCCTTAGCCGCATGAGTTACACAGCCTGGCCCAATACTTTCCATACTTATATGCAGTTTACTCGTGTAAGGCCCACAAGCCAGTTGGGCCCATACGGCCCATTCGGCTCAACATAGCCCAAAACAGCCTAAGCCATAGATCACTCATGGTGGCATCTACAGTCAAACGCCCTTGTTTCATGTGCTCGAATTACCATACGAGCGATTTTACGCTCGTATAACGTTAACATCCTATTTTTTGATTTTTCAGCTTTTGCCGATTTATGAGAAATATCAATGTGGTTACACACCTGTTTGCGAAATGTGTGAATGACCCACGAGTACTCCAACCTACATTCAATCATAAGTTTCAGTTAATCGAATCCCAATCAACTTATCAAAAACAACCTGCACCAAAAAATACTTGTCCAAAAGATTACCTCTTCCTTGACTAGATCAATTGATTGTGGCTTGCTCACTTGGTCTAGAGATTGGTGCAGCCACCCTCCCGTACCTTGGCGGAAAATCCTGAATAGCTGACACTTTACGCTGCTTAAAACTAGGGGCAAGGCTACGGGTCCATTTTCAATTGGCACCCTTCCTGATCTTCCCTCAGAATGGCTACTACTCACCACCATTAATACCTCTTTATGCGATATATTATCGGAAACCCCAATTTCAACTCATAAATTAGAGTTGCCAAAAAACAACCATTAATTATATTCAAACCCTATGGCCACCTAAAGACCATAATGGCATAGAGAGAAAAAGAAAATTGCCATAACTAAGAAGGAGAAAAGATGAGAATCAATAAAAGAAAACGAGGAGAAAAGCCGAAAGTGCAAAAGTCAAATTAGGGACTTACCCTTGATCGAGTGATGAAAAGAAGAGTTCAACTGCTCCTGTATCACTTGAACAACCCCTTCACTCTTTGAGAGTTCGCTTATCAGAGAAATAATCTGCCAAAACGAAACAAAGTTTGAGAGAGGTGTAGTATTCAGCCTAAAAGAATCAAAGTGCCAAGAGAGGAAAAAGCTACGCTTAAAAGATTTTGAAAGGAAAAGAAAGAAAGCAATAGGTCACAATAACTAAAACCGAAAGAAGTGGAAGAGAGGAGGAGAGAGGAGCAATAATCGTCCAAAGAGAATTGAGAGGAAGGGAAAAGAAAAGAGAATTCGGCTTACACAAAACTTGAAGAACGCCGAAAGAAAATAGAGAGGGAGTTAGCCAAGATTTGGCAAAAGTTAAGGAAAAAATAAAAAGAAATCGGTCAATAAAATACCCAAAAGGTAAACGAAGTTCGGCTACCCCCCAAAACTGAGAATAACGAGAACCCGAAAGAAAAAGAAAAACCAATAGTAGCTGAAAAATGAGAGGAGAGTATTCGGCCACTCCCCAAAACTCAAAATTGTGTACCCACTTCTCCCCTGAAACCAAAATCTTGTGTGTCTAGAGTCCACATTTGGCACACCTCTATCTCTCCCCTCAACTCCCTAAAATTTTCTCCTAAAATCTCTCCAACCTCCCATCAAATCCCATGATCCACTCCCTAACCTCTCCATGACCAATTCAAACTTAGTGTTTCGGTCCAACTCTACTACCTACACGGCTTAGGCAACAAAATAAATACTCTCTTGCATTGCCAAGACTTGAACCTCATACCCTAGGAACACTCCATACGCCATTTACCACTAGACCAACAGACCCTTTTGTGTCATGGTTTACCCATATTTAATTATAAGCCTATTGACCCAAAGCGAGGGGTTTACTCAATAAAAACAAAATTTTTGCTCAAGCTATAGTTTGAACCTAAGACTTCTCAGATACTTCCCAGAACACTTAACCACTGAAGTAGATAGATATTTATGTTACTTTCTTGCACAACTAAATATTTATGTGCAGTCTCCTAACTATTCCAATGCTCAAAACCTAATACTTCTAGGCCTAAAATTTGAGACGTTACAAAACATCAGTTAGTATGATAGTAAGATTTTCTCAGTTAAGCTCCATTCAATATAACGGCATGATTTACTTGATTGAGCTTCATTCAATATAATAGTAAGATTTGGCTTGATAAAGCGTACTTCTAGTATATGAAACAATGTTCACTAACAATGTATTAACAAGAATGTATGCATTTAGGAGTATAATTAAACATACAAACTTACCGACTGTTTTGCGAAAATTTCCAAAGTAAAAGGATTACTCCGTGATTTTTCCTTTTCCGCGATTTTCCCTTTTCCACGATTATCGGCACGTTCTTGATCTAAAAATAATAATTTCATTCCATTTATTATAATAATAACATAATTTGATCCATTTCATGCAATTGAGTCATTTTTGGTAAATTTACACATTTACCCCTTAATATTTCATTTTTATTCAATTTAATCCCTAGGCCCTAATCAAGAAAATTATCCATTCTTCCTTAACACCCATGTTAGCCAACTATTCCATATCTTCAAATCAGCTAATATTTTCAATAATTTCACCTCAAGTACAAGCAAATTATCATTAGTATCAATTTAGTCCCTAACCATCAAAATCACTAAAATCACTTTACAAAATAATCTACCTAAACAATAAGGTTTCATATTTCCATCATAAACTTCAAAGAATAGGTCAACTCATCAATTGCAACATTTTTAACATTTAACAGTTTCAAAAATTGATCCTCTGTTTAGGTAGATCAAGCTAATACAAACTCACAAACTTAAAAATTATTAAAAATAGGTTAGAATTCACTTACAAATTGAAGCTTCAAAGCCTGGAAGCTAAAACCCTAAAGTTTTCACCTTTTCTGTGAAGAAGATGAGCAAATTCATCCTATTTCATCTTTTAATTTCTAATTTTGTTTTATATAGCTAGGTTCTTTTGTAATTATTACAACTTTCATAATTAATTTCTTAATTAACCATGCTTAAACATAATTAAGCCATTTTTACTTAAGCAAATCATCATTCCAATCCACTAACTAAATTCCATCGTTTAATGTCCATTTAGTCCCTTTAATTTCACTACTAACCTTTGTAGTTTTTACAATTTAGTCCTTTTTACTTATTAAACTATCAAAACAATAAAATTTCTCAATCAATATTTAATATGATTCTATAGACCTCATAAATATACTAATTAAATAATATCTACGTAGTATTTTGTTAGAATTATGGTCTCGAAACCATTGTTTCTAACACAACTGAATATCGAGCTGTTACATTTCCAAAATAACAATTCTTTTGGTTTCTATTAAAGGAGAGAATTTTTTTCACCCTAAAAGGAGAGAAATTTTTTTATAGTTATGTGTTTCGATTCAATTGGTTCGAGCTCACACTCGAAACAGTTCATGGTACGAGAATAGCGAAAAAGATCATTTGGTTGAAAGCTAGAAAACATCAAGGATCCACTTATCAAAAAACACATGTGCATATTTGGTTAAGGTTTATTGCTATAAATATTACAAACCAGGTAAATTTTTAAAATTTTAATTTTTTGCTGTGCAAGAAAACCGTTTTTAAACCTGGTCTTTTCCAACATAACATCCTATGCCCTACTGGCCTCTTGCCTACCATTTTGATAGACCTTTCCCGTTTATATTAATTTGCCATTTTCGATAGATTCCTCAAACTTGCTGGCTAGCTTTCGATTTTCAATACTTGTATAATTCCTTGTTTGCATGATCTTTCTACAATTACCGCCCTAGTATCTACTATGTTTTATTGTTCCTACGTACTATTCTATGTTACTGTCCTGGTGAACGACATATGCTATCATAGTGAGCTACGGTTTTACTCATTATGCTCTATGTTTAATATACAGGAGGACTTTCCCATGTTTACTATCTCGATAGATTGCCACATTTTTAATGTCTTAGTGGACTCTCTATACTACCACAACTGAGCTATGGTCTTACACAATATTCCCCATGTTTAACATCCTGGCGGACTTTCTTATTTTTAGTGTCCCGGTGGACCCTCTATGTTGTCATGGTCGAGCCATGATCTTACACATTATTCCTTATTGGCTGCCATAGTTGAGCTATTATATTACACCTTAAACTTTTTTGAGGTGTTGCTTTAAGGTGTAGCCCTAAAATACCTTACTGCGTCATTGTGTCGCCTCATAGGGCTTGTTGATTGTTGTCACAGTGTTGCTTTATGGAACCTAATAATCATCGTCACAATGTCGTTTTAGTGAGCCTATCAATATCATTTGATCTCATATCTGACCTTGATACTCAAACACTGCAGTGTCCCCTCTACAAGGTCTAGAGTTTCGTACATCACGATTTGCACCCAGCAACATCGTATTGTGGAATCTTAATGGAATTCCATTTCCATATCCATTTGTCTATTCCTCCATTTTGGCACTTTTAACACTAATGCTCGAACACCGCCGTGTCCCCTTCACAAGGTTTGAAACTTCGCCTATTACAGTTTGCACTCGTAACACCAAATGGTAGAATACAAAACTCCATTTCCCAAAATCTTAACTTCATCTAATCCATCAATAATTTCTCCTCCATACTCTACCTTCACAAACATGCAATGCATGCGATTCATAAACTTATTATCATGGAGTATGCTACTTTTCAGACATATATACATAGCTTTTCATGCATACTGTCATGCTTGTAGATACCCATATACTTACTCAACCTCATGCAAACAAAGCATTCACAAACTACTGAGATCATACATCACCATAAAACTCATCCTGAACTAACATAAATTCTTACCAATAGTAAAACATCCGAGAAATAGAGTATAGAAACTCAAATGATGTTTCTTTGCCTCATATGTTGAGCTTTTCCAAATGTCAAAGCTTCCATTCTCCTAATAGCTAAGCATTATGGCCAAAATCATGAGTTAAACTCTATATTTTTAGCTTAAAACTTAGTTTTTCAAAAACATGCAGAACCCCTAAAAAGATTCTTAAAATTCTTAACTTTATTTTCTTAACCTTACGTACACCGAATGACTTAGAACCTTACTAGCTCACTAGATTCTCTACCAACTCAAAACTCATAATCATTGCTCTATGTAGAGCTTCTTGTAACTATCTCTTCCTTAGAGCAACTGAGGAAGAAGATGAAGAAGAGAAGAGAATGAAACGGAGTTTAGAAGAATCCTCCCCGGGAAGTCATTTCTCAGTTATTTATAACCTTTCACGCTCAATTATTAACCTTATAGAAACAATATGTTGGTAATTATTTTGTCTCCTACTAAGGAACTAGCTGGTTTTATTCCAACCAAATCAGAATTAGATCTCAACCATGTCCAAATTAGTAACTAAATTTTCTTAATTTTTCAATAGAGGCCGCCAACTTATGGCTTCTTTCAATTTAACCTCCAGTTGTTCTTAATTTCTAGACTTAAAAGAAATTGGGTGTGACAGAACTAACAATAGCCGAACTAGCTCAGGATGCCGTGAGGGTGTCGCACCTGTGATCGCACCACTGGACACGACAGTGCCGGTGGCGGCATTTTGGTAGCCAATGGGTGGTCGTTCGGTAGTTGAGCAATGGGGAATCACACTCCTACTAGGACTCTATTAATTTGATTTCAAATTAACTATTCCAAAAATAATATTATTTTAATAGATTTAATATTAAATTTAACTTAATACTTATCTTAAAAGTAGTTTATTAATTTAATATTAAAGTGATTATCTTAATATTAAATTTAATTTAATATTTATCTTATAGATTTAATATTAAATTTAATCTAATATTTATCTAGATAAGTATTATATTAATTTAATATTAAAATGATTAAGCTTAATCATAGTTGAACTCTCTAAACTCTCCTTATATAAAGAGAGTCATGGGTCATTATTTTTCACACACTTGAATTCAAGAAATGTTTGTAGAGAGAAAATTCTCTGAAGAAATTATTTTAGAAGATTTCTAGAGATATTTTTCTTATTTACAATTTGACCTAGAAGTTTAGAGAAATTATGAAATTACCCCACTGGTAATTTTGTGAAAAATTTTCTAATTCAAAGCAAACCCACACTTGACAAACGTGAGCTTGAGGATAGTGGAGAAGACTACTCAATTGAAATGTTCATCATAGACGAATCGAAAATGTACAATTTTGATTAAGTGTTTATTACTTTAAATATTACAACCAAGTTCTAGTTTTGGAAAAAATTTAAAACTCTGATTTTTTTCTTAAACTTATTTTCCGTTGCGTTTTTCAAACTCATTTTTACAACAAAGGCATCTCTCCAATTGGATTTGATAGACGACATATTAGTATTTCAATCGGTTTGCTCATTTCCGATTAGACTAAGGACATGTTTAGGTTCGTCTACTAATATAAGTTGTATTTTTGAATTATATTGGACCACTTAATAACGCTTAGTATTAGTTTAAACATTAGACAACCAGTGAGTCAATATTTGCTTTTATTTTGCTTTACATGCAAAAACCACATGATGACATTATACAAAATATATTAATGTAATTCATGAATTATTTTATTAAGCAATCTGTTCGAAAAAATTACAAGTTTACAAATGAATATACTATACTCAGGGCGCCAGATTTAACAGAGTATTGGTTGGAAATAAATGATAGGGTCCTTGATCAATTGGAACGTACACCCGCTGAAAGGGTACAATGTGCGATCTCCTTGTTGAAGGAGGAGGCTTATCAATAGTGGGTTACTATGGTCTAGTCTACGTCTGAAGGGAAGATTTATTAAGAGTGCTTCCTATGAATGTTTTGGAAGAAATATATCAAATAGTTATAATTGAGGAGCACAAGCATGAGTTCATGATATTGACATATGGTAGTATGAAAGTGACCAACTATGAGCAGAATCAGTAAGATTAAATAGTTACGCTCTTGAAATGGTATCAACAAAAACTGAAAAATGCACTTGTTTTAGAAGGGATTGGTAGATTTTATTAAGGTACAATTAGTGGCTCTCAAGTTATGAGAATTTTTTGAGAGGGCTAAAATGGTAAAGCAAGTTTTGGGATTGGACCAGAGGAAACGAAAGGACTACTTAAAAGGTCTTCCAAAGCCGCTAGCTTGCCCCCTAATCTACTGAGCGAGCTAGGGACTCTCGAGACTCTGGAGATTTTAGGCAATCAATGCCTACCTAATTGTAAAGATTTCAGACTGGAAATAGAAAGCATTAGCAATTGGCTTTAGTGACTAGTTTTGATGGTTTGGTACGGACTCCTAGTATACTAGTTTGTGAACATTGCAACCACCATCATAGTGGAGAGTGCTGGAGGTAGATTAGGGCCTGTTTATTATGTGGTTCTAAGGACAGCTATGTTAAGAACTATCTAAAGAATGTTAATGAATCCCCTACACCATAGAAAGGTTGTAAATTGACTAAGGTTTCTAGTGGACAAGGGAATGCTATTCAGACATTTGCAAGATCTAGGATAGAGCGTTGACTCAAACTAATGCTGCTAGGGCTCGTGAAGAGAAGGGTGATATAAATATTGATTCAGGTTTTGACTTTGATCATGAAATCGGGTAGTGAAGAATTTAAACTTCAATACATTCTTTTAAGTACTTGAGACTTTTTGAATTCTTAAAAATTTTAAAGATACTATTATGCAAGTTGTTAAATGTTTAAATTTTTTTTTTCTTAGTTTGTTTGTTTATTTAGAAAACTTTTTGTTTCAAATGAGAATATTTACTTTGTTAAATTTCATTACTTTGTTTCATTAAAGTTTAGTTTCTTTTTATTAAAAATTTTCGTTTCATTGAATAAGCTTATTAGAAATAACCTCGTATATTTGTGAACGAGTTAACGTTGATAGAATTGACAAAATGAAGCTAGTTGAGATGTTTTGATTTGGGAAAACGAGATGGAAGCTGGATTGATTCAAAGAAAGGGATTAACCAAATATTCATGAAAGTGTAATCATGGAAGAAGGGAATTACGACCATCAAATTTTCAAGATGTTTGATTCAAGAGAAATTTTGAGAACGAATTTTTTTACGGAGAGAGAATTATAATACTTTAAAATTTTCAAAATTTCGATATTACTGTAAAATTTATCGAGAATTAAATTTTTGGGTGACGAATTAAATACCAATATTTAATTCAGGGTTAAGGATTTTATTCTTGGACTTTTAGTAGCTACCGGGTAGTTATTGGGCTTGGATTAAATAAATAAAAAAAGTGGATACTGAGTAATTTAAAGAGTAAGGATTGACTTGAAAAAAGGGATAAGTTAAAAACATTTATGAGGGCATTATAACAAAAGATAAAATTTGTGTTTTCTTCATTTTGCTCGTCGTTCAAAAACACCATTTCCTTATCTTTTTCCTTTTTCTTTCATTTTATTCTTTTATTGCAGAACCAAATCAAAAGTGGGCAATACATTTTCTCTGCTTCTAAAGTAATTCCAACCTATCTAAACTGATTTTAATGTCCAAATCAAAACTCAAATTTTTCATATTTTCAAATTTCCGAAAATCCAAAAATTTGAATCTAGTGATAAATTTTTTTTAATCATGTTTTTAGGTTTGTATCCACGTTCTTAGATGGTCAAAATTAATTTCGCTTCGAAACAATTTTTGGATTAGCTTCAAGTAGTTTTTAGTATTGGATTGATTAGTATTTGTATCCATGGAATCTCTTATTTATCCTTCAAATTTTGTTTTGGTAAATGCTTAAAATTTCTAAGTGTGATCACATGTCGATTGATTTATTTTTATTATGTAAAATTATTGAGCATTTGATTGTTTGAGTCGCTCTAATGATTACTGTGACAGTTTAGATCCAATTAAGTTTCAAAATTGAGTTTAGGGTGTTAAATATTAAGTATGATTAAATGTAGATTTTAAATTTTTTTAAGTTTGATTCTTGTAAACAAATTTGTTACAGCAAAAAGTGTATCAATATGACATCATTTATCAACATTGATCGTTAAATTGAGTATGTTTCAGTTTAACCAATTCAAATGATTAATTTTCAATTTAACCAATTCAAACCTTTGATTCCATCTAATTCTAATACTGATTGACATCTAGTTAATGAGGTAAACACAAAAGTAGTCAAGTTATAAAAAAACAATATTTAATTCAACATTATAATTTAAAATAAAAATAAAAATGATTTATTTCATTTATGAGATATTGGTTGTATACACCATAGATACTAAATATTAACTCCTATATTTATTAAATCAATGATGGTTAAAAAATTTCCAAGGAGGAATCATATTTTGTTGAAAGAAAAAAAAAAGTGACATGGTAGAAGTTTTGAAGGTGGGGGAATCCATGTGAAAATTAATGGTCTCTGGCATTGTTTTGGAATTGACAGTTTAGTCTTCGGTTTTGGCCCAAGCTGACTACGACAGTAAGAAGAGTTGTGTTTTCAATCTACGAAACTAGAAATAATATTTGATAGGTGTAGAAATAATCAAATATAAATTCCTATAATAAAATAATAGTAAATAGTAATATAGAGCAGTAGGGTCGAATCTAGAGGGACTGATAGTCTAATTTCGCATTTTCTCGTGACCAAAATTACTATAGTGATAACAATCGTGCCCACGATCAGTGCGTTGCAATGCTAGAAAATAAAAAAGAGAGGTTTTAGTCGATAACGATAATAATATTAAAAGAAAGAAAAAAATATGTATACGAAATAAAGTAAAGCGTGATTGCAAAATAAATTAAGTGAAATAAAATTAAATGGATAAATTAAATATTTTTTTGAGCTTAGCCTTAGCCTCGGTGTACTCCAATCTTCAATCGATCATTGAAATAAATTTTCCCTTACAACCGATAAGCTGGTTATAGCGACCAAAAAGTCCCCACCACCAACTTTTCCTTATGTAGTCGGTTCCGATACAACCTGCAAACCGACTCTTGCCAAATTTCTAACTGCAAAACATGTGTTCACAATTCAAGATTATGACAACCTTGCAATCTGAAAAGCCCAACTCGAATCAACGGCCTCAACCGCGTGGGTTCTTTAAATCTGATCTCTATCTCCCTTGACTGAATCCAATTGGCTTTTTCCACCAAGACACACCAATTTGTTCGTGGGAATCCTGTAACACCCATTACCCGAGTCCGACTCCGGGACAGGGTATGAGGCATTACCGTACTTAAACATACTTGAATACGTAAACTCAGGCTATAAAAATTCATTCCATGTCAAAACCCTTCATGCATTCTCTTACTATCCTTATTAAAGGCCTACGAGGCCCAAAATGTATATCGGGTGTGTTCTGGAACTGATTTGGGAACTTTCGGGCACTTAGAAAATTTTTGCCTAAAATAGAGCTCTTCCCGTGTGTAACACTGACTTAGCTAATTTGGATACAGGGGACACACAGTCTATTAACATGCCCATGGCGGCTAATCGTGTGTCACACACGGCCTAGGCACATGCCCGTGTGCCCAACTGACACTATAGGCTATTTTCCAAACCTTTTTGCCACCCTGAAACTGAACCAGAACAATACCAATTCATATCACATATCATGGCACAATAGAATATCCAAACATTCACAACCATAACATTCAAACCATCATATTCACTTAGCAATTAACTTGATCAATATTAGCCTCTTTTCAAGAGCTATAACAAAATGACTTGAGCACTACTAATAGCCAACACATTAGGCTAACAAAATGACACATCTCAAAGTGACAAGGTTCCTTACACATGCCATACACAAAATAAGTAACTATACAATACCCAAAATGGATGGCTTGATAATGTGACTTCGAGCTCTGACTTCGATTGATCCCAAGCTAATTTAGCAAATCTACATGGAAAAGGAAAATAAAGGAGTAAGCATAAAATGCTTAGTAAATTGCATGAAATAAAATAGCAATAAATGTCATGAAAAATCATTCAAGTAGGGCATCATGAAATTCATATAACTTCTTACTCTTTCTCATAACTTACTCATTCTTATAACATAATCATTCTCATGACAAACTCTCGTGACTTGCTCTTTCTATGACTTACTCATTCACATGTTTTGCTCATTCTCGTGCCTTACATTTTCATATTTTTTTCTCATGACTTACTCAAGTGTACCTGTAACACTCATCATGAAACTTTAGTCTTTCTCAATAAACTTATTAACTTGCATACTTTTCTCGTGTAATTTTCTCATAATACCGAAGGATACCTGAATGTTGCTCTCATGAAAAGATGCCAAAGCCATATCCCAGATTTGGTCTTACATGGGATCTCATACAGATGTCGATGCCATGTCCCAGACATGGTCTTACACGAGATTGTAAACTGATGCCGATGCCATGTCCCGGACATGGTCTTACACGGGATCTCTCTTAGATGCCCATGCCATGTCCCAAACATGGTCTTACAGGGGATCTACACCTCATCTCGGTGCTGACGCCATGTCCCAGACATGGTCTTATACGGGACCTCATATCGATGCCAACGCCATGTCCCAAACACAGTCTTACAGGGGATCGTATCTAGATGCCAATGTCATGTCCCAAACATGGTCTTACATAGGATCTCAGTTTGATGCCAATGCCATGTCCCAGACATGGTCTTATATGGGACCTACATAACTCATGTCATGACTTCGGTATCCCTCGTATTACTTAACATTTTAACCGAGATTTCTTATTTATAATTCATCTTTTCTTGATGAAAATCATGATAATTAATTTCATGTCACATAGAATATCATCATCATAAATTTAGATAATGCATAGGGCTAAATTATTACATATAACTTACATTGAGTCCAAAATGTGGGTGAGTGCTCGGTTTAGTCTACTACTTTACTTTTCCCCCCGATTTCGGTCCAGGCTTCGTGTTTCTTGACCTAAAATGACAAATTTAGCTTATTTAGTACCCACATTGACTAAATGGCTCATAATTCACACTTTGGCAAAATTTATCATTTTGCCCCTAAACTTTTGCATATTTGCAAAATGGTTCCTAGGCTCATAAAATGAAATGCACTCAATATCTTAACTACTCAAGCCTAGCCAAACGTTTCATGTGCTCATAGCAGCCCACATTTCTCATGAATTTGTACATTTACTACACATTTTACTAACTTTGCAATTTGGTCCCTATTATGGACTTTCATGAAAAATCACCTAGAGAAAGGTGTTACTACACTTTAAAGTTTTATAATCTACCACTAGACATCAAAATACATTCATGTCATGTATGGGTATATTTTTTAGCATAGACCCTAGCTCAAATTAGTGGTAGAAATAGTTAGATTAAGCTACGAGGATTTCAAAAATACAAAGAGCATGAAAAACGGGGCTTGGAGTCATTTACTTGGAGCTTAGAAATGAAGGAAACCCTAGCTATGGAGGGCTTGTAAAATTCGGCACATAGGAAGAAGAAGATGGACACCTTTTGCTTTCTTTTTCCCTTTTTTATTTCTTTAATTTACCAAATGGCCAAAATGCCCTTATGGCCTTTCTTTAAAATTTTACCCTTCTATGGGCATTTTTGTCCATAGTGCCAAAAATTGGTCTAATTGGCAAATAAGGACTCCTACTAATTTTTCTAATGCTATTTCATACTTAAACCTTCTAGAAACTCAATTTTGCAACTTTTGCAATTTAGTCCTAAAGGATAAATTAATCACTAATTCATAAAATTTCCTTCATGAAATTTTCTCACTATCATGCAAATATACCGTAAACTTAATAATGATCATGAAATATATTTTTCTACTTCGGATTTGTGGTCTCAAAACCACTATTCTGACTAGGCCCTAACTCGTGCTATTACAAATCCGAACACAGTACGGCCGATTCGACTTCTAACTGTATGCCAAAGAACTTCAACCCAACATTGACTTTTTGAATCAAAGCTGAATCAACTTTAAGGGACGAATTTGTACTATCCCATATACTAGAAAGAGAGAAAATACTATGTTGAGAGGTTTTTTTTGAGCAGGTTCATATCTCACAATTTTTGTTGGAGCAATTTTCGGGCTAAAGCTAAATAAGAGTTTAGTCAATCATGAAAAGAATCATGCTTGAAAAGAAATGGTTTAAATGGAATTGTGGAAAGTGGAAAGGAAAATGGGGTTTAGAAGGTAATTAAACCAATAAAGGTTGAAAGTAAAAGAAAAAAATGAAACAGCAGAATATAAAACGTAAATATGCAGGTAGGGGAAAAAATAAAGAATTGATTAAATGCAAAAGGCCAAAGTGTGTGTTTAAATGGTTGTAGTCACGAGGTATTTATACACACTACTAGTGGTTAAATTTAGCTAGATTTTTCCTAAATATTATCACTAAATAAATAAAAAATTTTAAAAAATAAAAATTAAAGTAGAGATTAAATTTAAACTATTTACAGAATTTTAACAATATAAAAAATCATCCAATCTTTATTCAGCCACTTTTTTAAATCTTCAACCCTTCAATCTTTATCCAGCCAACTTTAAATCTTTAATCTTTCAATCAAGCCATCCTCTTTGGTTTTTTTCTCCAATTTAGCCCCTATTTGTATAAGTTTGAATTTAGCACACTAACTTCATTCCTGATAAGAAAACCCAAATTTATTAACATTTTATATGTTAATTAGCTAGAAATAAATATATTAAAAATATAAAATTATCTTGTTATCAAATTTCCCGTACTTAGTCGATACTTGTCCTCAAGCATAATATCCACTAAAAATAAGTTGTCAATCCTTTTCAAAATCAAAACCCCCTTTCCTAGTCAAATAGACTACAAGCAATTAGGTGAATAAAAAATAAATAATTGCTAAACTCAATCAATAATCATTTTATAAAATCTCGAGCAGTATGTCAAATTTAACTATTTCACTAGATTTAAGCTTAATCAAACATGCGGAACGATCATATCCAAAGATATAATTTTATTTATATTTTTTTATTTTTTATTTTTTAAAATGGAGTAAAATATTTTGATGTAAAGTGTGATGACAACACAAGCACCTCACCCCGGTTACTCAACCTGACACGTTCTCTTTATTTATTTATTTTTAACGAATTCGAGACATAATCAACATTTTGACGTGAAACAATATGACAACCCAAGCATCTCATCCCGATTACTCAATTTCTCATGTCCCTAATCGATTTATTTTTCTTTTCTCAAGGCAACTCCGTTAGCAAAGTGTTACAAGTTTCGATTCGTCACCAAACCTTTTGATGCGAAATGAGATGACAACCCAAGCACCTCATCTCGGTTACTCAGTTCGTTCACATTTTCGAATCTTCATTCTTAACCAAGCTATTAGCAAAATTATTTATTTATTTAAACTAATACTTTCACTAGGCAAGTCCAAAAGAACCAACAATTTTTATGAAATATTGATTAAGGCGTAACATTTTCAATTCTACAAAATATTCATTGATGAAACAAGCAATAATTATTCATGATTCACCCCATTTATTTAAATAAACTAAATATAAGCATTAGACGTTTATTTTCAAAACAAATTAAGAAATTATTCTTAGTAAAACACATGCAAAGAAGAAAGTATGGCATGATCCAAAATTTGATGAGCATTGAAACCACCAAATATAAATTCCTATGACAAAATAACAGTAAATAGTAGTATAGAGCAGTAGGGTCGAATCCACATGACTGGTTGTCTAATTTCGCATTTTCTCGTGACCAGGATTACTGCCACGGTAACAATCGTGCCCAAAACTAGTGCGTTGCAATGCTGGAAAATAAAAAACGGGGTTTTAGTGGATAAAGATAATAATATTAAAAGAAGGAAAAAAATATGTATACAAAATAAAGTAAAAACGTGATTGTAAAATAAATTAAGCGACATAAAATTAAATAGAAAAATTAAAAATCTTTTTAAGCTTAGCCTTAGCCTCCGTGTACTCCAATCTTGAACTAATCCTTAAAATAGATTTTTCTTTCCAAGCAATAAGCTGGTTATAGCGACCAAGAACATCCTCAACGCCAACTTTTCCTTATGTAGCTGATCTCGGTACGACCTGCAAATCAAATTTTGCCAAATTTCTAACTACGATCACGTGTTCGCAATTCAAGATTTCAACAGCCTTGCGATCTGAAAAGCCCAACTCGAATCAACGGCCTCAACCGCGTGGGTTGTTTAAATCCAATCTCGATCTCCCTTGACAGAATCCAACAAGCTTTTTCCACCTAGACATGCCAATTTGTTCACGGGAATTTGAACACAGCACAGCCAATTCGACTTCCCAACTGTATGCCAAATAACTTCAACCCAACGTTCACTTTTTGAATCAAAGCTGAATCAAATTTAAAGGACAAATTTGTACTATCCCATATACCAAAGAGATACAAAATACTGCATTGAGAGGTTTTTTTTTTAGCTGGTTCATATCTCACGATTATTTTTTTGGAGCAATTTCTGGGCTAAAGCTAAATAGTGGTTTAGTTCATCATGGAAAGAATCATGCTTGAAAATAAATGGTTTAAATAGAATTGTGTAAAGTGGAAAGTGGAAAGGGAAATAGGGCTTAGAAGGTAATTAAACTAATAAAGGTTGAAAGTAAAAAAAAAAAAATGAAACGGCAGAATAGAAAACACAGAGATGTAGGTAGGGGAAAAAATAAAGAATTTATTAAATGCCAAATGCCAAAGTGTGTGTTTAATTAGCTGTAGCCACTAGGTATTTATACACACTTCTAGTGCTAAAATTTAGCTAGATTTTTCCTAAATATTATCACTAAATATATCAAAATTTTTAAAAATTAAATTTAAACTAATTACAGAATTTTAGCAACATAAAAAACCCTCCAATCTTTATCCAGCAAATCTTTTTTAAATCTTTAACCTTCCAATCTAGATCTAGCCAACTTTAAATCTTCAATCTTTTAATCAAGCCCTCCTATTTAGTTTTTTTGCTACAATTTAACTCCTTTTTGAATGAGTTTGAATTCAACACGTCAATTTCATTCTTGATAAGAAAAATCTAAATTTAATACCATTTTATCCGATAATTAGCCAGAAATAAATATATATTAACAATCCGAATTTATATTGCTATCAAATTCCACTGTACTTAGCCGATGCTTGTCCTCAAGCATGATATCCACTAAAAATAAGTAGTCACTCCTTTTCAAAATCAAAACCCTCTTTCCTAGTCAAGCATACTGCAAAAAATTAAGTGAATAAAAAATAAACAATTACTAAACCCAATCAATAAGCATTTTATAACATCTCGAACAGTATGTCAAATTCAACTGTTTCACTAGATTTAAGCTTAATCAAACATGCGTAACGATCATATCCAAATATATACTTTTATTTATATTTATTTATTTATTATTATTTTTTCAAACGTAGTCAAGTCCTTTGATGCAAAGTGAGATGACAACCCAAGCACCTCACCCTGGTTACTCAACCTAACTTGTTCTCTTTATTTATTTATTTTTTAATGAATTCAAGGCATAATAAAATATTTTTACATGAAATGAGATGACAACCCAAGCACATCATCCCTGTTACTCAATTTCACATGTTCCTAATTGATATATTTCTCCTTTCTCAAGGCAACTCGATTAGTGAAGTGTTACAAGTTTCGGTTCGTCACCATACTTTTTGACGCGAAATAAGATGACAATCCAAGCACCTCATCCCGGTTACTCAATTTGGTCACATTTTTTAATCTTCATTGCTAACCAAGAAATTAGCAATTTATTTATTTATTTAAATGAGTACTTTCACTAGGCAAGTCTAAAAGAGCCAACAATTTTCATGAAATATTGACTAAGGCATAACATTTTCAATTCTACAAAATATTCATTGATCAAGCAAGCAATAGTTATTCATGATTCACCCACTTATTTAAATAAACTAAACGTAAGAATTAGAGATTTATTTCTGAAACGAATTAAGAAATTATTCTTAGCGAAACACATACAAAAAAGAAAGTATAGCATGATCCCCCCACTTAGCCCATATTGCCCACAATGTGCAAAAAGAATAATAAAAGTTGAGGCATAATGTACTCTCTGTGTATATTCAATGGGTCAGAGGACGGTGGGAGGGATTGCTTTGTTGTATGCTGATTGTTGAAACCATTTTTTTCTTTGAAAAACGGGGAACAAATTGGAAAACGAAAATAGAGTTGCCACCAATCTTTTTTCGAGGTGTGATCGGGTCACCTTAAATTAACCATTTTAATAAAACATTTTGATTTATTAAAACAATGAATTCGGTCTACGAAATTTGAGAAAATGGGTTCGGGAATCGATTACACACGAGGAAGGGTTAGCACCCTCGTAACGCCCAAAATTGGTACCAAATTGATTAATTAATATCCTAACGTCGAAATTTGAAAGATTTAAAAATACAACTCAAAATTGGATATTGAGATTCTCTTATTCCAAAGGGATGAAATATCACGTCCAACACGTTAGGATACGATATTTCAAGGCCTCGACGCCAAGATCGTCTCATGGTTTTCAAAATTCATACGTTGAAGTTTTTTAAAAAGATATTCGGTTATTTGGTTAAATGAAAAAAACTGAAACCCAGCACGTTAGGGCACGATTTCTCGAATTTCCAAACACAAAACATTGCCTTATTTTTAATTAAAAAAATAACACGAACGAAATTTTAAAAGGATATTTGGTTATTTAGACAAGCGAAAAATCGAAACCCAGCACGTTAGGGCACGATTTCTCGAATTTCCAAACACGAAATATTGCCTCATTTTGAGAAAATTTTAGATAAGCGATTTTAAAATCGACTCATAATGTATTTATTTGGTTTGTTTGGATAAAAAAAAACATTTGGACAAGTAAGTTGGAAATCTCAATTACAATGCAATGATAAAAATAAAGTAGTTACAAGCA